>CM077343.1:12465053-13665053 GCA_039655645.1 Ammopiptanthus mongolicus | reverse complement strand
AAGCTTCAATGGTTGAGTGAAGACGGTGAGTTGCTGGTTAATCAACCAGTTTTGATTAACTTCTCCATTGGAAAATACAAAGATGATGTGCTGTGTGATGTTGTCCCTATGGCGGCCGGTTAAATCCTTTTAGGAAGGCCTTGACAATATGATAGGAATGTGACTCACAATGGCCTGATAAACAAGTATGTTTTGAAACATAACAATCTCAATATCACCCTTGTCCTTCTTTCCTCAAAGGAAAGTTTGCGAGAATCAAGTTAAATTGAGAATGAAAAGAGAACAAGAGGGAAAAGAGAGTATGCGAAACAATTTTAAGAACAAGAGTGAAAATAAGAGAGAAGAACTAAGAGCAAAGAAGAAAGAAAAGGCAGGCAAAATTAAGAGAAAAGTCGAGAGTCTATTCATGAGAGTGAGGGAAGTGAGGAAGGCTTTCTTGGCAAAGAAGCCTATGTACTTGATGTTTTATAATGATGCTTACTTAAATGTTCATAACTCTTTTTCTACTCCTACTTGTGTTGCATCTCTTTTAAAAAAAATTAGTGATGTTTTTCCCAATGACATACCCCATGGCCTCCCTCTTTTGAGAGGAATTGAGCACCAAATGGATCTCATTCCAAGTGCTTCAATACCTAATAGGCCGGCCTATAGAGCCAATCCTCAAGAAACAAAAGAAATTCAAAAAGAAGTTGAGGAATTGATGGCTAAAGGTTGGGTGAGGGAAAGTTTAAGCCCTTATGCAATGCTCGTGATTTTAGTACCCAAAAAGGAGGGTACTTGAAGGATGTGCACTGATTGTAGGGCCATAAACAATATCACGATAAAGTATAGACACCCCATTCCTAGACTCGATGATATGCTTGATGAGTTGCATGGTGCCGCATTCTTTTCCAAAATTGATTTAAAGAGTGGCTACCATCCAATTAGAATCAAGGATTAGGATGAATGGAAAACAGCTTTCAAACCATAATTTGGTTTATATGAATGCATGGTTATGCCATTTGGGCTAACTAATGCCTCAAGTACTTTTATGAGATTAATGAACCATGTTTTGAGAAAATTCCTTGGAAAATTTGTTGTTGTTTATTTTGATGATATCCTTATCTATAGCATGAATCTTGAGGAACATCTTGAACACCTCAAATCTGTTTTTAGGGCTTTTAAGGCAAGAGCAATTGTATGCCAATTTGGAAAAATGCTCATTTTGCACCAATGAAGTGGTGTTCCATGGATTTGTTGTTAGTGATAAGGGTGTTCAAGTAGATAAAGAGAAGATTAAGGCAATTAGTGAGTGGCCAACTCCTAAATCTGTGAGTGATATAAGAAATTTTCATGGATTGGCCGGATTTTATAAGAGGTTTGTAACGGATTTTAGCACCATAGCTGCCTCTCTCAATGAACTTGTGAAAAAGAATGTTGTTTTCAAATGAGGAGAAGCTTAAGAAAATGCTTTCCAAACCCTTAAAGAAAAACTCACTCATGCTCCAATATATACTTGCTTTGCCAAACTTCTCTACATCTTTTGAAATTGAGTGTGATGCTTCAAAAGTGGAAATTGGGGCTGTTTTGTTGCAAAATGGCCATCCAATTGATTATTTTAGTGAAAAGCTCAATGGGGAAGTTTTGAATTACTATACTTATGACAAAGAGTTACATGCACTTGTTAGAGCTTTACAAACTTGGCAACATTATCTTTTACCAAAGTATTTTGTAATTCATAGTGATCATGAATCCTTAAAACATTTGAAAGGCCAAGGAAAACTTAACAAAAGGCATTCTAAGTGGGTAGAGTTTATTGGGCAACTTCCATATGTGATCAAACATTAGCAAGGGAAGTCCAATATTGTGGCGGATGGTTTGTCAAGGAGACACACTTTGTTGTCTACTCTTGAAACTAAACTTCTTGGTTTTGAGCACATAAGGGAATTTTATGAAACAGATGCGGATTGCTCTCAAATCTTTGTTTATTGAGAGAAAACTTCTCAACTTGGATACTATAGGCATAATGGATACTTGTTTAAGGAAAAAAGACTTTGTGTGCCTAGAGGATCCATGAGGGAATTACTTGTGAGAGAAGCTCATATGGGAGGTTTGATGGGCCATTTTGGAGTGCAAAAGACCTTGGAAATTTTGCATGAGCACTTTTTATGGCCAAAAATGAAACATGATGTGCATAAGCTTTGTACAAATTGCATTTTTTTGTAAAAAGGCTAAATCAAAGGTTATGCCTAGTGGACTGTACACTCCTTTGCCTATTCCTTCTTCTCCTTGGGTTGATTTATCCATGGATTTCATTGTTGGTTTACCTCGGACCACGAAGGGAAAGGACTCCATCTTTGTGGTTGTGGATCGATTTTCAAAAATGGCACATTTTATTCCTTGCCACAAAGTGAATGATGCATGTGTAGTGGCTGAATTATTCTTTAAAGAAATTGTGAGACTCCATGGTATTCCAAAGAGCATTATCTCGGATAGAGACACTAAATTTTTGAGTCTTTTTTGGAGGACTCTTTGGAATAAGCTTGGAACAAAACTCCTCTTTTCTACTACTTGTCATCCTCAAACGGATGGACAAACTGAGGTAGTAAATAGAACTCTTGGAACCCTCCTAAGGACTGTCATTGAAAATAATATCAAGTCTTGGGAGGAGTATTTGCCTTTTGTGGAGTTTGCATACAATAGAGACCCTCATTCTACCACCAACTCTTCTCCTTTTGAGGTTGTTTATGGGTTTAAACCTTTAACTCCTCTAAACTTACTTCCAATGCCTAACAACTCTTCTTTAATCCATAAAGATGGAGATGCTAAGGCTGAATTTGTTAAGAAAATGCATACCAAAGTGAAATCACAAATTGAAAAGAAAATGGATCAATATGCTAGGCAAGCCAACAAGCATAGAAAACAAGTGGTTTTTGAACCGGGAGATTGGGTTTGGATCCATTTAAGAATAGAAAGATTTCCACTACAAAGAAAATCCAAACTTCAAACTAGGGATGATGGACCTTTCCAAGCGGTGGAAAGAATCAATGATATCAATGATAATGCTTACGAAATTAACTTGCCAGGTGAGTATAGAGTAAGTGTTACCTTTAATGTTGCTGACTTATCTCCTTTTGATGTAGGGGATGATGAATTTACAAATTTGAGGTTGAATTCTCTTGCTAAGGGAGGGGATGATGGAGTCCAAGTTCAAGAAGTTCAAAGTCAACTTGAAGGAAGTTTGATAGAAATGTAAGGACCTATGACTAGAGTAAAGGCTAAAAGGATGCAAGAAGCATTAGGGAAGGAAGTGGCATATTTGATTAATACAAAGCCCACCTTGGAAGAAGGCCAAAACGCAAGTCTACTCCTCATCATTGACCAAGAAGAGGCATGATGCAAATCTAGGATGGCCACCTTTGATAAGAAGAACCAAGTCAATTATGGAACAAGAAAAACCAATTTGGAAGTTGTTGAAACACTCATTTTCGTTGGTGATGACCTTTCTTCTTTGTTTCAGACGTAACTTGAGCTATGGTTATCTTATTGAGGCGTTCTTGGTTGCTTTGGAAATATAAGAAGATTATCTAAAGGTCGTATTTCTAGTGTTAAGACCGAATTCGGCTTCTATGATGGTGAAAACCGGGCTACAAGATTAGGACGAAATTCTGAACGGGATTTTTTCTATATTTTGGGCTTCCTTTGTATTGGGCTTGTGTTTTTTTGTTCAAAATAAACTCCTTATGCTGAACTAGGCATTACTTAGGAGAGGATTAGGGTTATCCATCACCTCCTTAAAATAAAAGTCTATAAATAGGGATGTAACACCTATCTACTTTGGACCTTTGAATAAAATTAGAGTTTTCCAATTGGAATTTTTTGAGTGTTATTCTCTTCTTTCAAGTTCTTGCATAGAACTTGGTTGATTCTTATCAAGGAGTGCTACTCCTTATGGTGAATCCAGTTTTGGCTTATCAATCTTCCAATTTCTTCGAAGCAATTATGACGTTTTCTTTCATCTCTTATCTTTTCCATTTGTTCATTTAATTTTCATTTTTCCCTTCTTATCTAGTTTCAATTCTGCACTTTAATTTTAATTTGCTATCTTAGTTTAATTCTTGTCTTTAATTTGACATATTGCTTTCATTTCTTGTTATTTTCATTATCATCATCTCGGGTGACATCTCACCTTTTTCTTTCCCCCTTTCTTCTCATCCATTTGTCATAAACTTTAAATGATTAAGCTCAAGGAAAGATCCAAACAAACAGTGCTTCGTATTTGGATCATATCACCTTGGAGTTGCTCACTAGAGTCTTCTGCTCCGGCGGTGGCATTTATACCTCGGTAACCCCGCTGACCGGCAAATGACCTCGGTCACTATTCAAACATTCTTCCAAACTCCGGGGTTTTTTACTAGAGGCCCCACACTCCGACAGTGACATTTATATCACGGTCGACCCATTGACCGGTCAAATACACCAAGTCTTGCTCAATGTCCAACACCAAACCATATCCGATACTTGTGTCACATTTACACAATTCAAGCAATTACATAACCTTGTACATTCCAGAAAGCAACATACATAATAGTTTTCATAACTCATCAAGTAATATAAATATAAATTATTCATAAACTTTATCACCACATAATTACTATACAATTTATAACACCTTAACCAAGTCTAAGAAGCCTTAATCGATTAGGATAATCGATTATGCAAGTTTTATTGAAAATCTCAGTTATGGCAGAAAAGCCATAACCGATTATAGATATATAATAATCGATTATGATGCGCTTAAATGAGAATATTCCATTTCTTTAGCTGTTGCTTTTATGGCTCCAACGGCTAGTTTTTCAAATCATATTTCGGAAAAGAAATTTGTTTTTAATTAATGAAATATCTTTTAAATTCCTAACGGCCATATTTCAAATGTCTATAAATACATTTTGAGGGCCTTTGGAAGTTGAGAGAGAGAGAGAGAGATCACGCTATCATTTTGAGCCCATCTTTTTCTACACTTTTCTCTTCATTTTTGAAAAACACTCGAGCCAGTGTTATACTTTGAATATCATAAGTTTTTTAGTGTATTTGTTGCACATAGTTGTGCTTTGATCTTTAAGTTGTTTATCCGCACTATTGTGAGTGCATTATATCGGTAAGAGTCAAACGACTCAAGCCATTTTCTTTGAGTACCAACGTGCTCTGTAGGTTACCAGCACCTGTTAAGCTTGGTTGAGACTCTGTCACTGAGGAGGTTATATCCCTCGTTTGTGAGGAGTGTTCGGAAGGTTACAAGCACGTGTTAAGCTTGTGGTTGTTTGAGGCTCTTTCATTGGGGGCAGGTGATATCCCTGGTCTGTAAGCAGTGCTTTATTTTTGTGAAGGTTACAAGCACCTGTTAAACTTGGTTTTGTAAAACGGCTGCAAGCACCGGTTATGCTTGTTTTTATAATGGAATAAAATCTCATAGGTGGAGTGGGGACTGGACGTAAGTCACCGGTGGTTGGTGGCTGAACTAGGATAAAATCGTTGTGTCTTGCTTTTCATCCTTCATCTTTTTATATTATAATTAAACAAATTGTTTTCCGCTGTAAATTCTTTTTTATTTATAAAAGGGTTTTTTATTGTGCAAAAAGTTTTCGTTTTTATTTCAAAACCCAATTCACCCCCTCTTGGGTATTGGTTGCCACGGCCAACACTTATTTGTAGGAGCAATTAAAAAAAACTCAGAAGAGCAGAAATCTTTTGTCTCATAATTAAGGTTGATAAAAAAGCAACAATCATTCAATGATCAGAGTAGAATTTTAAGGCTTGTAACGTGGCCAAGGTTGAGGGTTTGAAAGGAAGGGTATATGGCTCAAATAAGTGTTTGAGGGTTGAATAAGAGCAAGGATACATGCCCTCTTCTTAACGAATTGAGCTTGATTAATTTGCCTCTATATTTGCAAGAACAAATGTTTTTCATTTGTCTTTCCTTCTTTTCTTCCCTTCTCACTTTGTCATTTGTCTTTGTCATGTGCTTTTTCATTTTCATTTTTTCTTTTTCCTTCTTTTCTTTTTATTTTTGACAGGTTTTTCATCCTTGCATTATTTCTTTCAGAATCACCATTTCTTTTGTGCTCGCCTTTCGTTTAGGAGTGATCCTTGTCCAAGGTTCTTTAAAGAAAACTTTCAGACTCAAAAGGGGTAACAAGAGATAATGATAATATTTTGTGAAGGATAGAGAAAGATGACCAATCTTCATTTCAAATCATGATTGGTTATTTTTTTTAAAAACTTATTTTCAGATACAAAAAGATGGTGCACACCAATTGATTATTTATTTTCTCTTTTCTATTTTGTTTTTTCCTTTTTTGCTTCTTCTCTTTTTCTTTCATTTTTTTTGCTTTTTTAGTTTGTTTGTTTTTGCAAAGGGCACTTGCACATGTTCGTGGTCTCCATCGATGCCCCACAAATAATATAAAAGAACGTGAGCCCCATGAATCCAAACCAAGGAAGTTACTCACGAAATAATAAGAGAAGATAAAAAGAAGAGAATGATGAGAGAAACACCATGATGTGGATGGGCATGTCAAGAATTGATGAGACTAGATATGCATGCAAATCCATTACATTAATGTTTCAAGGAAGTGAGCATGGTTCAAGAATCAAATGATTCATATCATTGAATAGATTGTGGGGTCAATACAACATAATAATCTTTTCATGGAAAACAACTGATGAACCAATATGGAAAAGTTAATCTGAAATTTCCAAAAAGGAGGACTGCAAACAAAGTATTGCCCTTTTCATAGCTCACATAGAGTGTAAACACGACTGCTTCGAGTTGATCAGGGGATCATGAACTTGCACATCATATCTCCATGGCCCGGGTTGTGACCAACATTTCTTTCAGACGCTTGAACGATTCTTGTCTATGATTCCACCTCATGATTCAGGGTTTGAAGCTCAATGCATGATATATATGAAATGTTTTTTTTTCCAAAAAAATGCATGAGATTCATGCTTTTTTTTACCAGATATATCAATGCATGACATGTATGGAAATGAGTTTTTTCTTATAAAAAAATAGAGATGAATGGAATGAGTTTTTATTTTTCATTTTTTAATTTTAATATGGAGCAAAATGGTGTTAATGCATGAGATGCACGAGGAAATTTTTTTTTTTTAAGATCATAAATGTTAATTCATGTTATGAATGAATTTTTTGCAGGAAAAGGAAAGGGATAAATCTTTCCTTTTAAAAAAGTGGGTCATTTTTTTACAAAAAAAAAAAAATGAAGGAGATAGATAAAGAAGAAGCATGCTCCTTTTGTGACCTAAATCGGTTTATTGGATGATTTTCTTGGGTGGCTCTAAAAAAATGCTAGTAACCGATCTCTACAGCAAAGTACCCATTTCGAAATGTTGACCACAAATAGAATGTATATCCAAAATGTGGGCACACTAGATGAGATTCTCACGATAACCAAACAGGAAGTACATCCAAAATGGCTACCACTAACAATCTCGTACCTATCATAAGCTTCACTCAGACCTGGGTACAGAGCCCCACTCATAAGTGTGTGAGAAATATATAGGTGTAGTGTGTGTGAATGGAGCTTACAAACAAGAAACTTGTCTACCCTATGGTTACAAGAATGCATACAAAGACAAGTTTATTAAAAAAAACAACAAACAAAAGGGTAAAATAAATTCAAAAAAGTTATTTAAAAAAATTGCACAACTAACTATGATAGGCTTGACTCTCTAATGTCCTCGGTGGAGTCGCCAACTGTCGCGACCGTCCCGTCCGGGCGTCGCGAAAAAAGATATATATGGTTCAGAGGAGTCATCACCAATTTTATTTTTGAAAAAATATTGGAAAACCCATTAATTGAAGGGAAATGAGTCTTTTAAAAAATGATGAGATTGAGTTCGGGAGTGGGTTACGAATAGGAAAGGTATTAGCACCCTATATCGCTTGTTCTAAGAACGGTACCTTAAGTTAATTGTGTGAATTCTTTAATAACTTTGAAAATATTAATCTTAGCATTTTGAAACTAGCAAATAAAATAAACACAAAAATTATGAAATTTTAATTTTGGCTTGACAGAATGATTGATTCTGCTCCTACATATTCCTGGTACGATGAAAAATTCAAAGTCACGTAGTTCTTATGAATATGTTTGTTGGGTTGGTTGATTTTATTTATTTTTGAATTAAACTTTGATTGAGAAATTTTAGGATCAACAGGTTGTCACAACTCATGTGTCCTAAAATCAAGGATTATCATTATGTCGTATCACAGTTTACCCTTCTTATTTTAAAGAAGTTAATTTATTTTTTATTTTTTTTTTTAAATCTTAGGATCACCAAGTTGTCACAACTCAGGTGTCCCAAAACCAAGGGTTAGCAAGATGTCACATCTGCGTTTACCCTCTTTACTTTAAAGAAATTAATTTAATTTTTTTAATTTTTTAAAAGTTTAGGATCACCAAGTTGTCACAACTTAGGTGTCCTAAGAACAAAGGGTTAACAAGATGTTTCATATCAGTTTACCCATTTTATTTAAAAGAAATTATTTAGTTTTTTTATTTTTTAAAAGCTTAGGATCATCAAGCTGTCACAACTCAGGTATCTTAAAACCAAGGGTTAATAAGATGTCGTATCTCAAATTATCCTTTTTATTTTAAATAAGTTAATTTAATTTTTTATTTTTTAAACTTAGGTGTTCGATCTAAAACCAAGAGTTAATAAGATGTCGCATCTCAATAACACTTTAATTTGAACAAATTATTTTTATTTATGTATATTTATTTTTAATTTAGACAAGTGCATAAGCATTTATTTTTGAAGAAAAGGTATTCTTTGTTTTTTTAAAATAAAAATAATGGCAATAATTTTTGAATTTTTTTAAAAAAACAATAAGGTGCCTGTCACCCAAACATTGTTCTAAAAACACAAAATACAGGCACGACCCAAATTCACAAAAGGCCTAACTGTTACATCTTCAAACATACAAACAAATTATAAAAGCAAATATGAAATTATATAAATTATAACTAATATATAATATATAATAGAAATAAAAAAGTGCTTCTTTATTAACTCAAAAAACTGAACCTCGTGAAGCTTCTTTTTTTACACGCAACCTCATGAAGCTTCTGAACTTTTTTTTAGAGAAGTCACGCGAGGCGTTGGAGAGAGTGACCAAAATATGCGCCTGAAGCTGGTGGCGACTGGATGTTCAGTGGCAAGCATGACTATCTGCGACTAGGCAAAGATGGACGACAGAGCGACGACGCGAAGGTTGCCTGCGGTTCTGCTCGTGGGGGGTCTATTGGTGCTGTACGTGGAGGAGCTGACGACGTGATGCGGCGGAGCTAACGGCGTGACGCGTCGGAGGATTCTGCTATGCGTAGAGGGTGAGGGGCTTTGTGATGCGTGATTTCTTCTCAAAATTCAAGTCATTGATGATGAAGGAGCAAATGGAAAGAAGGTCTGGTGGCTAGAAGAAAAAGAATTCTGGCTGTATTGAACCAAATGAGACTGTTTTCCTCTTCTACGTTTTCTCTGTATTCGCTCCCCCCTCCTTTGAATTTTTCTATTCTCCTATTTATAATCACCATTTAGGTTTTCTAATTAGGGAATTTTATTTCAATTTCAAATCACAACCAATTTATTAGAATCAAATCAGTTTGATTGAGTCAATTAATCACCCTTTTTTTTTATTTGAAAACTTACCTTCTTAGGTTTGTTTAGTTATGGAATCAATCTGAATTAAATCAATTTATTCAAATAAAAATTGGAACAATCCAACTTATCTTATTATGATCAAATCAATTTGATGAGGGTCAATTTTTTGAAAACTTACAATTTTTTGAGCAAACAATATTTTATTGATTATTTTGTTATTGTAAATGCTATTGCCCATTTATTTATTTTAGCCCAAGGTCCAATGGATCTGCTCATGATGTTCTTTAATCCAATTTCAAAACTTATTGTTGTATTTTAGCCGGACAAAATTAGGTGTTCAGACAGGGGAATGGGTCAACGATAAGGCCTATGACTATGCGGTATGTAAAAATCAAACTTATTTAAAACTTGTAATTTATTATTATTTGTTAATATTATTATAATTTTAACTAATTGGCTTCAACTATACTTCACAGGACGCATTTAATCTAGGATGTGGTGATATCACGTGCCTCACACAATGAGGCTTTGTCTGGTGAGGGGCCCCACTCTCCGGTCTCTGTGGACAACAATGCCATATATTTGGAGGTCGTCCGAAGTAGGAACAAGAAAGGGCACCTGTATGGTCTCGGCCACTTGGGCGATGAGTTTATCGCCTCATCATCCGGCACACCTGCTTCATCTTGCGTAGATATCGTCCCTTCAGAGCAGTTCGAGAAGACGCAGGACACCATTACAGGGCTTAATGTTGAGCTCAGGGAGAAGGCTGATGTAACACCCCGATTCAATGTTTTAAGACTGATAATGTATATAACTACGTTTATATTTTATCCGAGAGTTAGAAAATGAATTTAAATAAACTAAGACCACAGTTATACTCTACGTCATCATAGAGAGTTACGGTTTAATTTTGGGTTGAAAATTCAGACGGAGCCCAGCCTGCGTTTTCACTGATAGTAAGATTTTACTGATCAGAAAACCTAATTTTGACTCGTGAATGAAACAGTTAGGTTTTATATCTCGTTTCGAACAATATCGGCGATTTTGAAAATTTTCAAAAAAAAAAAAGTTCTGACGACTTTCTCGGGCGAAAAACCTAAATCGGAAAATCGACGGAATCGAGAATGGACGCGCGGGGACCAAATCGGACACCAGATGAGGGACACGAGTCACCAAGGCAGGGTGAGTCAGAGGGTGAGTCACCACCATGACTCACCAACGTCATCATTACTCTTATACAAATATCAGAGATATTTAGGGCAAGAAAAGACCGTTTTGTCCCTGGGAACTGACGAAATTACGCTTTAGCCTTGTGACTCATCACCATCATCATTAATTCTCCAAAATATCTAGATAGATATTTTGGTGACTTTGGAGGTGAAAAGACCAAAATACCCATGGCTTTTCACAAAATGACATTTTTGTCCCTAAAGGAAATGACTATTTTGCCCTTAAGTGAATAACTTTTGGACACCCAAATCCCTCCCTTCTTCTCACGCATAAAGGACCCTTCGTGGAGACCAATCTCAATTTTTTTTCTCATCTTCAACTTCCCTCTCATTTCTCCCTTCTTTCTCAAAGTGAAATCTTAGCCAAAAAGTGTGAAGAAAGTGTTCAATCCTTGCCTTGTTCATCATCCAAGAGGTATGATCACTCTATTTGATCCATGAACTTCATGTTCCTCACTTATTTCTTGTTCTTCAACCCATGATCAACTTGGTTCAACTTCTAACTTCAATCTTAAAAAATCTCTAGAAAATCATAGAAAAAGTGAAATCAATTTCTATGATCTACTTTCATCCTTCTCTATCATTATCCAAGAGCATGTAATCAAATAACTTGTCTAGCCTATTTTGCCATGAAGTGGCCGAACCTTAGTTTGTGGGAAACCATGAGTTTTGCTTCAAGTTTTTGAATGATGAAGCTTGTTTTAGTGTTAGGTATACCCAAGGAACATTCATCCAAGAGTTGGAAATTTTTAGACATCTCTAGCTATTTTAAACCTTGATGGCCGAACCTAGGTCCTAAGAGACATAAAGATGTACTTTTGTGATTGCTAAAGTTGTGATTTGTTGTGAAGAAACAGATCGTGTTCGATCGTCCTAAAGCGTGCTAAAGTGCTGGTTGCAGAGCTGTGTTCGGAAGGTTGTACTAGAAGGCGAGCGTGCGTAGTTGTTTCAGGTGGGGGAAAGAATCACACTCGTCGGAGAGGCAAGAGTAGAGTACAATACATTGTTATGCGTTGGGGATCTTAAACCCAACTAGTGGTTGAGTAACCGACAACACCTAAATCCACGTTGGCGACTACCGTAAAGTGGTACCAATGTAGGGTTAGGCATTGTGGGCTTATCACCGTAGGTTGATATTATGTTGATTGAGGTCGTATGTTTAAGATGTTTATTTGCCTGCTATGATGTGATTGTGGATATGTGGTTTACCATGATTGTGATAAGGTGCTTTATTGTCTTAATTGGTGATATAGTGATAATATGCTTATTTGGCTTATTCAATGATATGCTGATAATATGTTGTGTTGCATGCTGTGTTGCACATATGTGATTGTTGATTCGCTTAGAGTTAAGCGATGATCATTGTGAATTGGGTGAAGTGTGAAATAGTATCATTTGGTGGAAATAAGCTACTGTACTCAACTCAACCTGATGAAATGATTGAGGTCTATGGATAGTCGTGAACACTCTGCTTGGTAGGGAGTGTTGGTGTTTAGTGTGTCAGGTGATGAGGTTGAGTTACTAAGTTGTTGATCGGAATGAGTTGTGAGGATTCATGCTAGTTGCATTGTGTGGTGATGTCACAGCCGCGTAGATCTGGGATTACGCGAGGTCAAACTGGAACTACAGATAGATGCTTGGTAGGTCTATTGTGAGCTTCTGAGATCTCCGATGGGCATTTCGACACCGGGACAGCTATTCCTATCGGGAATGGGGTATAGTGTCACCCTGCTTGGCAGGGGTTGAGCATCTTGCTTGGTAGGGGATGTAATGTACTCGTGAGTGTAACGGAATCTGTTGCTCGGATGACGTTTGATTTTCATCTTGCTTGGTAGGGGATGAGTATCCTGCTTGGTAGGGGATACGTTGTGACGTAAGAATGTGGCCGCGTCTTCATGTAAGGTCTAGATGCATGAGAGTGTGAGATGAGTAGTTAAGTTCAATAAACCCCGAGGATGGCTGTTGATTGTGTATGATTGTACTATTAGAGTATCTGCTTTACCTTTATCACTATCTGTGATGAGATGTAATTCTTATCCCTATTATTCCCACGTTGTATGTTCTTTGATGTTATGAGAAGACCCAGTGGAGGAGCCAACTGATGAAGAGATGGACGGCACTCCGTACGAGCCCGATGCTGGTGGGAGAGCCACAGACCCCAATCTCGAGAGGTTTTGAGTGGTTGTACAACGGGTACGAGTGGAGGGTATTTGCCATCCAGGCTGAAGGAGAGTGTGTTAGTGTGCTAAGTGTGTATGGCCAGTGAGTCTGTATCTTTTGATGTATTTTGGGGCCAGGAGAGGAAGTCTTATGTATTTTATTTTTTTGCCATGTTTTTAGCTTATATGTGTTGCGTACTCTAAGAGTTTGTAGTTGGTATCAGTTGTTGTAGGCTCTACTGATGGATCAAGTACTTTTATATGTATGTTATATATAATCGTGGTATCAGTGTTGGTTGTTTTAATAATTCCGTATTTTTATTTAGTCACGCTACGCTGCGACGTTAAGAATATGAATTCGGGTTACTAAATAGGACCTCCGAGGAGGGACTGTCTTAGCTGAGAGGGAGCGGCTGATGGCGGAGCAGATTGCTCAGCTGACGCAGATCCAACAGCAACTGACACAGATGATAGTGGAGTAGGGTCAACATCTACGAATGGTGATGGAGCATATGAGGATCCACTCTCCTGTTGCGCCACCCCCTCCTCCAAACGACATCGCCGTCAACGATTACGAGGACGACTTTCCTCCTCCATTCTGATTTTTGCTACATTTTATTTAGTTTGCTACATTTTTATTTTATTTACATTATGGACGAGTTTTAGTTACATTATGTTTGACTTTATGAACAACTTTTCGTCCCTCCTCTTTATTGAAGATTTGGTTAATACACTTATATCATTACTTAATATATTTAATATTCTAAATATTTTTTAGACATAATCAATAATAATAAATTGAAAAAAATTCAATTGATGTTTATTTATTATCATAATAATCAATTAAAAATAATTTTTAAAAAAAAATAAATTTTTAAAAAATGGAAAAAGCTAGCGACCGAAATAGCCACCGAGGATTCGGTCGCTAACTAAAAATAAGTAATCAACTTCTAGTTTAGTGACCGATATTTCGATCGCAAACAAACTACCCATTCCCACTTTATCGACCAAATAATGCGTTGCTAATTTTGGTTATCAAATAGGCGACCAAATACCCCGCGACCATATTATTAAAACCAGCGATGGATATTTTGGTCACCAATCGCGATCGACTTATATGTTCAGTCGCAAAGGTTTTAGCGACCATGGTTTTTGCTACTGCCGCTATTCAGTCATGAAATCGGTGGCAAAAACCTTTAGCAACCGAATTATGATGAATAGTGACCGAATTCTTCGGTCGCTATTTGGCCTTTTTTTGTAGTGATTTCTAATTCAAACGAAGAGAGTAATTTTGATACAATATCAATGTAATATTTTTATAGCGTTGACCAATCACACATTGTCACATATGTGACTTTTAAAGTAGTTACTATAAAAGTCAAACATTTCTTATGTTTTTTCAATATATGATCAGTTAACAATATAAAAAATCTTTACATTGATAGTGCATTAATTTGAATTAAATCCTTAAACAAATTAATTTAATTTTTATCGTTTGCACTTGCAAATGATTGATGTATTCGTAAATCAATTATCTAGCACATACTTTTTTTTGACTGATAGCACATACTTCGATTTTGTTTTTTTTGGTCATAATTATTGTTATCAGTACTGATTTTACCATAAAAGACTTTCCTTATTAAAATAAAACTCCAACCACCAACTAGACCCAACACAGTTGATGGATACTTAGGTTCTTTAAACATGTTGTTAGAGGTTCTATTCATGTCGTGTGTATGAAAAATGCTTAGTTGAGAAAGACAAAACTCACTTTGGTGATATCTATGCCTCGAAAGGCATTAGTATCCATCTATTGGTTAAGGATACCAGTGTGCAAAAAGAGGAAAAGCATCCTAAATTGGAATTGGAATTACTGCAAAAATATTTATAAGTCAAGTCAATTTAACATCACCCTAAATTGGAATGTACACTATATACTACCCAAAAAATGAAAAAGCACTCACAATGTACATACACAATATTATCATCAATTCGAGAATAGAGAAAATAGACATAGGAACTGAATTGGATATAAAATAAATGTTAATATGACTATTATAAATATGCAGTGAAAATAATAAAAGCCATTATTTTAAAACTAAAGAGAAAGCATATATTTTAATTCATATATAACATATGTAGAAAGCAAAATAATGTGAAGATTTCCTTTCTTTTTTGACTCGTGTATTTAAAAAAAAATGGAGGGGAGTCTAAAATTTTTTTAAATAAAAACTAAAAAGTTGATAGATAATCATAAGGGTGGACAAAATAAGTAAAAATATATGAAAAAGGAGTAAGGATTGTGAAGCAGTGTTGTTTTTTTGGTCCTATGAAAAAAGGGGTTAGAGCTATACACGGGGAATCGTAATATAATCTTTAGGGGGTGTTTGCTTCAAGGAATAACTTAACAGACGTTGAAACAAACATGCCCTAAGAGCTAGGAGCTATCATATAAGTCGGACCAACCCATGAAAGATGATTCCTGTGTATTTTAATTTTCAAAATTTGCATCCAGTGCAAAATCTAGGCTTACCTAGACAATCACATCGAATAGATCTATAGATGAAGCAACATTTTGTTTCATTGTTTAGAGATAAACACTAGAGATACACA
Organism: Ammopiptanthus mongolicus; assembly: GCA_039655645.1. Classification (NCBI taxonomy): domain Eukaryota; kingdom Viridiplantae; phylum Streptophyta; class Magnoliopsida; order Fabales; family Fabaceae; genus Ammopiptanthus; species Ammopiptanthus mongolicus. Next base: position 13,649,392 of record CM077343.1, on the reverse strand, counting down.
GAGTCGGGCGGATTGGTTAAGAGTGAAAGCAAGGGAGCAAGTGCAACAAAAGTCATCAACTTTTCTTAGCCAGCAGCTATCTTTTCTGATCATATCTATAGATCTATAAGGTATACCCTCTTCTTGCTCTCTATCTTGTTTACATATGGCATCAATATTAGATGAGATTTACTGAACGGCTATGTCAATTTTCTAATGTCATCCGATTTTGTTGAATGTTTTTCAAAATAAGATTTCGATGTGTGCGCATGGGTAGATAAGTGCAGTAGATGAGATTTACTGTGGTACTAATGGGTATGTCAATTTTCTAATTAATGTCATCCGATTTTGTTGAATGTTTCTTCAAAATAGGAATTTTGATGCGTGTGTATGTGTTGTTTCACTTCTTTCCGGTGTTGAGACTACTTTCATTCTTTTGTATCAACTTAATTTGTCGGAGGATTCATCAGATTTAATGATTTCAAACTTTTTCTTTTTTAGGTTTAGATGATTCTTTCATGGGTTTTGTTTATGTCCCTCCATGTATTCATCTTGTATTTTTTTCATTATTTTAATAATATTAAGGTGTGCTACAGATGATTAGTGATGTTAGTGGTGTTAACCTAGTTGAGATTACTTTCATTGCAGCAATGCTTTTGCATACCTTTTTGTTTAAAAAAAAAATTGGTACATAGAATTTTCATTTGTCAAAATTAAGATTGTAAGTGCACTACTTTATTTCTCATAAATTCTATTTTTATTTTAAAAATTCACACTTTTTCATCTTAAAAATACAAGAACCTTTTTCAAAAGCCTGTTGCTCACTTATGAGAAATATGAGTAGATTTTTTAAATAATAAAATGAAAGTTTATGTATTAAGCCTGAACAGTACAAAAGGAAGGAACTTTTTTAATCTAATTAATTTTTTTGTTTCATATTTTGTTGTTGTTGAATTCTGAGATTAAACACTAGGTAACTTGTGGGGTTCATAACTTAGGAATTAATTTTGTCTGCTTGAGGGTGTCCAAATTTCAAGATCGGATAATTTAGTTCTCAGTAAAGATATGTTCTGCAAGATAAGGGGAAAAAAAAAAAAAAAAGTGGTCTAAGGGGTTGTGTTGTGATCTGGTTTCCGAGGACATCTGCCTGACCATGTTTGAATGGTGGTTGAAGCTGACTTCCTCTATGTGTGATAGCTCTCTGGTGGAGAAGGGGTGAGTAACTACAAAAGGCATCCATGAGGTGTGAATTCTATGTGAAGGTTTCTCTGTATGAAAAACATGAGGTTGGAACTCAAGTATATTAGTGTAGTCTAAGTGAGGGTGTTTGAGCTAAAAAATTGGGCAATTAAGATATTTGTAATGTCATTTCTTGTAAGGGAATTGGTAAGAAGGAGTGTACCGAGGGGCTTGAAACACAAGGTTTAATTAGTGTAGTCCCAATGAGTGTGTGTTTGAGTTCTAAAATTTGGCACATGAAATATCTATTAAGTTTGTGAAAAGGGGAATTTACCTAATGGTCGCATAATAAATAAATAAAAAGCAAATCCCCTTTGTTTTTAAAGTCCATTATTCTTTTGATATTTCCATTTGACTATCTTCAAATCTATCCTTTTAACTCAATATTCTATATTGCCTTTAATTGTTATCTTAATGTGACACTAATGTAACTAACTATTAAGAAACTTTGATAAAATAGTGATTATGGTAATGACAAAATTTTGTCTTCATAGTTTTTCTTTTTTTAGTATTAAAGGTTCAAAGCACTTAGGTAAGAGAGTGGGCAGGTTATCAGTAGGAGGATTAATTGGAAAACCCAATTAACTGAAGGTATGTATATTGATAGTTCTTATGTTGGCAGAGAAATAGCATCAATTTTCTTCACCTAGCTTTATTCTCTATCGACATATCATATCAAAATTAGGCATGTTTAGCAACTGATGCATGTTTATTCTTTCACCCGAGATTCTTATGCACCTTTTACTCGTTCTTAATTCACTACAAGATAAACTGAAATTATCAACAGAAAAAGCTATTGGTAATGGACAAAAGTTGTCAATAAGTGCTGCTAACTAGCTTATAAAAAAAGGGGCTGCTAACTAACTGTCTTCCACGGGTAATTTGGTATTTGATAAATATTATCGACGGACATGTCAATCCTAAAACTGTCGGTATTACTGATGGTGAAACCATTGAATAAAGTTGTTTGTAAGGAGCAGTTGTTTACCAACAACGTTACTGCAATTGGTAACGTGTGATGACTTGACTAGATGTTTTGATATATATTCATTTTAATAAAACCGATAAAATTTTATAAGTTATTTTTTAACATAATGATCTAATTTGATAGATTGTTAGAGGCTTGCTAAGAAGTCTAGCGTACACAGTTTCTCTAGCATTAAGGGAGTGAGATTAGCTAGCCACTTCAACATGAACAGATTGCAATGACCAATAATACAATAGGCAGACAGTATATCCAAGGTTTTAAATTGCGTTTGTGGTCGTATTGAAGTCGTTGCGGCGTGATGCGGCCAAATTGTGGCCATTGCGATCCGCAATCGCGGTCTGATGTGGTTGTGACAGCTATCGCAACCGAGATGTTGCGACCGCATTAGGTGATGCGGTCCGCAAATTAAAACCCTAAGTATATCTATTGGGCATGGTCGTCGATAATCCATACAACACTGGATATTTATAGATGGTTAAGTCGGCGGTGAAACGTCATTGCAAACAACTTTCCCTCGATGACGGCGAACAACTATTGACATTTGCACAGTCACCTTACCGATGACCTAACCATCAATAATGTCTTCATATTTACCGTTGCTTGTCGGTAATGTTTCGCGCAAATTGGCGCCAAACCTACCACCAGATTTTTCGATGGAGTGGGCCATGAGTGGTCGGTAAATGTGCAAATAACTTGTGGCATATTACTGACTACTTAAGGTCTCCATAATGCTCAGTTTAATGATGGATTTAAGACCAACAGTAATAATTCATGGTTAAAACTAATTTCTGTTAATGAATCAACGAATATGAGCTTTATCTATACAAAAAACTACTAAATTGCTTTTCACCATTAAGGTGATTGTGATATTTTCCCCTTAATTTAATTTTACTATCCGATTGTATATTGTTGTGTATTTCATATCATGTTATTTGTGAAATATTTTAATGGTTGATGTGTGACAACAAGATGGTAACATTACAAAATTCAGCAAGTTAGATCTTTCTTTTTCAATAATGGACAGTGTTGGAACACATGCTCTCGGATTGTTAAAGATACACCAACGGCAAACACACGCACACACGCGAGAAAGAAAAGAAGACAAGGTTTATGTGGTTCGGCGAATAGTGCCTACTTCCACGGGAGCTGTTACGGCTGTGTTTTACTATATATGAATAGGGTTACATAAGCGCAGTATTTATACTGATCACCAACTGTCAGTATCTATATGAGCCATACTCAACAGACAGTCGTATTAATTTTTTTTTTCTTTCTTAAAAGGACCTTATATATGCATATGCTTTCTTAAAAGGACCTTAGTGTCTGGCTTTGTTTTACGTATACGGAAGTGACTCTTTTCAATAGGTAAATTGTTTGGATTGATTTGAGAGCTGAGTTTTTTTTGTTTGTAAGATTCTAAGTTTCAATAGCAGATAATGTACATATTTACTAATCCATTGCATCATATATGTGCTTTAAATTTAGGGCTTAGGGATACATACTTGGAAGTATCCACTTGACTGACATCATTTGGTTAATATGACTGGAGTGCATGATAATAATAATGCTTTCTTACATCTTGTGATATGTCTATTCGTTATCTCTTACAAGGTATAGGAGAAGGCTTTCTGTTTTCCTTTTAATTTTTTTCCTACCATATACATGTCGATGAATATTAGTTTGCATAGTTTTGATTCTTTCCTTAATTTGCTTTGCAGCTATAGTCAATAGTAGTTTCTATAAGTGTAATTAAATGTTTGGTTGTTGTTAAAGTGAGATGTTTTTACTTAGGTTTGTTTTGATTGTGTGTCAACTATATATTTTTCTAATTGCTTCTTAAACTCTTAACAATAAGTATGTATGCATGGCTACTCTCATTATATCTTCTATTCTTCGTACTCTCTTTTTTACCATATGCCTATCTTTGCATTTCATTCTTCATTAGGATTTTATTTAATGGTTGCTGAACTTTCAACATTATATATGTTTTCAAGTAGCAAATTATTGGGTTGCATTGCACACAAATCCTCAACTGGGTAAATATATATGTAGTAAACTTGAGTCGTAAGCTATGTAAACTTGCAAGTCTATTCTCCAACTTTAGGTGTTTGATTTATATGTGTAGGCAGTTATAGCCACAACTTTGATGGGTTAATTAGCTTAAGGACAATGATGCCCAACCAGTTAAAGTGAAAACGAAAAGGCTCATGTTCTTGGAAAAACTTTATATGTGGTGTATTTCTCTCTTAGCTTTCAATATATAGTTGCAAGGGAAAGAATTTCCCTTGACAATTAAGGCTAGACTCATGGCAAGATGTGACAGGTATAGGTGAGGTTTGCACAAAAATAAGGGTTTTGCTTTGTTTTTTCTGTGTTTTTATTCTTGATTATTTATTTTACAATCATAATACGTCCCAGTTTAGGTCTCACTTACGTTTGACAAAAAATAGGAATTATATATTGAGCTCTATATTTGCGCATATTAATGTTTAATGTCTGACTAGTTTCGGTTCATGATTCAAATATATATATATATATATATATATATGATCATCATGGTAAGTTTAATATGTCATTCCTTTTTTCGGCAGAATAGTTAATAACATTTTGATGCCATTAGTTCTGGTTTGCACGTAATGCTACTTTTGGTATTATATAATTACTATTTGCATAATTGTGAAATTATTGCTAGTAGTTTTTAAGACGTTCAATAGGATTTTCTTTACTTCTCATGCAGGTTTTGCCGACTCTCTAGGAAAGCCACATTAGCAGTTCCTTAATTGTCTTTTGTATTCCGATCTTTGGCCTTGGAAGTAACCATGGTATCAATCAGGCGCCGAGGTGACATCACTTATTCCTCCCTGAACCTTTTAAATTGACCACAATTGGGTTATTTGAGAATAAATATATATATATATATATATATATATATATATATATATATAAGAGGGATCAAGTTACTTCAAGAGTAACTTTAAGATAGTTACTCTCAATTTCATCCATCCATTTATTCTAATCCAATGGATCTATATTAATTAATCAAAGAAGCCACATGACCTTTGTTAGATTAGAATAAATGGATGGATGAGATTGATAGTAACTCTTTTAAAGTTACTCTTTGGAGTAACTTGATCATTTCTCATATATATATATATATATATATATATATATATATATATATATATATATATATATATATCACTACAAAAAAAAAGTCATTTAGAGACTAATTTTGGTTAGATCGGTCCCCAAATTAGTCGAATGGTCGTTTTAGGGACCGATCCGGCCAAAATTGGTTTCTAAATTTGGTCTCTAAACAGCTTTTTTTTGTAGTGTATATATATTATGGAGAACGGTAACGAGTGCTCTAAAGACACTCGTTAAAGAAGCAAGAAAATATATATTTCATTGAAAATTGATGTATTTAATATTTGAACAGCTGATATACTTAATTTTACAATGCAAAATTATTTTTTTTGTTTCCTTAAAAAGTGCCCTTAAGGCACTCATTAGCATGACCCATATTTTATAAGTAAAAAGTATATTGATAGGAGTACAAGGGATACTCAAACCTATATACAAGAACAAAGAAAAAACCAAATATATATATATAAAAAAAAAAAAAGGCCATTGAAAAAACCATACTAACCCTAATAACCACAAGCTACAAACTCTAAAAACCCCAAGCTACAAAGACCAAAAGCACTTTCAAAAACCATGACCCACCAACGCCTAAGCACCATAAGGCAGAACCAAATTTTCAACCAATCCCAAAACCATTCCAGCAGCAAACCAAGTTAACAAATGCATACATTATTCATTTCTGAAGAGAGATAACCAGTTGCAGCCATCTAAAAACACATACCACGCCATGGCCCCACTTATAAAAACGCCTGTGAAAACAGATCTAATCTCCCATTACTGCATATATAGTTGTAATAGTTCCACCAAAGAATCACAGATTAAAAAATGTAGCCAAGAGATCCCAAGATTACAAAAGAAGAGTCTCCACCATATATAGGACAGATTTACACCACTCAGATTACAATAAAACACCCCATGTATTTTAAGAGCTAACAGCCTAACCCCTCAAAAACCATTACATAGCAGCATAACAAGAAAAAATGTAAACTCACACAAACAGCAGGCAGTCTAACTTAGAGTACATGATTGTGTGTCTACTTTTCAATCCTTTCTAAAAGGTGGGGAGAGTTTGGTACAATGATGCTATGGTTTAGACATTTATTAATGAAAGTTTTAATTATCGAAAAAAGCAACGAAAACCAATACCATTAGTCTGGCTGTGACTAGACCTTTAAACCAAGCCTACTAATAAGGTACTTCTCCAACAATATGGATTCTCTCCTACCTCTCCATCCTCAATGATGAAGAGAGAGATAGGAAAGATGAAGAAAAGGTGAATGGAGAGAATCCAAATTGCTTCTCCAACTGCTTGAAAAACGAAAAGATCGAGTCAGTACAAGAAACACCCTAACAACTTTAGTCTTCATCGTGACATAGGTTACCACTGCTCAAAAAACACATGCTATTGCACTGTAAACACCGAGGAAGAGAATTTAAAGACAAAAAAAACATGTTCCCCTCACACACACACACACACACACACACACACACACACACACACACACACACACATATATATATATATATATATATATTTGCTTCGTACTATATATTAACTCTGACTCTGTGATGCCCTTATTGTTATAGGATATCCAAGTAGACAAGCTTATCATGAAGCCATCGCAAACGGAGTGATCAATCCTGATCTCTCAATTATATTGCAGGGATCGAATCCTTCTTCAAGTTCCATCACTGATGGAAGTGATGAAAGATTCTTAGATGACTTGCAGTCTGGACCAAACACTAATCCTTCTTATCAAGATGAAAATACAAGTATGGTGAACCGTCCTAGTGCTCCAGCAATTACTTTTCCTAGCCCTAGGCAAAGTTCATCAGAAATAGACCTATCCATTGCAGTTAGTAGATCTAGAATTGAGAATGGGCAAAGTTCTGGGTCAAGTTCTAATATTCATGCTGACGCCAATTCTGAAACCCATTCTTTATCTATATCTTCTGCTAGTTCTGATCTTAGAAGGAGACAAGAAGCTCGGGTACCCTCAGTATTTACTTTCTTAAAAGTTAAATCGTCTTCGAATTTATTGTTAACATGCGTGACGTTTTCATATATTTCCTTGTGTAACAGATTCGTGCTTTCGTGGAACGTCTACGCGCTGATAACATTTACCAGTTTGAGGTAGATTTTCATTAAATGATAGATGTGTGTTCTTATTATCAAATTCTATATCTGATGGTACATGGTCAACCTTAAACACATGATCTCTTTTTTATGTTGTATACTATTGATTTCATGTCATTAATCGATAAGTGAAACCCTAACTCACGTGATGTTTCACTAATTAACACCTCCTTTCAAAGCTAGAATTATGATTTAATTAAGAATAAAACACAGAAACAGTTCTTTGAATGATATGTTGAGCAACCAACGTGAGTTAGAACTTATGACGTAGCCCAGATTACCATTGGTTCGAGTCAGGTTGGATTTTTCTTGACTCTCCAAAATTCGGGTTTGCTTGACTTAACTCGATCAGTGTCATTTGAGTTCGAGTTGAGTTGGCTCACTTGTGAGAGAAGTGAGAGAAAAAAGGTTTCGACAAGATTTAGAAACTCTAACGATTTAACCCATTTGGCTCTCTCTGTCTCCCTCTCAGTTTCTCTCCTTTCCATCCTCACCAACCCGGCACCAGGTGCTACTAGCTAGACGCTAATGGCAACACAAACGATATTGTGATGAACCAGAACAACAGCAGTGTTGCCAAACAATTAACATAGCATCGTAGCCAAAGTTTTAAATTGCGGTTACGATCGCAGTTGCTTTGCATTTATCGCAATTGTGGACAATTATGAAAAAATGCGACCGTAATTGAGGTCGTGTTTCAATTTCATAAACATTTAAAATCAAAACGTTGCGATCCAAATTACAGTCACAAACCTTTTATTTAAAACCCTCATAGTAGCTTCCAGACTCGAATGAAGATAGTCAAAATACCACAGATGGCGATGCAACTTTCACACCATCCACCTTCTATTTTGTTAGTTCTCAACTCTCAACATAATAAAGTTCAGTATGCTTTAGTCATCAACTTCTGATGACCCGTAGTTTACAAACTTGCCTCAGGGGAACCAATAATCCATGATTATTCATCAATTCTATTACATTAGTCTGGGTTGATAAATATTCGTCTGAATGAGGATAACGTTCCAAATGTGGTATAAAATTATATATAATCAATATGTAAAGCAACTTGTGTTTAGCATCTTTTAATTAATAATTATTGTTTCAAGACAGCAATGCATGCACTTATTTTCTTCAAGACAAAATAACTTCCTTGGTGTTCCAGTTTAATTAGAATGAGCAATTTAACTTGAATATTTCGCTTGAAATAATGATTTGGAGTTGCCTGGGCTCGTTGTCCAAGAAGTGCAAAATGGGGATGTGGACAAGGGACTAACCGAAGAAGCGATTATGACGTGCATTGGGCATGAAACTTTTGAGTCTGCTGCTGAGGAGACTCCAGGAACTCAAATTGCATGCACCATCTGTCAGGTAAGACCTGTTACGTTTTGATTATGCCTGAAAATAGTGTATGTGGGCTCGCAGCTCTGTGAAATGAGAAGGGTACCAAAGTTTTACTAGATAAAAGCTGTTGCAACTGTGACAATCAGGTGCATTGTACGACGTCTTTTTATCAAAACTTGGAACACATTATTGTATGTTTGTTTTTTAACCCTTTCTAGAAGGTGTGGAAAGCTAATACTATGATGCTAGAGTTTTTGGCCTTTTATACTAAAATAAATACTTATCGAAAAAAAAGACCTATTACTTTTTGATTCATTTTGAGTGTACCCAAAAAGGAATTTTGGGCGGTTATCTCAATTCTATCTCAACCCATGGATCTCTTTTTGCTATGGTTGTGACTTGTGATTGTGAAAATTAATTTCGGTTTTTAGTGTCATTTTTACTATTATGTCAACCACCGGCACTTAGGCTATTTCTCATATTTAAATGGCACTTTTACCCGCTTATCATCAGTATTTCCTTCTAATTTTTTTTATAGAGGAGTATGTGCATGTTCACATCTCTATGTTCTATCTATGTTCTTCATTTCTTACAATTTTTGTATGTATTTTTAGGAGGATTGTGTCGAGGGAGAAGAAATTGGAAGACTGGATTGTGCGCACAAATTTCACATTGACTGCATCAAGCAATGGCTTGTGCTGAGAAACAAATGCCCCATATGCAGAAGAATGGCCTTAATGCCTATTGAAGAACAAGATGGTCGATGATGATGGTGATGATGATGATCGATGATGAGTAATTGCTGCTTGTAACTTTAAAGACTTAGATTCTAGCTTTCGGTTTCCCTCCATGGGATAAACTTATTTATGTGTTTTTTTTATAAGCATTAAACTTATTTATGTAGTAAGCAAGTCGACCACTTGAATCGTTGATGCTTGATGGCTAATGCCCTTGAGCTCGTGCTGTTTCTTATATATATAACTGAATGATTTTGTATGTGCTGGACATGGGATGACATGATAGCTAGGAAGTCAGTCCAACAGAACTTGTTTAATTGTTGCTCCATCAATATGATGTTTGGACTAATTAGCTGCTCTATATATATATAAGATCAGTTGCAGTTTATATAACAGCATTATTTCATAATACCTAAGCCATATATAGAAACTTGTTTTGCTTGATTTTGATAATAACTTCCACCACTTTTGGATTAGAGCTATGGTAGGCACACACCTCTCTTATTCTTACAGAAGTTTAATTAAATCTTCTATTTTTTTTTTTCTACTTACCTGTATATTTATTTTCATATATTTTAGCTTTATGTATTTTAGAATATGTACAAGTCTTGTTGATGTTTGTATTCATGAGGTTTTAAAACGAGGTTCGCAACCACAATTGAGATCGCATCGTTATGATTTTGATAGTCTCAGCAACCACATCGCGGCAGCAATTTTGGTCGCATCGGCCGCATTTTTAAGCAATTTTCCACAATAAAGGTAAACACATCATTACTGAAATGGGGGGTGGCATAATGAGGTTTCGTGTTGGCAATGGAGGTGGAGAAGGCATTTGTTTGTGTGGGAGGAAGCTCTTTTGTTAGAATTGAGAAACTTGGTCAGCTCTATTTTGTGCAAAGATGAGCAAGATGAATAGGTTCGAAAGGCATATAGCTCGTGGGTCTATTAATCGGCCTATCATTCTCTACAAGTTCAGTTAGCTCCTAGGAATTCTAATAGCCTAGTTAGTGCGATTTTCGAGATTCTGGAGGTGTTCCCTTGATCCTCTGAGGGTACTGGCATTTTCTTGGTGCCTTCTGCTTGATAGATTACCTGCTCATTGTGCTTTGTTTCGAAGAAGAGTTATAACTTATATCAGCAAGGGGTCTTGCGTTTTGTGTAATATGCAGCACGAGGACTCAGACCATTTCACTACAAGCGAGTAAATATCTGACCAGTTTATCGATAACCTTGGCCATCAGTAACAAGCATAAACATTACCGACGGCTCATTCGTCGTTACATCCTTCGGTAACTTTGGCGCAAACAGGCGTCAAAATATTTTAGCTGCGTTTCCGACGGGCATAGCCGTCGGTAAGGGTAATTAATAAGTATCGACAGCATGGCCGTCGGTAAGTGTCATTTGGTTTCTCTAATGTACAGTTTCTTTTTTTGGTTTACCGACGGGCTTAGCCGTCGGTAAGGATAATTATTTTATTACCCACGGGTTTGGCCGTCGGTAAGGATAAATATTTTATTATCGACGTCCGGACCGTCGGAAGACCGTCGGTGAGCATCACTAATACGCGCACAGTGCCTTCCCTCTTATTTCACTCAGACACTCAAAATGCTCTTTGCCCCTCTCAGCCACCATGTCTTCCTCCTCTCCTCTTCGCCCCTCTCAGCCAACAGCACCACCGCGACTGCCACCATCTCTTCCTCCTCTTTGTCCTCTGTCTCTGCACCACGAAGGGGAGGCGCCATCGTTGTTCGTTCATTCACAATCTTCGTCCTCCGCACCAGCCACAACCACCATTCACGAACGCAGAACCGCCACTGCCACCAAATAAGAGAAACCCATCGGAGAACCTAAATCCTCTCCCTCACTCATCTTGGTCCTCCGTCTCTTTGTCATTCGGTAAGTGCACTCTCTACCATTTTTCGTTTTTTTTTTTTTTTTTTTTTTTTTGCAACCTGAGATTGTTGGGATTGGTAGGATTCTGGCTTGCTTATCTTTTCTGTTTCTTGGGATCATTTTTGGTATTTCAGAACCTGCAAGTGCCACCACCACGGGTCCTCAGTTCCTGTCTCTAGGTCCCCTTAGCAGCCACCACCCCCACCACCAGGCATTGGTTAAATTCTGGTTGTTGGGATCATTGGCTGATTTTGGTTAGATTCTGGTTGCTGGGATCATTTGATGTTAACTTTCTGATTTTGGTATGTTAAGTCTTGGTTAACTTGTTGATTTTCTTGATTTTTTTTTTTTGTGATGCTTGTGATTAGGAACACTTATCGTAGAATAAAAATTTCTCTTGACACTTATATTTTTGTTAAGTCTCATAAAACTTAAAATAAAAAATTAATTATCGATAAAAACTTAAGTTAGAGACCTGGACATAATAAAAATAAAAAGCGGTTCGTGCGATGGTGCGACTCATTCGGTGGTGGCCTGGTCACAACAGATTGTAGGTGGTTGGGCAGCGGCTCATGCGACGCGACCATGCTAAATGAATAAAAATTAAAAATTAAATATTTAATAAGTTAATAACATAAATAGTTACATAATTAAATATTAATTAAACATCAAATCATAATTTCTCTTAGCACTTATAAAGGTGTTAAGTCTCATAAAACTTAACAAAAATAAATAATGAATAAAATAATTGAAACTATAATACAGAAGTAATTAAATAACAAAATAAGTTAATAACAAATTACACCAATTTTCTTAGCACTTATAACAGGTATTAAGCTTCATAATACGTAAAAGATATAAATAAAGTGTGGAATTGTTTAAAAATATAAATAAAAATATAAATAAAATTTTAAAATTTAATAAGCCTTGATTGAAGTATGGAATTGTTTTTTTATAGGCAAAATTACATTTTTGGTCCCTTAAGTTAATTGTTTCATTCAATTTGGTCCCTTAACTTTTTTTTGTTGCAAACTAGTCCCTTATGTTTACCACTGTTAACAATATTGGTCTAAGTGTTACTCTCCATTCAACTTTGGTAATCGTGTCCGTTAACTTCACAACTAGCGTATTAAGTGGTTGGTGATCTAGTTGTTGTCATTGCGGTGTATGAGTTATCTTCCTCCCCCTTAAATGGTGACCTAAAGTTCATGGTTCTTGTTGCTTATGTGGCATATCATCCAAGTGGCTTATTGCTAAGGTGGCATTGGATAACAGAATTAGTTTATTGTTGAAATTCTGTTATGCTTGTAACTGCTTCTTATTGCTTAGTTTGCTTAGTTTTATGTTTCATTCTCATTGTATCGGTTTGGTGTGACTCTAGTATATAAAGAGCACTCATTCCTAGTGTGAGATAGTTTTCAAAGCATACTCTCTTGTGAGCATTACTGAAAATAGATAGAGGGTAATTCTTTCTAGGTGTAATCGGGTTCAAGGGAGGTGGAGCAAGCTAGGAGCAAAGGAGTGGTGTAACACTTGTGTAAACTCTTCACTGTTTAATTGAATAAGATTGGACTTGAGTTGTGCTAAGTCCCGCAGACGTAGGTCATCATCTTGGCCAAACTGCGTGAACAAATTCTGGTTGTGTTGTTCCCTTATACTCTTCTTTTAAATCTGTTTGTGATTTCTTGAACTTTCAATTTGAGTTCTTGCTATTTTTCTTGTTACTGGGCATGGTTCATTGTTTCTTTCAGGAACATTGAAGTCTAACAACTGGTATCAGAAGCATTCAGGTGAAGGAAAGAAAAATCAATGGCGATCGCGAAATTTGATATTGAGAAGTTCAATGACAAAAACGATTTTGCTCTATGGAGGATGAAGATGCGAGCCTTGTTAGTGCAACAAGGGCTAGAAGAGGCTTTGGAAGGGGAGAAGAAGTTACCTACCATGATGACAGACAAGGAGAAGAAAGATCTTCTGAATAAGGCTCATAGTGCCATTATTCTATGCTTGGGTGACAGGGTCCTTCGTGAAGTCTCCAAAGAGAATTCTGCTGCTGCTTTATGGTTGAAGCTTGAGCATCTCTGCATGACCAAGACATTGGCAGATCGTCTTTATCTCAAACAGAGGTTGTACACTCTCAAGATGCAACCAAATACTTCCATCGAAGACCATATGCATGAATTCAGCAGGTTAATTCTGGATCTTGAAAACATTGATGTCAAGATTGAAGATGAGGATCAAGCTCTTCTTTTGATCCGAACTTTAACCAACTCATATGACAATCTTACGGATACTCTTATCTATGGGAGGGAACCTATTTCTCTTGAAGAGGTGCAAGCTGCATTGATGGCTAAGGAATTGTCCAGAAAATCTAAAAACAAAGAATCATATAGGCGAGAATCTCTCAGCAAGGGCCAGAAATGAGAAAATGGATTACAAGGGGAAGAACAAATCGAGGTCAAAGTCCAAGGGGAAATTCAAATGCTTCATATGTCACAAAGAGGGCCATTTCAAGAAGAATTACCCTGAGAAGAGATCCAAGAAGAAGCACTCAAGTGATGATGCAGGGGATGTTTCTGTGGCATCCGATGACTATGACAGTTCTGATGCTCTGGTAGCTGCAAGCAATCAAGGTGAATCAGAATGGGTGATGGATTCAGGATGTTCATACCACATGTGCCCAAATAAGGAATGGTTCTTCAATTACCAAACTTATTCTGGGGGTTAAGTGGTCATAGGCAACATTGCAACTTGTAATGTGGTTGGAATTGGGTCAATTAGGATCAAACTAATCGATGGTTCAGAGAAAGTCTTGACTCGGGTGAGGCATGTTCCAGATTTGAAAAGAAGCTTGATTTCTTTGGGAACTCTTGAAGATGTTGGGTTTAGTTTCAAGGCTGAGAATTCTGTTATGAAGGTGATGAAAGGTTCAAGGGTTGTTTGTGATGTCCCCAAGTTATACTCGAGGAAATCCCATTATTTTAGAACTCACTTATACTGTTAGCTATAACTTAGCGATATTATTACACGCTTATTAAAAATAGCGATAACATATGATCAATTTAAAAGCGCACGACATCAGAGTAAGCACAACAGGGTAAATGAAAACACACACACACACACACACACACACACACACACACACATATATATATATATATATATATATATATATATATATATATATATATATATATACTTGGTGGCCCCATCAGTAGAGCTAAGTAATAATACAGACAAAAGTACATGAGAAAACGAAAATACAACATAACATCAAAAGTGACTCAACTCAACCTACAGGCTCTCCCTATCCCCTCTGAAAATACATCAAAAAGACCTCGCCTCACATCCTATGACTGACGCACTAGCGACGTCACGTCCTCCACGACGTGAAAGTCCAGAGCTACCCTATCTTTCCCCATATGTGCGCCTATAAACCCGTAGTGGCACATAATCTGAGGAAGAACTAGACAAAACCATCCGCCTATGCCTGGAGGCTCTCAAATAACGCTCTGACCTCCGACGCTGTCCTCTCAGCACAAAGCCTCTGCGACTCGTCACGTGAGATGATGCTGGGGCAACCCACATGAAGTCCTACTCTCGTGGCCTGGGTGGGTGCCACATCTGGGGAAACAGAAGAAACTGGACCACTCTGTACGGTCCTATTATGTCTGCTCGTGGTGGAGTATGGTCTCGGAACAGCAAGCTCACTGGTCTGGTACACACGGTCAGGAATATAGAGGGGTCCACCTGCCACCCCTTCTCGTCGTGGTAGACGATCTCAAGCTCACCCCGCATCGGCATCCCCAGTGCTGCCTGGAGGAAGGGATGCATCCTCGGGTCCATGATCAGTTCAACTAACTCGTCGTCTACTGGTAGATCGAAAGTATAACATACAAGAAAATACATGGAGATAAGATATACAGCACATCGATGATAGGGATGATACAATGCAGACATATAGCAAACACAATCATCTCTCAATATCACAACACGACGGTCGTCTCCAAGCTAGATGTACACATACTCTTTCCATACATGTCGGCCGATACTAAACACCTTACTAAGGGCAACATCACATCCATATATCGAACAACAAGTTGGTTTGTTCCGGTAATCCTTTTCGCTCGTCGTGACCCATAAGAGTGCATCACCGCTCAACTGTCCCAGACAAAGAGGGGTTAACTGGGCCTCCTCAGAAGATCCACCGACAACTAGAAAAATTCAGGGTCCAGTCGGGATAGTAGGACATGCCCAAGACTGCCACGACACGATAGGCGCTACCATACCAGTCTCATGCGGGTACACCTGTGTCCAATATATCCCAAGATCACGCAAACCTACCCTTCCGTTTTCCGCACCCACACTCGGTGCACCAACCTCGTATACCTCACAGCATACGGCTCTCCACTTGGCATCAAATGCATATGCTGTGCATGTCATCCATCTCTCTTGAGCTGATATCGTAACACATGCAAACTTCCTCTTAGCAACATGAGCTCCAAGCTCCACTATAAAAATATGAGCTCCAAGCTCCCATCATAATCTTATGAGCTCCATGCTCCACTATACCTCAACTTCACTATCAGCCCAAACGTCCACAACGGGGTTACAGCCCTAATCATGCTAAAGCTCCGAATGTCATACATACATGCATTTCCAGATATAATGCAACAGATCATCAGTTATCAACATGTTTCATAAAGCAATAAACAGCATAACATGCCAACATATCATTATCATCAATACCTTATGCATCTCTTGCAATCATCAGTTATCATAAATAGCAGGTACGCATATATCAACACATAGCACATTTTATCATGCATCATAAATTTGCTAACTTAGGGTATCAAATATAACGGTGATAGCCCAAAGTAGACTAAACCTAGGGTTTAGGTACTTTGTCAGGGCTAAACCTCACTTAGGGTTTAGGGTTCCCCCACACACATAAAACATACAACAAAGCTATATAGACTACTCTTGCCTCCCCGACATGTGTAACTCTTTCTCCCCACCTGATAGCGAATATGGTGACAATCACGAACACAACGAGCACTCCTTTGCTCCTTTCTAAGCCTCATAGCCGCAGCCTACTTGCTCCAAAAGGGTTCCGCACGCAACTTCCAACTTTTCCCTAATCACGGAAATAACACGTAGACTATATCATTAACCCTAATACGAAGTTAAATCCATGAAAAGAAGCTTAAACCAAAAGAGAACATTGTATAGGTACAATGTAGGTAGATACATAACCTCGGCTTACCCTTGATGGATCACGAAAGTAAACCGATAGAATTGGAGTAGGAGTCACGCTGATCACGAAAACACAATCGGAACTAGAATCAGACGAACGAATGGGTCACAACTTGGATCAACAACTCTAACTTCACCTCTAAACCTCAATACCTCGAGATCTCTGTAAAACAATGAAGAGTGTAAACTCTACTCCTGGTAAAATGATAAAGTATTTATAGAGGTAAAACTCTACTACGAACGCTTTAGCGTTCCAACGTTTGAGCGTTGACATTTCCTCACAGCCAAGGCACAGCCCATCACGTGTCAGCCGCGACGTGTAACCAACACGTGTCACTTTACGTCCCATCACTGTCAGTCACTGGTCAGAGGGTCCACGCTTAAGCGTCCAAAACTCTCCACGCTAGAGCGTCAGCACGCTTGAGCATTCTGCTCCTGATCCTTTATCCTTTATTCTTCTCTTATCCAAATCATCCATACTCTTAACATATTATCTAAACACTCTTTCAAGCCATGATAGCAATTATTAACAAACGTATAAATACCCAATCTACCTCAATTAAGGTTTCCGAAAATTGGGATGTTACATTGTTCTGAAGGGAGATCGAAAGAAAAACAGTTTGTGTGTGCTCAAAGGTGATGTGGTTACTGGTACTCTTGCTGTGGCAGTGAAGTCAGGTAGAAATAAACCAGCAATGTGGCATCAAAGGCTCGGGCATATCAGTGAAAGGGGGCTCCAAGAATTAGAAAAACAAGGTTTATTGTGTTGAGACAAGTTGGAGGCTTTAGAATTCTGTGAACACTGCATCTATGGGAAACAAACCAGGGTGAAGTTCAACACTGGCATATACAAGAATCAAGGCAAGCTAGATTACATTCATTCAGATTTGTGATGACCTTCAAAGACTCCTACTCATGGAGGTAACAATTTTTTCGTATCATTTATTGTTGACTTTAGTAGGAAGGTTTGGATATACTTGTTAAAGAATAAAGATGAGGCTTTTAAAACCTTTGTGCCATGGAAGACTAGAGTTGAAAATCAGTGTGATAGGAAGATAAAGGCTTTAGGGACTGATAATGGTTTAGAATTCTGTGGAAATGAGTTAAATAATTTTTGCAAAGAACATGGAATCTATAGGAACCATACAGTTAGGCATATACCTCAACAAAATGACCTTGCAGAGAGAATGAATAGAACTCTGCTAGAAAGGGTTAGGTGCATGCTTTCTAATGATAAATTGTCTAAGAACTTTTGGGGAGAGGCGGTGCACACTTCATCCTTTCTCATTAACAGAAGTCCTTCATCAGTCCTTAATTTTAAGACACCACAAGAAGCTTGGAATGGCACCCCAGCTGACTATAGCAAATTGAGAGTATTTGGTTGTCCAGTGTACTATCATGTGAGTGAAGGTAAGCTAGAACCAAGGGCTAAAAAATGTTTGTTTATAGGATACCCGGATTGTGTGAAAGTTATAGGATATGGTCTGTTGAAGACAAGAAATGCATTACTGACAGGGATGTAAAATTCAATGAAGATGAATTGATTAAAGTCAGGGACGCTGCTGAAGTTGTTGGTAATTCTAACAGCAAGGATGGATCTCAGCTTGAGGTGGAGCTTGGGCAAAAAGAAACTGGTAAACAGGTCAAAACAGAAACTGATATGCAGGGAAGAGCAGTTGAAACAGAAGCTGGAACAGATTCTGAGAGTGATACAGAACAGGACTACTTGCTGTGTAGGGACAGGGAAAGGAGGGAAATAAGGCCTCTAAATATATATAGATATGAAGATGTAATTGCCTATGCTCTCAGTACTGCAGAGTCAATTTTCAGTGAAGAACCAAGGAATTTTAAGGAAGCTATGAAGGGAAAGGACTGGGATAAGTGGCAGCTTGCTATGGAATAGGAAATGGAGTCTATGAAAAAGAATCGGGCTTGGAAATTAATTCAGAAACCAAAAGAAGCCAAGCTTGTTGGATGCAAATGAGTCTATAAGAAAAAGGAAGGATGTTTTACCAATAACCCCCTCGCTACAAAGCAAGGTTAGTAGCAAAGGGGTTCACACAGAGAAAGATTAGATTTCCATGAAATCTTTTCCCCTGTGGTAAAGCACAGCCCCATCAGGGTTCTACTCGCTATGTTTGCTCAATTTGGTCTCTTCCTAGAGCAAATGGATGTTAAGACTACCTTCTTGCATGGCAACCTTGAGGAGAAGATATTCATGAGGCAGCCTGAAGGCTTTGAAGTTAAAGGCAAGGAGAATTGGGTGTGTCTACTTCAAAGGTCTCTCTATGGATTAAAACAATCACCTAAATAATGGTACAAACGATTTGATAGCTTTATCCTAAATATCAAGTATAGAAGAAGCAACTTTGAGAGTTGTGTGTACTACAAGCAGCTGGGAAATCATGAGTATATCTATCTGTTACTCTATGCTGATGACATGCTCATAGCTAGCAAGTACATGGTAGAAATCAAGAGACTTAAGGGCTTGTTGAATTCTGAGTTTGAAATTAAAGATCTTGGGCCAGCCAAGAGGATTTTGGGCATGGAGATAACTAGGCAACCAGATTTGGGAATTTTGATGATTAATTAGGAAGGTTACCTCAAAAAGGTCTTGAATAGGTTCAATATGACAGAAACCAAGTCTGTTAGTGTGCCTATTGCATCTCACTTTAAACTGTTTGCTGAAAACAGTCCCAAGACAAAGCAGGAGCAGAAGGACATGGAGAGAATACCATATGCAAGTGTTGTGGTAAGTTATTGTATCCCATGGTTTTTTCTAGGCCAGATCTTACTTATGCACTAAGCCTTGTCAGCAGGTATATGGGTAATCCGGGCAGTGAACATTGGTCAGCAGTGAAGCATATTCTGAGGTATATTAAGGGGACAGTTGATACTAGTTTGAAGTATGGAAGATCTGATAGGATTTCAGGTGGAGCTCAAGGGTATGTGGACACTGATTTTGCAGGTGACAGAGATAAGAGAAGGTCTCTTACTGGTTTTGTGTTTACCTTGTTTGGAAATTGTGTTAGTTGGAAGGCATCATTGCAACCAATTTTTGCTCTATCAACTACAGAGGCAGAGTACACAGTGATTACTGAAGTTGTTAAGGAAGCATTGTGGCTGAAGGGATTGATCAACGAATTAGGAATTGATCAAAAGGATATCAATGTGTTTTGTGATAACCAAAGTGCCATAAATCTATGTAAGAATCA
The DNA here is from genome assembly GCA_039655645.1 of Ammopiptanthus mongolicus. Taxonomy (NCBI): domain Eukaryota; kingdom Viridiplantae; phylum Streptophyta; class Magnoliopsida; order Fabales; family Fabaceae; genus Ammopiptanthus; species Ammopiptanthus mongolicus. The sequence continues at coordinate 13,629,463 of CM077343.1, read as the reverse complement.
CTCTTACCATGAAAGAACAAAACACATTGACATCAGGAGGCATTGGATTCGTGACACTATCTCAGATGGTTTAGTTCAAATCATGAAGATTCACACTTCAGAAAACCCTGCAGACTTTATCACTAAAGTACCTTTCAGCAAGTTTAGTTTCTGCCAGAAACTGCTGAGAGTGGACACTATTTGATGTACCAGTGCTTTGGATTGAAGCACAGCCTTGTTCAAGTCTTTGAAGAGTAGATTGGATACGCTAAGGTGGAGATTATAGCTTATGTGGCATATCATCCAAGTGGCTTATTGTTGATGTGGCATTGGATAACAGAATTAGTTTATTGTTGAAATTCTGTTGTGCTTGTAACTGCTTCTTATTGCTTAGTTTGCTTAGTTTTCTGTTTCATTCTCATTGTATCGGTTTGGTGTGACTCTAGTATATAAAGAGCACTCATTCCTAGTGTGAGATAGTTTTCAAAGCATAGAGGGTAATTCTTTCTGGGTGTAATCGGGTTGAAGGGAGGTGGAGCAAGCTAGGTGCAAAGGAGTGTGTAACACTTGTGTAAACTCTTCACTGTTTCATTGAATAAGAATGGACTTGAGTTGTGCTAAGTCCCGCAGACGTAGGTCATCATCTTGGCCGAACTGCGTGAATAAATTCCGGTTGTGTTATTCCCTTATACTCTTCTTTTAAATCTGTTTGTGACTTCTTTAACTTCCAATTTGAGTTCTTGCTATTCTTGTTACTGGGCATAGTTCATTGTTTCTTTTAGGAACATTGAAGTCTAACAATTCTCAATCTTCTTCCCTACAATCATGGCTACAAAGCTTGGTTTACATCTATCATACTCAAACACCGATCTGAAGTCGCCAAAACGATGTCGTTTTGGCCAAGCCACCAAGCCAACACCATGTCAGTGCCATGTTGGATACTTAACGGACACGTAGGACCGTTTGAGATGGTGTTTACTAATGTTTAGGCCAACATTGTTAATGTTTGTAAACATAAAGGATTTATTTGTCACAAAAAAAGTTAAGGGACCAAAATGAAGAAAACAATTAAGATAAGGGACCAAAAGAATAATTTTGCCCTTTTTATATGCATAGTTTTTTTAGAATAGTTAATTATGACTTTGTTTGACAATTTTATTAGTCCCCTATGCACTTTATCTATGTTGCTAAACCATGGAGATTTGAATAATTGAGCAAAACCTTAGTTTCTTGTTTGAGGTTCAATATTATTAAGCAAGTGTATTTGCATCGAGGTGCCGTTCATTGTATTGAACCTTGCATTGTCCAAGGAGGACAGTTTGGGAAAAAAAAATTTCTTCACTCGTATAGCAATTATTGTTGACCTTTAATGCTTTATATTTGACGAAATTTCGGTTCGATATATTTCTTTTTGTTCTCTGGGTGCAAACTTGATCGCGGTATTGTAGTCATGTATTGTACTTCGAGACCAATGGGAAATGCTGCCAAAATTTAATCAAATATAAGTTATTTGAATTAAGTAATATATATTAATGTTGAGTCTCCAAAATGTCTTATGTGCATTCACCATAGTTTTGATCAGATTAAAACAGTTATTCAATGATTTAATTGAACCCGTCCGTGATGTTTAACTCGTCTACTCAGTGTGCAGATTAAAACATTAAGTGTCTTTATGAACTGAGTTCTAGCGTGTTATCACCCGTCTGGATCTAAGAGAAAGTTCACTCGTCTGAACTAAGAGAAAATTCACTCGTCTGAACAATGGAAAGTTCACTCGTCTGAACTAGGAGAAGTTCACCCGTCTGAACTATTAAAAGTTCACCCATCTAATGAAGTCTTCACCAGTCTGTTGACCAGCGCTGAAGAAATCCCTTCAACTCGTCTAATGAAGAAATCAACCGTCTGATCAAAAGAAGACTCACCTGTCTGAAAGACTACGCAACTAACGTCATTCTCTTTATTAAGAGTCAACCCGTCTAATGAAGTTACTCACCCATCTGGTGACTAACGTTGAAGAATATATTGGATAAAAGCTGTCTAGTCTCTAAAAAGGAATTTCAACAAAGAGCTTTACCTGAACACAACTACATCTTACACCAAAATGGAAAGTCTTCCATCTGATGGCAAAAAGCAAGTATAAAGACCTGCTAAGACCAAAGGTGTATCAGAAGTCTTCACCATTCTGATGAGAGAGAACAAGCGAAGTTCTCAAGGCTTTAATGGATGATCAGAACGACTCTTTACATTTATTGAAGATCTGCAAAAAGCCAAGCCTTCAAACATTGTGTCTAACAGCTTTAAAATCTTGAAGCCTATTTAATGAAGAAGACTTTGAAGATTCAAGTTAAAGCAGAGAAGTGAAAAGAGAAGAGAACGAACACTGCATTCAAGGAGCATTTACTCTAAGCATTTATATCTTCATTCTTTCGTTATTTACTCTTCAATCATTTGAAGTTATTACGCAGTCTTTTAGAACTTCACATTTAATACACTCGTCTGAGTGCTTGTTAAAGACTTGCAAATCGTAATTTGTTTTACAACTTCTCTCAAACAAACCCGTCTGAGCCTGGAGAGGCTAGGTGTGCAAACAATACTCGTCTGAGCCTAAAGAGGCTAGGTGTGCAAACAATACTTGTCTGAAGCCTGAAAAGGCTAGGTGTGAAAATAATACTTGTCTGTCTTATAACCTGATTCAGTTATAGTGAGAAAACTTGGTGCTGTCAAGGACTTGACGTAGCCTCATTTGTTAAGGGGTGAACCAAGATAAAACCTGCTGAGTGATCTCTCTCTTTCCCTTAACTCTTTAGTTTGATTATTTATCTTAACTATCATTTAACTAAAGGGGTTATAATTGTGTTTATCAAACCTATTTTCATCTTGCATGATTGCGTGTTTTCTGTGAAAACATTCAGACGAGTTATTAGTCCGATTGACCTGTCTGAGTTTACTTGTCTATTCCTTTCACCCGTCTGTGCTTGCGAAAAAGGTTTCTTAATTCCGCATAAATTTGTCAAACATCATTTAACCCCCTTCTAGTGTTTGCATCTGTCTATTTCAATTAATACTAAGATCGAGTGTTGAAAAATTTTCTTCTCGAATGGGATAGAGTCATACCAAATAATGAAAGCGAATATGGTTTTGGATTGTGAAGCATTTGGTGGTTATATCTAAGTCGACGCCATGCTGTCAAAATTTAATGGTTTTGCATTTTTTTAACATGCAAAAGATGGACTATTATCCTTCGAATCGTAGTTGGGTATAGGATGGGTTATTTTCGGGAAAAAGGGGTCTGAAACGATCTTTTCTAGATGGGGTTGAAGAGTTTGTTGCTCAAGCGAAGTGGCAACAACGTTTCATCGATGGTGGGGGGATTATATGTTTGTGCCTTAAATGTCAATGTCGGTAGATTAAGAGCGAAGATGAGGTGAAGACAAACTTGTATAAAGTTGGGTTCAAGGACGATTACTGGATTTGGACTGATCATGGTGAAGAAGTGCCCCTTGTTGATTTACGGGTTGACGATAATTACACGGGTGCTTCAATTAGTTGCACAAATATGGAATATGCGGAACAGTTTGTGTCAATGCAAGAGAAGGTGAGTGATGCTCTCAGGGTGAATGAGGCGCAAGACCACGATAACACCGAAGAACTGCCAAACGAGGAAGCACAGAGATTTTTTAATCTTTTGGTTTAGACAAATAAGCTGTTGTATAAAGGGACGTCGGAATCTAAATTATCGATGTGCGTGAGACTGTTAGCTTGCAAGTCTAATAGGGCATCAGAGAAGGGTGGGAGCTTGCACACAAGAGGTTCCATCTACCAGGCGGAGTACTTTGAACGTTTGATACATTCATACTTTCATTCTTATGCAATACATATATTGTTCTATAGTTTTTTAATTATTTTTTACTTATAATTTATGTTTGTGTTACGTACAGCTTACGAACGAAAGGATACCAGTGCCGATTAATGAGCACCACCGCCACACTCATACCAGGAAGGGTACTAACAAGTATATAGATGAGCGCTCTTGGCGCACTTAGGTAATGCCTCTTTTATTTATAGTTTTATAATGTATCGTTTTATTATATATTATAAATGTCCTAAGTTGATTATGCATAACAGGAGAAGTTCAAGGAGAGGATGTCTCAGGCAACAACCTCTTCCTCCACCCCACTTGACCCTGAGGAGGAGGAGCAATTTGCGCTGCATGTTTGGCCAGAGGTTGTTGGCGGCAACAAGAAAGGCTATCTGTACGGTGCATGAGACTTTTCCGGCAACTATTGGAAAGGGTCTTCGCGCTTGGATATCAGTGCCAAAGCATCCACCAGAGCCAGCCGCCGCACTGATTAGGAGTTAGAGGATATTGCTAAGCTGAGGCAGAGACTGACTGAGTCCCAGCGGTGTACGTGCCGAGGAGCTTAAGCGGCGGATGGAGGCGTCAATGCAGCATATGCTACATATAATACAATAAATGCAGCATCAGCCCCCGCAGCCTGTTCAGCTGACCCATCTCACAGGGGACGACGATGATGAGAACTCATTAGATGATTTTATCCGGACTCCTCGTTATGATAGGGATTATTAGGTTTTCATGTTAGTTTTTTTTATTTATATTTCTATGTATTGTAAGAACATATGTTATTTATTATTTGAATATAATTTTAATTTCTTTAATGTTATCTTTAATTCTATTATACACTATTTATTTAATTAATATTTATAAATAATTAATAAAAATTATAATTATTTAATAAATATAAAATATAATTAAATATTAATTAATCAATTAAAAATATAAATTTTAAAAAAAATTAATTGAGAATTACCGACGGCCTGTGTAAAGGTTATGATGTTGCAGGTAAGGGGTTAGGTAGTTACCGACGGACAGGCCGTCGGTAAAATGGTTAGATAGTTACCGACGGCCAATAGTGGGTGGGTGGGTACCAATGGCCCGACGACCTTTTGCGCGTGGCCGTCGGAATGCATTACCATGGAGCTTCTTTCCGACGGATTTTTGGTCGTCGACTTTCCGTCGGAAAAAGACCATTAACGAAATGGAAGCTGAAAATGAGAAGCATTCGTCAACCCTATCAGTGTTTTACCTTCCCGATCGTCATTGTGGGAAGGAGTCGACTCACTTGTTAACCGATGCAGAGTGGAACTCGACCCATATTCACGTGTTGATAAATTTCACCGAAGTGAAAACATATCATGAGTATGTATTTGAGAACCCTTTTCCTATTTTTATCATATATTGCATCAATCTCTTAAACATGTGCTTATTCACACAACATCTGATTAATCTGGTCAGTGCATTCTTATAATGTCAACAAATAAGTGAACAAGATGCTTCTGCTCGTACACATGCAGATTTTCCTGGATGGTTCAAGCAACAAGTAACTATCATAGAAATTATTTTCACTTATCCATTATCCATTAAATGTTAATAAAAGTATAACTTCTATGTGCCTTAAATTCGTAAGTTTACCAAGAACCTTGAAGTGTCAATAACTAACACAAGGGATTTATCGTATGATCCGTTGTGTTAAAGAATGGCAACATTTTTCATCAATCTATTCACATTAAGGGCATCACATAAGGAGATGCAGATGATTTCTACGGCGTCATTCGGCACATATATATGAGCTAAAGTACAATACTTCAAACTATCCTAAGAAAGTAGTGGTACTTTTCTGTGACTGATTCGACCTATCAAGTAGAGGTACAAGAGTGAATCCTAAGTATAATGTCATGGACATTTGAATGGATAGAAGATATCAGCCGTTTGATTCGTTTATCATTGGACATATTGTAATGCAAGTGTATTATGTCCTTTATCCAGCAACGCGAACTGAAAAACATGGTAGGTGTGTTGCTATCAAAACGAAACCAAGAGGTCGCATAGAATCCAATGATGCAAAGGATGAGATGCTTTAATTACCAAGTAGATGATGGTATTTCTAGCTTGCAGGCCTCGAAAGTTGATGCCGAAGAAGTGGACGCCGCTAAACTGTTGATGGACTCCGGCAAATGTACCAGATCGAAGCAAGTAATAATACGGTGAGTAACCGATTATCAAAATCAGGGATTGGGTAACCAAGTACCAATTCACAAATTCAATACCTATTTGAACTTCCTAATGAGGTAAAAGTGATGTATTAACCAACGAAGCAATTAAACTAACACTAAAAATGACAAGATCCAGAGATATCAAGAATAAGAATATGAAAGTGATCAAGATGAGAAAAACTCTAGGGATCCGACTTCACTAACGTTAATCTAGTTTGGTTCAATTAAAGCAATCCCTCCTAATACCTAATCAACTTCTAATGTCAACCAAAAATGGTAATCTATCTTTATGTCTCTCTCAAGTCCTCAAGAAAACACCCTTTGATTCTTAACGAACTATATCTCTATGATGATTAATTACCAAAGGATTCATTAAGTTCTATGATTCTCTATGAAGGTTGCATAAGGCTCGTACTATATCTCTATCCGTATTCACCCTATGGTTTTAACCCAACGCTCTAGACAAATAAATATCTTCTCGGTTTCATTATGATTGGTGAATCATTCAACTAGCAGCCAGTTAATTGAAAGCATTGAGTGCATAAATAAATCACAAAAGAGATGAACAAAAATCAAAAAATAGCCATATTAGTTCATAATCGAATGATAGGAACAATTCTCTTCCAGGTATTCTCAGGCCAAATCTGAGGCTATCTCCTGCATTGGCGTCTCTACATCCTCCCCTATTGACCCCGTTGAGGAGGATAGACTTCAGACTTATTGTTGGGACGAAGTTGCCGACAACAAGAAGAAAGGGAGGATTTACGGGGCTTGAGACCTCGCTTGTGACTACCAACGAGGGGACCCTAACCTTACGCAGTAGTCTAGGGCATCTTCCAACCGCTCTTAGGACTTAGAGGAGCTGCTCGAGCTGACACAACAAGTGCATAGGGTGAATGAGGTCGCTTCTCAGGCGAGGCAGGAGAGCAAGCGGTTGAGTGTCCAGATCCAGAACTTGACGCAATTGGTCGGTGCTATCCTTGAGGTCCTCCCACTTGCGGCATACGTCATTTTGTAGGATCACCTCTAGTAGGCCCAGGAGAGCACTACTCGTGAGCAGCAGTCGAGCGACAGCAAGTGGATGACCAACAGCAAGAGGATGGCCAACAGTCACCACGGGACTACTCACCATGTGGTTGGTGCAAGTGGTCAGGAGTTCAAATCCTGACTTTTGTATATGGAGAAAACCTGATTGGAAAGTGGGAACTCATCTTGTGTGCCCACAGATTTCCCGACGGAGATTACGGGAGTGGATAATCTGTACCTATAAACAAAAAAAAAAAAATCGTCTACAAGACTACAACTAATAAAAAGAACAAAAACAAAAAATCGTCTGCAACTACCTAACGGAGAGAGAGGAAAAGTAAGAACAGGAAAAGCAACTCAGAGGAAGGAAATCAAATAAACACACACACACACATTTCTTTTAATCTCTGCTTGACATACAGCTATAGATATCGAAATCGAACCACCAACCAGATCCAAATTACCCATTCCACTATTTCATGCAAATGAGGCAAAACACTGCTGACTTTCTCGTTTCAGTGTCCTTTACCCAATGTAGTAACTAAATACCGGTTTATTCGGTGCAGTGCACCCATACCCTTGATTCATTATTGTTTGATTTGTTAATCATAGCACTTCGTTTACTGGTAAGTACACTTGTCCTTGAGTGAAATGGCCACGCCCATCTTCTTCGGATCCATAGCCACGGAGCAATCTATCTTCTTGTAGAACTTGGGCTTCACCAATTTGCCCAAAACATAAGCCCTTGACCGCACCATCATGCTCAATGTCAAGGGTACCGAATCAACTGGTGCCCCATTCATACTGCTTAGGCTAGCTCCCCCTCCGTACAGTGGGATATGACTCCCCTTCACCACCACTCTCATAGATCTCTGGCTTTTTCGTGATTGATAAAACTTTGGCATCTACATATCAAAATCCCATATATATGTAAATAATGTAACAAAACAAAATCATGTGCAAAAATATAATAATGTCAATAAATATTTATCACCGTATGTTATACATATATATAATGGTTAAATAAAAAAGTGTGGATTGCATGTACTTACAGTTCCAGTGGCTAGAGTAAGCTGATAATAAGTGAGATCTAAGGGTGTTGAGGTCACATGGACCCCAAAAAATGTGGCAGTGTTTCGAAAGGTCAGTTTCACAGAGGAATTCATGGACACCAAGCTGGTGGCAACTCCTGACATGTCCGCACCCGCTTGAATCACAAACTGATCAAACAATATGCTCTGCCAAAGCACAAATCACAAACCAAAAGAATTTGACATTAATTTTATGAGAAAAGAGTGAACTTGCATTTAAAGTAAGTAAATATATAAAGATCTTTTTAAATTATGTCGTAACATTGTGATTTTGATAGTATCTCCCATTACATCACAATCACAATGGTAATTGTGGTTATTTTAACCGCATTTTTTCACAATTATTCGTAAATACAATATAACACCAACTTAATATAAAACCTTGATCTGAATGAAATGCATAACTAATTAATACCTTGACTGTAATGGCAGGTTTCTGGGGGCGACTTGCGCCCCAAAGAATGAGAGAGAAAACAGAGAAGAGCAAGAAAAAGCCCACAACAAATGCAAGAAAATAGCAGCGACGCGGGAAGCCATGTTGTGAAGGGTCGTTAGGGTCTAGAAGGCCTTCTTCTTCAATGGCATGAAACTGATCCTTCCAGGGCCTCCAAGAACCCTTGCGGTTAGAGGCACTGCTCTTGCGGGAGCCCGAGAAGCGAGTAGAGGCAGATTCACGAGAGTGCGGGCCTAAGGAGGAGTTCGAATGAGAGTGAGGAGGAGAGCCCAACGGGCTTTGCAGCGGGCTTGAGTGGAATGAATTTGTGGTCTTCTCACCGTCGTTGGAGGAGTCCCGTGATGGGCTTTGAACGTAGTAAACGGGCCGCCGGGGGGACCTGGCCGGCGACGATTGGCTCAGGCTGCTGACCTCGGAGTCTGTCTTGGCCAGCATTGATGACATATTGTTGTTGTTGTTGTTGATGAAAGATGACTCTATCTGTGTTCTTGATCTGAATTGATCTAAAGTTGTTTCAGTGTGTAAGAGAAAGAGTGAAGAGTGACGACGAAGACTAGTATTCGTGTCGTGTTATTTTGAAGCGTGGATACAGAATCTCCATAGCGTACTTGTTGGGCCAGCGGTGTTTATTTTTTTGCGCTTTATTTACTGTTTACGAAGCTTTTGCTCGTGGCACCTAATTAATACCACAGGAAGCTGGACTTTGTCAGCTACCATGGATTGCCCCTAGTTTCCTTCATACGATCTGATTAAAAAATATTATTCTTTTATATATTATACTAGCATAAAATACTATGTTTAATATGACTATATCTAGACATTAGAGTGAGTTTAACTTTAATGCTTTTTACATTTTTAATTAATTATATTAATTATATATTAATATATGTGTGTTTTTTAAAGTAATTATTAGAAGTGTCAAATATTTTTTAGTTTAATTATGATGAATCCAGCTCCTCTAAAGTGAGTAATTCACGATAAAAAGTAAAGTAAGTAATATTAACTGTTAATGAAAAAATCAATGATTGATATTAAATGCATATGTATAACAAATCATGGATGTGTTGGAACATAAACCCTTAAATTTTCATAAATGGTTGAGATCACTTATTTTATTATAGTTTCAATTTAAATGAGTCAAATACAATTGTTATGAATCGATAGTGTAAAGTTTTTTATTTTGTTAACCAATCATAAATCATGTTAGAAGTAACTTTTAAGGTAGTTAGGATAAGGAACACTTTTACTGATGTGACAGTTTATGATTTGTTGACTGTGTCAATTTTTTTTACACTTGTGTATATCAATTATGGTGAATTCTCTAGTACCCAAAGGGTAATTTTATCCTGCTTAGGTGATCTAATCAGATGATGAGAAACATTTGACTTGACTCACTAACATGACTCATTTAATTGAAGTAGCACATTCTGATTAGACATGATAACTTTTACCCCAAAATTATTAGGGATAGCAAAGAAAGCACCATCAATTAAATACAATATTTTTAATGGATAAGGGTTCTCTGCAGTTTTACATAAACTAAATAGGATCTCAGCCCTTAAAACAATTTATTTTTATATAAAAAATTGAAGCAAAATTTGATTAAAAAATTCTCCACCATCGGATGAGGAATTGCACCTTATGCAGTTCATTTTTTAACTGCAGATGATCCACTCCCACTTTTAATGACATGACAATGGTATAAAAAATTATATTAATAATATATAAAGAATAAATTATTATATTATATATAAAATTAAAAGAAATATATTAGATTTATATGAGGGAAATGTTATTTAATATTTAGATATGTTTAGCCAAAAAAAAAAATTATTTGGATATGATGTTGTAAGTATTTAATAACAAAACATATAAAATAATAACCGTGTAATTTAAGGTAAAGTGTCGTGCATTTTTTTGTTTTTTAAATTGCGGTTTTTGTCCTTTTATGGGACTGTATAGTATACCATTTGGTTGTTAGCCTTCCTTTATTCCATCTGAACAAACTCATTTATTGGTAAAAAAATGTGCATATATATTTTTTTTTTGTTGAAACTAGGGTATTCCCTGCGAGCAACTGAGAAGAATAATCCCGCAAGAAAACTGAGGTCCATCTAAGGAGTTATCCTCTCTCAACAAATGTTTTTTCATACATACCAGTCAGGGGTCGAACCCTAATCGCATACTTAAGGGACCCAAGTAACTACTCCACGGTGTTGGTAAATGTTCACACCATGTTGATTTTAAATAATTAAGAGTTTGAAGTGAATTTATTAAAAATATATAACATTAATTACTCTGAAAAAGATTGATATTTTTAGATATTTTTTTCACTAATTTAAAATAGATTTGGCTATTTTAAAGTGAGTGAAGCTCTAAAATGAGAAAGTAAAGGATTATCCACCATTGATTTGATTAACTACATAAAAATCTCAACCCACTAAATAATCTAAGGGTGAATATATAGTCTCTTATTTTCTCACTTTAGAGCTCTACTCACTTTAGAGGAGCCAAATTTAATTAAAGTATCTAAAAATATTCCTCTTTTCATAATAATTAATGTTATATTATTTTAATAAATTCACTGCAGCCTCTAAATTATTTAAAATCATATGTATTAAATGAAATTCATTTAATATTTGAAAACCTAAAATGTATTTAATGAAATTTTAAAAGAATTCATTTTTAAAATTTTTTAATTTATAAATTAAGAGTTTAATTGATATGTATTGTCAATGTAAAAAAAATTACAATGTCAATCAATCATAAATTATCACATCATTAAAAATATTTGAATTTTTATCATAATTACCTTAAAAATCATAGATACGATGATTTGTGATTAGTTGGTAGTGTAAAAAACTTTGCACAGATGATCTATCAAATTTAACTAATAAATTAATAATGAAGTTTATGCCGGGAACAACATTTCTGTACCAAAAAATATAGGGAACAACATTTTGTCCTTTCTTTTCTCAATACATCAAGTGTGACGAAGGATTTTTGTTGTCTTTGCTCATCAAGGCTTAGGCCCCCACAAATTCAAAGTTTAGGAAGTCTGATTGAGAGACTACAAACAAATGTTTGGGGCGATTGAAATAGACACCCCAACATATGAGTTTTTTTCTAATGCATCCTTTATCGTTTTTTTATACATACCCAAACATGATGCGAAGAACAACAATATAGTGTGTGTGGTGCAAGTTGTAGATAACGAACTTACTGAATAGATGAACAACATATGAGATGGCAGGCCGATTTACTATAAGATAAATCAAGCTCCCGACTAACTACCATTAAGTATCGGATCATCAAGAATGGTGCCATCTAACGGGGTAAATCAAACATTAGTGCCGAGATTGTGGAATCAGATTTGTTGTCTATGAGTTTAGTCTTAAAAATGAGATCAGAGGCATAATCTGCCTAAAAGAGAAATAATTCGTCACTTGAGAAGAGTAACTCAAGTCCCAAAAAATATCTAAGAGGGCCAAGGTCTTTCATCTCAAAATTCTAATTCAACAATTAATAAATCTCAAAGATGTCGTGGGAATCTTCACAATAATAATCTTGCATGCTATTAACATAGAGAAGTAGCAAAATAGTACCTTGGTCAATTTTGTGAATGAAGAGAGCAGAGCCATGATCACTTGAAGAGAAGTCCAATTGACTGACAATGCTGTGAAACTTTGCAAACCAAGCACGAGGAGCATGTTTCAAACCACATAAGACCTTTGGATATGACATACTTTTATATGGGGACAAGCGTAATCAGGAGGAGATTGCATATAGACTTATTTGTCCAAATCACCATTTAACATTCATTTTATTATAGATCATTTTTGGGTGACAATAATGGCAAGAAGAATGCAAAGAAAAGTGATTCGAGCCACATGAGAAAAGGTATCCTCATAATCAATACATACTCCTGTGTGAAGTCTTCCACCACCAAGTGTGCCTTATAGCGCTCAATAGAACCATCAAAGCGGGTGTTGATTTTGTACATCCATTTACATCCCTACAAGTTTCTTACCAAAGGGAGGATCAACAAGGTCCCAAGTTTAAAGTTCATAAGATAGGATGAAAAGAGAACTCTTTTGAGGTTGTTGTACTCATTATGCCTAGCATTGAATAGAATGGGTATTCATCTTATCAATATCTCAAATCAATGATGACTTATGCTCTGACCTGAGTAGCATAGGGCACGCGGAATCCTGCGTGAATCAACAAGGACCACCTTGCAAGGCTAAATACTCCTAGGTGACCGATAGTGAAGTAGTACCGTGAGGGAAGGGTGAAAAGAACCCCCATCTTGGTGCTATCTAGAGGCTTTAATTTGTCTTGCATAAGACTGAGATTCATGGTGACAAAGAAAACAATGATAATCACGAGATGGGAAGAGGGATTTCTTACTCGACTAACATGGATAAGGGAAGGAGGAAAAAGCAATGTATGGAACTCGATCAATGGTCAGGACTGCCTCATCAAGAATGATTATAACTTCAAAAGGTTATGTGAGCTCATCAAAAACACTGCACCAGAATCACTAGGAAAATGACAATAGAGGGGTTAGTGAACAATGTGATGAATTGGATGGAATGGACTTAAACTTAGAGAGAGGTGAACATGGTATGTTCCCAAAAGACAACATGACGGGAGATACAAATGCGCCAAAAGATAGGGTCTCAAACGTGATGCCCCTATATTCAATATTTTACCCAAGGAAACAACAGAGACGAACACAGAGCTCAACTTTACTATGCTCATGAGGCTAAAGAAGAGCAAAACATAAACATCCAAAGACCCTTAGAGACATATAATCTGGAGGGGTCTGATTAATTAAGACATTCAAAAGGAGACAATTTCCCCAAGATTGGGGAAGGAAGATGATTGGTGACATAGACAACAGTGAGAGCAGCTACACTCCAGGTGCACTCAGGATAGAAGAAGGAAATAAGAATGACTCGGACAAAGTCAAGAATGTGACGATGTTTTCATTCGTCACAACCATTTTGCTAGGATGTGCCAGGACAAGAAAACTAAAAAATAGTACCTTGTTCATCAAGGAAATTCGTAACTTTAGAATCAGGATATTCAATTGCGTTATCTCGATGAAAATTTTTAATTCGATTAAGGCATCATCCTAAAACAGACAAAGTCGCTTGTAAACTCCCTCGCCCCAAAAAAAAGTCTCAAAAATGTGATTTTTCAGTCAATGCAAAAAAAAAAAAAAAAAAAATAGTTACAGATTATGTTAAATATTTTTTAAAAGTCCACTTGTGGCATGGTGTATAAAATTAAATTTATTTATGGTTCTAGGGTAGATACACTTCATACTCCCATCAGACCTGCTGAAATGGTTTCCTTCTCAACATTGCCAACCTTTAATAACTGCTAGCATTAAAGCATTACATATATGTTTAAAAGGAAGGATAAGTTTTGTTAATACTATAGCATCATATTAGGGCTAAACTATATATTTGGTCTCTTATCTCTATTTTAAGTTTCGATTTGATTTCCCTTTTATTTTTTGTTTCAAAGTGGTCTCTTATCTTGCACATGTTACACTATTTTGGTCATTTCCGTTAGATTTACACTAACGGTGTTAGTAAACCACCGTTAGTCTCCAGAAATTATCTTCACTTGGCGGATTCTAGGTTCCCTCGTCAGAAACCATCTTCCTCCTCCATTCATCCTTCTCCCATCTCCCTTCTCCCTTCTTCACTTCAAAATCTACCTTCAATGCTTTCAAAACAATATACATTAAGCAAATCCCAAAAAGGAAACTCTAACCCAAACAAAACAAAACCCTAACCCAACTGCCAACCACATAGAACCCAAATGCTCTAAGCAACACAAACGGAACTTAAAAGACATTGTACACCCCAATTGATAAATTGACAATTTTCTGTCCCGTCAACAACCCCAAAAACACCTTTTAATCAATGATTAACATTGTTTTAAAAAAAAAAACCCAACTTGAGAGAAATCACTCAAGTTCGATTACCTGTTTCGTGAGACCTTTGGATCCCATGTTCACTACCCATGAAGTAATTACAAGCACAATGAAGTAAAATGCAAGATTCAGTGCCAAGAGGATGAAGGCTACTGATCTGGATTCTCCAGAAGCCATGGTGGCCCTTGAATCTCAACACCAAAAACCAAATAAATAAAACCTAAAGTTGTCTGTCCTTCATGAGCTTGATGCAATGCTTGTCTTTGTAGAGTAGGAAAAAGGGAGAATGGAGAAGGGGGGAGGAAGTATGAAGGAGAAGAGAAGGAAGAAGGGAGAGAAAGAGAAAAGGAGAACTCAAAAATTTGAGTTTCTTTCTCTAAAACCCAAATTCCGGCGAGGAAGATGGTTTTCGGCGATTAACGGTGGTTTACTACGTTAGTGAAAATCTAACATAAAGGACCAAAATAGTGTAACGTTTGTAGATAAGGGACCATTTTGGAACAAAAAATTAAAGAGGGACCAAATCAAAACCTAAAATATAAATATGGGACCGAAAGTATAGTTTAACCTTATATTAACTCCACGAAAATGGAATATTATAACACTTTGCTCACACTCACCATCAACCATTGATTTTATTTTCTTCCAACGACGATTGTAATTTTAATAGTGTTTAAACCATTGCATGAAAATAAAATTAAAGGGTGAGGGTGAGTGTAAGCAAAAAAAACTTACATCGGTGTAAATCGATCCCTCGTTTTATATATATATATATATATATATATATATATATGAGGAAATCCTTTTAATTTAACTAAGTTTAGATTATAATTTGTATAATTTGTTATTTTTAAATTTTGTAATTTGTAAACATTTTGTAAAATTTAAAATATACCTATAAATAAATTTAATGGGGGGATTCTTGAAGGATTTATCATCAGCCATGAATGCACAAGGATGGTGGTGGAGAATTTTCTTTGTTATCTATTATTTAAGCTCCTGTAATATAATGTCGAGGTGTTTAAGACTCATTCTGTTTCGATATGGAGCTAATTAATTACGATGGATTTAGGTTTTCAAATTTAGATTTGGTGTGTTTTCGGATTAGGTTATGGTTATACTTCAGATTGTCCTAACCTAATTCAGTGTCTCGCATTCTTTTACATTTATATATTTTTTTTTTTGCAGTTAGGTATAAGTAATGACCCTTCTAGTCTTAAATCAACGAGAGATAGTATATTTTCCTATAAATCCTCCTATGTAAAAGATTAAGTAATGCTATCAATAAGACTCAAGATAGTTGGTAGATAATTGGATTCCTTAAAAATGTTGTTAGGGATTTGATTCCTGTCATGTGTATGGAAGAGAGACAAAACTCACTTCGATTATCTCTACGTCTCGAAATTAGTCTCTGGTTATCGGCTGAGTGATACTCTTCTGCACACACTTAAGTAGATATATATATATATGCAGATTTCTAGAAGGATATAACATCCATAACCTTTTTGTAAGACCCGCCAAAAATGACATAAGGTTTAATTAAAAATAAATAAATAAATAGAGGAGAAAGTTTCAAAATTTGTTTGGCATGTTATTAATTATTTATAACATGAAAATATTAGTATAGTTTAAATAAAAAAAAAATATATATATATATATATATATATATTAATGTACATATGAATACAAATAAAATTTGGTGGTTATCAAGATAAAGATATGGACATATTTCTCTTTCGATCCAAGTGTTAAGTTATGAGTTAACTTAACATCATGAGCTTTTCAGCAAAAGTAACTAGGTATAAATAGTTAGATAAAAGAGGATGGGCAGCATTGACAACCCTAGCAAAAGAGAACAAATGATGGAGAGAAGAAGAAGAAGAAGAAGAAGAAGAACAAGAAGAGAAGAATAAAGGGGAAAAGAGAATGAGAAGATGAGAGAGTACCAAACGGCATAGGAAGGAAGAAAATAGAGACTCAAGAACGTCAAACAAGGTGAGGGATTTAGATTTGAGGTTGGATTAATGATGTATTTTGGGGGAAAATTGGTGGTATGATAATTTGGGGATTTTAGGTTATCACACTGTGTGTTTTTGGCATGAAGTTTGTGTTAAATCGGTTTGATATTGTTGATATATATGAGTAATGTTGTTTGGTTAGTCAAGTATGATGATATACAGAGAGTTTTGAGTTTTTCTTCATGTATTCGAGTTATTTTTGTGCATTGAAATGGTTGGATTTCTGCAGAACTCGCGTCCCTGCGATTCTGCAGAAATCGCTCCAGCGCTGGGTGCCAGTAACCCAGCGCTGAGCGCTGGGCGCCAGTAACCCAGTGCTGAGCGCTAGGATGACAGAGAAGGACTGATATCCAGCGCTGAGCGCCCAAAAACCAGCGCTGAGCGCTGGAGCACCCGAGAGCAAGACCTGAAAACTCGACCCCTGCGCCCAGCGCCAATTTACCTGCGCTGAGCGCTAGTACCAGTCAGCAAATTAATTATTTAGGCATTTGTGTTTCTCTACTCTTGCTCTTGAAGAGGTAAGGAATTACAATGGGTATAAACAAAGTAAATTAAATGTGAAGTACAATGATATCAAGGGAAATTTATTAAAAACATGTTAGAAAAGATTATGGTGAAATTGGTGATAAAAGGACAATTGTCATGAAGTGACATGTATGTAGAGATATGAACATGGATGATTTGAATTATAAGAATTGATGAACTATACGTTAAAGTTCTTTGTGGCATAGTGTGGGGGGACAAATAAGTTGATGAAATGTCGAACATATACATATGATGGGATAGTTATGATGTGCCAATAAAATGAGAGATTTGGGAGATAACATGATAATACTGCTTTAGTGTTATTATAAGTAGGGTTAAGACGTGTAATTAAGAGAAGTACAGCTGGTGTTGTCTTATAATCTTGAGTATGATTGATTAACGTGAGAATGTGTTTGAGGATCGTGAACGACTTATTTTTTTTTTAGTTGGTGTAAAGTAATAATATCAAAGGAGAGGAACATAATTGCGGACTATTTTATAGGATGTGAGATTACGAAACACAAAAGGATGAAGAAGAATGTATGAAAACTGGAATGAAGCTATATGATGGTGAAATAGACAAATGTAGAGGTAGGATTGTTATGTGGTGCAAGTGTTTGTTTACAGTGGGATAGTCAATGTTTATATTCTTGTTGAACCTAAGAATGGTTCTTCCTTATGATTAAGTTGCTTCTTATGAAAAGAAGAGAGTATAGTTGTGAGCGTTACTGAGTAACTGTGCTAAATACGATAAGGAACGTTAGTTAATACGGTCAATGTATACATGTATTATGAAGAAAGTAATTAAGTGTAAATGAAGTAGATATATATGTGAACTATTGTTGTGTTCTATGTTTATGATGGTATATGGGCAATGGCCTTTTATTCACGAGTTTATTCGGTTATGAGGTTATTGTACTTTTTGCATATTGATTTTTAAGCTTCGAAAGCGAAACAAATGCTTATTGTGGTGAACAAGGTTTGCCGTGAAATTATTGACAAATGTCAAGGTAAGTCTATTGACTCAACTATGTATTTGCGTATGAAGCAAGTGTTGAAACTAATTGGTAAGATGCTTCTAATTTGGGAGTGAAATGACTATAATATTGTCTACATGTATTTATGATTGCGATCATTATAAAATTTATTGATTACCGTTGTAATGGTTATGTAAGCTGTGTTGAGGCACATAGTGAATATGTGATATTGTGAGTTGATTTGCATGAACATGCCATGCATATGAAAAGGGGTTTGGTCTTGGACATTGAGCAAGACTTGGTGTATCCGACCGGTTAGCGAACACGACCGGGGTATAAATGTGACCGCTGGAGAAGGGGACTCTAGTGAACAACCCCGGAGTTTGGAGGGATGTTGTGTAGTGATCGAGGTCACTTGCCGGTCAACGGTTTCGACCGGGATAAAAATGCGACCGTCGGAGTGGGAGACTCTATTGAACAACTCCAAGGGGATACACAAGCATCTTGCCCATTGGTAATTTGACATCATGGCAAGAAATGATCAACTATGGATGGTTTCGTACTTTGTAATTTACATATTGGCATATGGTTATATGTTATACCATTTGATGTTATGTTTTGTTTATCCCTCACTGAGTTATGGGACTCACCCCCGCCTTTTTTGGTCCAGATTCAGGTACTTCATGAAGGAAGTCATCTCAGGAAATCCTCGCACATGAGTAGTGCTTGGGTAACTACTGCTGGTTCCTTTTATTTGGTTTTGTCATATGAGAAATCTCCTTGTTTTAGAGTTTTCAACCACCTTATGATTTGTAAACTCTTTTGGTTGTTTCTTTATTTTATTTTTTTTAAACTTCGGTATTTTAACTCAGGGCCGCCATGGCTTATGTTTTGTATAATCGTTTACTCTGATAATTACTACTGATATGTTACATATCTTGCTATGATGTGACTTATACGTTCTTGAAAGGTCTTGGGAATGGAACAACGGAGTTCCATTCTGGCCGGTCAGGGACGCCTAAGTTGGGTCCTGACACTTTTACAAACATGATAATATATTTATAATGATATTATCTATTTTGAAATATATATCGTAAAATTTACCATAATTTTAGTTACATACTTATTTATATTCTATGATTTTGCTATGTATAATACTCATATTTATACATTATGTTGATATATTTGGTTCGTCTACCGTCCCGAACATTATCGAGTGATGGTCAAGTTGGGTTCAAATACAAGCAAAGAACTTTATAGGCAAAATAGGTTGATTCGTCCTTTACGTTTTTTTTTCTTTTATATTGGTCCTATAAGTTTTATTTTTTTCAAATATGTCATATACGTTATGTTCCATTGCAACGTTAGTCATTTCTGTCAATCCGTACATGACGACGTCAGTTTTAGAACTAACATGGAAGATAAAACATAAAGTATAAGACCAAAATGAGAAGCAATAAAAGGGAATATATATTTTTATTTTTATCATTTTGGTTCTATACATCATATTTTGCCTTCCATATTAGTCATTTCCGTCATTTCCTTCTTGACAGCGTCCGTTTTAGGACTAACACGGTGATGAAACATAAAATATAAGACCAAAGTGCAAAAATAAAACATATAGTACCAAAGTGAAAAATAAAAATAAAAAGCGTACAAAACCAATCAACTTATTTTCCCTAATTTTATATGAATATTGAGTTGTGTTCCCACTGAAACTGGACGAGGTCGTTAGATTGAATAATCCCTTCCTGACCTGTCAAGCTTCCCATGCCGAGAAGAAACTCAAGGAGCCAGAGCGCGACCTCCTCCCGACCAAGAAGACAAGTCCTCCACCAAGTTCCAAGATCCAAGCTCCATAACTGGCCTCCAAGAGTAGCTCTCGGGCAAAACTTGACAAGCCTCGATAATAACACTCCTAAATCCCGAGGACCCGTTGCACATGAAACTGGGAGCGTTCAAGAAGGAGCAGTACTGACATATAGTAGAGTGACGACACCCACTATATTTTAACCAAAACTTATTAACAAATTCTAAAAACAAATCTTAAAAAATTAGTTGCAATTAAATATATTAAAAATAATATCTTAAAAGTTAGTGTTTGAAAGTATTTCTTTTTTGGGCTGACTTGTCTAATTAAGATGTACCATGTGACAGTTTGTTTCTACCAAGAGATTCATCCAATACTGAAAATTTGATGAATCATTATTATATATGTCTGAACACACAGGTAAACGCCACATATGGAACATGTGAATATGATGTCCCTCCCATTTCCCCACCGCCACCTGCTGCTGCCACCACCGTGGCAGGAGGAAATCAGCCGTCCCAAGACAATGCTTACATGGACAAGCCAGCCAAGCTGCTGCAATCGGTTGGGCTAATTTTGGTGATGACAACTTTTTCAACTTGGTTATAGAATTTCATATTATATTTCATAGGGCTACACATTTTTTCTTTGCTTTAGGGCTACACTCTTTTAACCGTGTGAAATATGCATGTAAATTAGACTTTTGTAATCCAATTCTCTTATATGCACATTATTTTTCTACACCATATATGATGTATAAATATCTAATTAACAGTATATATTATGTGATTAATCAAATATTTATATATCATTAACCAACCATAAAAATGAGGCAAAACAAGTGTTTTGGACCTTTAACTTAATTTCTTTTTTTAACTTAGTCCCTTAAATTATTTTTGTGACAAACAGATCCCTTAAGTTTATTACTGTCATTAATGTTGACCTTAACGTCAAATTCCATCCATTTCCGTTTGTTCTACGTGATCGTTAAGTGTCCTGGCTGACCCTAGCATAGTGATGACGTGGAGCTCACCTTATCATCTTCTTCACAAAGGTTAGGGTTTCCAAACCCATTTTCAGACCCCTTTCTAAAACTGTAATGGAGAAGCGAAGCAGATCTAGTGTTGCTTTGGACAAGAAAAAGAGCGAATCTGTGGATCAAATGGAGGAGAAGGATAAAAGTTGCAGTGGTGGCGACTGGTAAATGACCAAAACACCTACAGAAATGAGCAAATCTCCAGCCGAACGATACACAAAATAAACCAGTGCTCCACCTCCATTTCAAAACACCTTAGAAGCCAAGCCACCACAAGCTGTCAAACCAGCCAACCAACACCATTCAAACACAAAATATCAACCTCCTAACTTTAGTCACACCGCAAACCATCATCTTCTCACTGTCATCACACTCTTGACACTCACCACCAACAGCTCCTCCGCTCAACCATTGCAAACCCAACAATCCAGCCCAACGCCGCCGTATAGCTCCATCCATCCATTTCCGCTTCTCCTCATCATTAATGGTCTCCTTATTGTCCATTTTCCCAATTCTGGTTTTCTGTATGTGAATGGGTTTATGTTTTAACATTTAAAAGTTGAACAAAAAGCATCAAAATTTAAATTTCAGAAGGGAAGCGAAATTTTTTAAGAGGGTCAACATTTCAAAAGGAGATCAAAATCTGAAATTTCAAAAAGGGTGGTTGATTCCGTGGGATTTTTCCTTTCTTCATTGTAGTTTCAAAAAGGATTTGAAAATGGGTTTGGAAATCCTAACCTTCGAGAAGAAGATGCCACATGGACATGCCATAATGACGTCATTTTAGGGATTGTTCCAAGTTGGATGGCCTTGTAAAACAATCACTAACGAAAAATGATGAAATCTGACATTGAAGTCAAAGTTGGTGAACTTAAGAGATTTATTTGTCACAAAAATAAACTTAAAAGACGAAGTTGAAAAAATAAATTAAGTTAAGGGACCAATACACCAGTTTTGCCTAAAAATGATGTAACAAATGTTGCAGAAACATCATTTTCTTTTGTAATTTTGTTAGTCGTACTTCTGTAATTTTAATAATCATGAGGTCATTTGGATCCTAAGATCAGTCCTATTTTGCTTCAGAGGAGCTTATGATTTGTTTTTTTTGACTTGTACGCAAATTTCCAACTGCAAGACAGTATTTTGTTTATCATATGCTCTGATAATTCCGGGGACCACAAATACAATAGAGAAGACTTTTCTTATGGTGCTTCTCCAATCTCTAAGCGGTGTAATTCAAGACATGTTTTTCTATTTTTTATTTTCCAAATAAGTAAGGTGTAAAGATGATTTAATTTTTTTTTTTTAATATCATTATTGCTTGAAAAATTTAAGCACGGGCAATGGATTCAGGCCAAAATCATACTTTTATGGTAAAAAAGGTCCAGATCATGTGAATGATTATCAAACCAGTAATGCATCAATTGTGGGACTTCCTCTTATCCACAGAGCAAAAACTCAACCCCAGTAGCCAGATGCCTTCTAAAGACCCTACATTCGGAGTTTTAATGGTTTATCATCAAGGAAGGTCCAATGATTCCAGTAATGAACTCATTGGAGTCATTACCCAGCTGTCAATGTATCTCCAAACCACAGCATAAGTTCCCTACCGAATGGAAATTGGGGCTAAAGGACCATAGCATTGAAGGAAAATAATTTATTATCTAATGCCACAAACTTGGTATAAATGTGCTATGCCTCATTAGTATGCAGCAGTATTTACATCTGAATGCAACCTTCGGGGTGCTATTACCTGCAGTAAAAGCAATGTTGACAATGCAGTATGTTTCAAACTTTCAATCAAATAATGTTCAAGCAGATCAAAACAGAGATGCATAACAATCTTTTATTGGATGAATTGTGCAATAATATGACTAAAATTTACATGATCAACCTCAAACTACAAGCATACCTAAGAAAAGCCATGGGATAGGGACACAAAGCAAATCTCGTTTTGGGGGTATTGTGAGTATAGGCCGAGTGTAGAAGCCACAAACAATCGAGAGCAACATAAGTGAAAGTCCCGTGGATGCAAATTGTTTTGGAATTTGCATATGACAGATTATAAAAGGGTGCATGGGTACCACACGCTTTTGGTCATTAAAGAGACAGGGAAGCAAATTTTATGGCTTTTCTACCTTCTTGATGGTTTCATCTTGTCTCATTGACCTGCAAACTGGTTTCAAGACTACAATCATCACCAGAAACAGTTGGCTCCTCTTTCAATCCATCATTGTTAGGCGAATGTCCTGGATCCCGATCCCTCCTAGCTCTACGATCCTAAAACAAAGATGTCATTTTATCATTAAGCAAAAACAAAACAACTTCATGGTGTAAACATCAATATCAGAGACGCAAAGAAATAGCTCTCATTTATCAAACACAAAGTTGAGCTCTTTTACATTTGTCAACTGTTAAACTTCGGCAGGGTCCATTTAGTACGGAGGCAGAAGAAGATTAATTCATTAAACTAGATGGAACACAAGAAACTTGCAGATAAGCTGTAGTATTGAAATAACAAAATGAATATAACTATCTCTTCAGCAGTTGAAATATTTATAAATTATAGCCATATGATGTCCTGCTCCCAATGGCACATTCATAATAAGAATTCGTGCATAAAATATAATACACACCACCAATTTAATTGAAATACAAAAGTAGAAACTTAAATTGATAACAAGACTCCATATTAGGCTTTAAATGGAAATTTCATAAATTGCTATTAAATTTTAATTGAACAAGTGATCACTTGTATCAATTCTTTATCCAAATTTAAAACACTATCCCCTTTAATTGACATCTTAATTTATCCTCACAATCAAAGAAAAACCAAACCCCATGCAATACTTCCTTATTCTTCAACAATTACGATGTTGAGGTTGAATTAACTTGAGCAAAAATGCTCTTACCTCTTTGTAAGGGGAATCTTCAGCTTCAAGCATGTGTATGACATGCCCCATTTTAGGCCGCTTTTGTGCATTAGGGTCTGTGCAGCGTAAAGCTACAAGAAGGGCCCGCTTTAGTGCCCTTGAAGTTGGTTTCTCAGGGAGTTTGGGATCCAACACTCCCTCTGCGTTTCTGTTACTAACCATCTTCTTGAGCCAGTCAACTAAATTCACCTGAAAATATCAGATTCTCAGTTACAAATGAACAAGGTAATAACACAGTTAAATGAATAACACTTTAGCAGCAGGTTTGCAATAGTGAAATAGACCAAACCTCTTCTGCAGGACGACTATAATCAACTGGGTTCCTGCCAGTAATTACTTCCATAATGAGAATTCCAAAACTATACACATCACTTCGTTCATTCAACATGCCAGTACTTGCATATTCAGGAGCTACATATCTGCCAAAAGGAGAATATGTAAGGTACTTGTTGGCAAGGGAACAAGGGAGAAAGGAATAAGGAGGAGGATGTACAAACCCAAATGTACCCATTACACGGGTTGTAATATAGCTGCTCTCAGAGCCAAGAAGTTTGGCAAGGCCAAAGTCTGAAACCTTAGAATTCCACTGCTTGTCAATCAAAATGTTGCTTGATTTAATATCGCGGTGAACAACCTTTGGTTCCAGCCCCTCATGAAGATAAGTTAACCTATTGAATCATAACAGGCATGACCAATCAAAGCAGCTTTGCAAAGTGAACCATAATAACTTGGGAATGAATGAACTTTGAAAAAGAAAAAGTAAAATAATGATACATTGATACAATAATTTGATGTTTACCCTTTCGCCGTTCCCAGAATAATGTTCATTCG
Source organism: Ammopiptanthus mongolicus (assembly GCA_039655645.1). NCBI lineage: Eukaryota > Viridiplantae > Streptophyta > Magnoliopsida > Fabales > Fabaceae > Ammopiptanthus > Ammopiptanthus mongolicus. The sequence continues at coordinate 13,604,758 of CM077343.1, read as the reverse complement.
AATTTCCCAAGTTAGGGGACTGCAAGGCCCAACATCCCCATGCAGCCACTGCTCTAAGTTGCCATTGTCAACATACTCATACACAAGCATTCTGTGTAAGGAAAAAACACCTCATGATCAAATTATACCCTATGCATATGGAGATGAAAATTAAATAATAATGAATATTTACATATAAAGTTATTAACTTAGAAAAGATTAGAGTACAAATAAGGAAGCAGTGGTAGCATGGAAATTGCAGTTGCAATTGTGGTTATGGACCTTATGGTTAAGTTGTGTTTACAGCAATTACATAGAATTGCGAAAAAATGTGACCAATGCAGCCGCAATTTCAGCCGCAATGCAACTTAGGAGAGACTACCAAAATCGCAATATTATGACCGCGATTGCAATTATGAAGCAACTTAAAATCTTGAGTGGTAGATTACCACCTACCTGTGAGCCCCTTCAGCACAATACCCGAGCAACCTCACTAGATTCTTATGCCGAACTCTTCCTATAGCTTCCACTTCAACCTGAAATTCTTTCTCAGCTTGTCCCCTAGCATTATCAATCATTCACATAATTTGTTACATACATAAACAAGTAAGAACCATTTCAATTCATATAATATAATAATAATCAAACATGGCAAAAAAAAAAAAAAAAAATTAAAAAATAAAAACACATATACATACTTATTATTGAGCAAATTCTTAATAGCAACATGGGTTTTATCCTTCAAGACACCATGGTAAACAATCCCATAACCTCCTTCACCAATAACATTCTCATCTGAAAACCCATTGGTTGAATCCTCAAGTTCCCTGAGAGTGTACCAATGACCCCAACCCAAATGTGAAACTTCAGGAATCACGGTAGGAACCTGATCCACGGTTCTACCCTCTCCACTCCCATGCTGTGATTGTGAAGAGGATCTCACAAAACCACGTTCAGGGTAAGAGATTCTATGGTTCTTCCCAATCTCAAACTGAATTCTACTGAACCCCAACAACGCGTTACCGTTACCGTTACCGTTACCGTTACCGTTACCGTTACTGTTACCGTTGCTGTTGTTGTTGTTGTTGGTGGTGTCTTCTTGTGGCGGCGGTTGAAGCATGAGCAAGGACTGACGTTCTATTCCAGGAGTCGGGTCGGGTTCTGGAAACGGGTCGGGTTGGTGATGAGACCCGTTTGCATGGTGGTCGAGTCTGATCTCTTGGATCTCTTTAGAGACATCAGGGATTGTGGGTCCACCACGTGAGGTTTTGGTTTTGGTTTTGGAGCGTTTGGAAGCGAGCCAGAGAGAGATGAGTACGAGGAGGAGAACGATGGCGGCTCCGACACCAACGCCGACAACGACCCATAAGCGAAGACCGAAGATTGATGTCTGTTTAGAGAGCTGGTCGTTCATTGTTGGTGTTGTTGTCGGATGATCGGGCATTGCAGGAAGGAAATAAAACGTTTATCTCATCAAATTGATTGATTGATGAATAGTTGAATAACCAATAAGCTAAAAAACTGAAGGTTGGAATTGTGAGAAGTATAATTAGATAGGAACTAGAGGAGACATGTTACAGTGCCAGCATAGAGTGGACTCTTGTGTGTGTGTGTGTGTGTGTGTGTTAGAGAGAGAGAGAGAGGGTAAAGGTAATGAGGAAAGAAAGTGATGGAGGAAGTGGCAGCTGGCATGATGGGACATTATGAAAACAGAGAAATGAATGAATTTGCAGTGTGTGTTGGTGTTTACTACGCGGGGTCGGGGGGGTCATAGCTTCGGTTTCTTTGAAAGCCGCACGAGAATGCTACGTGTGGAAATTGGAATCTTTGGATTGCAATGTTTTTGTAGGGTGGGTTAACATAAATGGGAGATTTTTCCTAAATTGCTTTTCCAATGCGACATCTTCTGGTTCCAATAATAATAGTTCGCAAAATCTAATATGTTTTTTTATATAAGAGAATAGGAAAATGTTAACTAATATTTTTAATATATTGATTAAAGAATTTAAAGAGATAAATTTTTATTAAAATATTACATATTTAATATTAATATATTAAAAAAGGATGTATTTATATTTTCAATAAAAAAAATTTATTTTTTAATTTCTTAACGAATATCTTAGAGTACTCGTTAATAAGATCTTTATAAATATTGCTTACGGAAAATTCTTTTGGTTGGATGCTTGGACACGAGATGAACTAAAATGAAATAAAAGCTTTGGATGCCTTAAGATTGCGGTCATGATGTTAATTGCGGTAACCCCTCCAATTTCGTTCTTTAGGAGCGTTTTTTCATCGTTTTGCAGTGATTCTTATCACGCTGTTAATAGTTGAATGAAGGCAAACCATTCTACTCAGCATCCATGGTATACACTACACATATCATATAAAATAAGGTTATTTACAAACATGTATACATATATTGGTATTATTTTTTTACTTTCAGGTACTCTATTTTTGTTTGTTTGTTTTTGTGAACAAAAGTATCTTCCGGTCGATAGTCAAAAACTAATCTCTTTCGAGATTTAAAGATAAGTTTTGTCTCTTTCAACAAAATTATTTTCAATCAAAGAATTCTTTTGTTTGTTTTTAGGGTCTTGCTAACTAGTGTTCTAAGTATATTGTTTAAAAAATCCATAGATAGAAAAACTTTATTGAAAACTGTAATTTTTTATTATTTAATATAAATACATCACTTTTAATATAAAATTTCAATATTTGCTTGGCATTCATTAAGAATATTGGTTAGCATTTGTCTTGTTTTCATATCTGCATTCTTATTCTTCCAAATGACTTACGTGTATCTTAAAATTATGGGTAAAGCATTATTCTACTCTACAAAATAAACGTCAAAAAAACATTTGTGTACTAACATTGGGACATAGGGATGTGTAAGGTAAGGAAGCTTCCTGTTTGTATGTCCTTTGTGTATGTGATGGATTCAAAAGTCATATATATTATCAAATAATACTAGACGATGCAAATTGTGAAGATATAAGATGATTTTTGTGTAAGTAGTATTATTGATGCTACACACAAAATTATAGTGATAATGTGTATATAGATTTCTTTCCAATGTTTCATAATACTTTTGTAAATGGAGTTTGCCATTAAAGTGAATAAATAAAAATATATCTATTGTTAAATTTTAATAAAATAAGATTACAATGCAATTTAGATTAAATAAAAGATGAATATATTCTTCCTTTCTTGTTTTAGAAATAATTACTCTTTAAGGACACATTTTCATTTAACTTCAACTATAAGGTTCTGTAAGCACCTATTTTAATAACTGAGGTTGGCATGAGTGGTTAAAAACAAGCCCCTTAACCAATGTCTCAGATTCGAGTTTTGGGTATAGAAAAAATATCAGCTGGAAGAGATATCACCCATCGAGATGCCGAATAAACTCTCGTAGGAGATTAGTCCCCGTCTCAGGTTGATGGTGGGATACTCTTGAAAGTAGATCGAAAAAAAAAACACCTATTTTAGTCATAAAAAAAACACCTATTTAATTTAATTTAATTCCATCTTTTGTATACATTGATTTACCAAGAACTGTACAGACAGTAATTACAATTAAACAGTTTGGTCAATGGTCATCAAGGAATGAAAACTACTGCAGGGGATATTCACGCATAAATTTAAATTTAATATAAACTAATTATAATACTAATTAATAAATAATTGTTATAATTGATTAATAGATAACTTTAATTAATTTTACTCATTAATAAAGTAATTAGTTTAATAGACAAAAATTAAGTAATGCAGATTTTTACAAAAATTTCTCCTATAGCGGTTCCGACTCCCACCCTCTCACTCTCTCCAAAAGCTAATTAATTAAGAGGAGATAAAGGAAATAGATAGGGGAATGAGAAGAGACAAATAGCACATTAAATTAATACAAATACAAAGTCGTTATGAGTATACGGATGAAAACAGATGATAGTGATTGCCCCACGCCTCAGTAAGAAACTTGGACCACTGACAAAAAAGGGTAAAATTTAATTTACAAATGCGAACGAGTATCCTAGTGATCGTCAGGACACTCATTAACGAATCAAAAATGATAAATTTTTAACCAAAAAAAATGCATTTAACATATTGAAAAATATTGTATTTAGATTCTCAATGTGAGTTTACTATTTCTTGATTTCTTAATCAATGCTCTTAGGGTATTGATTAACAAGACTCAATTTAATTATTACTCTCTCCATCTCATTTTACTTGTCCCATTTAGTTATATACATTTCTTAAGAAAATGATTAAATTTACTAATTTTTATAATAAAATGACACTCTTTGACTAAAATATCCTTATTCAAGTTGTACGGTTGGGTAGTTATAATTACTCACCAACCATTATACTCTTTAATTAAAAAAAATCTCATTAATATAGATTGGTTGAGATAAAGGGGTATTTTTGAAAAAAGAGTAATTAATACGTCTTGATTTTTTAAATGAACAAATAATTTGAAACAATGCAATATTTCAAATAGGACAAATAAAATGAGACGGTGGGAGTATTTAAGAATGGGTAAAATTTAATGGTGCCTTCTTTAGTACCCCCAATAATTTTGGGATAAAAGTTATCTTGTCCAACCAAAATGTGCTACCTCAATTAAATGAGTCATGTTAGTGAGTCAAGTCAAATAGTTCCTACCATCTAATTGGATCACCAAGACAGTATAAAGTTAATCTTAGGATACCGGAGAATTCACCAAATTTAATTAATACTTTAAAACATAAATAATGTGAGAACAAGCCTTCATGATGAAAACAACCTTGTGTTACATTAATATCTCAATTTACTTTTGATACCCTTAAATAGAATTTTATGGTATGAATTCCAGCCAATTAAGAGACATATATACTTACAATCAAGAAAACAAAACGAAGTTGCAATTCAGTTTAAATGCATATGGTCACAACGAGTGACGGATTTTCTTGCAAAGCTTGGAGCTAGAGGAAATACCCCTTGGGTTGTTCTGGATAATGCCCCTACTGAGTTATCCAGGGTGTTATTTGAGGACTCCGTCTCTGTTTTGTATCCTAGGCTGTAGTCTTTGTTTTCTTTCCTTTCTTTCAACAAAAAAATATGGTCACAACGAATGCCAAGTTGATTAATTATACGTATAATTACTCTGTTTAATTTACAATTTTCTTGCTGTAGTGTTATGCAACACTCATTGTGCTGAGATCAATGCAACTACTACGTGTACTTAACCACCGACAATTTAAAATCCCCGACCTACCAAATGGTAGATGCGGCAAAACCCATAAATCATCTGCAACGTTTGTATATTAGTGCACTCTATAAAGTAATTAATATTTAAAACTACAAATATGAACAATTAGCCTTTTGTAGCCATCTACTGATCTAAGTGCAACATCTTCTGTTCAAACTTCAAGCACTTACTCAATGAAGTATTTAATATTTAACCATGTGTCTATATATACTTCTGGTATAAAGTATTTACTCTATGAGAATACTTTAACTTTTAACAGAGCGAGAACAATAGATTTCAACCATACCGCGATATATGGATCATCAAAATTAAAAGTTACTTAACGGTAAAATGATTTACTTAAAAAGTCTAACATAGCGACCAAAAATCAACGACCGATCATGGTTTGTCACTATTTGAGACCGAAATAGCGATCGTGATAATGTTTACTTGATTTGGTTGTTGACATGCATATAGCAACTGAAGTAGCAATCGGATGAGATGATCACAATCACATCAGTTGCTAAGTCAGTCGTTCAACTATAAAATTCAATAGAGTGGACCAATTAGCGACCACCTTAGCGACCAGTGACGACTCTATTTACCGACTGAATACTTATCGGTCACTAAGGCGCGATGGTTAATTAATTTGGGGTGCTACTTAGCGACCAATTATTTTCGATCGCTAACCCATAGATACTGAAATGGTAAAGGGGCCAGATAGCGACCGTATTAGCGACTAATTTTAATTTTGGTATTTTGTGACCGTTTTATTTGATCGCTAAATCGTAAAATCCCTAAATCTCGTCCCCAGGTCATTTTCTTCCTCATTTCTTCTTTTCTCTCTCTCTCTCTCGAACTTTCTCCCTCTTCCTCTTCCTTCGACCATCAATCCTCTTCATCTTCCTATGGTGAGTTCTCTCTTTCTCTTTATTTTTAAATTTTCGTTTTGTCTCTCTTTCTCCCTCTCTCACCACAAATAGCCTCCTTCCCCTCTTCTCAGAGAACGGCCACCACCGAAACGTCCATTCCTGTGACCACCACCTTTAGGCTCCCTCTTTGCTCCTCTACAAACTGTTCCCGAGCTCCTCTGCAAACCCCACTTCCTCTCTTTGAGCAGAGGTATCTTCTCTCAATTTTTTTATTTTATTTTTTCTAGTGATGAAATGTCAGATTTTTTGTTGAAATGTTGATCAAATGTTGGTAATTAAAATGTTAGGTTTTTAATTTTTTCTGATATATTATTGTTGGGAAAATCTTTACAAAATTATAATGATGTTGTAACTTCTACATGATTATTACAAGAGACCATATAAGTCCAAAGCAAGAAATCCACCAAATATTTATTGCTTAGCAACTAGATAAGGTCATCGCTATTAGCGACCGAATTAAAATTTCGGTCGCTAAGGCCTTAGCGACTAGGCTTTTAGCGACTGCACCAGATCATTCGCTAATTTGGTCGCTCGGCAAGATAACGACTGAATTTCTTTGATTAACAAATGATAATTTCAGTCGCTAAACACCTTCATTCTTGTAGTGAAAAGTTCATTATTCTCATCTTCGTAAAAAAACAAATGTTATCACCTCTCATTGACGAAACACATTTTACACTAAACATTTCCATTTTATGTTATAGTGGCATTGCCAGCAAACCCAAATCTCTGAATTCACTAGTGACAAACAAATTAGTTTTTGTTAAATAAAAAATTAAATAAATAAGCATGTGATCTTTAGCAACCACAAACATCAATCAAGTTAGTACTTCCCTTAATGTGTCTCTATTAGACTTAATATTATCCACGTGACACATTAAACCCCCTAAGAACCTAGTCATTTTTTAATTTCTTCCTAGAGAATACCATAAGAGGAGAGAATAGTGATTTTCCTTTTGGAAAGCTAGGTGGGTTTTTGCTGTCAGTTCTCTCATGGTGGAATAGCAAAAGAGAGGAGTGTGAGTGAGAGAAGGAAATTCTTTGTAGGAAGAGAAGAAACCATTTGCTTCAAGTTTTCACATTTAAGCTTCAACGAGGTAAGTTTTCCTTCCTCTAGTTCCCTTAGCTAAATAAAATGTAATTCTTTACTTTAGTTGGTGTTGACTGTGATATGAGTTTTACTTCAGTTTCTGCATTCTCACATGCTACACTTCCCTTTTTTTTTTTACTTACCAAACTCTTTAGCATGGAGACACTAACATATAGCAGGGATCTTTATAACCCATCTTACATCCACAACCACCCTAAGAGATTTGCCACCAACCTCCATCAAATTACCATGGTTATCAATCGACCAAATTAAAAATGGTTCAACGATACGAAGAACAGAAGAATGTCAACTATATAAGGAGGAAACTACATAAGATAAAGGATAAAGCTCCTCTAAAGTGAGCTTGTCTCTAAAGTGAAAAAGTACAGTATTTTCACCCTTAATTTAATAAAATGTATAGAGATCTTAACCCACTTTATCAAATCAATGGTGAAAACACTTTTATTTGCTCACTTTAAAAACAAACTCACTTTAAAGTAGTTTCTTCCTAAGAAAAAATAGAGAAATGATATACAAGAGATTGAGAAAAAACGAAAAAAGCAATCACACTAATCACTCTACTATTATTGTGCTTCAATTTATATTACTCTTGCTTTGAGAGTTTTTCATTATTGAACTTTCATCTTTGTTCAACCATCAAGTGATTAAGGGTGAGGTATCTCTTATGTTGTTAGTAAGGGTGAGGATATCAAGTTATCTTGTCAGCGAAACCACATGGCCACAAGATGTTTCAAGCAATTGTTTGTCTCCACGTTACTCGATTTGCGGCTTAATTCTTGCAACTTAAAGCAATTGTGAAGCGAAATTAAGGTTTAAACATGTCCAACTCTGAAAATTTTAGAAAATCTAAATTTTGGAAGTGAAAAATGGAACAATATGTTAAATAAATAAAAAATTATTGTAGATAGTGAAATCTTGGATAAGGCTAATGATATATCAAAACTTATTTGAGCCTATAGTAAAAGTTTAACGACAGTCAATGGTGATAAGAAGCCAAAAATGAATTTTAATACATTAGGCCATTGATCAAGCTAAATAATTTTGTGAAGTGGCTTCAAACTCAAGAGGGACAGTGAATTGAGTTACAGGAACTTTGAAAACTTTTTGCTCTTGTTTCTGCAAAACGGATTTTGGATGTTCAAGTACAAGAACAAAATGCAGGTAAATATAAGGAGTTAAAGGGATAGAAAATATAACACCAACATTTATCGTGGTTCGATCATAACCATCATGATCTACGTCCACTCCCCACAAACCTTTATGGGATTTTCACTATACAATCAAGTTTACAAGTGTTAACCTTTATAGCAACTGAGCATTCTTCACTCGGGATATCTCATCCTTATGCAAAAACCTCCAAATACTCAAGGGTAACTCACCCTTACAATCTGAGGGATACCTTATCCTCTCAAACACTTCAAGGATACCTCACCCTTATTAGCAACATAAGAGATACAACACCCTTAATCACTTGATGGACACCTCACTGTCTTTACAACAAATTTAACAAAGATAGAAGTTTAATAACAAGAAACTCTCAAAGCAAGAGTAATATAAATTAAAGCACAATAATAGTAGAGTGAGTAATGTGATTGCTTTTTTCGTTTTTGCTCAATCTCTTGTATATCATTTCTCTATTTCTTCTTATGTAGTTTCCTCCTTATATAGTTGATCTTCTTCATATCGTTGAACCATTTTTGGTCGATTGAATTTCGCATCTATTGCAGCATCTACATACTTTTAGAGAAGTCGTTCTCTGATAGCATTAAATGTTTTTGTACATCAGAAACATATTCAAACTTTTGTCCTTTTACTTCTTAGCTTTATGCCTTTTGCCAGAAAGATTCTGATTCATGCTATTGCATCATAGATTGTTCAGAGTTGAGACCACCATCTTTGATACTCTTCTCACTTGAACCACCATCTCCGATACCATTTGTTGGTACTAGAGGAGCCTAAAATACCAACGGGATCTACATCCTACAAGCTAAGCAAAAAAACCATGTAAATGGATTTGATACTATGTCTTGACTAAAACCTTAACATAATGTTTGGTTGAAGGAAAATGGAGGGGAGGGGAGCGAGGGAAGGGTTTTTTATAAACTTTTCTTGTTTGGTTCATTTTTTAAAGGGGAGGGGAGGGGAATGGAGGGAAGCAAAATCTCTCCTCAATCAATTTTAACTCCCCTCCAATATTAGGGGATTTGGAGGGAAGGGTTTAAAACATATTGAATATATGAACTAAAATATCATTATTTATATATTTGGAGATCCAAAATTATAAGGATATAAAAGTAAATTAATTTTAAAATTTTTCCCCTCCCCTCCTCTTAACCAAACATGATATCTAATTAAAATATTTCCTCTCTTCCCCTTTAAAATCTCTCCCCTTCCTTCCTTTGAACCAAACATACCCCAAATGTTTTGACGGCATTGTCAATTGGAATAACTTTACTTAATGATTATTAAAAAATAAGTGATGGGAACAAAATATGTTTTTTGCATAAATTTTATGACAATAATATTGCTAATCTGAGCCTGGCATTTAATCTTTCGCCGGCTTAGGGGTAACAAACTGATTTTACCTATATGACCACGACCAGTAATCATGATTTAAGCGAGATATTTGTATGGATGCTAAACAATAAAATTTAAATTCTACTAAAGTTTAAATCTTTTTCACGTATGACTGAAGTATACGTGAATCGTGATTCATAAGTACTTAAATTCAGTAGACAAATGCCTCCAACTTCTAGAAGTATTAACATTGAAACATCTGTTGCTTGCCGGTACCAAAGAAGTTCAACTATATAATCAACATCGCATAGAAATGTGGTCAGGCAAAGATTGTTTTGTTTTATTACACAGGCATTGAAAGAATAATGGTTCCTCCACCTCAAATATACAGAATCATATAATTTAAAAACAGTCAACACACATTGAATACATCTATACTGTATGAAGGAAATCTCTGTTGAAATCTTTTTTGCTCCGACAATTTGATTATCAAGGCATGCCATTTTATTTGCCTTATTATTACTGCAGCTCCCCAACAGGTGCCTCATTGAGCCACAAGAAATGAATGAAGTCGTATAATTTTGCACTTACACTAACCTGCATAAAATTTGAATTCAAAATCATTCAAGATAAAAATAATAGCATAATTTAGAGCAAGGTATAACTTCGTGACCTTATATGGAGTTGGGTTAAGTCTCCTCATGTGGTCAGGTCGCATTTGCTCAAGTTGCTTGATGCATCGCTCTCTAATGTCCCTTAGAGGTGGTAAAGCTTCTCTCTTTTTATCTGCAAAAAAAGACAAAAAATTACTAAAGAAAAATAAAAGCTGACGATCATAAGCTGCATTCACTGAATATGAGTTGCAGATAATTGTTGGTCCTGTATAAGCCACTTTATATACTGTGGTGTTTTAAAGTGCAACTTCGGCTATCTAATTAGATGACTTACAATCATTTCATGCAAGAGCTCATAAAGTGATAAATTAACCATAGCAGATGCGATAATATCTGTTTTCTTTTCTTAGTTTAAAGAGGTTGGGGTTAGTGTAGCAGGTTTCAAAGTTACAACAATTATGATGGTTAATAAATCATGGGATGTTCTTAAAAATGATGCAGCAGTTTCCTCTTCCCTAGGCAAACAAATGTAGGTAAAAGTTCTAACCATATGCTTCTATTCATCTCCATGATTGTCAATTATCTCTCAGTAGTTAGTTCTCACCTGAACTCCCAGGCCAGTAACACCTTAAAAGCTCCTCAACACGTTGTGGCACCACATATGCTCTCTTGGATTCTTGGAAGGGATGACGGCACAGGATTCTTTCTCCCACCTATGAATAAAAATGATAAAATAATGTTTATGCCTACATTTGTAAACTACATGAAACCAATTCATGTGGAGGCAACACGGACTACCCAAGAAGTTGGAAACTTGAGATAGTAAGTGCAACAGGCTGACACAATGATGTAAGTCTGTCTGTCCATTATTTGGATTTATATTATCAACAGAATAAGGAATAGCAGTTGGATATGGCTCAACTCTTTTAGAACAGAAAGTATTGGGGTTCTATCAATAATTGCATCATATTATGTTACATGTACCGAAAAGGAAATTTTCTTGTATTTTCCCTTCTTATCTAATAATCTTTCTTTTCCTATAATAATAAAAAAAAAACTATTTGGTACATGTAGGGATCTATCAATAATTAACATCAGTGTGCGGTGTGCCTGAGAATAATCACTTTCATGCTCAGTCCATACTCCATAGAAATAAACAATTACATGGTTTAACAGATCATGACAGTTTTTCCTGACTTCTTTCTAGTACTACTCCAAAGTATCTGTCCTCAAAAAACCCATCAGATTGAATTCCAAACTTGGCATGCTAGTGAAAATATACACAATAGCACTATCCAACACCCCCAGCCCCCATGCAGGAGAGGTGGTAAAGACATTAAAATAAAGATGAAGATAGTGTCAGGCACAATAAGTCAAAACAATACCTTTGGAGAGGGTTCATTTTCCCCAGTCATTATGTCTAGCAGGGGGTAACCTTCTTTCCCATACAACCTATAGCATCGCTTCTTACATGGAATAGAGACCTAAATATAGAGAAAGGAGCAAACAGAGAAAAAGATAATAATTAAATGCTAAGAGATGATTACACTAACATGTCCTGTTTAGAGGATTCAAACCTTTGACACATCTTCAGAAAGCTTGATACGAGGCTGATTATTTATCTCAACCAGCTTGAAAACAACACCTAAAGCAGCTTGAGCATAACATGTAACCAAGTATGTTCCAATTCCAAAAGCATCAACCTCGTGACCCTGTAGAATAAAAATATAACAAAGTCGAGAGTAGGATGAGAGTTTATATACCTTTGTTAAACTTTCCTTTTTGTCAAAACCAATATAAATAAATAAAGCCAGTGTTTTCATTTCAACCTCTACCCACACACAAGGCACACATACAGTTTGTGCGGAAGGGATTCCAGCATTATATGAACATGTTCTAAGACGAATTATTTTCAAAGATTATTGATAGGGACTTGAGGTAATATGGGGCGTAAGTCCCACATCGAGTAGTGTGGGATGCTCGGTAGAGTATTTAAGTGGCTTGGTTATCCCCCTTGATAGCTAGCTTTTAAGGGAGGATTCGCCAAGTGCTTGAGTGCTTATCATTTGGTATCAGAGCCTGGTTGCCGATGTCTCAGAAAAGGCTACCTATGAAGGGGCTGACCGGAAAAAGGCTAAGCTAAGCGTCGTAGAATGCAGCCGCCGGGACGTCAGCTCTAAGGGGCAGTGCTATGATAGAGTCTTGGATAATATGGGGTGCCTAGGTCCCACATCGAGTAGTGTGGGATGCTCGGTGGAGTATTTAAGTGGTTTAATTCTACCACTTGATAGCTAGCTTTTAAGGGAAGGTTCCTCAAATGCTTGGGTACTTATCAATTATCTACTAGTATTTTCTGTCAGAAGTTAGCAGTACGACATTAAGAGAAATGGACGTCTGACTATCACTTAATATGCACTAAGCGCCCCAGAAACTATAGACCTTTTGATTCAGGCTTGGGGCTAACGTCCATACTGATTACGCTCATCTTGAACCAATTTAATCATTTGCAGACAAAAGGGTGGCTTGATAGCCAGAGTACCACATTGAAGGAGGCAATGGTGATAACTTACCAGGCTCCTAAGTTCTGCCAGTAGCCAAACTACTCCTCTTGGATAAGCTTGGATCTAAAGCCTTGTACAAACCAGACTCCTCCTCAAATATTTCTTTTAAAAAAATTGTAGAACCTTAAAACAATTATAAATTAATTGCATTTGCAGGTAATTTCAGTGACAGCTACGCCTTCAATAAGGTTCAATTATGAATTGTTTGCATTTGCAGGCAATCTCAATGACAACTACCCCTTCCGTAAACAATTGCAAGGTTTTATGGTTAAATAAGTTGGGGTTATTTAAAATAACCTGAATTTATAGATCTTTCAGTCAGTTACTTATAAAATATCCTTGGAACTTAAAATTGTAAACCAGTAAAAATTGTATGATTGTTTCCATTTTCAGAATCAAAACTCCTTAAATGTTTAATGATATCACAATCACAGAAGGAAACCACTTTATGTGTATATGAAAAATGACATACTTCACAATATCCACCACCCAGGAGTGATATGATGCCCATATATCCCACAAAACTGCAACATGGGAGGCAATACCCACCAAAGATACGACAGATTTCAGTGGTACACAAATCTGTGACACTAGCATACACATCCTTATAGTTTTGCATTCTTAGATTTCATGCACACTAGTATATTGACAAGAATGTTCTATATATCAATTCAATAAAATTTTAAATTTTAAAACAACTAAATAACTACCCGCTTATCAATCAATTTTGTCTATATAATTTTTATTTAGATGAAATAATATTAAAATAACTATCCAACGAATTTCAATCTCTTTAAGATAAAAATTATGTAGTGAGAGATAAAACATAAGCTAAGTTCTGATATTATATATTAGTAGTATATAGCAAATGAACGTGCAAGAAATCAACAGTTAAAATTTGTATACACCAAAAAATTGTGTAATAATTTATATACTTTAATAGAAGAATTTTTAGGCGATATTCAAAATACACAATGTGCACATACAAATGCGAATACAGACAGTGCTTAACTGTTTGGCTGCATGTGAACCAATAGGCAAAAAGTTACAAGTTTCAGTTTGTGATGAATAATTACCTGTTTGTTTAAAGCGTCTAATGTTTCCTCATTGAGGTCATTACTAGCAGTGATAGTCATCTTCCCAAATTCAAGCACTCCAAATTCCTTCTCAATGGAGCAAAAGAACTTCCTGGCCTCACAAGACAAATATGCAAGGTCACCAGAGTCCAATCTAATGCCAACTGCTTTGTATCTGCACGTACAGGACATCAGCTAACTCAGCAATCAATGGCAATTACGTGATTTTTTGATAAAGAATTTCTTACGGGAGGAGCAGGGTGTAATAAGAGACACTACCCAATTAACAACAAGCAACTGCAACCTATGAATTGAACATTATAAACACCATAGCGAAAACATCTAACATGGATAAAGACTTCCCAACATAAGAAACACTTTCAATAAAATACAGGTAGATAGACCACATAAATAAAACTAGGGAAATGCAAAAATAGAGCAAATAGCATTTTACAGAAGCAAGCCCATAAAAACCTATTTCCAGAAAATTTTTGCAAAAATCCTTAAAACCAACCTAGCAACTAGCTCCTCATTAGTTCAGATATAGCATCAAATACATCCTAATCATCATTATTATGGTATTATGGTATTTGCTATTGCATCTGTTACAATATGTGGAAAATATCTCATAATATAGTTATTATATCTTAAAATATAGCTATTGCATCTGTTAGAATATATGGAAAATATCTCATAATATAGTTATTGTATTGTATCTTAAAATATTTTAGAGTATCCTACATGATGGCTTAGGATTTATTTCCTATTCTCGATTTGTTTGCTTATTTAATTAGGACAAGTCTACTATTAGTATAAATGGTATTGTTGGGTTTGTCTTTCTAATCACATTATCATCACATGAAATTAATATCAATATCATATTATTCTGAGTCTATTATCTCTTTTCTTCCTTACCTACCTAAAACCCCCTCCAATTCAACAGCATCCATACTACTAGCAGTTGCTATTGCCATTAATTACTTGATGAACATCTATGCAGATAGCACAGCATATCATTTTGCATTCATTAGCAAAAAAAAAAAAAACAATTTTATACCCCTACCTACCATCTAAAAATCGACAGGGAAAACTAACATAACTATAAAAAATTCATACTCTTGTAAAAATTCAATCAAGTGATAATGATAGAGATCAAAATCTTCCTGACATACCCTAAATCACGGAGAGCTAATGCAACTGCACAGAAATTAGGAATTCCACTTCTCATGACCTGACATCAAATGCAAATGTTGTCATCTGAAGAAATTGCTGAATTAAAGTAGAAAATAAGGACTGAACCAAAATATTTAAGAAAATCTAGCTCACTCTATTATTGTGCAATTGCAAATTTAACATATTTTCCACATCAGGATGTAAGATAGAATGAATTAGAAGGCATTGCTGGGTGGCAATGAGTATAACAACATTAAATAGTAACATAGGTATCACATCACCCAGCTGTTCTGCATCCATGACTTTGTATCACTGTTGTATCACCCAGCAAAAAGTAACTTAGTTATACTCTGTTAGATACGGGAATAGGGTTAGAATAAAAAGAGTGGGACCCAAATCTGTAAATGACTGTTAGTAACTGTTATGGGTTGACAGCTGTAACAGCAGTAGTCAGTTAGTTTTAACAGTAAAGGGATATAAATCAGTAGGATGGGAGAGGGGGTCATTCAAGAATTGGAAGAGAGAAGTGCAAGTGTCCCAGGTCTCTCGTATGCCTGGGATTCAGTGTAAGCATTCATTGTTCTCCTCTGTCTCAGTATCACTCTGATACTGTCTCAAGAGGCTCTGTTCTACCAATAATATCATAGTATTTTCTGTAACTCTGGTCCAGTTCGATTATACTCACTCACTTTATTTGAAATTGAGGAAACCAACCTGTAATTATTCTCTCTAAGGCTATGTTTGGAAGGATGAAGTGGGATGTTAGTAATGGAGTGGAATGGTTAAAAGGACTTAACCCATTGTTTGGGAGTTTAGTAAGTAATGGAGTGGGATGGTTTACGATGGTAACCCAAACCACTCCATACTACCCAAACTCCCAATTTTTATATCCTTGAGGAGGTTTGTGATTCCCTCATTAAACTTCCAAACAATAGAATGGTATACTTTTATCTCTCCACCCCACTCCATTACTAACCACTCCACTCCATCTCCTTCAAAACTCCCAAACATAGCCTAAAGTTTTAACCACAACACTTACCCACCCATCATCTCACCTGTTACGCACATAACAAGTCTAAATCATAATGTATAGTGAAGTGATTCAAGCATAGATTCTTACAACTGAGATGATTTGTGAATGGTATGTTTGCTTATGTATTTGAGTAAGTTGCAACTTAAGCATAATTTTGGGGGAAATAGTGGGGTACTTACCCATACCTAAACACATGTATAAGCACACATACCATTCACTCGTCTTCTCAGTTATGGAATGCAACCATCTTGATGTCTCAAAGCGAAATTGACATAAGACGCCACAAGAATTGATTCTTACCAAATCAGTTATACACCATTCTTAGTTTCTAATAGTTTTCCATTTATATTGTTAATGGTTGTAGTCATGATCATGTTGGGGAAGCAAAAGCATAGCAGCATCTTCATCGGGACAATAAAACTTGTTCACAAAAGACACAAAGGAGATATAAGCAAGATTTATCCAGATCCACAATCATCCGATTGATGGTCAAAATGATACAAAGATATACATGTCTGTTTGTAAGAAATACAAAGTTACTAAGAAAATACTTACATCATATGTATCTACAAGGGCAAGAAAGTTATCAGGAAATGCCAATGCATATGACGTGAATGCTGCCAACTCACTTTGATTGGTCTCACCAAAAATGCCACATAGTGAATTTGACCACTGCAGAGTGGGAACAGAGATTAGAAATATACACTGATATATCCATCTTTGATTTTGTAAGAATGCAAAGAATAAACATATGGTAGAATGATGGTAATCATTTGCAACCTAGGCATGAAATGATATTCAATTTTTTCAGAGAGAGGAAAGAATTAGCAAACATGATACAACCATGATCTAAATACCTTTCTGCTATCATGTTAGGTGTGGCTTTAATTTAATCAAGTGAACTCAAACTAGAATCGAACTGTTGTCTTATTCCATTTTTTCTTTGTCTAGATCTTGTCTTTTCTATCATAGATTGTCATGCATACATGTCACCTGCTAGAAGTTTTCTTCTATATTTCCTTCTTCTAGTGAGGTCTTATTTACTTTATATTAAAAAAAAAAACTGAGGCTTCGAGCCCTGATGACATGGCAGTTTACAATAGGAAGACCAACTCGCTAGAACATCACTGGTATATGTGATGGTATTCCTGACCATCCAAATGCTGCGTACAAACATTGATGTTTGCATCACAAGCACAAATATAAACATGTAATATGCTTTGGTTAATTGGTTCTATATATTGGCCTTCAGCTTTTAATATGGCCATGTTAGTCTCACGAAATACCGAGTAGAAAAAAATTTTTTGGGTCCTTTGCAAAAAATGAGGAAAAAAGAATTCCCAAATGCATTATTGCATGAGTAACTGCTACCAAAATAATATGTTATCAAATCCCCCCTTCCTGAAAGGAAGGTAGTTAAGAACCATAATTAAAAAATTAAGCATGTAAATGCATGCTGCACCTGAATTTTGCTCAGCCATGTTTGAACCAAACTAACAAAGTCTTGACATGTACTTGAACCATCTTTTCTACGTAGTGACTTGTCTATAATCTCATCAAGGCTCTGAATATCACAGGACAGTCAAGGTAAATAAAAATGTAAGCAAAGAAAACAATACAGAAAGTGCCTCAAATCATGATAAAGTATAGTAATACTAATAACATAACAACAACAATAAAAGCTTTTTCCCAAGGTGGAGTCAGTTATATGAATCAACCAAGACCATTTTGTTATGAAGACATGGTTATAAAATACCAGATTATATAAAATTAATAAAATAAATCACATAGAAAGCCAGCTAGAAATTACAAGTCAGCTTTGCTGATAAGTATATGTGTGAAAATACTCTGGACAGAAAGAAACTCCACTGTGATAAAACAGGGTATCTACCCAATATAGTTCCAAAGTCTCATTTGGTCTAACTTCAAATTTATGGGGTATGACTGGAAATTACTATGAAAAATGAATAGGGGCAGAAGTTTCATCTGTTCCCTCTGAATTCTACAGCTGCAGTTGTCACTCAGCAATCTTGATCTATGATGTTAATTATAAATCAGCTCTTTCTAGTCCTAAATTTCAGTATTACAATCTAAAAGGTGGTTCATAAATATAATATTCTGCTTTTAGTTTTTATGCCTTAACCTATTTATATAACATTTATAAATATCATTTTCACACATAGATCAGTGAATGGAAACAATCAAATACAGTTTAGTGCCTTTAGACATATTACAAGATTAGCTTTAAACAAAAAATTTACCCTATTACAAATGACAAATATATTGATCGGAAATTCTCTTTATAAACATCAACAAAGTATGTGACAAAGTTCAGCTAAATGATTACACACCATATATGAGCTAATGAAGGCATGGGAATGAGTTCCACGAAGGGGTATCCCAAATAACTTCCCTGCTGCAACATTGCTATTGGCACACATGAAAGAAACAAGTTATACAAAAGCAAAAGTAAGAAATTAAAAATTCACTATACTACAATGAATGGTTAACTGCACATTCCCTCCAAATGCTCCAATTTGAGCACACTACCCACAAACCTATAGGTTCAGTTTTAAATGCCCCCCTAGCATGCCACCATTCAAATATAAGGTTGATTAAAATGTGAAAGCTCATGTGACTTTCAAGTGCCTAACATCTCATAAACTACCATATTGTGCAAAAAAAGTTTATATGTTTATCCAACTAATTGGATGCAAATGAGTGCACATAGGGAACTAAATTTTTCCTTCTCTCAATAATGTAAATTTTTGTGTGTCCACTCCATCCAGTTGTATTTAGTCTTGGGTACTTCAATATTGTTTTGCTATTATGGGGGACATTGAATACTATACCAATAGATTAGAAAAAAATATGGCCAATTAAAAAAAATAGGGAAGAGATTGGAATTGCAGTGACAAAGTACAGCAATAGGAGCACAATTGCAATGACAAAAGATCAACAATTGAAGCGCAAATGACCCAGAAAGGAATAACTAACTAAAGTTTCCATCAAAAAAAATCACAGAAAAAATATATCCATGTTCATGCACCACACTTGATGGAATTAATGACAATTTACAAAAGATCAACAATAAAATGATATATAATTCCGAGTTCGCAACCAGTTTATCCAATGATGCTACAGTCAAATGGGTAATTTAAGGCTTTATGCCATCCAACCCAAAGAATTCCATCATGAAAACTACAACATAGAAATGCTGATATAAGAAGAATGTCTTCATAAGTTGATAATTAATGATCAATATTAATTCATACCCTTCATCCCAGAGCATTCAATTGCCCTCCTACTTCTCAATGTTGTCATTAGTTTTTCAAAACCAATTTTGGGTTATTTCTTGCAACAGGTTTATTTATGTCACAGAAAATGTGATTAGGTAAGAGATGCCACTTCAACTGATTTAGCCCTACTGTAATACTACACATTTTAGATATTTGATAATAAATTTACCAGCATAATTTGACCCATACCCAAAGAATTCCAGCATGTTGAAGGCAATTACAATGTACAAACTAACAGGATTATACTCAAGTTGTGTAAAAGTAGAGTTTACATACCATGCTGCCAAAATCATGCCCTGCCATCTAAATCAAAAATAAATAAAGTGTCTTTGATGTTATGCATTATTACAAATTCTCAATTAGTATTATATTCAATTAACACCAAAGATAACACTAAGGACTAGATTATTATGGTGGAGATTTTAGTCAACAAATCCTACAGCATGATAACTGCTACAAGTGCATATTGTAATGAACATTTCCTCACTTAAATTACCCAGATAGAATTATTTAATTGAAAATACCTCGTTGCATCAAATCCTCCAATATAGCAGTACTTTGATGCTCCTACTCCACCATCAGGCCCCTGTACATTCAAAATAAGAGTTTCTTGAGTTTCTTTCTATGAATATTGATGAAAGGTCAGTTCTTCCTAAATTTACTCATGAAAAAATATTTTCAATAAGAATTTCTAACCTGAGCCCTTCGTAGTCCAAACTCAAGTAGAGTTTTGGATTTTCCAGCAACATTACGATGTCTTGCAGCATTAGTAGAAACTAATGATGCATAATTAATTAGATTCACAAAAGGTGTTTCGAGCAATTGAACAACCTGAACAGTATAAAAGTCAATTTAATGTAAGAAATAGGTCGTCTTCGAAAGAAATCAGTTTTAAAACATGTTTTAGGAGGGGGTATTTAATGCTAGCAAGTACTCACGGCAATTGGACCTTCAATTCTCAACAGGGGTATTTTAGGAAAAACAACTGATCCCTCAGGAATGGCATACACCTCAACATCAGAGCAGTCAATTCCTCTAAGATAGTCAAAGAATCCATCCTACAATTTAATTAATAGTTATTAATAAGTAAAGATTTATTTTGAAGGGAGAATCTACTAAAAGAATGCCAGCAGCATTAACCTTTCCACAGAACCACAGCAAAAATAATCACCAGCCGTATTATTTCAGATTCACATTTGGTCCAATGCTATTTTTAAAGAAACATGTAAGAAAATTGTAAAAGAAAGACAAATACCCTTGACCAACCAAATGTCTTGATTCTTTATATCAATCATTTGGATTTCCTAAAGTTAGTTTCAGGGATAACTAGTTGAAAGTGCTGACACGGGTTGACATTATTATTTTTCAACGACTGTAAAGAAATTGCACTATTAATAAGTACACATATCTCAGCAACGATGCACAATGCCCAGAAAATTATAATCTATCTATGGCTACTTCTTATCTCCTACTCGAGTGCTACCATCTAATTTCTTCTTCCTTTATAGCTGTATCATTTCCTATTATTGAAATGTTTTCAGTGTAACACCTGAATTCATGATAGAGAAAAACCTCAATTATTTGCCTGAGTTTAAATCAGCCTACCCACCACCTCAGCGAAACAAGAATGTTATAGCCACGGTGATAATCACAATTTGGTTTACCTCACAGGAATCAGATAAACATTCCCTAATGAAAGCAATCTCCTCCTCAGTGAGTCTGAAATTAGCGATGAACCTTATAACTTCTTCCAAACCAGCAAACACAGTATACTCCCCACCAAAGGGATTCCTCCGGAAGTACAAATCGAACCTGAAAGCAAATCACAAACCAATCTTCTCACAAACACATATCAACATGCATATGAGCATTTAAAGAATAAGTGTGTGTTTGAATTAGCTTATTTTTTATTCAAAACAACTTATAATCAAAATATTAGTCAGAGCTTTAGGGTTGAAAAAACGAGTTTACAAACCAATCTTCTCAACAAACACATATCAAGATGCATATGAGCATTTAAAGAATAAGTGTGGATTAGCTTATTTTTTTATTCAAAATATTAGTCAGAGCTTAAGGGTAAAAAAAGATTTTTCTCCCAAAATCAATCAAAACCAAACACGCATTAATGAATTTAATCCGAAAAAACATGCTTAGGATCCAAATAATTAAAAATAACCACAAATAAACATTCTATAGTCAAAAACCAACTGCAGACCAGAATAAAACATTAACCCTAACAGAATCAAAGTAGACAGAAACACTTCCAAATAGTTCAATTAATCAAAACACAAAAACAAACACTTTCAGTTTCACTTTCAATTTCCCAGTACTCAAGCATCAAGCAACAAAGGAAAATACAAAAATGAAGAAAAAAAAATCGAAAAGGATTGATTACTGACACAGCACGTTCTTGATGCTTGCCAGCTTTCCAGTAAGCATAAGCCATAGTGAATTGGTAGAGATCTGTGAGCAGAGGCGTAACCATAGGATTCGTGGGTCCATCAATGACTCCACCGTTCTCCTTAGCCTCCATTGTTTTCTTCTTTCTCTCTCTATCTCTTTAACCCTAAGCTTCTCTCTCCCTGTGTGAGTTTTGCTTCTTTGGAATTGGCTTTTTCTGTTTAATTAATAGTTTCAAGTTTTTTGTGTGATGTTGTTGGCTCTGACTCGCGCGCGCTGTATTTATAATAGCGAGTTTTGAAGCAAGCGTGAACGTCACGCACGGTTTGAGGAACTGCTGCTTTGAAGACTGAAGAGGCAGAGACTGACTGAGAGGAAGAGACTTGTTGTGGTACTTTCCAAGAAGAGGAGTACTAAGACCGTTTAAAACTAACAAGAGTCAAGACGCAAATTGTTGGTCGAAAAATTTTGGATCCACTTTTAATTTTTTTAAAAATAAATTAATCATTTATTATCTTAAATTTATAAATAGATATAGTTCTGACATCTAGTTATTTGAATAATTTTTTTTTTTTTGTATCTCATTAACTATTCTACTTAATTTGTTAGTGGGTATGTGTGACCTGTGACGTATTTTTACCTTGAAAAGTTAATGAAAAGTGAAAAAGTGTATAATTTTAAGATATTTGGGTTTTAAATTGTATACGTTTTTCACTTTTTATTCATTTTTTATATAGAAAATTCGTCATAAGCCACGTAGAATCACTAATAAGCCAGGTAGGATGATTAATGGGACCTATAAGCAAGTAACCGAACGTTGGAACTAGACTGAGAGACTAAAGTATCTCGCGTTTGTAAATTTGAGAGACTAAATAATTAATTTATTTTTTTAAGGACTAAAAATGGGTCTCCAAAAATTTTCAAGAATCAATTTGGACATTTCCTCAATTATGAATTTTGAGAAGATAAAAAGTAAAACAAAGGTGCATTATTATGACGTGACATGCACATATAAGGATAGTGACTTTGACGATTATAAATAATTGGTTCTTAAATAAAAATAAAGAAAATAAGCGAGAGAAAAAGTTAAGTAATTTGTGGATAGTGTTTTTGCTGACACTCTCAATAATTTTGAGATAAAAGTTATCTTTCAATCAAAATATGTCACCTCAATTAAATAGGTCATATCAGTGTCACATAGAACTAAGTTCTCACCATCTGATTGATCGCCTAGGCAGAGTAACAATTACCTTAAGATACGAGAAAATTCATTTTTGTGGAGGGATGCCTTCTCCGATACCCATAATAATTTGAAGGTAAAAGTAATAATGTTCAATCAGAATACATTATCTCAATTAAATGAGTAATATTAATGGATCAAGTCAAATAATTTTTATCACCTGATTAAATCATTTAAACAAAATAAAATTATCCTTTCGATATGATAGAATTCATCTATTTATATACACTTTTTATTGAATATGCAATTGAGAATATACTAACTTCTTCGTGGAAAGATATGATATAAGACAAAAGAACCAACCCCTTCCACTTGGTTTCTAGGTAAAGTGTGGTGGTTGTTGGACTAGCTTAGCGCCACTAGTAAGTTGCGAATGTAAAACAACAACCACCAAAAAGAAAAGGTGGAAAAACAAGAGAATATATTGAAAAGATTGAGAGCTTTCGGTACAAAATCAGATTAATTAAGATTGATGTTTGTACTCTACTATAGCCGCCGGCAGCCAGCAGCTGGACGTTATTAAGTTGAAAAGTGTTTTAGATCCCTTGACAATTTAAGTTTAATTATTATGTAATGTTAGGTATAAAAAATTTTATATTATTAAACAATTCAAAATTATAATATGAGTAATTTTTAAAGTAATTAAAATAAGAATCAATTATTTTTATTAATGAGATAATTTCTAATTGATTGACAATATTTTATACGGTCGATATATATCAATTAAATTCTTAGAATTTTAAATAAGCAACTTAATTAAAAACTTATTTAATTAATTTTTTTAAAATAAATTATGACGAGTTTATTTTGATAAGCTTATATGATAAGTTTATTCAAATAAACTTAATTTTTTTTTATAAAAATATCATAAATTATTGATTTAATGAATATTTTGGTTCCTGCAAACTGGACACGATTTGATTTTAGTTCCTCCAAAAAATTCATAGGTTTTGATCCCTAAACATTTTAAAACTTTGATATCCGTCACTACCATCAGGGAATCTCCGTTAAGTGATAATGTGATAAACAGAGTACCACATCATCAATTCCATGAGTACAAAATATTAATTTTTAATTTCATAAATTTTTTTAAATTAGTTTTTGGTTCCGATAAAATTCATCAATTTTTGTTTTAATCCCTATAAAACAATATTCTTAAGATTTCGTCCTTGTAATCTCTATTTATTTGTAAATAGTCCTTACCTTATGGGATGCATATCTTCCTCTATAATTATCCGAATTGAATGAAACCATATTAGAATTAAAGCTAATATTCTCATCTAAGTCAGATAAAATTATTAGAAATTTTAGATGCACGAATTATTTCCAATAACAGCTAAAACACCGCTGGATTTCTATAAAATCTGATTGCTAACAACCTGTAAATTGTATCACATAACTTTCAGTATATATTTCCAAATTGAGCGAAACTATTAAAGCACCCAATTTTTAGATGTAACATCGACGTGACATGACTGACGAGATATTCTGTTTACCATGTCACCAATTACGAGAAAAAGATAACGATAGAAACTATTTACAAAAAAAAACATTAAGATTAAAAGGACAAAATTCTAACAATAATCCCCATCCCAGCATGTGGAGGCACCATTTTATTCCATTTGTCCTCTGTGAAAAACAAGGTTAAAGAGCCTTAACTTTAGTTCTTTGTGAATTTCAACAATTATTATTATAAGAATAAACACTCGTCACTCTTGTAACATACATACAAAAAAGTTGTGACATCTTGTGAGCCACTGCAATTCAGGATATGACCCCACAGCACCGTAAAATAGGTGATTACTATGATCTTAAAGCCAAAATTATCAAAGGAGATTTTATAGGGTGAAGATCTTCTGTCCCAATTTTCTGTCTCATTTTTGTCCCCCACAAATAATAATTTGACACTTAAAAAAAAAAATCACAACTCATTAATATTTATAATCATTCCCAACATTTGATTGGTGGAGGACACCAAGTCACCATTTTTTGGGACAGCAGATTTTTATCTCTTTTTATAGGTCATCTATGCATACATAATAGATAACTTATCAACTTGATAAGCTGGAGATAAATTCTGCACCATGTTAGGCAGGCTAGAAGCATGTTAAGAGCATCACAGAATGCTAATTAAGGGATTCCGACATTTATGATGAAACCCAAATTCAAAAAATATTGGAAGCCTGGCAAATTTCACATTAGATCTGAATTTTCTGTCTTCTCGTTACCATTGAAGGCGCTTTACCCCATCTGCAGTCTGGTGAAAAGCTCATACCAACAAATTTTAAGGCATGTTCCATACATGGAGATATATACCAAACATGTGTCTCACTTATCACGTTCCAATTATCTACTTAACTGCGAGGTAAGAATAAAGTTGGGCTCACTATTTCTTAGGATCACTTCTGACTGATCTCTTCCAGTAATGCATGCTTCCAAAGTGCTGTTATCCTTCACTGCAGATGTTTGCATATTAAAGCAATGTGCCTGGCTCAAATCCATTGACAATTAAGGGGGGAAAAGTACAAAGAGTATTAGATTTTTATATCTTGATAAAAGAGTTACACATAGAACTCTAAAAGAAGAAACATGCAAACCTTGAGAACCACCTAATGGATTGGTATCTGAATGGTTTGTGTTTAACTGATGGTGCTGCAATATATCTTCCCTACCTATCTGCTTTACAATTCAACAGGGAAAAAAAATGTAAAAATGAATACTATAATACTTTTAACTAGGTATATGTATTTACCCATGGTTGACCTTACCTCAGAAGATATTCTGGGTTGAAATGGTCTTATATGTCCTGGAATTGGGGATTCCAGCCCGAATGAAGTATCTGAGTTAATTATATATGATTGAGCGGGCACTGATGGCTGATCCACCACAGTGCAATTGTTAGGTAGATTGGATGAATAGTGCAAGGGGTTTTCTTGCTTCAGAGGCAGAGTGGCTGTCATGTTTGAAGGGATAGATCTGTTTTTTTCACCTAATTCCATTCTCATCCAAGACAACTGCAGAGGCTCCAAACCTTCTGGAAAGAACATAGGATGTGAACTCAACCCATTTCTTATTGACAGCATCTGTAAAGTTAGAATAAAATCAATTACAAACAAGCTGAGCAGAACTTCTCCTCTTCCCTTTACCACTGCTAAAAATTAAAGAGTCGGCACTCATCAGTGGGTTTTGGCAAAAGCATCATATTTTTAAAAGTCCGTGAAGGAGATTCCGATAAGGAATTAATCAACGTATGGTCAAACTGCATAACATGTACAACATTAGTACATCATAATGTTACACATAAGTTTATGTTTCAACAGTTCTGTATATCAACCAGATAGGTAGTGAACTATATTTTATGATTGTTCAATACTGATTGCTATGAAGAGCAAATAGCGCAAAGTTACAGAACAAAGAACATAACAAGCAAAAACGATAACTATTATGTTGAATCCAATGAGTACTTGAATGTTTGGAATCATGTGTTAGCGAAGTCAGTCTCATATTGCAAAGGAATGTCCCTAGTGAGGGCCATATAATTGGAAAAACCCATGAACCTAAAGCCTTAAGGTTCTGGGTCAATATGAAGTGTCAAGCCCACAAGTGCAGTTCCTAACCAGGCCCATGGAATGAGATCTCCCTTCACAATGCAGAGACATCCCTTGTATTCTTGCTTATGATAAATATGATATTATAGCCCCGTTCCTAAGAAAGTGCATCGAGGACACCCAATGTATTCTTGCTTATGATAAAGATGATTTCAAAACTTATTTTCTTTGTTTCCCTTCTTTTTCACAATGAAACTAATCAATATTTCGCTTATTTTAACTGAAAATTAATTAACTGCCATGCTAATTCAGAGTGAACCTTTCCTTTTACCATATCTATCTATGAGTAACTAAAGGCATCCCAATTGCTATTTGATATAATCCCCTATTGTCATGCTAATCTCTAACAGCCTCTTACATAAGGCAACAACACTCCAATTTAATTGATTGGCTAGAAACAAAAATTAAATTAATATTTATATCCAATTGTTATCATTCATTAAAAATAAGAGTTTTCTTCTAAGGGTGCTCTTAGAAATCCTCATCAAAATTTCATATACAGGTCCAATCCAAGAGCACCTGTAACTTATACGTATGAATAGCAGTGACAAAGAACATACATGTGCACTCATTTGGTTGTTATAGCAGACATACTTCAAATATTTGAAACCCTTTGGATACTAAACCTTGCACTTAAAAGTAGTATCAATACAAGACCACACCATTTTCCAACATTTCTCACAATAATAAATAACTAAGATATTAATTGAGCTTCCACATAGAACAACAATGAAGAATACAAAAAGAGATACAAACCTGTACTTGGAGCTGAAGCTGTTTAAGGTATTCAATAGCTTCATCAAGCATTGAAGCCTTATCAGTCTGCCACACACATAAAACAATCCTCTGCTATCAGAATAATAATGAATAATATAGTTCATCCATCAAACTAAGGTAGAACTGTAGAAGAAACCAGTGTACCTTGTTAGAATTTGGAATTAGATTTTGCAAAGCCTTCAATTTCTCATTGATCCTACTCCTCCTTCGCTGCTCAACAAGCCCCATAACAGACATAACAGAAGGAAAATTACACAAGCAAGAATAAAAAACCAAATCCAACTACATAAAAAGAGTACTCAAACAACATCTTAGAAACCTTTTCAGACAAGTTATGAACTTCCGCAGCTCTGCTCCTTTTTGATGAACTCCTAGAAGGAACCGACTTTGGTGGAACCTCTTCAGCCAACGCTTCACCCTCCTACATTCAGTAATTGTCAAGCAATTGTACTTCGAAAGTGAATATAGTAAGAGTTGCAGTCTTTTAACTTAAATCCTAAGAAACAAGCCCAACCAAAGTAACAACTCAACCTATCTTTTCACCCCAATCACTAGGTTTTGCAAATATCGATTCTTTCAAGATTACAAAAGACCAAGAATCAAAATGCAATTAGTTTTTCTTATAAATGTATACAAAAAAACCCAACAATGAATAAATTATGTTAGAATTAAAACCAGGCATTCATTTCCGTAAAAAATTCAATGGAAGTGTACTATGACCCAAATGAACTTTACTGCATTCAAATCCTGGAGTCGTCATTTTAAGGAAGGCTTTACCTGACCCCACCCCGCCCAAGAGTTAATCTACAACTATGCCTATGGAGATACCGGTCAAAAACCAAGAAAATATTCAGTGAAAAATACCAAATGCCAATGGGGCATTTGGTATACTATGATAACAAACAAGTTTTCTAGAGAAGCAAAATATTATCAGCTAGCCTAGTAGTACTGTCATGTAGTAGTTATGACTGTTCCAAAATTCTTAACAATTAAATTTTTACACATAATATTTTTGAAAAAAAAAATATTATAAACCATTTAATTAAGTCCCCTAAATAAAGTATTGTTCTTCCCGGTCCCTCAATCAAAATCTCTCATCATCTTGGCAACATAGCAGAACAAAGCTAACTACAAAATATGAAAAGAAAAAACATACGTACATATATAGTGATATTAATATACATACATACATACAATTACAAACACCTAAGCCAAAGTTTAAACTTGAAGAGTAGAACTGAAGCATTAATACCTCACTTTCAAAATCATACTCATCAGTTTCATTTTCACTGGCTCCCTTGTTAGGCGAGGCCAAAGCGGAGAGAAAAGCGCTGTTTGAATTGGCTATTCCGGTTGTGGAATCAAGGGCCAAGATCCCATCTTGGAACGGTAACGACCGAGGAGAAAGGAGTGCATTTTCGTGGGCACTTTGGTTGCTGCAGAATCCAGCAGGCACGGACGTAGACGACATGTCGTTGCGTGCGTTGTTACCCATGTGGGTAGGTGCTAAGGAAGAAGAGGAGGATGAACGGAGGAGAATCTGACGCAGGAAAAGTGAGATTTCGTCCTGTGTGGAAGAAGACGAAGGAAATGAGGTTGAACCTGAAGACATATCTCCCATTTTTTTTTGTACTCTCTTCTATGCTTTTTTGCTAAGGTTGGTTTGTTGGTTCCTTTTAGGTCTCTGAGGTTTTTTTCTTCTTTTTTTTCCTTTCAGGGTTCAGAGACGGTTGAAGGGGCAGAGTTTGGGTTTGTCATTATAATAATAAGATCAAGAGTTATGGTGATGCAACTACTTTCAGAAACCGATGGAAAAAAAGGACCGAAAGGCAAAGGAAGGACATGACATATGACATGGGGAATTGTGGGTTGGTTTTGAATCATTATGGTTTTGCTGACTCCTGCGTCACGCGCCACAAGATTGAACTAAGGATCATGCTTGTTGTTGTCTATCGGACTGTTTAACGAGGAGAAACACAATTACGAGGCCTTGGTTTAATGGTCTTGTTCCTGTTTCTGCTTTGTCAATTGTCAGTTAAGTTGAGCTCATGGTTGCACGCTCCATTACTGGTCTCACGTGAGGTACACTAGCACTTTACTGATTCACTTTATATTAAATTTTTTAAATCGGATAGGATAGCAAATTGAAAAGAGTACTGTATTTATATACCTCGAACATCTGGATGATATTTATTATACTTGGTTAATATAATAAATGATTAACGATCAATTGTGATTTCTTATAATATTAATCAAATTCAAAATATCATTAATCATGAATGTGAATATTATGAACCAAATTTGAAGATGTATAAAAAAATCACATGCACCCAGGATGCATGATTGGTTAATTACATGATTAACACAGTTCAAATATGTGATTAATTACGTTCAGTGGATGGTTAATGAATATAACAAAAGGTCACAACTCATTAACCATCCACTGAACGTAATTAATCACATATTTGAACTTCATTAACCATGATTTTCAAATTCAAATATATGGTTAATTACGTTCACTAAACGCAGTTCAACATCTGAAAATCGTGGTTAATACAGTTCAAATACGTAGTTAATTATGTTCAATGGATAGTTAATGAGTTGTAACCCCATGTTATATTCATTAACCATTCACTGAACGTAATTAATCACATATGTGAACTGTATTAATCATGTAAAGCAGGTATCGTCTAGGTGTCCAAAATCCAGGTATCCAAATAACATTACTCATTGAAAAAGGTTTTGGTTCAAGTTCAATTTCAACGTGGCCTGTTTGGGTAAACGGTTTAATTAATCGCTTATTATAAGTGCTTATCATATAAGCGTTTATATATAAGCTATTTTTATAATCAAAGAGAAAATATAGTCAAACTGTTTTCATATAAGTTATAAGCTGTTTTCATAAGCTATCCTGAAAAGTTTATCAAAATAAGCTGAAAATAACTTATGAACATGTCATAAGCTGTTTCTATAAGCTCTCCTAAACATTCTGACAAACATTTATATCAGTAGATAAGATCAGATAAATTATTTATGAACCAATCTAAATAGACCCTAAATCTAACGGGATGATATGATCAATTTGGTGACAATAAATTGATTTATTTACATTCATAATATAATATATTATTACGGACGATGAAACAGATAACAAAGACTAACGCTTCTAGCTTTATGTTGTTTGGCTGCACTGCCACACTGGAAGTTTTCTATTTTGATTATTTCGCATTGACGATTAGATTTTTCTATTTATCTCACTTTTTGTTGTCCTATTTTTCACTCTTTCTTTTAGTTTTTAAATTTTATACTCTTTTTTCATAAAATCATCCGGACCAGATATAACCGGGTCCAACCTGATTTTCATCCCCTAATTAAGATCGGACAAGAGGTTGATTCTTGTCAACCAGTCCAACTGACCATTCTAGTACTATTTTCATAACATTTTTTTGGGTTTGCTTGCCAGTATTATTAGGATATTAGGATACTGATTAAGGAATAAAAAATAAAAATATTACATTGAAAAACATAACTTTAAAACTTCGCATGTATTGAATAGGTCACTAGCTTAATTTTCCTATTTTTAAGGGTGCTGGTTGACATTTGTCCATTTCTTTCTATCATCGGTATCTAGATTAAGGGAATGGATGTTTTTATGTATTTTATTTTATTTTTTTGGTAATAAAAAGTTTAGGTAAGTTGGATCTCGAAGATTCATCAGGGTCAGGCAGGCCTTATGACTCAAAGAACAGTTACAGAGATACTTATAGATTATCCACCAACGAGATCCTCACATCAGTAATGAGATTCGAACTCACGTCCTTATGGGATATGAGTCGTATTCTTACCAACTAGATCAATCTTCATTGGTTATGTATTTTCTTTTATCCATTACACAAACACGAGAAAAATAAATATATATAGATTCTAAGAAAAAATTTCATAATATCTTATATGAACTTATAAATAAATTAGTATTTTTTACTCGATCTCTTTTTTACATAAACATCCGCATGATAAAAAAAAAACACTTGAAAAGAATCTATTTCCTAATTAACAAATGTGCAATATAAAAAAATAAAAAAATGGATTCTCGTGTTTGCACGCTCCATTACTGACCTCATATGAGGTACACTAGCACTTCAGTGATTCACTTTATATCAATTTATAAAATCGGATTTGATAAAAGTTTTGGTTCAGGTTGAATTGGTTCCATGGTTTCAATTATGTGGTTGAATGGGATATTTTAAAATATGAAGGTATTTAAAATTTAAGGTAATTGAATTGTTATATTTGAATTATTTTTATTTTGAAAATACTTTATTTGGATAGAGTAATTCAAATATCTTATATTTCAAATTCTTTGTTTGGATAAGGAAATTTAATTCCCTTCAATTATAAAATTTTATTTTTAAAAGTTAATTTAAAAAATTGAAATTTCAATATAAAATGTTGCAGATAAATAAACATTTGGCAATTTTTAAATAATAAAATTTAAAAATAATCTAATTTTTTTTAAAATTACACAATTTGCATAAATATGATTAATTATATTATTTTCATTAATTTCTTCACATGAACCATAATTTGGGCGATAAAATTGATATGAAAAATGGTAGAAAATATGTAACATTACTATCTATTCTCGCCAAGAAGCTACAAATACTCAAAAAACCATTAGGTTATGTTAATAATTTTGTAAACATGACAATGATACAATACGAGTAGAGTACCACGCTTGAGTTGAGATTATAGGAATTACAAAAGAGTGACAAGTTTACCATGAAAAGATATTATTCTGCTCTACTTTATTACATTTAATGTTCCTCAATCTTATCGGGACAAAAGACCAATTTATGAACATGAAATAGATACATTTCTTCTTTGTTTCATACTTTTCATGCCACTGTTCTCTCTCATAGGAGAGTGACCTCCCCATGCTGGACAAACAAATACCACCTTGAATACACATAAAACCCGGCACCAGATAACAACAGTCCATCAACTCTTGCAGCATACCATAATAAATGCTAAATACAAGGTTCAGCATCATGATCTATGATTCAGCAGCATGACCTATATTTCATATGCATCAAGTATAATATATATTCCATATGCATCAAGTATAATATATATTTCATATACAACGTTTTTCCTGTACCGGGTGGCCCATAAAGTAGGACACCCTAAGATATATGAAAAAAAGTCAACGAACATAAAAGCAAACAAGAGTGCAATCAAACATGAGAGAGAAGAACAAAACTAAGTATTACTTCAGCCTCAGAACAGAAAACTACCTTCCCAAGAGGCCGAGCAGCAATGATTATTTTTTTCCAAAATATTGGTAGCATTAAAATGCAGAAAGAAATATAGACTAAACTTCAATATCTTAGGACTCAAAACAGTATCTTCACAAAATAGAAATGTAAATAAGCAGAGAAGGGCAGAAAAATATATTATTATTTTCTGAAATCTAAGTTTCACAAATATATATGGCTATATATTATTCGCCACTGCTCTTGATCTGTTCCTCAGTAGCATAATGTTATATATGACTATATATCCCAACTGCAAAATTAATATGGCTAAACCGATAAATAATTAAATAATTAGATCCAAAACTAGTAAATTAAGAAGTAAATATTACAAGCTAGGATTCCTGCAATAATATTAAGAGGAGTTCTGTTCTGCCATTGAGTAGTAGTATCTGCTAATTAAGTCAAAACACCACCCCCATATCACCAACAAAAGCATTAAGATCAATCCAAGTGTCAAACCAGAATCTTGTATTATAAGTTTACCTGGCATCAAGGCATGAAAGCTAACAAGTAATCCTTTTTCTTGTCCAGAGAAAGAACTCTTATAACTACTAGCTTATTGGGATTTTCAGTTAACCAATTGATAGCCTTGAGCCATTGTGGATTGTCAAGACCCGGTATTTTCTCCAACTCTTCCAGCACTTCTTGAACGTCTTTTTACTCCGTCTTCTTTGAATTTGCTTGCACAAATTCTTTCATCGACTTGGCAAACTCTCTCATTGCAGCAACTATCTCATCCTTTTCTCCACTTCTTCTTTTTTGGGAATGTGTTCCAGTAGAAGTTGAAAACTGACCCCGTTTTTTTGTTGCGACGCTCGACTCCTCTAAACCAAAGCTAGCAACCTCTTCCTCTTTATTGTTCATGGCATCATCGGCATCAATTGCAGTCTCCGCTCCAACTCCAATGGCTTTATCTTTGGTGCATAAGTCGACTATGTCATCCGAACCTTAAATGGAAATTTTTTAGCCTCTACATGTGACTTGAAAGCAAAAAAGTATATGTTAATAATACCAACGAATGCAGCACATGACTGTTCTAAAATCAGTATTATAGTGAATAGTTGAAACAACCTAACTGTTCTAACTAAATCAGTATTATAGTCAATAAATCATTCATGACTTGTTGGTGCAGAGGCAGATTATAAAGAAAAGAAATGAATGTAGCAAGCATCCATGACTTGGTCAATGTGGGTGAGTCTCGTTACTAGAAATTTATCTCCACTCTCTCAGTCATTCATTCATAACCAAGTAAGCACAAGCTTGTTGGTGCAGAGGCAGATTATAAAGAAAAGAAATGAATGTAGCAAGCATCCATGACTTGGTTAATGTGGGACTCTCATAGTCATAACCAAGTGAAGTAAGCACAAGCACAAACTTGGATGATTCTCATTTTCTTGAAGATTATTGGCATCCAAACCTTGTTTTGTTGGGTCAAATTTGGGAGTTTTAGCTTCCAGCCTCAATAAACATGATATTTTCAGGTAATCCAAATGGGCCTTGGATGGATCTACCTATCTTACCACCCAATCTCATCTTATTCTCACTTGAGAATTGATTCCAAAAAAATAGTTTTTATTCTTCATTTCTTCTCTAATAATTGCTTAATTACTACTGCTCCTGCCTGAGGTTGCCTTTTTAAATTCTAAGATTCTGTTAAGAAGAAAAAGAAGAATGAAAACTGAAAACTGAAACGTTCAAAGCTGCTTTATAGTTATACACAATACAAACTGAAAACTGAAAACTATGTTTGCTATATACAAATTGAACTTTATTTAAAATGCTTACCTTTACATATTCGTTCCATAATTCTTCATTTTCAACCGCGATCATATACTTCGACTCATCCCAATCAAATCCACTCTGACTAAGTATGTCAGTGACAATTCCATACCATGATCGCCATGGCTTAATTTGGTTCTTGACATTTTCTCCAAGGAGTTAGACTTTAAAGCGTGTAGACAACACTTGAGCTTCAGTGTTGTATGCCAATGTTTTCCATGCTCCATCGCTTTTGTTCCCCAAGTTCCTCTGATCTCGGAGTACATCGGCTAGTACACGCTCCATTTCCAAATTCCATGAGATATAACGTCTAGGTTCCTCTTTCTTGTCCTCATTGTTGCTTTCAGTCATCTTTCTTTTCCCTTTTGTCTTCCTCCTTCCTTGAGATGACTCCATGACACTAAAGAATGGATGAAGATTGATCAAAGAATCAAGCTTTTCCTCCATGGATTCAAGCTTTTCTTTCATGAAAATGGTGGAGTTTTGGCCAAAGGAGGAAGATGAAGCTTTGAGCTTCTTTGGGGCTGTTCTTGGTGCGTGAATGGGGCTGAGAAAGGGCGTTCCAGCCTTAAAACAAGTCACTTAAGGGCAAAATCGTCATTTGCTTCAAGGGTAAAATGGCAAAAGTGAAAAAGGTTAAGTTAAGGGTATTTTGGTCATTTTGCGTCCCGATATTTCCGAACGTCATGACGACTCTGCCATGCTCCCCCAAGTGATATAACATGTTGTGGCATCAAGATTATCCGTTGGCAGGTCTCGGTAAATCCATATGCGGCTTCGTTCGCCACCCGATTGAGGATTTCGCTTGAACGAAGGTCAAGAAGTGATTTTTGTGAAATTTAACCAAAACGTAGATAATTAAATCCTGAGACTTACTGCCTCGTTCACGAGTCCAAATTAGGTTTCGATAGAAGAAAAACACCACTGCCGTGAAAAATGCAGGTCGGGCTCCGTTTGAGTTTTCGCCCGAAACTTAACCATGGCTTCCTATGGTTGTCTAGGACATTCCTATGTTCTCAAAATATTTTATTTCACTCTCTAGACCCTCTAATAAAATACAAACGTTTAAATATTGAATAATTATAAAAATTGAAAATCAAGGCGTTACAGGGTGGTTTTCATGGTATGTCCGAATAGGTTGGGGTATTTTAGGTTTGGGTAAAAACGTGAAAAAGAGCTCCCCATGATGGACATGGGCTATGAGACCTCCGATGAATAACATACGATATGGCGGATGCAGCTCTCTTCGAAGGAAGAAACCTTAACAATAAAAGAGTATGAATCAATCAAGCACAGTGGAGGGGCCTGGTGGCAGTGGGAGGCGCTGGCTTTCAGAGAGGAGGGAGGCGCTGGTTTTCAGAGAAGAGAGAGTGAGAGGGTTTAACATGAAAATTTTGTTATAATAAGTCTTTCCCACTGCTTGAAATAAACTGCTACCCACGATCAAAGTCGTGGGAAACGTGGGAATACAAACCGCCATCTACACACGGTATAGGCCGTGGGAAAGCTCAAAACCATTACCGGGAAAAGTAGCGGGACTATTTTGCGCCACTTTGCGCCATCCCTTATCTGTGGCCTGCTCGTGGGAAATGTTTCTGGTTTCATTTCCTAGGGTCTGGACCGTGAGAAAATGTGAGGGAAACAAGTTGCCTAATTTCCCACGGCTTAGCCATGGGAAATGTCAATATTACACCCGCCTTTATGGCCGTGGGTAAAAGGCCGTGGGAAATAGCGATATTTCTTGTAGTGATAAAAAGAAATGTTACGAAAATCGGACTGGGCAAGTCGATCGGACCACTAGTTGAATCGAGAATTGACCTCTTGTCTGATCCTGGTTTGGGGGTCAAAACCATTTCTCCGGTCAAACTGGTTTAAACTGGTCATAATCGGTCAAAAATCGAGTTGGAACGAGTTAAATCGTATCTAGTCGATTTTTTGAAAAAGAATTTAAAATTTAAAAACTAAAAAAGAGAGAGTAGAAAATAGAAACAATAGAAGGTGAGATAAATAAAAAAAACCTATTCAACAATGCAAAAAACCTAAATAGAAAACCTATAGTGTGGCAATGCTACAGTACAACAACATAAAGCTAGAAGCATTAGTGTCCATTTTATGTTTCATCGTCCATTATAATATTAAATTATGAATGTAAAAAAATTAATTTGTTGTCATTATATTGATCATATCATACCCTTGTAATTTTGAGGGGCATTTCTGATCCATTCATTAAGATGATATCTAGTCCCTCGATAAGGTGCTAAAAATCCTGGGCCATTAGTATATCCCGCATCCACAAGAAAGTATTTACCCATTGTTTTCATGATATTACCATTTGGAACTTGGAGACAGTTTTGACGATGTAAAACATCTCGCAATACTCGAGAATCTCCTGCCGACCCTTCCCACCCGGGCAACACATAAATAAACTTTAAATATGGATCACAAGCTCCTAACACATTTGTGGATATATCTCCCTTTCTATTACGATATTTATGCCTATCTTCAGTAGCAACTATGACCGGAATATGTGTCCCATCAAGTGCTCCAACAGCATTCTAAAAACATTTTAAAAATCATAAATAAGTTATAATAACTAAAGATGCCTTATAATTAGGATTTAGGAAATTTAGCCTAACAATTAACAAACTTACCTCAAACCATCTCCATATGTTTGCCTCCGATTCTTCTAGATTATAGTCACGAAACTTTAAAAAATCCTTGCTCACTTTCATTATAGCTCGTAGGACATTATTGAATTGCCTACTTATTGTTTCTTTGGATCTGCAATAACTAAAGTGTACTACTCTATATTTTATATTATGAGCAAGGATATGTAAAAACATTGCCATAGCTTCAGTCGTAGGGACATTTCTCGTTCTTACTAATCCCCCTCTCTCTTGTAAAATTCTACAAAGCTTAAAAAATGCCTGTTTACTAACCCTTAATTGTTCAATGCAATTTTTTCTGCTCCCTTATATAGACGATTAAGGAAACTACGCCTTTCCAATTCCCAATTACAGTATGGTTCTTTAATGAAATATTTGTCATATTACTAAGCTACTGCACCCATAAGCATAGCAGCGTCACTAGCAACAATGAATTTTATTTTTTCCTCGAATTCTGCCTCCTCTTCATTTCTTTTACATTTTCTTGAAGTAACTGAAGTATCAACTACACTAGTGTCCATTTCTTCACTATCCACAACATATAACATAATATCAAATTATGAACAAAATTTCAATCATAGCAGAATGTGCATATCAGGAAAATGAGTACCTTAGGCTAGGAAAAGAGAAATGATAGGTTGTAAATAGCAATCACCGAGGCTAGCAGGGCGTGCAGAAGAATAGTGATTAAGTGTAGCTAAAGCTTCCATAAGATGCCAGTAGAGAGGGGGTCCCAAAATGATGCATGCAATGCAACATATAAAGAACCAAATTCTGTAAGATCAACCAAGAGTATGAAGGGACATAACAGAACTAACTATGAAGATGAACATGCACATCTAATCTAACTATTTAGCTTTCAAGATCTCAAAGTGTAGATGGAGATCACCCGTAACAAATGAAGATCATGTCCTATACTTTCATGTACAGTTAACCTTTGTTCTAACCTTGCAGTTTGAGATACAATAGGAGCAAGAAATGATGGAGAACAAAAAAGTCACACTTCTTTGCTTCAAAGTTGAAGTTGCTAGAGCAACAACATAATGGCCATGAAAAAAATCCAATAAACTACCACAAGCAGTTGTTCTCAAGCAAATTCTCAAAAAATGCTCAAGTTTAGGGAATAAGCAGAGCTACAAACATTGCAACTAATTTAGTGAGCTACAAACACAACTAATTTATATAAGTAGTTTTCTAGCATTTCATCAAATGATCTTAAACTACATTAAACTAAGAACTACATACATATTATGTGATGACTAGGTTTCAGAGTAAATTTGTCTGAACTGTGAACAACACACACACATATATATATGAGGTGTATGATTAATTCAGTGCACATGTTCTCATGTCTGCTTTAATTTACCATGTTACAATTTGCCAATCACCACTAGTCTTTCCATTTTTATCTTGAACTTCTAATAAACACACTGAGGTTCATGAAAACCATGATCTAAGAAAAATATGCTTAGCTATATATAATTGTTTATCACAAGTGAAATGATAACACATAACTCCTTGTTAATGGGTACCCAAAACCCATTAACAAAGGTGTAAAAACAATACTTTAGGATAACAAATAACCTACCTGAAAAATAATCAGAAGTTCAGAACAATCACGAACCAGAAATTGATATTTGGGGGCGAAATTGATCTTTGGCCAAATCCAATGGTTAACCTGAAAAATAAACAAAATTTTAGAACAATCGCAAACCAGAAATGTGATGCAATACATGCGAGCACCTTGAGAAATCGAATATCACAGTGCAGGCACCTTGAGAAATCGCAGATCACTGCAGACACCTTGAGAAATCGCAGAAGACGGTGCAGAATTGGATGGAATGAAGTCGCAACCCACAAACGAGATGGAACCCGAAATCACGAATGAGATGGAGAAGGGTAAGCACCTTGAGCAACGTAGAAAGGGAATCACAATTGATGCGGTCAAACTAGGTTATGATTTGGCGTGTGATTTGGGTTAGGGTACTTCGTTTCCAATTCGTGCGATTTCGGTTAGGGTTCTTCGGTTAGGATTTGGGTTAGGAATGAGAGAAGTGAGACGGAGAGACCAGTGAGAGGGGCTGAGACCGAGAGGAATTTCAAAATTCCTTGTAAATAGGTAGTATTTTAAATTCCTTCATTTTGGGTAAAACAAATACCCTATTAAAATATCAAGAATTTTAAATTCCTAATAATAAAACATCCAAACAAGACATTTTAATGTAAAACATTTTAAATAATTACTTTACCCTCTAAAATTGCTCCATCCAAACACACCTTTAGGGGTTTATTATAGGTTCATGTATAGAAGGAATTCCAAACGGTGGGGGCATGAAAAATGTATAGAAGGAATTCCAAACGGTGGGTTTATTTTATAATGACGCTTTTTAGGCATGAAAAATTCATGTATGTTGGACTTGGTGAGGAGTCTCTATAAAGTAAAGAACCATGCTCCATATGTCAGGGGAGAGGCTGAATATATCTTAGTTCTATTCTTGTAACCACTTACTTATTTCTCGGATCTAAATAGCACTTTTACCTGCTAATCATTATCATTATTTCACTCTACTTTCTTTTCAAGGAGTATGAATGACTATGTGCATGTTCAAATCTCAGTGTTCTACGTTCTTGCCATTTTACAATTTTTGCCTCTTTTCTAGGAGGACTATGTCAACAAAGAAGAAGTTGGGAGGTTAGATTGATAGCCACTTCTGTGAAAGAAAGGTGTTTGGACGATGATAATGGGACTTGTAAACCTCTTCTATACGTTTAACAGTCTACTAGCATATACCAAAGTACCAAAGTCTCATGGGTGACTATTTGCAAGATCATTCCAAAAAGATGGCATGTTCACATTGTAAATGTCATTGCCTTCTCAGAAGAATTAGCATGTCGTTCAGTTACTCCAACTTGAGCTCCTACATTTTCACCTTGATATTGAAGAAGATTGCACCCGGAAAGTGGGACCGCTTGAGGACTTTCAATAAGGGAACTTGAAGAAAAGATATTAAATCATAATGCTCCAACTGGTTCGTGAAGCGAAAAATCACCACTATGACCATTGTTTGGAACAAAATCTTGACAAGGGGGATTAAGATTTGGCCCAAAAAACTTTAATGGGAGCCTTCAAACATCACCAGCAGTGAGAGAACTTGAAGAAGGATTATTCAGTCCGATTTCCTGTAACGATAAGGACATCATAGAGTTAAATAGGTTTAACAAAACTTTAAAGTAAAAATATGAATCATACCATTCATAAATTTATTTTTAGATAAACAAATCAGGATTGTAGTCAATTAATGTTCCAGGGAGGAATAATTGATGTCACCTTATTGGTTGTTTATTGATCCAAAAGTTAAGGACAAGTGCTTGATGGATGCACTTGAGCTCTAGGATGACAAGAAGATTTGATCGAGAAAGTGCGACCTTACATTGAGGACTTCAAATAAGGGAACTTGAAGAAGAGATATATATTGAACTGCAATGCTCCATCTGGTTCATCAAGCGAAAAACCACGACTATGACCATTGTTTGATTTGAAACAAAGTCTTAATAAGGGGGATAAATATTTGGCCAAAACACCTTATTGGGAGCCTTCGACCATTACCAGCAGTGGGAGAATTTGAAGAATGATTGTTTAGTATGATCACCTGTAACGATAAGGACATCATAGAGTTAAATAGATTTAACAAAACTTTAATGCAAATAAATGAATCATACCATTCATAAGTTTATTTTTAGATAAGAAAAATCAAGAGTGTGGTCAATTAGTGTTCCAGGGCGGAATAAGTGATGCTATCTTGTTGGTTGTTCATTGATCCAAAAGTTAAGGACTGGGTGCTTGATGGATGCACTGGAGCTCTAGGATGACATGAAGATTTGACCCAGAAAGTATGACTATACGTTGGGGACTTCTAACAAGGGAACTTGAAGAATAGACATCAAACTGCAATGCTTCAACTGGTTCAAGAAGCGAAAAACCACCATTATGACCATGGTTTAATTTGGAACAAAGTCTTCATACTGTGGATTAAGATTTGGCCCAAAAAA
Source organism: Ammopiptanthus mongolicus (assembly GCA_039655645.1). Classification (NCBI taxonomy): domain Eukaryota; kingdom Viridiplantae; phylum Streptophyta; class Magnoliopsida; order Fabales; family Fabaceae; genus Ammopiptanthus; species Ammopiptanthus mongolicus. The sequence goes on along the minus strand of CM077343.1, from coordinate 13,563,398 downwards.
CCTTATTGGGAGGGATCCTTTGACCATTACCAGTAGTGAGAGAACTTGAAGAAGGATTGTTCCGTCTCATCTCCTTTAACAATAAGGACATCATAGAGTTAAATAGATTTAACAAAACTTTAAAGTAAATATATGATTCATACAATTCATAAGTTTATTCTTGGATAACCAAAATCAAGATTGTTGTCAATTATTGTCCTAGGGAGGAATAAGTGATGCACCTTGTTGGTTGTTCATTGATACAAAAGTTAAGGACTTGGTGCTTGATGGATGCACTTGAGCTCTAGGATAACATGAATATTTAACCCAGAAAGTGGGATCCTATGTTGGGGACTTCTAATATGGGAACTTGAAGAAGCGATATTAAACTGCAATGCTTCAACTGGTTCATGAAGCAAAAAACCACCATTATGACCATTGTTTAATTTGGAACAAAGTCTTCATATGGGGGATTAAGATTTGGCCCAAAAAACCTTATTGGGATCCTTCGACCTTTCCCAGCAGTGAGAGAACTTGAAGAAGGATTGTTCAGTCTGATCTCCTGTAACGATAAGGACATCATAGAGTTAAATAGATTTAAAAAAACTTTAAACTAAATATATGAATCATACCATTCATTAGTTTATTCTTCAATAACCAAAATCAGGATTGTGGTCAATTGATGTTCCAGGGAGGAAAAAGTGATGCCACCTTGCCGGTTGTTCATTGATCCAAAAGTTAAGGACTTGATACTTGATAGATGCACTTGAGCTCTAGGATGACAGAAAGATTTGACCCCGAAAGTGAGTTGTACAGTGGGGACTTCTAATAAGGGAACTTGAAGAAGAGATATTGAAGTGCATTGCTCCAGCTGGTTCATGAAGCGAAAAACCACCGCTATGACCATTGTTTAATTTGGAACAAAGTCTTGATAAAGGGGATTAAAATTTGGCCCAAAAAACCTTATTGGGAGACTTCAACCATTACCAGCAGTGAGAGAACTTGAAGAAGGTTTGTTTAGTCTTATCTCCTGTAACGATAAGGATATCATAAAGTTTAATAGATTTAACAAAACTTTAAAATAAATATACGAATCATACCATTCGTAAGTTTATTTTTAGATAACCAAAATCGAGATTGTGGTTAAATAATGTTCCAGGGAGGAAAGAGTGATGCCACCTTGTTGGTTGTTTATTGATCCAAAAGTTAAGGACTTGCTTCTTGATGGATGCACTTGAGCTCTAGGATGACATTAAATAGAACATTGGTATCAAACGTTGAATTGTAACTACCCAACAATGATTAGTTACAGTGAAAGTGGACTGCGATCCCAAGTGACCTTCACTTGCTATATCAGGGGTTCGAATCCTGGAGTCTCCACTCTGGGCTTTACCAAACCATACCCCGACCCGAGGGCTAGTCTCACAGCTTGCCTGTCGGGATACCCTATGAAAGACCAAAACATTGAATTATAACTTGTGAAATTATCGCCCCATTAATATGAATATTAAAAACATATGCACGCTGGAGTTTTAATAAATCAGACAATGATGTTAAAATGGAATTAAAGATAATAAAAAAGAATCAAACATTAGTAAAAAGGAGATTTAAAACCGTTCAAAAATAAATTATTTTGGAATAAATTTTTCAATAGAATGAATATAAAAAATAGCAAAAATAATTAAAATCTAAGAAAAAGGAGAAATAGAAAACGGAGAAAGTCTTAAATTTAAAACTCAAGTATTCTCCTATAAGCTCACATCAAGTTTATCAATTTCAAATAATTAAAATCAAACTCAAATAACAAGTTCATCCAAAAATAGTAGAACATCAATATTTTTTACCACAAATTCAAATTCAATTCTTCTGATTATGTCCACCATGTAAAGCCTTTATCATTATTTCATCTCTATGTTTAACTTGCCTACAAACTATGAAGATTGAACGCAAATTTGTTTAGTCACGTACTTTTTACCAAACAAACTATAAAGATTGAACAAGATAAGATTGTGAAAAATGAAAGTTGTTATTATAAAATGACCCTAAATTTCTTTACCGTCCCAAATCCTTACCAATGTACCCGAAGGAAAAACATGCAACAAAAACACGAAATCACAAATAAAAAATTAGGGATTTAAAAGCAATCAGGAACTATCCCAACCATCTAATTACCAAACAAAATCGATGGAGGGTTGAAAATTTAATTGAATATCTTCACGTGTTAACTTTTTCTGGAGAGAAAACACATTAGGGGGCAAAAGAAAACAAAATATAAGAAAAATGTCAATTTCAAAATAGTCGTGAAAAATTGATCATCGTTGAATTTTCGCTATTTTGTGCATTTATTTAATAGATTACCCAAAAATAAAAATAAAACACCCTTTTGTTAAAAAAAGATAAAAAAAAAAGAAGAAACTAAGTACAAGAAAAAGGAACAAAAATGATCAAAAGCTGATCAAAGACGAAAATGGAAGTGAGAAACGAATTGAATACAAGACAATGAATGAGCGATGAAAATTGTATAAAAGAGAGAGGAAAAAGTTAAACCTAGTGGCAGTAGCAACTTTCTTCGGCTTCATCGTCACATTGTAATATTGATGAGAGAAAATGGGGTGAAAGCAAATAGATCGGGTGAAGGCATAAAGACAACGGCGCAATGGTGGGTGATAGATTAGAGTTTAGGGTTAAGTGAGGTAGATCGGCAGGGAATTCATAATTTATTGTTCCTGAGAGTTTTAAACTTTTTTTAGTAATTATATGAAATAATATATATATATGAAATTATCAAAATAATATTGTATAAGTTATATATAAGGGTATTTATGTAATGTTAGTAGGGACAGGGACCTAGCGGGGCAGTGAATACATCCAGAGGAATTTTCTCTCGCCATTCGGAAAAAAATTTGCACCCCGAGGCCTCAAATGAGGAATCCCCTCGGGGATCCCCGAATACGAATACAAGTTGTTATCCCTAAGTGTAGTCTATGGATGACTAAGGGTACAAAAGGTTAGATTTTTTATTTTAGATTCGAGATCTGAAAGTGGAACCAATGAAAAAAACTTTTCCTTGGGAAAAAAACAATGAGGAATGTGTAATCGATTCGGCGAAAATGGGTCCAAATTGTCATCCCCGAACATGGGTGCAAGTTGTCATCTCGCATTAGGAACGTGTAATGGAACAAGACTCCCAATTTTGCATCTAGGATAGTGAACATAGTGGTTTTGGCTTGAGTGATAGTGAACACAAGTCAACCAATGAATGGATATGGGGAGCAAGTACAAGCTTACTCCTAGAAGGTCCATCCAAGCCTAAACCGTGTTGCACATCTCAATTCACTTTGGTTTGAAAATGGTTTGAAGTTGTAAATCACTAAGTTAAGGTTCAAAACCATTTTCATTTCAAGATACAAGTTCAACACAAGAAGAGAGGGAAAAGAGTGTATAAACACTCAATTGTCTGTCAGAGGCTGTGAGCTCTATCAGGGCTTAGCCGTGATAGGCTCTATCCCATCCTCCTAAGAAGATCACGGCCGTGAGCCACATCAAGGATGGGCCATGATGCTTTCTGTTCCTCATTTTTTGAGGCATCACGGCCGTGGTACCCATCAGGGCTAGGCCGTGATCCCTTCTGTTTCATCCAAAATGATTTCTTTGGTTTTCAAAAACATCATTGGTTCTTTCTAAAGCATATCATGAAGATCAAAACATGTTTGTAGCTCTAAAAACTCACAAAATTTACTATCTATTAACATCATAAGTTCAAAAACATGATCGTTGGATCATTCACAAATTCATTAGGTTTAAAGGTGTGGTTTTCTCCCATTCACACACTCAACCAAATCTTGTCATCACAAGGCTAAGAGTGAAGTTCCATTTCACCAACACATTTTTATAATAAGCATAATAAGCATATGAATATGATGAACAACTCATAAACATCATAGATCTAAACATAACATCAAAATCTCCTACCTTGACCAAGGTCAAGGTTAGGGTTTTCATCATTTTCAAAAGCATATCATCATATTAAACATCAAACAAACATATAAGGTATATTGCTAAGATTATTACAAACCAAGTAACCAAATACACAACCAAACAAGATAAGAAAACCCATCTAGACAAACAAAGGGTTTTCACCCCACTAAAAACCATTTTCATCCACCTCTGAGGTGATATGAAGGTTCACTCCCCATTACCTTAATGAAGCCTCCAAAAAGAAGATTGCAAGGGTAGTCCTCCAAGAAGAAGGATGACCAAACCTACATAGACCAACAACTTAAGGTTTTGAAACTTGTTTTACAATAATCATGAGCTAGAAGATTTTGCTTCATGATTTAGTGAAATGAAATAAAGAGAAAAGGGTCTAGAAACTCACTTTGTTGAAGAACACAAAGTTGATGTTCTTGAAGCTCAAGAACAAAGTTTACTCCAAATCAAAAGCTTCCTTCACCAAAGATGGAAAGGAGTTCAAGACAAGCAAGGCCACAGAAATGAAGAAACAAGCATATTTTCGAAAATCACATCACCAACAAAGTGATGATTTTCGTGGCTCCAAAGAAGAAAGGAGAAAGGAAATGGTAAGCAAAACACTTACTCTTGAACTTGAGGATGGAAAGGTGGTGTCTTGCTTGGAGATCCAAAAATGAAAGTCTTCAAATGAAAAAACTTCCAACATGAAAGTTGTAGGTCTTGAGGAGATGATCACAAATATGTGGTTAGTTTTGAGAGAAGATAAGAAATGGTTAGTTCTAGGGTTATGACCGAAATCACCATTGAAGAGAGAGAATAGAGGTTTTCTTTGTGTTCTTGAGGTTGAAGATGATGAAGTGTGATAGATAGGAGTAAAATAAAATTTTTTGGTTTTTTGAAGGGAAGGGGGCACGAAATTGTTGTCATGAAAAGAGGGAGAGGGAGTTTGAGTTTGAATGGATGGTGTTTGATGACCATTACTTGATATGGTATGAGACAAAAGTTGTTTTTTCAAAAAGCAAAGTTGTCTACTTCCCAAATAAGGAAAAAGGTGAAGATATTTTGTATAAAGGTGATGGTGACCTAATCATGATTAAGAAGAGGATTAAGGTAATTGATGATCATGAGCTGCTCTCGGCTCCGGGCCAGGATATTTTTTCGGCCCCGGGCCCAAAACCAAAACTCGACAAACCCGATCAAAATAATAATTTTTTTTATCGGCTCCATCACAAAAACATCACAGAGGGCTCAAATAATTATAGTATGATTTATTGGACTCAAACTTCTCCCTAGGTCATTAGGGTTCACAGATCACAGTATGAATTCCTACTGTCGGCTAAAACGCAGTCCGATCTCTATCTGAGTTTTTAACTCGAATTCGGATGAATTCTCAATTATAAACATTTAACATTATTTATAATTGATTAGTTGCATTATCAAGCAATTTATTCACAGAATTGATTATTAACAGATACAAGATTTTCAGGGTGTTACACCTAGTGCCAAGATAACAATAACTTAGAACTAAGGACCTTTTGGTAAGCCCAAGGGTTATGTAAAAAAGGGGGAAAGGTTTAGAAGGGGTGCAGAACCTTAACCTCTCAAAATCAGATTTCTTTAGAGAAATAGAGTGAGGGAGAAAAACGACAACCCATGACCGTAGGAGCGTGTTCGTGGTGCGAGGAATCATTGTCCTCCATTCCTTTCTTTCCTTTAGCGTCGAATCAGGTGAGGGGTTAGATTATAAATGAATTTGTTATTTGATTTTGGGGAATTTCAAACGTATGATAACATTGGTTTTTAGGTTATGCAAAGGTGTGATTTTGACATGAAAATTGCTGTTAAAATGTTTGGGTGCTGTTGATATATGAGTTAATATGCTTGATTTGATGTCAAATATTGAGTTTGTGCTTATTTTTGTATTCTTTCGAATCTGTTTTGGACTTGGAAAATGGTGGAATTCTGTAGAATTCGTGTTTCTGTATGTCTGCAAAATTCGCCCTAGTGTTGGGCACCAGAAATCCAGAGTTGTGCGCTGGGGTGCCAGAGAGCATACTTGTACAGCAGGGTCCAGTCTCCACACTTATTCCTAGTGAGGCAAGGACTAAAAATGGGTGCAGACAAAGTAAATTTGATATGTGGTACTATAATATCAAAGGAGGTTTATTCAAAATGTATTAGAAAGGATTTTTCATTAAAGTTGGCGAAAAAGGGGAAATTGTCATAAAGTGGCGTATGTAGAGATAGGAATATGGATGATGTGATTTTTTTTTTATAATTTGATGAACTATGCTAAAATGTTTGGTGACATAATGTTGTACAATAAATGAATTGTGTTAATAGAAGTATTTCATCGTGCTATTATGAATAAGTTTAAGATATGTCTAATTAAGAGAATTATAAATGGATCCTCGCATGATCTTGAGTATGACTATTGGGTGTGAGGATTTCTTAGAGGGTCTCAAGCGACGTATTTTTTTAGTTGGTGTAAAATAATAATATAAAATGAGAGGAACTGATTGCAGAATATGTTTATAGAATGTGAGATTACAAAACACAAAGGGATAAAGAGGAATATATGAAGACTGGAATGAAGTTATATGAGGGTGATTTAAGCAAATGTAGTGTTATGATTATTATACGTTACAGTGTTTGTTGAGAATGGGATAAGAAATGTTTATGTTCTTGTTGAATCAAAGAATGATTCTTCCTTACGATTAAGTTGATTCTTATGGAAATAAGAGAGTATAGTTGCTAAATACGATAAAGAATGTTAGTCAAGACGGTCAATGTAAACAAGTAATGTGAAGAAAGTAATTAAGTGAACATAAAGTAGATGAATATGTGAATTATTGTTGTATTCTGTGTTTGTGATGGTCTATGGATAACGACCTTTTTATTCATGTATTTATTGAATTACGTATTTATTGTACTTTTGTATATTGAGTTCTAAGCTTCGAAAGCGAAGTGAATGCTTATTGTGATAAACAAGGTTTGTTGCGAAATTATTGATCAATGCCAAGTTAAGGTTCATTGACTCAACTATGTTTTTGCGTACGACACAAATGTTGAAAATGATTGGTAAGATGCTTCTAGTTTGTGAATGAAATGGCTATAATGTTATCTACATGTATTTATGATTGAGATTATTGTGGAATTTATTGATTACCATTGTAATGGTTATGTAAGTTATGTTGAGGCACATAATGAACATGATAATGTAAATTGATTTGCATGAACATGGCATGCATATGAAAATGGGTTTGGCTTTGGACATTGAGCAATACTTGGTGTATCCGACCAGTTAACGAACACGACCGAGATATAAATGTGACAGCTGGACAAGGGGACTCTAATGAACAACCCCTGAGTTTGGAGAGATATTGTGTAGTGACCGATGTCACTTACCGGTTAGCGGATTCCGACCGAGGTATAAATGGGCCGCCGGAGCTGGAGACTTTAGTAAACAACTCCAAGAGGATACACAAGCATCTAACTCAATGGTAACTTGAGAAAATGACGAATGGTTATCGCTAAGATTTATTTTTTAATTGAAAAGTATTATACGGTCTAATTATGATAGCATGATTATGCATGTATGTATGTGTTGCATTCTTTGTTATGTTTTGTTTACCTCACTGAGTTGTGGGACTCGCCCTCGCCCTTTTTGGTTTTAGCTTCAGGTACTCTGCGAGTGGAGCCATCTCTGGGAGCTCATGCACTTGCGTAGTGCGAGCAACTGCTGCTGTTTTAGTTTCATTTTAATTCGGTTTATTATCATATGAGGTTTCTCCATATATTGGAGTTTTGAGCTTCATTCTAGTTGTAAACCTGTTTCGGATTTATTTTTAAAACTCTTCTTGTTGACTCAGGGTTACCTTTGGTTTTCTTTTGATATAATCTTTTACTCTAATGTTTACCTATGATATGCAATATATCTTGTTATGATGTGACTTATATGCTCTTGAAAGGCCTTGGGAATGGAACAACAGAGTTCTACTTTGGCCAGTCAAGGACGCCTAAGTTGGGTCTGACATGTTGGGCAATCGACAGTCGGACATTTGATGGGCTCCGGCAAGTGTACCAGATCGAAACAAGTAATAATAAAACGGTAAGAAACCGAGTATCGAACTCAGGTTTTGGGTGACCCAGTACCACTTCGCAAATTAAACAACTATTTAGACTAACAAATAGGTTTGAAAAGATTTCAAGAAAATAATGAACAATAAAAGAAAACAAATCTTTTTGGGTTTTTGAAAATAAATGATGAATAACTATTAAAAGAAAACTCTAGGGATCCAATTTCACCAATGCTATGAATTCCAATTCCTCGTTCATAAGGAATCTCAATCCCAATTGGTTTGGTTCAATTATATCAATCATTCCTAATCTCTTAATCAACTTCTAATGTCAACCAAGAACCTTATTTTATTCTAATGTCTCTTCCAAGATTATTAGAGCATATCCCTTGATCCCTAATCAACTATATTTCTATGATGATCATTTATCAAGAAATTCATTAAGATCTACGATTCTATATTGAAGTTGCATAAGATTCCTACCCTATATCCGTATTAACTTTATGGTTTTATTTCAATTCCCTTGACGCATAAATCTCCTTCCAGTCTCATTATGATTATTCTATCATCTAATTGGTGATTAAACAATTAGAAACACTAAAAACGAAAATAAAACACAAAAAGAAGAGAATAAGAAATTAAGAAAACTGAAATAAATTATCAAACCGTCTTAGCACGATTACATCGTCACCGTAGAAAAGGGATTTATTCCAGAACAACCAAAGAAAAGAAAATATAATATACAACTAAGATCATAGAAGAAGAACAAAGGTAAGCACAGTCTCCTTATCAATATTTTCATATTACAATTTAAATTTCAATCCTCATTCACCTGATTCGTTTTTTCCTTCAATCTCTAATTGAATTTTTATTTTCTTACTAGTAGGTCCCACGAAACTTGAATTCAATCCATATGAAAGTTTGACCAAAGTCTTCACCTTTTCACAATTCTTTACATTTGTTGTGCTTGCAACATTGGCTTCTAGGGTGGAATAACAGGTTAAGTGGTCCATGAGTGGACCACCGATTTCAACCATTAGATATACTAAAAAAGTAAGTGTATGGACCAGATTAAAACAGGATAATAGATTAATACATTAAAAGAATTTAAAATGATAACTTTACTATTGTTCTCCTATCCTAAAACCATCCTATAGCTCCGTCCAACCACCCTTCCTCCACTACTGCCACCAACTTGCAGCAACAATGCAAAGTAGAGCCGACGTAGCTGAAGGAACCTGTTTTAACAAGTTTTGGGTTTTAAAGAGAAGACGAAAATGTTTCGTATTTGCAAAGAAGAGAGAGGGTGGCGAAACGACGTGCATTAAATGACTGACACACGTTCTAGTCCTTGAAACCGTAAAAAGCAGTTTTTGAACTTAATTGAAAACTAAACTGACTTAGTTAAGGGAATGAGAATTAATTTCACACTCGACAAAGATTTAGTTCAATTAATGCATTGAACGAGCAAGCAACACATATTAGACGAGCATACATTGGACTAAGGCAAATATTGGACCTATGCATTCGACTCACATTTAACCAACGAAATGCATGTTCAGATATTTTCTTATGAATGTGAACCTATCTTGAGCTAGAGGCTTAGTGAAAATATCTGCCCATTGTTGGTCAGTATCAACAAATTGAATATCAATTACACATTTTTGCATATAGTCTCTAATGAAATGATGCTTGCTTGCTATATGCTTTACTCTAGAATGCAATATGGGGTTTTTAGACAAGTTAATTGCAGCAGTGTTATCACACATGATTGGAATGTTACTTAGAAACACGTTATAGTCTTCCAACTGATGGTTAATCCAAAGCAGTTGTGAGCAGCACTTGCAGCAGCAATGTACTCAGCTTCAGCTGTTGATAGAGCAATTGTGCTTTGCCTTTTGCTTGACCGTGAGACTAGATTGGCTCCAATGAAGTGACAACCTCCACTCGTGCTTTTTCTTTCTATTCTGTCTCCAGCATAGTCAGCATCATAGAATCCAACTAATCTGTATTCATCAAATTTCTTATACAAAAGACCCAGATTAGTAGAACCTTTGAGGTATCTAAAGATTCTCTTTACTGCTGAGAGATGAGACTCTCTTGGATCAGATTGAAATCGAGCACGAGCACATAGACAAACACTAAACATGATATCTGATCTGGACGCAGTTAGATATAAGAGGGAACCAATCATACCTCTATATATCTTTTGGTCTACCTTTTTATCTTTATCATCCTTGTTTAGTATGAAAGTTGGATGCATTGGGGTATTCATTGGTTTGCAATCGTCCAACTTGAAGTGTCTCAGAAGCCCATTTGTGTACTTCGTCTGATGAATGTACACTCCGTCTGTTGTTTGCTTTACTTGAAGCTCGAGGAAGAATTTTACTTCTCCCATCATGCTCATTTCAAATTCCTTTTGCATTAGATTAGAAAACTCTTGACAAAGAGATTCATTAGTTGCACCAAATATTATATCATCAACGTAAATTTGTGCAACAATAAAGTTCTTTTTATTTGATTTTCTAAAAAGAGTTGTATCCACCTTTCCTCTTGAGAAACCATTCTCCATTAGGAACTTGTTGAGTCTCTCATACCAAGCTCTAGGAGCTTATTTGAGTCCATATAAAGCTTTCTTAAGCTTATATACATGCTCAGGATTGTTTTAATATTCAAAACCAGGTGGTTGTACAATATAAACTTCTTCATTAATGAAACCATTTAAGACAACACTTTTTTATGTCCATTTGATAAAGCATGATGTTATGATGTGCAGCATATGAAAATAAATTGCGTATGGCTTCTAGTCTAGCTACAGGAGCAAAAGTTTCAATATAGTCAATACCTTCCTCTTGAGAATAGCCTTGAGCGACTAACCTTGCTTTATTTCTTACAACTTTACATCCTCGTCCAGCTTGTTACGATAGATCCACTTGGTTCCAATGACAGACTTATCCTTTGGCAGAGAGACTAGCGTCCAAACGTCACTACGTTTAAGCTGGTTGAGCTCTTCTTGCTTAGCGAGGATCCAACATTCATCCATTAAGGCTTCGTCCACAGACTTTGGCTCCATTTCAGAGATGAAGGCTGAGTCAGCTTGCTCTTTGAAAGTTGACCTTGTCCGGACTCTATCATTTGGTTTGCCAATGATTTGATCTTCAGGATGATAAGTCCTGAATTGCCACGAAGGAGGGGTGTTGACAACTTGCTGAGATGATGAAGCGTCCTTAGTTACGTCTGATACATCGTCTTTGTTAGGTATTGGACGATCTTCTGCATCATTCAGATTCAGATCTGCAAAAGAATCATCTAGCTCTGATAATCTCTTATCAGGCTGTTTGTCATCGAACTTAACATGGATGGATTCTTCAACAATCAATGTTCTAGAGTTATAGACTCTAAAAGCTTTGGACGTTTCAGAATATCCTAACAACATTCCATTAACTACTTTGGCATCAAACTTACCAAGTTGATCTTTAGTATTTAAAATAAAACATTGACATCCGAAGGGGTGGAAATAAGAAATGTTGGGTTTGCCTCCTTTCCACAATTCATAAGGAGTCTTATTCAAGATTTGTCTTATGTATATTCTGTTTTGAATGTAGCAGGCAGTATTTACAACTTCAGCCTAGAAATGATTAGGAAAAGAATTATCACCGAGCATTGCCCTGGCCATCTCTTGTCCTTTAACATAGGTCAGTCGGCTTTGAAGTGACCTGGTTTGTTGCACTTGAAACAAACCAGCTGACTTTTGTCTTTTGGTTCACCGTGATCTTTGAAGTTTTTCTTTTGGAATGACCTTCTTTTCATCCCATTTTTCTTTCTCCACATATTTTGAATCTTTATGGAGATGAAGGATAGCTCGTCATCGTTTGATACATCATCATCAGATTGATCAGCATCATCACTGGGGTCATCAGCTTTTAGAGCTTTTGAGTTGTTGGACTTCTGAGCTTTCAAGGCAATTCCTTTATTTTTCTTTCCAGGATTGTCAAGATCAAGCTCCTGCTCATGTACTTGAAGCGTCCCGACCAGATCATTCAGAGTCAAAGTAGAGAGATCTTTGGCCTAGGTGATTGAAGTAACCAGTGGTCTTCACTTCTTAGGCAGGCTCCTAAGAATTTTAGTGACATTCTCCTTAGTAGTGTAGACTTTACCAAGTGACTTTAGATTATTGATGATCGTCTGAAAACGACCCATCATGTCCAAGATGGACTCTCCTTCGGCCATGGTGAACAGTTCATACTGTCCAACCAGCATGATGATTTTAGAATCTTTCACCTTGGTTGTCCCCTCATGGAGATTTAATAAGGTGTCCCATATTTGTTTAGCTAATTCACATGCGTGAATCTTCTGAAATTCATCAAGATTGAGAGCACACATTAAAACATATCTTAGTTTATGATTTTGTTCCACCCTGACTCATTCAGCATCAGTCCAGTCATCCTCTGCTTTGTCTGTCCCATCAGATTTGAGACAAACATTGGGACCATTCATGATTCTGGCCCAAAGAGCTGAGTTCATACTTAAGATGAAGCCTTTGAATCTCTCCTTCCAGTACAGGTAGTGGGTTCCGTTGAAGAACGGAGGTCTGGTCATGGAAGTGCCTTCCATAACTGGTTGACTTCCGCTTGGCATACCTTGTCCTGCCATATCTGCTATGGGATCTTTTTCCTCTACACGGCTAAGTGCTCAACCCAGAGGCTGAGCTCTGATACCAATTGAAGGAACCTGTTTGAAACACAAAAGGGGGTTGAATTGTGTTTCTTAAGTTTTTAAAACTTTTCGCAAGCAGATATGTAAGTTTTCACAAGGTTGGACGATAAAACGTTTAAAGGATGCTAGAAGCATTTCCAAAACTGATTGGACACTCACTTAGTCCAATGAAGATAAAGAGACAAGCGTAATGAAAACAATTCAATGCCAAGACATTAGTAAGAAAATAAACTAAAGCGAAGATAAGGGAAAGAAAAGAACACAGAGATATTATCCTGATTCACTATTCATCAAAGAGCTACGTCCAGTCCCCTCTACTTGAGAGCTTTATCCACTATAACAAAAAATCCTTTGTTATAAGTATTCAACACCTCTTCAGGCAAGTGTTCTACACCTATTCAGGCAACACTAAATATTCTTTTACAAACAAGCCTCTTCAAGCTCAAGTATTCTTTCTAAGCAAGCCTATTCAGGCTCAACCAATTAAGGTTTTGAAAAAGGTTTTGTTCTAGTGACTCACTAAGTGTGAGGGTTTGAAACTAAGCTCAGAACTCTAAACAATACTCTTCGCAGAGAGTGATATGAAAGTTTAAGAATAGAGTAAGCTTGTAAGCTTTGATTTTTCTCTTGATAGCTTGTGTTTTCTCGTATGCTTGTATGTTTATCAAGATCGGTAACCTTGCATCTTCAAGGGGTGGAGGTATTTATAGTCTTTTAACTTTGAGCAATATTCAGTCTTCAAGGGATGGAAAAAGATCAGTTCTGATCATGCATCAAATGCTTTGGTCCGTTCAGTCTGATAACCTCTTTGAAGCTTCTGATTAGCAAAGTAGATTATCAGGCTTGATAGCTAGAAATGGGACTAACATATCCTCTTTGTATTCGAAAGTTACCTTTTGTCTTTCTCAAAGAAGAAGGTCAACTTCTTTATGTGACAGGGACAACGAGTGTTACAGGGAATATTTGTTCAAAGAATATAACCTTTTTACAAGGAATAATAAATTCAAAAGCTTTACAAAAGTATTCGCGCTTAATAAATAAAGCATTATTGGACTATAACGAATACACAAGGATAGGAAGTGTCTTTGGACTCATGATTCTTTTGTTACAACTTATTATCGTCCAGTCTGAGTAAGAACGTGAACCACTTCGGAGGTTGGTCGAGTTAAAGTCTTTGGACTTAGATAGTCTGTGGACTTATATTAATTTTATCCTGCACACATAGGTAAAACGTTAGTCCATAAAAAATCTTTGTTCTTATGAAATTAGTCATTTGTTAACATCAAAACATAAGGAGTTACTGGACCATAACCACTTTGGCTCCAACAGTAGCGTCGTCGTCATCCTCGTGCAGAATCCATCGCCGCTATCTATCACGCCTCTCCATTCCAGAACCACCACACTCCACCTGCAGAAGCACCATCGCCCGCGTACAGATCTGTCAGTCCACTAATCTGCATGACATTGCTTCTGCGCGAACTAGCTGTCGTCCCAACCACAGGTTGCATCCTACTCCGTTCAGAGCTCCACATAATACCATCCCGAAGCCGTCACTCACCGTCGCACAACACTACATGTCCCCATCATCGCGCCATCATCCCAGCCATGCGGCATTTCCCACCTCGGACGACCAGCCATAACGCTCCGAGTGTGGATTCCTCCCTCTTTGTGAGTTGCAAGCACGATAAATTGTTAATTTGGTTTAGTTGTTCTTTTAACCTTTTGCATTTTTTTTGTTTTATTTTTGGGACTGGCTTGGCAGACTTTGATTATTAGTGGGCTAGCCTCATTTTATTAATTATGTATAATCCATTCATTAATGCAAATCTAATCGATTCGCAAGTGTAATGTGATCACATTTGTGCCAGATATTTTACAGCGCGTCGTAACATTATCTTTGCACCGTTTTCACATTCAAAGTCAGATATATGTATAATATATTCATTAATGCAAATTTAATCGATTCACTAGTGTAAAGTGGTCAGCCAGAAATTTTACTAACCATCATAACATTATCTTTGCACCATTCTCACATTCAAGGTCAGATACATGTGAGCGTTAGGGGTAGGGATGAATTTTCAAATAAAAAAAATAATGGTCTATCGATGCACAGCATATTTGATGTTCCTTGCAACATGGCTTTCCTTATTCCAAATTGTACAAAACTTTCACGTGGACGAATATAATTTGTCTCATGCTTGACTTCTTTTCTTTTCTTATTAAGTGTGGACCCCACTTTCTTCAGTTTAATTTCAATGGATCCTTCCCTCCACCTATGGATGGCAATGGATAGAATATAGGTAGGGTGCTATAGTATCTATTTTCATATCCACGTTTTGAAAAAGTATCGATATCCGGATCCATACCCTCGTCGATAGTAACTTCAATACCCGTATTCTTATGCTCTGAGTATCTAAGTATCTGTACCCGCACTCGTTACCCGTACTTTAATATAAGAAATTTTAATTAAATAATAAAATGCCTAAACTCTTATAAACTCTTGCATTCCAAACTAAAAAATGAAATCTGTGGATCTAATAATCAATTTGTGAACATGAAATCCAAACGTTTTAATACAAAATATTCAATAATCAATCTCCAAAACATCAAGTAAATATTACAATAAACTTCTAAGAATAATAATTCACAGACTTAACGCTCCTAAACAGCTGGCATTCTCCAAAATATGCTAAAAAAGATACATTACACTAATTAAGTGTATTTGTAAAGATACTCATTAATAACACATTGTGAAGTAAATAATGATACGTTACTTCATCGTCGAAATCAGAGTCCCCAAATGACTTTAAGTGCTTTTCTTTCAAATGTAATTATTGTTTTGGTCCAATGATGCCAATAGAAGCTAGAACATAACAAGAAAATAAATGATTAGTCTAACTAATTAAAAGTAACAAACACAAATTTAATTCAGGACCGCAAGGTGCAGTGATACTGAATTAGCGACGTCGGTCACAATAAGATTAGGAGAACGAGAGTGAAATAGGTTAGGTCAGAGGATTTTTTACTTTCCTTAAGTTTTTTTAATGTTTTAAATTAATACCAGAATATAATATATTATATCAGATATTCAGATTATATATAGTGCGGGTATGGGGCGGGGTGGATACTAAAGCACCCGTATCCGCACCTATCCCCATTAATTTTTGCGGATAATTACCCGTACCCGAACCCATATTCAATTAGTGGATAAATTTTGTAGGTATCCAGCGGGTCCAATACCCATTGCCATCCCTACCTGCACCTCATTTCAAACTGGACGTGATCTTCTACTTCCAATTTATATACTTGTTTCATGTTTCCTTTCTCAATTGCACATATATATCCAAATCAATTCTTCTTCTTGTTCTTCTTTCAATTTTCTAAAAATCACAAAATGTAAAATATAAGAAAACCTATTTAAAAACTAATTAAAATTGATAAAATAATAAAATTAACTCTAATAAGCAAATTAAGCAAACAAAGTTAAATATTTTTTTTTTTGGTACATAAAAGTTAGGTTTAGAGGAAGGCACGTCCCTTGCAACGGCAAAGAAGGCAAATTCAACGAGGATTTATAGTGGAATTTATATGTCGCCTATCTATAGGGAAACCTGATAATCGAACCCAAGGCACAACGAGTGTGGGAGGAAGGCTTGACCAGATATGCCATCAAGTTCACAAACTCAAATTAATTGATGAAATCCACTGTAAAATAATATATAAAACAAGATAAGCTAGTGGATTATCAGCGGTCAGTTGGCTGGGCGGGCGGTTTGACGTCCAATGATTAGTTAGGTGAGTGGTCTGTCTGTCGCGCGGTCCAACCATCGGGAAGTTTAGGGTTTAGGATTCGGCGGTCGGTCGATCTGTCAGGCAGTTTGGGGTTTAAGATTTAGGATCCGACGATCGAACAGTCGGGCGATCAGTCAGTCAGACAGATGATCGGTCTGGCCGATGGTCGGTCGATCAGGCGACCGTCAGGCGGCAGTGGTCCGACAGACGATTCCAATGGGTTAAGAAAAAACTAAATGCATCGAAAATAATTCATTTTTAATTTGATTGATCCAATCGATTGAAATTTTTTTTGAATGGATCGTTAACCATCAATTAGTAAATTCAGATGGATCATGAACTGTCCATTTGACCTTTTTTCATAACCCATTGGATGATTTGGTGAAGTGTGATTTACTCATCACACCAGAATCACTCATCTTTCACTATATTTTCCGTCACTTAATTACTTTTCTTCAGTCATTTTCCATGATTTTTAACTTTAATCGTAATTTGTTCAAAAAAAAAACTTTAATCTTAATTATTTTTCGTCGATCTATTTTCATGAAGTTTAACTTTAATAATTTCTGCTTATAAAGTGAGGCTATTCATACTCTAATATATCTTCACATTTCTCACTTTTTAGCTTTTATAATATTTTTCAATTTTAATTATTTAAAAAAATTTGAAAAAAAATATTTTTTATAAATACTTTATTATTTATTGTCACTTCAAAAATAATTATCTTCCTAAAACAGCTTATGTCCTTTTATTTCTTCCCCTCTAAAATACTTCTCTTGAATATATTTCTTTGAAGTTTAACTTCAATCATTTTCAGGCCGATCCAAGGGGGAGACAACTAAGTTGTTGGGCCTAAAGTAAATCTTTTTTGCTGCTGGGCCTAAAGTTAGGGCCTTAGTTGCCGATCGGCCCTAACTTTAGGTCCGGCAGCAAAAAAATATTTATTTTTAGTTTTTATAAAGAAAAAAAAGGTCACATATGCCGACAAAAAGACCCAATCTAAAGTATAACCTGATCGAGGTACATACTCTCAATTAAAACAAAAAGGTATCAGTCGCTCTTGGTTCGATCCTGATAATGTTTACTTACATGCTAAACTAGTTATTATACAGGTGAATTCTGACGCATGACTTTATAGTAATAATTTTTCTCTCTTTGATATTAAATTAATAAAATTAAAAAAATTAAATATGAGAAAATAATCATTGTAAATTAATTTATTAAAGTAATAGTAGTTATTGATATAATAGTATAAAAAGGTATAAAAATATATTTTTTTCAAAACAATTTTGTAAAGTAGATTTTAGAAAAGAATTTTATTAAAAAAGAAGAAGAAAATTGCTTGATAATATTATTTTGAAAAGAGTAAGCTACTCTTCCCTAAAATCTATAGGGTGATGAGAAGAAGGAAGGAGGAAGAAAAATAAATATTTACAAAATTTTCATTAATTAAATTGTATTATTACAATCCTGCCAACTTGATAACAAAAAAAATCAAAACACTTTTTTGATAACAACTCAAGGTGGCATGGCAAATCACGATACGGTGGTGGTCCTGAGCATGATTTGGTGATACGATCGTATAAGGTTCCATTTTTTAGGGGACACCGATTTTTTTTTCTTTTACTTAATATATATGTTTATATTAAAATACAAATTTATATAATAAAAATTTTATATAGTTAACAAATTTATATATGAAACCTGAGGGCCCAATTCTTTTAGTACTTATTTTAATAATTTTTTTTAAAAAAAAGAGAGAATTAAGAGCCACAAAAGACTCTATTTTTTTTCACTTATGTATCTCTATCATTTTTGAGGTTTTTCCCTCACTTTAACAATTTTTTTATTAAAAACAAGTCAAAAGACTCACACTCTCTCACCTCACTCACTCACTCACGTCTGCGATTGCGTCTCTCTCTGCTCGACGCTCTACGGCTCTGACCTCAAACCTCAATCCCTACGTCTCATGTATCTCTACCAGTCTATTAGCAGTGATGTATTGTTTTATTCACTTTATTGTGAATTTGAGATTGTTTTGGAGGAATTAGCCAATTAGAAATTTGCTATAATTCTATTGTAGTTTGCTACTGTAATTTTTTTCTTTGATAATATTTTATTTCACTTGAGGTTGTATTAAAATAATTAATGATTAGCTTTTTATATCTTTTTATATATTTTTAATAATCAATATTATATATATATATATATATCCCGCTTATAAAAAAATAGAGTATCAATTGTTCATTTCATACACGACCCCCAAAATCTAAGGACGAATAGCATGACATGTTTGTCATTTTTTCATATAAAAATAGAATCAAGATACGTGTAGCTCCACGGTCAGGGCTTGGACGTGATTTTGGAGACCATTACCATGATACCAAACAGAGGCGAAAAACGCAGATGATAGTCTCCTCGAGCGTTTGCTTCCAGAAGGTGCGTGATCCCAGACGGAGGAGAAAGGTGAAGTTCCACCTCAGTTTCACCATTTGCCCCTCTTTTGGCAAGAGTTCCCCTCACGGAGAGTGTGACCCACCTGAACCACCCATTCCCTTCCAGTCAAGGAGATCATAACCTCCCAAAACAACTTCTGCGTAACGATGGAACAAAGGTGGTGGTTTCTGCGCCATCGCCAAAGCTTCCTTTGAGTCAGAGAAGCTGAATACCCTCTGAATCTTAACATCCCAAGCAACAGCTTGTTGGAGACCTCGATGGACCTTGATACACCACACACCCAGGTACCATTTTTGTGCCTTAAAATTGTGCCATATCCCATCCTTCTAGGGTTACCAATAGAACTTCCATCTACATTTAAGATGTAATCAAATCCCATAGGTGTTATCAATGGAGGCATTCAGCTTAAGCTTCCACAGCTCAATCTCTTCATTTCTGACGCAATGAGTGTTGCGGTCTCTCCAAACCCACCAAAGGGTCACAATTTCGAAGCTGGAATTGATCCCTGATCCAGGTAATCGGGTTAGCCTCATTGTAGAATTCTGTTTCCCAAACTCCCATTTTACTCCATAGATTTCTTGCCTGGTTTCAATCCCTAAGACAATGAAGAATATATATCTTCATTGTGGCTACTGCATCTCGGACAAGTAGCTGAGGTTGCAAACCCTCAGGTTAATCTGAGAGCACTAGTGCAAATGGCTTGATGCCTTACCATCCATATTAGGAACTTTATTTTTTTTCAGGAGTTGGGATTTTCCACAACCAATTCCAGCTACCCTGATCAACCCTTGTTGTCAGAACTGGCAACAACCAATGATACCCCCTCTCTAGCAGTATAGACATCATTCATGCTACCCGCCCAAGACCAAGCAATGTAAACACTAGCATTTATCCTTAATTTGATCCCTAGAATTATAGTCTTCACAGTATCAGGCAAAGAAGATCTTAGTTGAACCAGCTTCCAACAATCCCCATTCTAAAGGTGCTTCACCAGTAATCCTGAATCTTGAATGTCCACATATGAGACTAATTAACGTTGCCACAGCTCCGGCACCAATCCGATCTTCATACCAAAAAGAAGTTTCCCCTCGACCAATTCTGAAATAAAAACCTTCTTTTTAAATATTTTTTGTCTTGATGATTGCTTCCCAGGTATCCTTTACTGTTACCGCTGCTCCAAATATCTTCTCTCCCAGTGTATTTGTTTTTAATCACCTACACCCAAACCTTGTTAGGGTAGTTCATCGGGTCCCAAACCTATTTTCCAAGCAAGGAAATGTTAACCAATCTGGATTCCCTAATGCCCAAACCTCTGTCCATCTTTGGTCTTGCAATTTGCTTCCAAGCAACTAAGTGTAAACCCTTGTTAGAGCTACCTTTCCAAATGAAGTCTCTGACATCCTATCAATAGAATGACAAAGACTTTGGGGAAACCAATTAATTCGCATGCACTAAATTGGGATAGAACAAAGGACATATTTGGCTAAAGTTAGTCTGCCTACTCTATTGAGTAGCTTTCGTTTCCACCCAGCTAACCGTGAATGAAGCTTATCAAGAAAAAAAAAAAAAAATTAAAATAAGCTTTCCGAGCCTTGCCTCTCACCATAGGAAAACCTTGGTACCTCCCCAACTGTCTAGTGAAAGGAATCCCTGAAATTTAGATAATTGTTGTTACTTAGCTCTACCAACCCCAGCCGAGGCAAAACACATTGATTTGACAATGTTTACCTTAAAACCAACAACAATATTGAACTTTTCAATATCCTTAATAACTAAAAAGCCTAACCCGATTGACTTAGCTCTAACAAATAGGAGAACATCATCCGGAAAAAAAAAAAAGATGTGAAATGGGAGGAGATAACCATCCCCCTGTCAAGAGTTTTTGGTGTGAACCAAGGGTGTCCTCCGGCCGACAACTGAAGACTAATCGCTTTCGAGGTGGAGAAATCACGAAAGTGGGTATAACTTCTCCTAACAAAGCATTTTCCATACATATGATAGGAATCGAACCCCTGACAATATGTTTAAGGATTTCAGCTATCTATCAATTGTGTTGGACCTTATTGGTCCCCATGTCACTAGTTTAGTAACATTTTTCGGTGTACATTTATCAAAATTTAAACCAACCAACTTTCAATATAGATTTCCTGCAAGCTATATATTTATACATTTTTTTAAATAATTGTGCCCCTATTTTATCTCTTGATTTGACCTTTAACCCTTTGTTTTTCTTTATTTATAGATTTGATTTCGTTATTGAAATAACACGAAATCCATAATTTCTTTTGAACATAACTAGTATTTTCTATAATTAATTATGATGAATGTTTATAAGATAAAATTTATAGTAGTTAAACATAATGATTATATTACATGATGATGCTTGTATATCAGGCCTGATATTTTGGTAAAAAGATCTAACCTCTTTTCTTTTTGTTTTAAACCATCAGTGTTGGTTAAATTTTGATGGTTAAGAACAAAATGTTAAGGGGTTCAACTCTAGCTCAAAGAGTAGTATTTTTTCCCACCTCTGTGCCTTCTAGTTGGTTGAATTGGTTGTTTTACAGTGTTTTCTTATTTCTGCTGCCACCATCATATATAGTTGGCTCGCTTGGATAGTTTGTTCCATTAGGCGGTATCTTTTGTAGTTCTAGTTTATCTTCTCTTGAGAGGTTCTTGTATACGGGTTTGGGCACCCCTGATGCTTCAATCAATATATATTTTGGCTTATAAAAAAAAAAATAGTGATTATATTATATGATAGGATCAAACTCGTGTTTTTTGGACTCAAATGTTTTGTTGCCTTTTCCTTGTCTTCTTTTCAATTCTACCAATTAAATTCTAGCAGCTTAGGAAAAGAAATCTCTCTTTCTTTTAATTTGACATTTTTAATTTGACATCTATGTATATTGGTAGGGGAATTCATGCAAATGATCCAGAAAACTTGCATTTTATCAATGGAACTGCGAATTACCTGATAATTTTTATCAGTCAAATGCTCCTGCATGGGTCCCTTTATCAAATCTGTATGAACATCAAATGCAAATTCCATCCTATCAGGAATTGTGAACAATCCTAGTACGCTGAAGTATCTTTCCATTGGCAAAGTATTTAAGATCCATCAGATTTAGATAGTCCCGAAAGCTCGGAAGAAATGGACCCTTATATTGCAGTTAGCAGTTCTAGAACTGTGAACCGAGCATAGTTTAGTGTCAAGACCTGAGATTCATGCAGGTGGCTATTATGAACCCTATTTTATACCAATACCATCATTGTCTCGGATCAGGATCTCATGTCTCTTTCTAATTATGAAATGAGAAATGGGACAACAGCTGAGGTATGCTTAATACTTATCTTGATAGACCCCTGGATGATGTCACGGGAAATGCAAGTCAGAGGGAGCCCAAAATATGGAGGGTATACGTGAGGAAAGGTAGGAAGTAAGAATAGAAAGGTGAGGTGGCAGAGAGAGGGTGTGGGTCATGAGAATGTGGGTGGAATTCTGTTATATGAGTTGTGAGTGGGAGAGAGAAGGATCATGACAGTATCATTTTTCTGTTTTGGCAGAGAGTTGTATTTCTCTGTGGAGCCTAGCTCTGGGGTAGTAGGGAGCCTTGTTCCCTTCTGCATTTACTCTTAATTTCTTCAGTTAATACTACGATACTGATCTTCTTTCCATACATTTCTACTACTATTATATTGTGTGTGTTCTGGTTTGCATCAAATTGGTCCGACCTGCCGGATCATATTCTATATTCACCGAGAACCAGTGTTTGATGCCACCGAAGAAGATGGATGCTAAGGTAGCGGCATTGGAGAACAAGATGGAGAATCTTGAACTAAAGATGGAGGAAATGCAAGCTACGGCAGTAGGAAACCAGCAGCAACTGCTCGAGATCGTAACGCTACTCAAAGGATCCCGGAACAATGGGAGCCCCGATGAATCTTCGCCGGTGCTCAAACTGCTCCACGGTGACGCTCTAGATGAATTTCGCAGATCTATCAAGAAGGTAGAGATGCCCATGTTCACCGGCGAAGATCCCGCGGGGTGGATTGCTCGCGCCGAAGTCTATTTTCGTGTGCAGGATACTCGCCCTGACGTGAAGGTGAACTTGGCACAACTGTGTATGGACGGTGCTACCATTCATTTCTTCAAATTGTTGACCGATGAAGAAACCGATCTCACGTGGGCGAGATTGAAGGATGCGTTGCTGGAGCGGTATGGTGGAATTGGTGATGGCAACATCTTTGAACAACTGTCCGCGTTACAGCAGAGGGGGAGTGTGGAGGAATATATACGAGAGTTTGAGCGCTTGGTAGCTCAGGTGTCGAAACTTCCGGATGAACAGTATATGGGGTATTTTGTTCATGGATTGAAGGAAGGCATCAGGGGAAGAGTAAGAAGCATGAAGGCTTTGGGACCAATTTCGCGTTCGCGACTGATGAATTTGGCCAGGGCGGTGGAGTTCGAGCTGAAGGAGACGAAGGTTGGGTGGACTGGGCCTCGTCTAAATGGGCCTAAGGGACACAGTGGATGGGCTTCAAATTATAGATCGGGTGGAGCCGAGGGATCCGGGTCCAACAATTCGGGTCGCGCTACTCATGGTGACTGGGTGTATGTGCGTGAAGCAAAGGAGAGCCCGGACAAGGCAGGGACTGGGCCGAACTCTAAAACTGAGACCCGGTTTGATAAGAGGAGCCAAGGCACGAGGGATCGCGGGATCCGCCACCTATCAGCGCCGGAAATCGCCGACAGAAAGCAGAAGGGACTCTGTTTCCGCTGCGGAGGAAATTACCACCCCCGCCATCAATGCCCTGACCGTCAGTTGCGAATCATGATTACAGAGGAGGATGACGAAGAGGAAGCAGACATGCAGGAAATGGAGGCTGATTCAGGTGATAATGAGGACGAGGGAGGTAAACTGAGTGTGATGAGTTTCTGTGGAAGTATGACAGAGAAGAAACAGCAGTTGCGCACATTGAAGTTACAGGGCAAGGTTCACGGAGTGCCCATTCTTATGCTAGTGGACAGTGGTGCCACTCATAATTTTATATCAAGAAAGTTAGTACAAGCCATGGGATGGAAAGTAGAGGAAACAGCCCCTTTACCAGTTAAAATGGGGGATGGCTTCAAAGTCAAAACCCAAGGTGAATGTAAGAATATGGAGATTGATGTGAATGGCGTGAACATTACTATCAGTGCTTGGCTATTTGACTTGAAAGGAATCGATTTAGTTCTGGGAATGGCTTGGTTGACCAATATTGGTGGAATGTGGGTTGATTGGGTTAAACAGAGGATGAGTTTCAAGCACAAAGGTGATTGGGTGGAATTAAGGGGAGTTCATGAGGAGGCACAACAACAGAGGGCTTTGCAGAGTATGTTGACCAGGCCCAAGCATGCAGTAGGTGGCATGTTCATGTCATTAATGGGGAGTGTGAAGGAAGTAGGAGAGATGTCTCCAAAACAACAACAAGAAGTGGAGGTTTTGCTGGCTCAGTTTGCTGCAATATTCCAAGAACCTCGAGGGATGCCACCCAAGAGAAAGCAAGAGCATGTCATTCATTTGGAGGAGGGCCAAGGACCGGTTAATGTGCGCCCGTATCGTTATCCACACCACCATAAGAATGAAATTGAGAGGCAAGTTCAGGAAATGTTGGCAACAGGTATTATTAGGCCCAGTCAAAGCGCTTTTTCAAGTCCAGTGATCCTAGTTAAGAAGAAGGATGGTACGTGGCGTATGTGTGTCGACTATAGAGCTTTGAATAGAGCTACCATACCTGATAAGTTTCCCATTCCGGTAATTGAAGAATTATTGGATGAGTTGCATGGCGCCAAGTTTTTCTCCAAAATTGACCTCAAGTCCGGATACCACCAAGTTAGAATGCGGAGTGAAGATGTGCACAAGACTGCTTTTCGCACACATGAGGGGCATTATGAATACTTGGTAATGCCCTTCGGAATGATGAATGCTCCCTCAACCTTCCAAGCCTTGATGAATGATGTTTTCAAGCCTTTATTGCGTAAGTTTGTGCTTGTCTTCTTTGATGACATATTGGTATACAGTTCCACTTGGGAGGAGCATCTTCAGCACTTGCAATCTGTTTTGCAAGTGTTGTTAAATCATAAATTGGTAGCCAACAAGAAGAAGTGTCATTTTGCTCAAAAGTCAGTAGAATATTTGGGGCACATAATTTCTCAGGAAGGGGTGGCTATGGATCCGGCAAAGGTGCAATGTGTTCTCCAATGGCCTGTGCCTAAACATGTCAAAGGGGTGAGGGGCTTCCTCGGTCTCACCGGGTATTATAGAAAATTTATTAGGGATTATGGCAAGCTTGCTAAGCCCTTAACCGATCTCACCAAGAAAGAAGGATTCAAGTGGACTGTCAGGGAGCAAGAAGCATTTGAGGTGCTTAAAAGGAAGGTCACTACAGCTCCTGTTTTGGCTCTTCCGGATTTCAATCAAGAATTCGTCATTGAAAGCGATGCATCGGGTAATGGCTTAGGAGCCATCTTATTACAGCAGCGACGTCCTATTGATTATTT
Source organism: Ammopiptanthus mongolicus (assembly GCA_039655645.1). Taxonomy (NCBI): domain Eukaryota; kingdom Viridiplantae; phylum Streptophyta; class Magnoliopsida; order Fabales; family Fabaceae; genus Ammopiptanthus; species Ammopiptanthus mongolicus. The sequence continues at coordinate 13,537,859 of CM077343.1, read as the reverse complement.
CAGCAAGGCATTAGGTGACAGAAATTTAATAAAATCTGCCTATGAAAAAGAATTGATGGCAGTTGCTCTTGCCATCCAACACTGGAGGCCGTACTTGTTGGGCCGGAAATTTACGGTTTGTACTGATCAAAAGAGCTTAAAACAGCTACTAATGCAGCGAATAACAACCATGGATCAGCAGAATTGGGCTGCTAAGCTACTTGGGTACCGTTTTGACATTGTTTATAAACCGGGTTTGGAGAACAAAGGGGCTGATGCCCTCTCCCGCATGCATGACATTGCTGAATTTCAAGCTATGGTGCACTATCCAGAGTGGTTGGGCAGTAAGGAGGCCATATTGGAGGTCCATCAAGACCCTGTTTTGAAGGAAATCATTGCGGCGTTGCAGCAGGGTCACATTACTAAACCAGGTTTTTCCTATAAAAATGGTGTTTTATTTTATGAGGATAGACTGGTGTTAACTGCAAGTTCAAGTTGGATTCCGATTTTGTTAAAGGAATTTCATTCCACTCCTCAAGGAGGTCACTCGGGATTTTATCGTACATACCGTCGCATGGCAGCCAATCTGTATTGGGTTGGGATGAAGAAGCAGATTCAGCAATTTGTGCAGGAATGTGATGTGTGTCAAAGGCAAAAATATATAGCAACTTCACCTGGGGGTCTTCTGCAGCCCCTACCAGTTCCCTCACAGATATGGGATGATGTTTCCATGGACTTCATCACAAGCCTTCCTAAATCTAGAGGGTTCGAAGCTGTCATGGTAGTGGTGGACCGTCTCTCGAAGTATAGCCACTTTATACCATTGAAGCACCCTTATTCTGCTAAGACACTTGCTGAAATATTTACTAAGGAGATTATAAGGCTGCATGGTATTCCTTTGTCTATTGTTAGTGACAGGGATCCGATATTTGTTAGTAATTTCTGGCAAGAGCTCTTTAAGTTGCAAGGTACCCAGTTGAAGATGAGCACGGCTTATCATCCGCAAACGGACGGACAAACGGAGATTGTTAACCGTTGTTTGGAGACTTACTTACGGTGTTTTATAGCAGATCAACCCAAAAATTGGGTAATTTGGATCCCTTGGGCCGAATATTGGTATAACACTACATACTATGCTTCCACGAGCACGACCCCATTTGAAGTGGTGTATGGAAGGCAGCCCCCTCTGCTTACCCGTTTCTTGCCTGGGGAAACTAAGGTTGAGGCTGTTAGGAGGGATTTAGTAGATAGAGATGAATGTTTGAGACAGCTCAAGTACCATTTGAGCCGCTCCCAAGTGAGAATGAAGACCCAGGCTGACCTGCATAGGAAGGAGGTACATTTTGAGGTAGGAGATTGGGTTTTTCTGAAGTTAAGACCCCATGTACAGAGGTCTATGGAGGTGCGGATTAATCCCAAGTTGGCTCCTAGATATTATGGGCCTTATCAGGTGCTCGAGCGTGTCGGCCAGGTTGCATATAAGCTGCAGCTGCCAGTATCTGCTAAGATTCACCCCGTTTTTCACATATCTTTGCTCAAGAAGGCTACTGGAGATTACAGGGTAGAGCAAGAGCTCCCACAGGGTATGGAGGGCGACAGTTCCGCTTCTTGGGAGCCCCTGCAAGTCCTAGCTACTCGTACTATCACTCACGGTGATGAATCTGTCCAACAATGGCTGATACAATGGAAAGAGAAACCAGTTGAGGAGGCGACATGGGAGGATGAGTTCAACATACGCAATCAGTTCCCCACACTTAGACTTGAGGACAAGTCTCTTTTTCAAGGAGGAGGTATTGATAGACCCCTGGATGATGTCACGGGAAATGCAAGTCAGAGGGAGCCCAAAATATGGAGGGTATACGTGAGGAAAGGTAGGAAGTAAGAATAGAAAGGTAAGGTGGCAGAGAGAGGGTGTGGGTCATGAGAATGTGGGTGGAATTCTGTTATATGAGTTGTGAGTGGGAGAGAGAAGGATCATGACAGTATCATTTTTCTGTTTTGGCAGAGAGTTGTATTTCTCTGTGGAGCCTAGCTCTGGGGTAGTAGGGAGCCTTGTTCCCTTCTGCATTTACTCTTAATTTCTTCAGTTAATACTACGATACTGATCTTCTTTCCATACATTTCTACTACTATTATATTGTGTGTGTTCTGGTTTGCATCATATCTTCTTAAAAGTTAATCTACATTTGAATTTATTGTTAACATGCTCGATGTTTTCATAAATTTCCATGTATAACGGGTTCGTGTTACCATGGATTTTCTACGTGCTAGGCGAATTGAGGTAGAGAGTTTCACAGAATTATATTTACATGTTCTTAGAATCAAATGGTCAACCTTAAATACATTTTTTTATACTACCTTCAGCCTTCTGTAGGTTTTACGTCATTAATTGGTAAGTGAGAGATGAGGCTAGGGGTGGGAACAGGCTAGGCCGAGCTAGGCCCTGACAGACTTGAGCTTGAGCTGTGTTCCAATCTCAAGGCCTGAGTTTGGCCTATTAGCCTGATATAGTCCAATGTTTAAGGGTTGTCCTAGCCTATTTCAAAGTTGGCATGACCTGAAAGTCTATTTAAAAACCTACTTTTCAACAAGACCTTTAAATATGCCTCCACCTATAAGGTAATAGGCCTTCACTTGTAAATAGGCTTGAAAGCCATTAATGATAAAGAGGTTGGTAGATCTATACTGATAAATAGGCCGTTAGGCCTTCACAAATAAATATGCAAGTAGACCTCTACATTTAAATGGGGCAATAGGCCTTTATTTTCAAATATTATAAATATTATAAATAATATAATATATCATAGTATTATATATTAAATTATGTATTATATATATGTGTGTGTGTTAAATAGGTCGGTCTGATAGGCCTAATAGGTTTTTTTTAAAGCCTTAGCTTAACCTCTTTAGTTATATAGGCTTTTTAAAAAGCCCTGACTTGACCTTTTTGTTAAATAGACTAGGTCAGGCTAAGCCTTAAATAGGCTAGGTCATAGGTCCTTGACGAGCGGTTTGATTTATTCCTATCCCTAGACGAGGCACACTAACTCTTATTATGATGTTACACTAATCGAGGAATTATTTCAAAACTAGAATTATGTGTTGCTTAATTTTCATTATGTTTTCTCATAAAACTCAATTTGCTTTAATCATCTACTTCTGAAGCATTTGTGGTTTATGATCTCACAGGAATGGAAGATCCTTGATTATGCAGCGTATATTTCGTATACCTGAGGGGCAAAATAATCGACAGATGATGGAAGACAACATTCCAAATGGAGTAATAATATTATTTTGCGTAATATTATTAATCGCGTATAAGTGCTATCCCAACCTATAAACATTAAAATCAAAGAACTAATGCTCAAAAGACACAACTGCACAAAAATGCATATTGACATATATGCAACTCATGTATAGCACTTTTTAATAAATAAGTGTAACACTTGCAATATATTAAATACACAATTTTTCCATATAAAACTTCCTTTCTTGATACTTTTTTGAAAGAAGTATATACTTGCACTTATTTTCTTGGTGTAGATAGAAAACTTTCATCGTGTTAATAATATAGTTCAATATTGCTCTAAAAATAATGATTTTAACTTTAAAGCTTGGGGGGGGGGGTCATTCTCGACGAAGAGCAAGATGAGGATAGAGACATTAGATTGAGTGAACAAGAGATAATGACGCTTATTAGGCATGAAAAATAGAGGCTGGCTATATCTCAGTTCTATCCTTGGAACCATTTATATTATTTCTCGTATACAGATAGCACTTTAACCAGCTAATCATTATCACTATTTCACTCTACTTTCCTTTCAAGGAGTATGAATGACTATGTGCATGTTCACATCTCGATGTTCGTTGCATCCTTTTTTAGGAGGACTATGTCAACGAGGAAGAAGTTGGGAGGTTGGATTGTCTGCATAGGTTTCATGTTGCCTACATCAAACAATGGCTTATGCCGAAGAACATATGCCCTATCAATAGACTGACAAAATTCCAATTTCCAACTTTAACAATGGGAAATACTTATTTATGGATAGTAAGCAAGTCACTTGGTGCTTGATGGATGCATTTGAGCTCGAGGATGACATGAAGATTTGACCAAGAAAGTGGAATCGTATGTTGAGGACTTCTAATAATGGTGGTGCATTTCCAAGAATGAATCAAGAAGATCAAGATTCGCGAGAAAAAATTGTTCCGAAAGAGAATCTTATTATTAATCGTCGCATTGTTACTAAATATATTCCAAAACAGAAGGTGAATAATAAAGGTAAAGAAAAAGAGGCATCCAACAGTAATAATTCTAGTCCAGGTTTCATTATTGCTATTCCTTTTAACGAAGGAACAAGTCATGAAGGCCATGTTGAACATAGTAGTGTTAATAATATGCATGGCTTTAATGGTGATGTTCATGTCAATGATATAATTTCACCCGATAATGGAGGGGAAGCAGCCAGTAGGCCCATTCTTATTTCCGTGGAGGAGGCTAATGTTGATAGATCTGCTTTGTTTGGGAATCATAATGTTCCTATTGATGATCAACAGATGCAGGATAATCCAAACCCGTTATTGGGAATTATTAATGATGGTGATAAAAATGTGAATAGGATAGATAACTCTGATCCTGAAATCTAGAATGAAGGAATTAATTCTGTTATTTTAGCAGCAGAAAACTTGCATCAGGAAGATTCTCACGTGGCAATAATGCAGCTTTCTTCTGATGTAATAGTGCAGGAAACGCCCGAGGCAATGCAAAATGTTCCAATAAATGAAAGTAGGTCACCTACAAATGTGAGAGTTCAGGTTGATCAGAATACCCAGTTAGTGGTCTCGGCAAGTGCTATTAATGAATATGGTAGCAATGTCCAAGTTATTGATGACATCAGTGCAGATATTCCTAATGTGATTCAAAATCATCTCAGAATGAAAAATAAAAAATGGGGATGTTGGTCCAATGAATCAGATACAAGATATAAAGTCCTTAAACACACACACTCAAAGAAAACAACAGCCACACAGTACAAACAATGAACACTTGGTATGCACAATATTAACAAGCAAGAAATTAAAGAGAAAAAGTAGAGAATCACACACAAGACTTTTCGTGGTTCGATCAATGTGATCTACATCCACGGGAGAGAGCAGCTCCACTATAATCAAATGAATTCGGATCCGGTTACAACAATAGAGAACAATGGTGTTCTTGCCCAATTTAGCAAAACTCAAATTCACAATGTCTCTCTATCTTCTTTCAACCCTAGAACCCAAATCTCACTTTGATCTTCTCTCAATTTACAATCAAGTGTTATTCTCTCAAGAACTCTATGAAGATTCGCACATAAAATCGCTCCAAGAATGCTTTGATCTCTGAAACTGGTTTCTTGTCTTGAACGTTATGTTTCTGGAGTTTATAACAGATTTCCAAAACGAAGATTTCGCTTAGCTAAATTCCACTCGCTTAGCGAAATTGAGACAGAAGCAAAACACTGAAATCTCTTTATTTTCGCTTAGCGAAATTATTTTTGCTTAGCGAAAATGAGACAGAAACAAAGACTTGAAGAACATCAGATTTCGCTTAGCGAAACCAATTTCGCTTAGCGAAATTGCAACAAATTCAAACTTGCAATTTTGAGTCATTCTTCACAATTCTCCACCTTGACTCTAAAACAAAGTTTGATGATTCAACGATCACCATTATTGCTGCTCTCCCACTTATGGAATTATGCTTCTTCAAAGTTGATCAAGTCCAAGCAATTCTTGAACCTTGATCTAGGTAATGACTTGATATATATGTTTGCCAGATTATCTTCCGATGCAATCTTCTCAACCCTCACTTCCTTAGATTCAACAACATCTCTAATGAAGTGTAAACGAATGTCTATGTGTTTGGTCATCTCATGATATACTTGGTGTTTTGCCAAATGAATTGCACTTTGGCTATCATAATGAATCACAACACCTTGTGGCATAATTCCCAACTCACCAGTCATCCCCTTTAACCATAGAGCCTCTTTGACTCCATCCGCAAGTGCAATGTACTCAGCTTGTATTGTTGACAAAGCAACCATAGGTTGTAAAGTAAACCTCCAACTAATTGCAGTTCCAAATAATGTAAACACATACCCGAAAAGAGACTTCCTTGTATCAACATCACCAGCATAGTCCGAATCCACATACCCCATGATAACATCATCTTCTTGAGTAGACCTCTTGTACCTCAAACCAGAATTTAATGACCCATTCAAGTACCTCAAAACCCATTTCAAAGCTTCCCAATGTGCTTGACCCGGATTTGCCATGAAGCGACTTACAACACTCACTGCATGTGCCAAGTCCGGTCGACTACACACCATCCTGTACATAATGCTACCCACTCCACTTGCATATGGAATAGAGTCCATTTTCCTCCTTTCCACTTCGGTGATAGGAGCTTGTACAATAGAGAGCTTTGTATGATGACCTAAAAGAGTGCTAATGGATTTAGATTCATGAATTCTAAACCTTTCCACTACCTTCTTCAAATAGCCACGTTGATATAAGAACAACTCACTCTTCTTCCGGTTCCTTACAATGTCCATCCCAAGAATCCTCTCACTACAAGAAATCTCGCTATTTCCCACGGCCTTTTACCCACGGTCAAAATGCCGTGTGTAATTTTTACATTTCCCACGGATTTTACCGTGGGAAACTGGTAGTTTGTTTCCCTCAGATTTTCCCACGGTCCAGACCGTCGGAAATAAAACCAGAGACATTTCCCACGGGCAGGCCGCAGGTAAGGGCTGGATCAAAGTGGCGCGAAACTATGCCGCCCTTTTGCCCTTGGTTTTCCCACGGCTTAGCCGTGGGTAATTTTCCCACGGCTTATACCGTGTGTAGATGACGATTTGTATTCCGCTGTTTCCCACGGCTTGGACCGTGGGTATCTGTTTATTTTAATTTCTGACGGCTAAGCCGTGGGAAATACTTATTATAACAAAAAAATCGCGTAAAACCAGCTCCTTTCTTCTCTCCTCTCTTCTCTGAAACCTACAGCTCTCTTCACTCTCTCTTCTCTGAAACCGGCGCCGAGCCTCCACCAGCGCCTCCCACAGCCACCAACGCCTCCCACTGCCACCAGCGCCTCCACCAGCGCCTCCCACAGCCACCATTGTTCTGAAAACGTTGCTCCCACCGGCACCGCCATCGAGCTTCCCACGCACCGCCGCCGCTCCTCAGCCTCCCACCAACGCCTCCCACTGCCACCAGCGCCTCCACCAGCGCCTCCCACCGCCACCATTGTTCTGAAAACGTTGCTCCCACCGGCACCGCCATCGAGCTTCCCACGCACCGCCGCTGCTCCTCAGCCTCCCACCAACGCCTCCCACTGCCACCAGCGCCTCCACCAGCGCGTCCCACCGGTAACCACCGCCACTTCTCCCTTTGACTGATTCCAAATATACCTAGGTTAATAAATAATACCTATTTTAAATTTTATTTTCTGTGATTTAGCACATTGTATGCAGTATGAGCTAATGTATAACTCAACACACACAAGATGGAACTTTTATCACAGGGATTGTAACAATTGCACAGGGATAGTGAGAGCGTTGATGAGTTGATGAGTTTATTATAATGATCAATTCCTGCCTGATTGATTTCTCCGGATCCATCTAACATAAAATTTATATGATTTCAGAATTCTATAATCTTCTAGAAGCTATGCACAGGTAAACTGAAACTTCCAAAGTAGCAAGAAATATACTTGATAATTAATCAATCAAACTTTTCTGCTAAAATATTCAACAGACACAAAAAGAGTCAATGTTCTTTTGGAACTTGGAGTACAGGAATAAGTAACAAATAGGCGTGAACTGTCCGTCCAAAACAAATTATATCAGAGAGAAATTTGAACAATTTTAAACCTTGTTTGGAAGCACATTTAGATGAGACGAAATTTTAAAGCAGCAAATCATGTTTTGGACAAGCTGAAATTAAGAAAAGTAGCATTAGAGAACCAAACACAACATCTGAATGTTATGGGTTTGGGTTATGGTGGCGTGCGTAACCCAAACCTCAATGAATTAGGGTCAGAGCTTTAAACACCACACGATCAATTTAAGGAGTTGGATATAGGAACAGAGCAATTATGGGGTCAAAATGCTCTGCAAATCAAGGGTCCAACTCCATTTCCAAATCTGAAATTTCCAAATGCAATGCAAAAAGAAAAAAAAGATGGATAATTTAAAATTAGAGAAAGGAGAGGTGCTCATATTCTATGGGTGTAAGCGTGTCTGTCATGCCATGGCAATAGCATTCAGTACGAGGAATTGTTTATAATCATCGCAACCAACCCCCTTCAATCTCTTCTATTCTATCCATCACTGAAAAATCAGTTAGCAAAACTAAAAAGACACAACAATGGAAAAGAAACTTGAAACTTCGACTTCAATCGCGCACACAACAGTTAATGAATTGAAAATAAAAAGCTTCAACACCGTTAAACAAGCGAAGAAGAGAAGGAGGGGAAATCGAGAGCATGAGACTATGGAAGCCGCCTTAGTTTCGTAGGAGGCTCTCAAATGAGAATGGGAGAGATGATCGGTTATATATATACACAGATGCATAGTTTTTTTTTTTTAGAATATTTAATTATGATTGTTTGTTAATTTTATGAGTCTACTATGTACTTTATCTATGTTGATATAGTAAGGTGTGATTTGAGCAATTATTGCTTAATTTTACCCTAAGAACTTGAATTTCAAGTACAAAGGGTGTCTTGTACGGTTAAATTTTATTTTATATAATATTTGAGCAAAACCTTAGCTTCCCGTTTGAGGTTCAATATCATTGAGCACATGTACTAGTTAGGTACATACCGCTCTTTGTTTATTGAACCTTGAATTGTCCAAGGGGACAGTTTGAGAAAAAACATTTTCTTCACTCGTATAATAGTCATTGTGTACTTCTCATGCCTTATATTTGATGAAATTGCGGTCTGATACATTTCCTTTTGTTCTCTGGATGCATACTTGACCGCGATCAAGTTGTGTAGCTGGAGACGAAGGGGAAATGCTGCCGAAATTTTGTCAAATATAAGGTATGTGAATTAAGCAATAATTATTAATACTAGGATCGAGTGTTGAAAACGTTTCTTCTTGAATGGGATAGGGCCATACCAATTAACGAAAGGGAGTGTGATTTTGGATTGTGAAGCATTTGTTGGATAAATCTCTAAGCTGGCGCGCATGTTGTTGAAATTTAATGTTTAAATTTATCTGGATTTTTTATGAACATGCAGAAGATGGATTGTTATCCTTCGAATCGTAGTTGGATGTATGATAGGTTATATCCGAAAAGAGGGGGTCTGAAACGATCTTTTATAGATGGGGTTGAAGAGTTTGTTACCCAAGCAAAGCAGCAGAAATGTTTCATCGATGATGGATATCGAATTAGATGTCCGTGCGCTAAATGCCAATTTATACAGCTCATTCTTGTTATCTGAAAACATGAGTGAACAAGAGCAGTCTGCTCATATACATGCAGATTTTGCAAAGTGGTTTACACAACAAGTAAGTATCTTAAAATTCTTTGAACTAGTAACTTCCTGTAAAATCTAGACATAAGCGATTTTTCCATTTAACATACGTAGGTTTACAGTGAGGCACCGACTGCTGTCAACCGACACTTAAGGAACTTATCCGACGGTCCTAATTCAGCTGTCAAAGAATGGCATACGTTCTTTGTGAATGGGTACAAATTTCATACCCAATCATGGACGGAGGGCAAAAAAACAATAAATAGCGGGGTTTACGTAAAGGGCCTCACAGAAGGAGGCGAAGATGACTTCTACGGCGTGGTCCAACACATATATGAATTGGAGTACACTTATTTAGACTATACTAAAAAAATAGTTTTGTTTTATTGTAGTTGGTTTGATCCATCCATTAAGGGCACAAAATATAATCCAAAATGTAATACTGTGGACATCCGAATGAGTGGAAAATATCAAAGGTTTGATCCGTTTATCTTGGCACAGAATGTTAGACAGGTGTATTATGTTCCTTATCCGGCAACTCGAAAAGACAAACGAGGTTGGTGTGTTGCCATCAAGACCAAACCAAGGGGTCGCATCGAAGCGGATGATCCAGAGGTAGAGGTGCCTTATCAAGTGGATGAAATGTCACGTATAAATGAAGTCATTGAAGTTGAGCCGATTGGTTACTTACGTGACTTGCAAGTCCCTGGTGAAGAAGTGGATATCATTAATTTGTCGTCCATCCATGAGCATTTGGACGAAGAAAATGATGGTTCCACGGAAGATAATGACTCAGTAAGATTTGAACATGATGAAGATAATGACTCAGCAAGATCTGACGATGATGTCTCAAATTCTGAATAAAGCTTAAATCATTTGTTTAAGTTTTAATTGTATTAGTGAATTATATTGTTTGACTTTATATATGACTTAGATTTTGCTCTATCTTGGATTATTAGTGAGTTACATTTGTTAATTTATGGATTAGATAACTTATATTATTGCTTTATCGGATGAGTTATATATTTCATGAATTTTATTTTAACATTAAAATGCTCTATATAGACATGGTATCAGGAGGAGGATGTGACCCACCTCCACCCAGACCACCCACTGGTGAGAAGGGTAAGGGTGCGGTCTCCGATACTGACCAGCGTCCGACTCGTCGTCGGAACAGACCCTCCCGTCATATAGTGATTCGTGAGTTTGTAGATGGATACTCGCCTATGCCTTCTACATCTACCCAGTCAGTGCCAGCACTCGCACCACGCCCATCCACATCTACACCGCGTCCATCCGCACCTACACCGCGCCCACCCACACCTACATTGTGTCGACCTGTATCTACACCACCTCCATCGATTGCACCTGAGATTGATACGATTCCCACTCCGAGGTTCATGCCACATGCACCTCAGGGCGCTTCTACTTCAGCAGGTGTGGCGGAGATGTCACCTGCTCATCGTCAGGCTGAGGAGGAGCAGTATAGTCCTGGTTATTCACGCTCACCTTCAGAGGCAGGGGTGGGCGAGGATGAGTCAGAGGAGGTAGAGGAGATTCACTTAATGCCCGATGGTCGACCTATTATCAGGCCGGTTGGTAATGGGTAAGAATTAATAAAGAAACATTTATTCGATTTTTATTATAAATTATTACAATGTCTTTGATTGATTCATACTCTTTTATTCTTAAGGTTCCTTCCTTCGAAGAGAGCTGCATCTGCCATCTCGTATGTTATTCATCGGAGGTATCATAGGGCATGTCCATCATGGGGAGCGCTTAATGATGGGGAGCGGAATATTATGTTTGAGGCTTTTAGAGTAAGTTGCAAAAATTCAATTTATTTAATGTGGTTTTGATTATTTCGTAAATAATTAGTATAACAAATATTATTTATGTTCTTCTAATACAGGGTCAAGTTGCATGGAGGATTGAGCATGAGTCGGAGATTGAGAGGATCTTTCACATGAAAGCCTCTCGCCGCCTCTCCGACATGCTTAGGGAGGCCCGCAATTCAGGCTCACAGCCAGACTGGATTGGAGATGGCATTTGGGAGGACTTGTGTCGTCACTGGGCTTCAGATGCGTTTAAGAAAATGTCAGATCAAGCTAAGAAAAATAGGGCATCGGAAAAAGGGGGGAGCCTGCACACAGGAGGTTCCATCAGCCAGGCGCAGTACGCAGAACGTATGGTACGTTTATACTCTCATTTTTTATGCATTAAATATATTTATTTCAACATCAATTGTTTATTAATTACATTTAGTGTAATTTATTATCCATGCTTGTGTTACAGGCTGTGAAGTATAAGCGAAATGTGAAGGTTAACGAGCTCCACCGCCGTACCCATACTAGGAAGGGTACAGGCGAGTATGTAGATGAGCGCTCGAGGCGCACTCAGGTAATAAATATATACCCTTTATATGTCCTTTATTTTTAATTTAATAATTTTGTATCATATATGAGCTAATTAGTGTGTTTTGTCCTGAATAACAGGAGGAGTTTGAGGCGAGGATGTCTCAGGCTAGGTCGTCTTCATCCAGTTCAGCTGACCCCGAGGAGGAGGACCGGCTTGCATTGCGTATTTGGGCAGAGGTTGTTGGCGGTAAGTATAAGGGCCGCTTGTACGGTGCTGGAGATCTTGCTCGCAACTACCGGAAAGGGTCTTCGTGCATCTTGGACGTTAGTACTGAGGCGTCCACTAGTCGCGGTAGTCGTCCTCGGGAGTCTGCGGAGATTGCTGAGCTGAGGCAGAGATTGGCCGCTTCCGAGGAGCGTGAGCGGCAAAGGGATGAGATGATGCAACGGATGATGGAGACGATCCAGCGATTAGAGCAGCATCAGTCCACACAGCCCCCCCCACAGCAGCATCAGCCTCCGCAGCCCGGTCAGCCGACCCAGGGCACCTCAGAGGAGGATGATGACTCTTTTGACCAGCTTCTTGAGGATCCTTATAGAGATGGAAATTATTAGATTATGTCGTTAGGTTTTGTATGAATTTTTAGTTTTTATTGTTTGTAAAAAAACGTACATTACTTATGTTTTAAATTATGATGTCAATTTATGTGATTTGTATTTTATCTATTTTGTCATATTTATTTACTTATTACTTTGAAATAATTAAAAAATATAATTTTTGACCACATGAATAAAAAATTATAAACAAAATTTAATTAATTAATTAATTTTATTTATATATTATTGAAATTTTTTTAAAAAAACTAAATTAATATTTCCCAGGGTTAAAGCCGTGGGAAAAGGCCGTGTGAAATTTTGTGTAATTTCCCAGGGTTTTAACCGTGGGAAAATTCACAGGGGGTAAGCCGTGGGAAAGCCGTGGGAAATTTCCCAGGGTAAAAACCGTGGGAAATTACACACGGTTACATAGCCGTGGGAAATTTCCCACGGTTTTTCTAAATTGACCGTGGGAAAACAATTCCGACGCCCATATTTCCGACAGCTCTATTGCCGTGGCTAATCCGTGGGAAAATTGTGTTTTCCCACGGATTTTTGTGTTTTCCGACGGATTTAAACCGTGGGAAACAGCGAGTTTTCTTGTAGTGTCTTAGCAACCCCGAGACCCTTCATCTCAAATTGAGCATTTAACCTCTCTTTGAGTTTATCAATCTCACGCTTGCTAGAACTCGCTATAAGGATATCGTCCACGTATAAAAGCAAATAAAGAACATACTCCTCATCTCTTTTCAATATGTAGACGCAACTATCATAGCTACTTCTTAGAAAATCATATCTTAAGAGGAAATCATCAAATTTTTTGTACCATTATCTTGGGCTTTGTTTCAAGCCATAAAGAGATTTTCTCAAAAGACATACCTTTGACCCATTCTTTACAAACCCTTCCAGTTGTTGCATATAGATTGTCTCCTCAAGGTCTCCATGTACAAACGCTGTTTTGACATCCAATTGTTCCAACTCCAAATCAAGTTGATTCACAATTGCCATCAAGATCCTTATAGAGCAGTGTTTTACCACCGGTGAGAAGATCTCATTGTAGTCGATCCCTTCCACTTGGGTAAAACCCTTTGCTACAAGCCTTGCCTTATACCTTGCCTTCTCAACACCCGGAATGCCTTCCTTTCTTTTGAAGATCCACTTGCATCCTACTACCCTCTTATTCTTGGGTAAATCAACAAGTGTCCAGGTTTGATTTTTCTCCAAGGACAACATTTCTTCGTTTATATCATGCAACCACATATCTCTATCCTTGCTCTCCATAGCATCTCTGAAATTCTTTGGTTCTATATCTTGAATTTCCTCATCCGCATTAAGAGCATAACAAATAAGGTCTGCATACCCAAAACGATTAGGAGGTACAATATTTCTCCTAACTCTATCCCTGGCCAACCGGTAGTCTTCTTCTGGTGGTGGTTGTTGATCCGCAACCTCTGTTGGTGGAGGACTTTCACCTCTAGTAGCACATGTAGGAGTAGAAGACTCCACCTCAAACTGAGTTTTTTCCTTTCCACTTTCTGAGTTGCCCTCCTCTAGTTTCCTGCACATCATTGCTATTCTAGTCCCATCAAATGTGACATCTCGGCTGATTATACACTTTGACTCCCCAGGTTCCAACTTCCACAACTTGTAGCCCTTCACACCCTCCGGATAGCCAATGAAGATACATTTAACAGCTCGAGCCTCTAATTTTCCTTGTCTCATATGAGCAAATGCTAGAGCACCAAATATTCTCAAATTCAAGTAGTCAACTGGCTTGCCACTCCAAACTTCCATCGGTGTCTTGCTTCTCCCCAGAAACTTTTGGGCAGCCCCGCTCCCAAAAGCATACACCTCACACGCTCTAAAATGGTCCAATTCATCCTCTCGGCTAGGCCATTCTGCTGTGGTGTCTGCGCTACTGTTTTATGCCTTTTTATTCCCTGTTTCCTGCAAAACTAGTTAAATTGCTCTGAAACAAACTCCAGGCAATTGTCATTCCTTAAAACATTCAGTTTAGTTCCTAATTGATTTTCTATGAGAGTGTGCCATTCTTTAAACTTTTGAAACGTTTCTGTTTTGTCTTTCAAAATATAAATCCATACTCTCCTAGAAAAGTCATCAATAATGGTGAGGAAATATGAACCTCCTCCACGAGTCTTAACTCGTGAAGGACCCCATAAATCTGAATGTACATACTCAAAAGGTCTACTAGAATTATGCATGCCACTTCCAAATTTAACTCTATGAGCCTTACCTAGAATGCAATGATCACAAAATTCTAATTTACCAAGTGTATCACCATTAAGCAAATTTTGTTTCTCAAGTTCAACTAAACCTCTTTCACTAACATGCCCTAGTCTCAAATGCCATAGCTTGGTCTTATCATGCGGTGTTTGACTAGTAATTGATGCATGTGCAATAATAGTACAACCCTCTAGAATATACAATCCGTTTTTTTTTTAGTTCCTTTAGCAACTACTAATGTACCATTTGAAATTTTAATCATGCCGTGTTCAATCTTAGTAGAATAATCTAATGCATCAAACATACTAAGCGATAAAATATTTCGTCTAAGTTCCGGGACGTACCTCACATTAGATAAAAGGATTTCGCGATTGTCAAACATTTTAAGCCGGATAGATCCCATACCTTGTACTTTGCATGGCTTGTTATTGCCTAGAAGCACCACTCCACCTTCTTTAAGGTCTAATGACTCGAAGTAATCCTTCCTTGGACACATATGATATGAACATCCGGAATCCATTACCCAATTCTTTTGTGAGTCCGAACTTGATGCCACCAACACACCCGCACTTTCATAACCATCATCACTGACTACAACATCTGCCTTATCATGTGATTTTCGAGACTCTTTTCCACCACCCGGTAGATAGCAATCCTTCCACCAATGACCTGTTTTACCACAATTGTTACATGTGTCCTTTGACTTGGACTTTGTCTTTGAGGGATTCTTCGAATTTGATCGAGGCTTCTTCTTCTTTGGTCATTTCTTCTCCGTTGGTCTACCCTTTGACACATTTAGGCCCTCACCATTGTCTTCGGATTTGAGCTCTTGTTGCTTGTGAAGCTCCTTCGTTCGAATCGACGTTTGCACTTCATCCAAAGTTATGGTTTGGTTCTTGCCATAGAGGATGGCATCTTTGAAATGTTCAAAGGGTTTAGGTAGAGAGTTGATAAGGAGCAAAGCCTTGTCCTCATCATCAAGTTTCACCTCAATGTTTTCTAAATCATCAAGGATCTTGTTGAATTCCCCAATTTGCTTCGTAATTGTCCTTGATTCAATCATCTTGAAGGAATACAATTGTTGTTTCAGCAATAGCCTATTTGCTAGAGACTTTGTCATATACAAAGACTCCAATTCAACCCACATTCCAGTGGTGATGTTCTCTCTTGCAACCTCCCTTAGCGCCTTATCACCTAGACACAAGATGAGGGCATTTCTTGCCTTGTCTATCATGTCTTCCTTCTCCTTTTGAGAAAGCATAGTAGGCATCTTTGCCTCACCCTTTAATGCTTCTGCACATCCTAGCTGTATCAAGATTGCTTCCATCTTGATTCTCCATAACCCGAAGTCACTATTTCTAGAGAACTTTTTGATGTCGTATTTTGTCCCCATGGTTTAGCCTCTTCATTCTTCCTTTCGATTCCCACAGACGGCGCCACTTGTTGGTCCAATGAATTAGATACAAGACACAAAGTCCCTAAACACAAACAAACACACAAAGAAAACAACAGCCACAAAGTACAAACAACAAACACTTGGTATGCACAATATTAACAAGCAAGAAATTAAAGAGAAAAAGTAGAGAATCACACACAAGACTTTCACGTGGTTCGATCAATGTGATCTACATCCACGGGAGGGAGCAGCTCCACTATAATCAAATGAATTCGGATCTGGTTACAACAATAGAGAACAATGGTGTTCTTGCCCAATCTAGCAAAACCCCAATTCACAATGTGTCTCTATCTTCTCTTAACCCTAGAACCCAAATCTCACTTTGATCTTCTCTCAATTTACAATCAAGTGTTATTCTCTCAAGAACTCTATGAAGATTCGCACATAAAATCGCTCCAAGAATGCTTTGATCTCTGAAACTGGTTTCTTATCTTGAACGTTCTGTTTCTGGAGTTTATAACAGATTTCCGAAACGAAGATTTCGCTTAACGAAATTCCACTCGCTTAGCGAAATTGAGACAGAAGCGAAACACTGAAATTCCTTTATTTTCGCTTAGCGAAATTATTTTCGCTTAGCGAAAATGAGACAGAAACAAAGACTTGAAGAACATCAGATTTCGCTTAGCGAAATTGCAACAGATTCAAACTTGCAATTTTGAGTCATTCTTCACAGGGGAGATATTGAAATTGATGAATTCAGTGAAGGCAATCAAACTCCAAAATACCAGGAAAAAAAAATGCTGCAGAGGGTCGTTTTGAAGTTGTTTTGTCTAAGTCGCAAAAGAAAAAAAAAATAAGATGAAGAAACAAAAAGAATTTCAACACAAAGGTGTATCATACCCTTGCCAGGGCAGGAGGACCTAAGAATTTTGCTTAATGAAGTGCATCTACTGGAATGTAAGAGGGCTTGTCAACCCTTCAACTAGGTTGGCGCATAAAAAGCTTTGTGAAACAGACAAGCCTAATTTTGTTTTTTCTTTCTGAACCTTATGGGGGGGAATTTGGCTATGAACATTGATATGAGGAAGGCTTTTCATACCTTAGATTGGAGGTTCTTGTTGAAAGTCCTGCATGCCTTTGGTTTTGAGCAAAAATTTTGTAAGCGGATTGAAACTATTCTTCTCTCGGCCAAACTATCTATTTTTGTTAATGGCAAAGCTACAGGATATTTTTCTCGTAAAAGAGGGTCGAGACAAGGGGATCCCTTATAGGTGTTGAGTAGAGGCATTACAAAATTGGTTCAAAATGGGAAGCTTAAATTGATGTCTGGTACTAAAGGAACATTAGTGCCTTCACATGTATTATATGCAGATGATGTAATGATTTTCTGTAGGGGGACTCAGAGTAATTTGCATGCTCTCATGGAATTATTTCAGAATTATGGTAGAATTTCTAGTCAAATCATCAATCCTTCTAAATCTACCTTCTGTTCTGGAGCTATTTCTGGCAGAAGGCAAACAATTATTGCTGATACTTTCGGCTTTGATATCGGCAAATTTCCATTTACTTATTTAGGCATCCCCATATTTAAAGGAAAGCCTGAAGGTATTCATTTACAACCTATTGCTGATAAGATTAAGTCTAAGTTTGTTTCTTGGAAAGCTTCTTGGTTGTCTACTGGAAGGGTTCAATTGGTGAAAACAGTTATTCATGGTATAATGTTATATAGCTTCTTGGTTTATAGTTGGCCTGTTAGTCTTCTCAAAATTGTGGACAAATGGATCAGAAATTTCATAATGGTCGGGTGATGTTAATCATAAGAAGATAGTGATTGTTGTTTGGCATAAAGTTTGCAGTCCAATGATTGAAGGATGGCTAGGAATAAGGTCTCTCGAGGATGTTAATAATGTTGTTGCTTTGAAATTATGTTGGGATCTTATTCAATCTAATAATTAGTGGGCTTGTTTATTGAGAGCTAGAGTTTTCGACAGGAATAGTCCAGTTTCATACCATATTGGATCTTCTATTTGGGCAGGTTTGAAGATCAAACTTTTTGTTGTCAAAGAAAACCATATTTGGTAGATTGGTTCAGGCAATTCTGTTAAATTTTGGATTGATTTATGGTTATTTCAACCTTTGGTTTCAATTTTGGATATCTTTAGTCATATATATGCATACTCATCTTAATGCTAAGGTGAAGGTTTTTATTAGCAATGGTCAATGGACAATCCCAAGAACTCTGTTGCAGCATTTGCCTGCTTTAAAGAATGAAATGCAACAAATTCATATTCCTACTACTGCCTATGATGATCAAATGTTATGGAAGCATTCAGACTCGGGTGAGAATTATCCTTTAAGGATGCTTATTTATTTTATAAACTAATCAGCAAATCTCTTCCTTGGGCTAAGCTTTTTTTGGAACAATGACATTCCTCCATCAAGGTCACTTCTTATTTGGAGAATTTTTCATAGCCGCATGACAACAGATGAAATATGTTGAAAAGGGACTGTGTGATTGTTTCCATGTGCAGTCTTTGTGAGAGAGTTGTTGAATCTTCTCGACTTTATTTTGTGATTATGATTTTGCTAAACAGATTTGGAATTGGCTGAGTTCTATAACCCGTGTTAATATGGATTGCTCTTCTGGTCAAGACATTTTGTCTATATGTGACAAGCAATGGTCTTCCCAAGTTAAATATGTGATTCATGTAGCTGTTATTAATGGTTTCTGGGCTATTTGGACTTGCAGGAACAAGGTCAGATTTGACAATCAGAAAATTTCTTTGCATGCTGCTTTAATAATGGTTACTGCAAGTGTCTCATTATCTTGAAATTACAGTAATGGTTTCCTGATATCCTCTATGCAGGAGTTTGTTATTTTAAAGGCTTTTGTTGTGGCAGAAAAGCCTTGTAAGGCTCCTAAAGTTAAAGAAGTTAGCTGCTGTCCACCTGCTTGTTATTGGATCAAATGTAATACGAATGGTGTAGCAAGAGGTTCTGCATGTCTTACTGCTTGTGGTGGTATTCTGTGACAAGAGTGCAGCAACTTTGGGTTGTTTTGAAGTTAATCTTGGTATTACACATGCTCTTCATGTTGAGATTATTGGTGCTATGATTGCTATTGAGTTGGCATAATTTCTGGTTGGAATGTGATTCCAAATTAGTTGTTCTTGCCTTTAAGTCTATTAACATTGTTCCTTGGCAGTTGAGGTATGGATGGAAACATTGTTTAGAGTTGACTAATAAAATGCGATTCATGATTTCACATATTTATTGTGAAGGCAACAATTATGCAGATAAACTTGCCCGTCATGGCATCAGTATACATGGATTTCATTGGTGGAATACTATTTCTAAGTCCATTAGTGAAGTTTTTTTAGGAATAGAGTTGATTTTCCTAATTATAGGTTCAAATAATGTTTGAGCAAGGGTTTTGGTTTATGTCTCCCCTTGTCATTTTCTTTGTATTTTTTTCCTGTTATTAATAAATTTACCGATATGCTGCAAATGTTCGGTGGTAATTGAGATGCCTTCCTAGCTGTGATGTGAGTTATCATAGTGATGCTTTTGCATAAAAAAAGAGAATATATTATCATACACATGATTTTAGATAATTATTATGAAAGTCAAATATTTATAATTATAACGCAACAAAGCACAACTGAGTTACAATGGCATTATTAATCAAATATTGATTATAATATGTGTAAATTTTTGGACAGTTACTGTGAAAATCAAATATTCTTAACATTATAGCGAATAATACATAATTGAAAAAAATTACACCACTAGATGCATTTGTTAGATTTTTTCAAGATCTATACCAGGATTTAGAACACCTAAAAAAAATTGTAAATTGCAAATAAATTGTGTATCTCTTGAAGACATTTTTGAAGGATGTTGAAGAACGCACACTTGTAGACGTCAGGAAAAAGGTCTTCTATCAGAACTCTCTCTTTTATCAAAACTATCTCTTAGATGGAATATTGAGCAGTTACCAAGCGTGAGAGTAAAGTGGAGATCATGCCTTCCTTATATTAGAAGTTATAGCCCAATTTCCATCCATTATAGATATTAGGCCCAATAGGCATTACACATCACCTCAACAC
The DNA here is from genome assembly GCA_039655645.1 of Ammopiptanthus mongolicus. NCBI lineage: Eukaryota > Viridiplantae > Streptophyta > Magnoliopsida > Fabales > Fabaceae > Ammopiptanthus > Ammopiptanthus mongolicus. The sequence continues at coordinate 13,517,654 of CM077343.1, read as the reverse complement.
ACTTGCCAATTGGATTTGGCCCAATAATCTTATTTATATATGGTGATTCCCAAGCTCAGAATATATCACATAATAAAATAAGCTCATCAAGAAAAATAAATCAAGTCATATATTCAATCCATTTTAATAAAATAAAATAAAAACATCAATAAATATAAGCCCAAATAAAGATAATTCTAATAAGATTTCAAATTAAATTCTCCAAAATGTTTCTATAAATTTAATGTTAATTAACCTGGTGCAGGTAACTTATGCGCTTCACGTGCCTTCAAGTATTTCTCACCTACTTAGTGGCAAGCACGTTCAGTTGACACGATCATCAATACCTTGAGAAATTGCCACCATGCTAGCACTCTAGTGTAATTGCTCTGTTTATAATAGGACAGGGCTTGAGACTTTCTCCTCATAGAAAAAAACTCTTTACAAGTCCCAAAGAAGCTTAAGCTATACGTTCCTCAAGATAGAGATGGCTGTCACTAAGGAAGAGGAACAACAAAACCAACTCGAAGGCCACAAAGATCTCGCTCATAAGAGCCTCCTGCAGAGCGATGCACTCTATCAGGTCCACTCATGACTCAACAACTTTGCATTTTATCTCTGAACATAAACATTAATATTTTCGTTCCTATGTCTCACATTAGCTAACACGTACTAGTGCAGTATATACTTGAAACTAGTGTGCATCCAAGAGAGCACGAGTGCTTGAAGGAGCTCCGCGAGATGACAGAGAAACACCCTTGGTAAGATCATAGTTCTTTTCCTTCATCAACATATACTAGTATGAATATAGCCTTTAGAAATTAAAAATAAAAATAAAAACTTAAGAAATATACGAGACTCGGTATAATTTATAAACTATATGTGGATGTCACACTTGGTGATAAATATGTAGTGTCTAGTACAAATTTTGTGTTTGACTGTCTGCACACAAAAATTTCAAGCAGACCATATTACTGTTAGTGCCAATTTGCGGATAAAGCTTCTTAATTAGTTAGTTAATTTGCATGATATTGTTAAACAGGAACCTGATGGCTACACCACCAGACGAAGGACAACTTCTGAGCATGCTGCTTAAGCTCATCAATGCGAAGAACACAATGGAAATTGGTGTCTACACTGGTTACTCTCTGCTCTCCTCTGCCCTAGCTCTTCCCCATGATGGAAAGGTGCTGGAACTTTAAATACTATATATATGTATCCTTAAAAATTAATGTATAATAAATAACTGATGAATTTGTTTTAATTAATTAGATCTTGGCTATGGACGTGAACCGGGAATATTATGAATTGGGATTGCCCATAATTCAAAAGGCTGGAGTGGCTCACAAGATTGACTTTAGAGAAGGACCTGCTCTTCCTCTTCTTGACCAACTGCTTAAAGATGTGCGTGCATCACATATTATTATTACATACAATTTAAACTTTACAAAATCCCCAAAATTAAAAATCAATGCTTTTGAGATCATTTAAAAAAGTCACATGCATGATTATATATTTTAATCTTAATCATTTATTCATAATTTGATTGTTAAGGCTCTGTGTGATAAAAATAGCTGATAAACTAGCTTATGGCCGATAAGGTAGCTTATAGCTGATAAACTAATTTTTAACTGATAGCTGAACAGATAACTGATTGAATTTGAAGTGAATTTGAAGTGTTTGATAAAATTAGCGGTTGAATTAGCTTATAAAAGTAAAATAACGTAAAAGGATAATATTTATATTATTTTTATATAAACTCTTTCTAAATTCTAATTAAAGTTTTATATTTAGAATATTATTTTTTTAATTTTATTTTTAAATATTTTTATTAAATAATATAAATGAAATGACATGTTTATATGATTTTTTATATATAAATTTTAATTTATGATTTTTAATTAATAAGGATAAAAACGAGAAAAAAGTTAATAAGCTATAAATTATAAACTAAATAAATTAGCTTATGAAGGAAAACTATAAGCTAATTAGATAAACTTCTTTACTGACACCTATACTTGTTGTCAAACAAGCTTATAAACTAGTCTTTGGACTTGCTAAGATTTATTCTCCTGATCTCCCACACTTTCACACACTCCTCCCATATGCATGATGCATCCTATATCATCCTATATATTGGCTTGACTTGCAACCTGCAAGCATGGGGTTGTGTGTTTGTGATTCATTGGAACCGTGTCAACTTTGCAGGAAAAGAATAAGGGATCATTCGATTTCATTTTCGTGGACGCTGATAAGGACAACTACTTAAACTATCACAGAAGAGTGATTGAGCTTGTGAAGATTGGGGGGCTGGTTGGGTATGATAACACCCTATGGAATGGATCTGTGGTGGCTCCACCCGATGCACCACTCAAGGATTATATAAAGCATTATCGCAGTTATGTGATGGAGCTGAACAAGTATCTGGCTAATGATTCTCGGATTGAGATTTGCCAACTCCCTGTTGGTGATGGGATTACCCTGTGCCGCCGCATCATCTGATCACCCATTCTCATACCATTTTGTGTGCTTCAAGAATTTGGATTTTAATTACTAGTTTTTTACATAATTATGTTGCTCGAAGAGTGTTGGATAGATACAACATATTTTTCCCGAGAGATTTTGAATTATGAAGGTTTTATAATAAGGAATGCGTATGTTTACTCTCTTTTTTATCTACTATTATTTCTATTTTATCAACTTTTTCTTATATTAAATTATTTTTTCAGTTTAATAATTCAAATTAACTTATTCAATAAAGATATTAATAAAATAGAATTCGCAACAATGGTTGGATGGACGAGATGTAGGAAGAAAGTGGAGCATCCCAAATATTCATGGCTTTGGCTACGGTGAGAGACATCTTTTCACCATTGGATTGATGTGAGTTTCATGATTATTTTTTATACCCTCTACACTAGATTATCCCTTCCCCAACTACCTCCACAGCCTTTCTCACCTACCACTGCCATCGACCACAGCCCACCACCACCTGCACCAACATCATCCAAACTCCACCCTGCCCCTCCTCTCCGCCACATGCTTCGTCGGAACGTGAAATGCTTCCATCCTCGCGTCCTCATTGCCGTCCAGAGGTTCAACCTCAGAGCCTTCAAGTCCATCTCCTTCTTCGAGTACCAGAACGGCTCCGCCCCCGGCGAGTGCGACGTCACATGGCGCTTCTGCAATAGGGTCACCATCACAATCGTAAACCCACCCCCTCGTCCAAACGTAAACGACCACCGCCACCTTTTCGTTATGCAAACCATTCCCTTCCCTTAACCCTCGCCACCTCGTACCTCGCCAGCTTATGCCCCTACTTTGCACCGACCCTCCACGTATCGCTTTCTGGGTTGTAGATTTTCATTCCGCTCTCACCAATGGCTATGATTTTCCCGTCAACAGTCTCTGTCGCGAAGAATGATTTAGCAATAGGCATCGGGGACGCCGACAACCATTGATGGTTGGTGCGTATTGGGTGTTGGTGTGGGAGCACATTCCGCCCATGATGAAGAGCTTCCCCTGGCGAGGCAGGGCGGCGCACGCAAACGCCGGCGAGCCATGGGGTAAGGGAATGTCTTGATATAACCCTCCCGCAAACTTGTTCTCACTGAGTTTCTTCACACCGTTGTTCTCAACCCTCCAACGACGGTGAAGATCACGACGGTGTCAGAGAGCGTTGCGACGAGAGGTTGAAGACGGTGGGGAACATTGAAAAGGTGGGTGCGACAAGCAAAACCAGAGAGGAAAAACAAAATGTAAAAAAAAAAAAAAAAATCTGATGTGGAGGGTGGTGCATGATAGGATAATGTGGAACCCCTTGATCCAATGATTATTAAAAATGGTGCAGTAGAAGCAACCAGTTAGTTATTTATCTTTGCTCTTTTCCTCTCTCCCAGCTTAAAAACCTCTTCAAGAAAGAAGTTCTTCCTCTATAAGGAGTTAGAACAAAAGAATTTTTCATGGTTGAGTTAAAATTGTAATAATGGAGACTAAAATATACAGAAATTCACTAATTGAGGGTATAGTATTTTTTTCCGGAGTATTCTCCCACCAAATAGGTTAGAGACTAATATATGATCAGATGTCAAAGCGAGGATCTCTCCCAATAGTATTTTTCATACACATGTTTAAGTGACTAAAACTCCTTTCCCTTAAAACAACACACATTGATAAATCGAAAATGATTTTTGAGATATGTATTTTTTACAATATTTTCAGATAATATTAGAGATAGTATTTAATTTATATGAATGTTAATAAATATCAAGATATCACCTTTTTTTTTTTTTGATGAAAAAGATATCACATATTTTGATATAAAGTTAAAAAATGTAAGTAAATATAAATTATTATCTCAAATGTTATCTAGATATTACAAATATTTTTTCTTCACATCCGTACCTATTATCAGTCTAATTGGTTAATTGGTTAAAGCTAAGTGTATAAGGAGAAGTTGGAAGTTCACCCTGATAAAGGAGGAAAAAAAAATCTAATATAAAACATCATTACCATACATTTAAAGAAAGATATGCCGTTAATGATGATGGATACTCATATTTATATCATGATTAAAAAAAATAAAAAGGGTAGATGTACGGTAAGTCGGTAATGGCTTTCTACCTCATGGGTGACATGAGAAAAATGGTATGTATATTGATAATTTCTTTACACGCTAATTTGTCGTTATCTTCTTTATTATTCAGACAATAGTGTAATGCAAGTCGGTCAGTCAACTTTATATATATATTGAATATTAAAATATGATATTGTGACGCCTGATATTGATAAGGATGAGGAGTGATCGTTGATGTATGAAGTATGGATAAGGAACGGCTTCTGATAGACTTCTAAGCAAAGGAACTCATATATGAACTGAATTCATTCATATCAGAATGAGAGGGATCCTGAGACTGTGTAGGTATGAGACTGCATAGTTAAGAAAGACTTAAAAGATTTGATTGGTACTATCTATAGCAACAAGATGCATATTCTTTTCGAGAGCCCAGAACATAAAAATTTCATAGTTAAGCGTACTTGATTTTGAGCATTTGTGAGATGAATGACGTTCTGGGAAGCTTGTGAGTGAGGACAAAGCTGGCTGAAAAGATCCGTATTAGTTTATGGAGACAGTCGCCAATCCTGAAAGTAGTCAGGACTGTTACAAATATCATATTATGTCTCTATATGTTTTGGATATATTTTTAAAGTATCTCGCTAATTAATATATAATGATATTGATTAAATAATCAAAAAAATAGTAAATTTCTATTGAGAATCCAAATAATTCCTTATTCAATAGGTTAAGTAGACCATTTTTTCAACAAAAACTTAATTCTTTTAATCAATACCACATCGCGTAGTATTTGCAATTTTTAAAATATATATATAAATAAAAAAAGAAGATAAAAGCACGTAAGAAATAAAGATAAATATATGAATTTAATTGATATGTAGTGTAGGTGTAAAGATATTTTACACTGTCAACAAATTAAAATTGTCACATAATATAATTTGTTTGAATCTTATCTTAACTATTTTAAAAGTCATCATATTATAATTTTTAATTGATTGACAATATAAAAAATTTAGTCTAAATATATATACTTTATCAAATAAAATATTCGGAACTTGATATATAAAAATAACAGGACTCGTTCTTTTATGCGAAAAAAACATTCTGGGATTTAATAAGAAACTTGGTGCCTAATCACTACATTAAAAAAAGTTGATGCCCAACAACCTTGACTAACGTGATGGACACGATGGCCTCCAATTTGATAAATAATGCACGTGAAAAAAAACAGCATTTATATAAAGTATTAGTGTAATTACCTGTGTTTAGCACGGGATTGTAAACAATATACCATAAAATGAATAAAAATTGAAGGATAAAATTAATAAATTATATTGAGAAATAAATATAATTTTTTTATCAACCAAAGATATTTTATTAAATGAAGTATTAGGCTTATGTCAAGAACCTTATAACAAGAACCTTTAGATTAAAGCTTTAGGCTTATGGCAATGAAAAATAAACTCCAAAGGATTCATAACCATTATATATAAAATAAAAGTGAACTCATTCAACCTTTGCTCTAATCCAAGATCAAGATCTCACCTTAACCAATTCCATCACTAAGGTATCAAAGTCTAAAACATCATCCCTAAACATGTCATTCCTATGTAACCATAATGACTGAACAATTGTGAACCATAATATAAACCGTACCTCGCCTTTTGCATAAGCGGAATCCAAAATGTTGAAGAAAGTGCTTTGCAATCTTTCGGGAGCACCACCTCAAAGCCAAGCCAAGCATCGCAATTCCTCCAAACGTGATATGAAAACCTGCATGTGGAAAACAAATGGGCAGTGTTCTTTATCATTAAAAAATACATTTCAGGTTGGCTTCAAGTCTAGAATTCCTCTCCTACTTAGATTAACTCTTGTTGGAATCCCATTTAGAATTATTCTCCAAGCTTGACTTGTCACCTTTAGTGGAACAAGCTTACCCCAAAAGGACTTGAAAAAGATTGCGTCAACGGGCGTGTTGTCCACCTGAATTCGTGAATAAGCTGATTTTACCAAGTATAATCCCAAGGTGTCAAGCCTTTAACTCCAACAATTAGATTTATCTTATTCAATATGCACCAAACTCAGAATATTCATAAGATCCTGGAAGAGTTGACGTTCTCACTCGAAGAATTCTCTTCTCCATCTCAACCTCCACACCTAGACTCCTATTCTCCCTTCGCCCATCTCACACACCTTTGCTTCCCTATTTTCTGATATTGCATATAATCTACTAAAGGAGAATCTTAACTTTTCCTCCCCTACCCAAACATCCCTCCAAAATAGAACATTCCTCCCCTCACCCACCATTCTTTTACACCCAGGTTCTAGCCACCCCCTACTAGACTCCCCCACTCAGATGCTTACTTTCCCTAAGTCCTCCCACCAAGCGAACCCCCTCCTAAATCCATTATCCTTTTTCTTCATCATGGTACTCGATAATTGCCCCTCGTATCTAGATTGTAGCACCTTACACCACAAAGCCTCTGGCTCATTAATGAGTCTCCATCTCAATTTTCCAACTAAGGCTACATTGAAGCTCTCAGTGTTTTTAATCCTTAAACCACCAGCTTCCTCTCTCCCAACTGACCCAACTTGTCCTCTCTTCCAACCGCCCCCCCCAACACAGAAATTTCCTTTGAATACTAGTAATGGAGTTTACAATAGATTCCAACGCTTTATAAAAAGACAAAAAATAGATAGGTAAGAATGACATCATCGAGTTTATGAGAGTGATTCACCCACCAAAAGATAGGTGTCTTCATTTCTACCTTGATAGCTTCTCGATCATCATATCAATAATAAGATTCCAAGTATAAGTTTTCCTCAGGTTAGCCCCAATTGGAAGACCAAGGTAATTAAAAGGTAAGGAGCCAACCTTGCAATTCAAGAGAGTAGATATATCTATGATGAGATCTATATTCACATTCATCCCGATCACACTGCTTTTAAGATAATTTACTTTGAGACTAGATATAAGTTCAAAAGATCTCAAAATACTTTTGGGTACCCTTGCATTCCCCAAAGATACTCCCCAACCAATAAGGTATCATATGCGTACTATAAATAAGAAATTTATGTACAACTTTCACTGCCAACCTTATATCCTTTGTAGAGGTTTTTTTGAGCCGCACTTCTCATGTGAGGACACTTAGTTCCTCTACAACCATCAGAAACAGAAAAGGTGCCATAGGATCTCCTTGTCTCAATCCTTTGCTCACTTGAAACTCTTCTGACGGCCTTCCAATAAGCAGAACTGAGACCAAGACAAACTCAAGACTGAGACAACCCGCCATCCCATCAGTAGGACCTAAGATATTATCTAATCTTAATCGCATAATAAACGTTAGCACGCCTTATTAATACGAAGCGAAGCGGAAAATTTAGCGCGGAATCAAAACAATAGACTCGGCACGCCACGCTTCAGAGTACACAGCTTAAAATATAAAGAAAAATATCACATACATCATTGCCCTGTCAGTAGGGCTACAGTAGTAAAGTAGTACATACAGAGTATATTGTTACAAACCAAAATAACAGTACGAAAGAGAGGCCGAGAGACAGCTTTCCGGCTAATCACGATCACTGTCCAACCTCTCGAGGCTAGGGTTCGTAGCCCGTCCTCCGGCGTCAGGCTCTTACGGAATGTCGTCCAGTTCCTCAGCAGCTGGTTCTTCTTCGGGATCTTCCCATTAAATAAAGTAACAAATATAGACAAATAAAGGGAGATAAGAAACATAATTCATCAATATGGGAGAGGGGCATCAGTACAGCATGCATATATACATCACACAACACAGATAACATCTACAACACAACATCACCCATCTCTTAAGTCACACATCACAATCATCTCAAACATCATTTTCTCAAATAAGCCTATAGGAGGGATACTAGTCCCTATGTATATGCTGTCTTCCCTATATGCACGTCGGCCGATACATCACGTCCCCAATTGGACATCCCCGTCGAGATTACATCACATCACATCCCGCCTCGGGATTTTAAGTAACGTCCCAATTGGACATCCCTTTTTGGGACCAAATGCTGTGGTATGAAATGATATGAAAATGCAACAAACATCAATCACAGGTTGATATCGGAACCTCACACCTAAACACTCGTTCACGACCACGACACATCGCATCACATCAACATCAACATCAATCATCAACATCATCACATCAGCATCAACATTACGACGCCTTGCGTCTACGAGCCACAGCTCCACGGTCGGGACCACAACGATATCAACCCGAACGACATCAATGCTCACCATACTCTCATCAACACTCAACCAACTAATCACAATAAACATCACAACAGAAGATCTTTCCAGTACAGTTATCATGATAAATTCAGAAAATAGTTCATCAACCAGACAGTTCAACAAAATAAAATCAACAGGTAATCAATTAAATAATTCAACACAATCAACCTCCATCAGTCTCATCATTCATAATATCAACTTAGCGGTGATAGCCCAAAGGTACCTATATCTAGGGTCTAGGCACTTTATCCGGGGCTCAACCTCTAGTAGAGTTTTAGGGTTCCCCTATATACACACACACACACACACACACACACACACACATATATATATATATATATATATATATACTTTATACTAAGCTTGCCTTCTCGACGATATTAGTTCTTTCTCCCCACCTTAGTGATTTCCTCGAGTAGCTTCGGCTATGACTCTGCAGCTATCAGTCGGGTGCGCCGTCGGATGTTCGAGTCCTGTCCGATTCTATACAACAAAACACAACCAAAAATCAATACAGTTAAATCAAAAAGTCCCTAATTCCTTAGGATTAGCTACTGCCCCTATTTAATTAATTAGGCTAGGGATGTCGAACAATTCCTAAATTTTGGATCAATGATCCTTAGGTATCCCTAAACATAATCAATGAAGGCATTAGTTCAAAAAGCAAAGATTTCTCCTACTATACTACCCCTAGGGTTCGGCCCTATTGAATGAAAAATACGAAAAATAACTAGGGAGCTCCAAAAATCCTCATTCCTTGGATAGCACCCTAACTAAATGTGATAACCTTAGATATCAAGTCAAAACATCAAAAACCAACCAAAAACCTTATCCTACACTAAAGGGGGTTTCGGCCCCTCTATGATTAAATATCCTAGAGAGATTTCTTGGCTTTAATCTCTTGGATCATGCAAATGTGTCATGAACGTAGGCCATAGAAATTGGTTTGGTATCAAAATGACTTTCCTACAATTTATCATAGATTTTTGAATATTTTAGGGACAAAACCTTAACTTCTATGATCATGGAAATTAAAGGAGAATAAAGAGAGATTGAGAGAGATAGAGATGGTGAGTTACCTCCTAGGATGATCTACTTAAAAAACTAGTGAAGAAGTTTCACAAAAATTCAAGTTCTCAAGCTCCAAAAATGGAGTTCTATGGAGAGAAAAGAGAAATAAGAGAAAAGAGTGAAAGAAGAGAAAGAAAAGAAAAGAAAGAAGGAGATGTTTTCTGGAGGGGGGAGGGCTGGTCGAAAATTGTGGGTATCAGAGTGTGAGAGATTGGATATTATCTTAAGTAAACTTAAGACTTAAGTTAAGGTAAAGTGATAAAAGGTAATTAGTAAAAACTAACCAAGGGAAATTTGGTCAATTCATATCCCGACATTTTGAAAAATCCTCACGACACTGATAGGAGTCAACAAATACTTTAACATAGCCCTGGTATGAAAATCATTGGCTTAAGGTTCTCGAAAAATCCTAAGACAACTCGAATCGTCTATCCGATAGATTTTTGGTCCGAATATAAAACATTATTTATATTTTTGGACGTCAGGACATATTTTAGCAAAAGGGTAGAGGATTTAATTTTAAGACTAATGGTTCTGACCGTTAGTCAAAATGAGGTCATGATAGTAGAAAAACACTATCATCCGAAAAAAAAACATAGATCGGGCTCCGTTTGAGTTTTCGGCCCAAAACTTAACCATGGTCTCCTACGATGGCGTAGAGTGTGACTATGGCCTCGGAATAATTTATTAAAGTTTCTAGACCCTACAATAAAATACAATTACTTAATTACTGATTAATTAAAAAGATCGGGGTGTTGCAAAGACAGCATCTAATCCATCCTCTCCATTTTGTGCAGAAGCTCATTGTAACGCCCCAATTTTCGTTTACATGTTATAATGATTTATTATGTGCAATATATGCTTGTTATGTTTGTTCTAAATGTCTAGGAACATGTTTGGGATAGTTTAGCCCTTAGAAAACGGTCAATCCATTTGAGTTCAAATGACTTGTTTCACGATTATGGATATACCTTGAGCTCTAGATGTCCGATTGAAGTGATATTTGATGCGTTTGAAAACTTAGAGAATTATCTACAAGTCTTATTTCAGGTGTCAGGGCCTAATTCAGCTACTATCAATTCTCCTCACGAATTTAAGCATACAACACAATGTGTTGTGCTCTCTGGTTTGCCTTAAACTTGTATTTAAGCCCTAACACTCGACCTAAAACCCTAGATTATCATTGTTAACCTTACAAAAGCTGACTCTCCTCACTCTCTAGAGTTATCTTTGAATTCCTTGAGTTCTCCCTAAAGTTGTCACCTTTCAATCCTTATTTTTGGTTTGTTCTTCATCAAGAACATACCCTTGGGTGTTTGATCTTGCAATTGGAGGATAAATTGGTTCTTCTAGGTTCTAATCAAGGTAAGTTATGTGAACCCCGAGACTTCATCCTTTTTCATTCAATTCTCTTGGATTAGAAATAGAATCCATTCTTTTCTTATATGTTTCTTGATCAAGCATTAGAACCCTAAGATGGAATCAAGAACGGATCTTGGAATTTCTTCTTCCTTAGAATTCAATTAGTCATACCAGGTATGGGAGAAGGGACAGATCATGAATATGTGGGTTTGGGGATAGATTAAGATAAATGGGTTAACCCATGACCCCTATATTTCTGCCTATGTGTATATGCCTATGTGTATGCCTATGAATGTTATGAATGCCTATGAGTGTTGTCCTTGATATTTGCTTAATGTTATGATATGCGATGTTATGCAATTGAATGCTATGACATGTAAATATTATGATTATGATATGCATCAATAATATTGATTTGATGATGAAACTGAGTTCATAATGATGTATTTATGTGTTGTGATTATGATGCGCATTGGTAAACCCAAATTGATGATGAAATACGTTATGATGACGATATTAGGATTAGTTAAACAACATAGTTTTAGGTCGATTAGTACCCCATAATGAATGAGTTGTTATTAGTGGTGAGGTTGATCAATATTGGTTTAGTTTGGAACACGTAGAGATTATCCTCGAGAGATAGGATAATTGCCATAGAAAGAACTTAGTGAAATTCTTCTGGTTCCCCTTCTCTGTCATGATGCGCCTAGCGAATCGATATTTGCGAGGCGAGACAGAGAAGACCAAATGTGATTTGATGCGATTTGCCTAGCGGATTACAATCCACAAGGCGAATGAGAGCACAAGCTTTAGGAGCTCACTGGCTCACCTCGCGAGCCAGGATTCGCGACGTGAATCTGGGTTTCTCTACCCAGATTATGTTTTGTAGTCTATAACTAGTATGGACATTAGGGAAGGATGTGAGAAAACATTTAAGTAGATAATCTAAATGGAACGTTAATACTAATGATAATGATGGATTATCATTAGTGATGTTGATAAAGGCAATAACGATGGTTAACGCCTAGTTGATGTTAATGATCATCATTAATGGTCATTGCTAGTAATCAGTGTGATTGGTTATGATGGTGGATGGTTGGACATGTGTTTGCATGTTTGTGTGCATAACATGTATCATTCGTTGACGTTGATATGTTGGGTGGAAAGCAAACGATAAATCGCGACGGTGGAGGCCACGATGGGTGTTACCCCGGCCTTGAGGGTAGAGTCAGGTGTGAAAGTTCTGTTATGACATGGGCTAGCTACCTATGACCGGAGTGATCGCTCAACCAAGCCTGAGTACCCTGACTAGACATAGTACGTTATCAGGACTGGTGAGAGTATTCAGTGGATGTCATCTGGTATGGTGTATCATCCAAGTTGATGACTGGATATGTATTCCATGTCGTCTTTCGAGAATTAGTGTTGTTGGCCACATATGCATAGATTAGTGGAGTTGCACTTACATTGACATACATACCTTGATATATATATATATATATATATATATATATATATATATATATATATATATATATATTATTGTGATTTGATAATTAATGTATTTTGTATGCCCATCTTAACAACTATTCCTTGCCGTTTAAATGTATTCATGGTTATGTTTCGTACCTCTCTCTTTTATTGTTTCTTGTGCATATGTTGTTATATATGCAAAGGAGGGTGAGCATGCTATTGAAGAGTGATTCTATGGAGATCTCTCTTTGTATTTAGGATTAATTGTTTACGCTGTTCAGTTTTTATTCCGATGTATGTTTAGGGATACCAGCTCTGATCATGTGATATCGAGATTTGGATTTTATGTTTTATGTTTTTCGCAATTGGTTATGTTTAAAGGATTTGATTTTTTTTCAAATTCTTGTGAGTTATATGATGATGTGATGCTCATTACCTTTGAGGATATGTTTTTTATTTTAAATTTATATTATTTTAAAGGCATGTATGACTTTGTTTATGTAATATGATATGCGGGATAATGAGTGTCACACTCATCGAACGCATCATATAGTTTTCGAAATCCCAACAAATTGTATCATACGCTTTTTCAAAGCCTACCTTGAGAATAAAGCGAACATCATCCTTATGCTTTGCATAATCTACCGCCTCATTTGCAATCACCACACCGTCCAAGATATGCCTTGACTCAAAGAAAGCAGATTGGTTTTCAGAGATGATAGTTCCCATGACTTTTCTAAGTCTTTCTTCTAGAAGTTTAGCCAATAATTTATAGATACATTCGACTAGAGATATAGGCATGTATTCCTATAAACCTTGGGGGTTATCTTTCTTTGGAATGAGCACAATGAAAGAAGAATTACTTTCTCTAAGTAACTTTCCATTCACATGGAAGTCATTCAACATTATGCAAAAATCATCCTTCAAGGTCTCCCAAAACTGCTTTATGAATTTAAAATTGAACCTATCCAGACCCGGACTCTTATTACCATCACAATCCCAAATAGCTCTTCTAACTTCTTCTACCTCAAATTCGGATACAAGCATGTCATTATTGTGGGGTTTTCATGAGACAACCCTATTTTAAAATCACGTCTCAAGGTAGAAGAAAACCATATGCCCATGGATCGCGCATTACAAAAACATGAATCATATAAGGGCTATTGTGTTTACCTCTTGAAGCGTACGTGCTTTCAAAACAATCCTTGAAGCATCCTATCAAATCAGCAGTGCTATAACAAGGGCAACACATCTACTCAATCCACACGAGCAAAACATCCATTGGATGAATACGTCTTGTGCTAGTTGACGGCTACAAGATTTGGCGTGATATCAAGAATGAAGTGTGTATCACTAATTTGTGTCGCATAAGTGTAGTGTGTGGGTGAGGGAGGCGCGCTAGTGAGTTCCTTTATTGTTTCTAGTTGAATCTTTATTACCCATCACTCTAGTGACTTCCTTTATTGTTTTGTTATTTCTTCTGCTTTGTGGCTGGTGTTGTAAATAGAAGTTGCCGTTGTCTTCTACTTTATTCTCAACACTATATATGAGTTAAAGAAGTGCAAGAATCATTTTAAAAAATTAACAAGCTGATTTGAATGGGTGTGGATTTTCGGAGCTTGCTTTTTGTTTTAATGGTTTGGGAGACTTGGTTTCATGGGGAATGTTGTGTTTGATGCTATTTTTGAGGTGGAAGAAGATGGAAAATCGATAAGTTAAGTGAAAGAGAGTGATTTGTTTTTTTTTTTTTTTTTGTGGAAAATGAACTAGGGGTTATGGGGAAAGTTTATGAACTATATTGGGTTGAAGAGTATGAAAATGTATGAGTATTGGAAAGAATGAATGGAGCTTCACTTATAATCGGCTAAGTTGCGGCGATTTTCCGTTTCGATTTTTGGATTTAAATTTTTTGTGAGAAAAAGCAGAAAAAAAAAAGTATAAGTTAATTTTGTTGTTTATTCATTTATTTATTTAAATTTTTCTTTGCATTAATTATTTTAATTTAAGCATGTGCCAATTTAAGTTAATTTTTCCTAGTGACGTCTCTGGCAATATGTTGGCCTTCACTAACAATTAGCTTTGCTGTAACGGCTTATCATCCCATAACTTTTCAAAGTCGTTTTAGCTGTGACAGCTCGATGACTCAGTTATCTTTCAAATTACATCAAAATTAATATTCCAAAACAAACCAAAACATTTTTTTAAGAAAATAATGACAAAAGGATTAATTTAGCTGCAATGCCTTAATGATTCCACTTCCTTTTGGAGTCATTTTAGCCACGATAGCTTGATGACTCAAGTCTTTTATAGAAATAAAATCAAATGGATTTTTTAAAACACAAAAATATCAGCCTACCCAAACTCATTTTTTAAAGAGCTACATGGTTTTGAATTCTTCGATGTATTAAGGGATACATAGAAGCAGAATCTTTATTTTGTCAAAACAAAATTAATTTTTATAACTTATTTGTTCATTTTTTTAATATTTTATAAAAGGGTAAAATAAATATATAAAATGTTTATAATAATTTAAGCAATTAATTTTAGGTAACCGTTTTAAAACGGGTGCATCATAGATGCAATGGGGTTAAGTCTGCACCGTTCCTTATGCATATCTGACTGTTGAATTCATCTCGATTTCAAAGACTAATTTTTAAGAGGTTTTTCAATTTTTTCTAATTTAAAATAAAATTGGTGGCAAGTCAATCCTTTAGAATATTTTTATTTTTGTTGACCCCTTCGTGATTACAGTTCTGATAGTTATGCTATGAACTTTTCCTTTGGTTGAGTAGTATTTTTTTGCTTAATGCTTTCGGATGTTTGGCCCTCATTCAAGGTGGCTTCTATGGTGCACCAAACCTGAGTGGGGTGTATGGTGCACCCCCACTTTTTATCAACAGATAACCGATTAACATTTCATTAAATTTTTGTCAATCCAAAAGTCATGAACACATTACCAAAGGGGGAACACCATGCACCCCGTTTTTGGGGTGCACAGCAGACGGTCCCCTCATTCAAATCATTTACATGTTCACTCATTTTTAAGCTAACAATAATGAAATATGAGTTTTGATTCTTGTAATTGATGCCATTAATGAAGTTAATCTAAGAATAGATAGCGTAGTTTGTATGGTCTTTGCTTAAATTCCATAGAGTTTCATGACCTTGATTTTTTAATTTGACCTAAAGGAATTAGGCTTGTTCATAGGATTTAGGTAAGGTTTTTCACTTAAGGAATTTGGGTTATACCAATATAGGGAATGTGACCTTCAATAAGAAAATTGTGATTAGGATGATAAAATCAAGGATAATTCAAAGGGTGTTTTGTCTTTGAAGTTCTTAAACTCATAATCAAGTGAAATTTGGACCACTAGCGTTTTTATCATTCTTCTTGACTTCTAAGTGTTTGTTTAATTGTCTTAGAGAAAAACCAAAAAGATTTTTTTTTTATCTTTACTGGTTCTTTTATTCTATTGAGTTCCTTTTTTTTCCCAATACACGTCTAAATAATTTTTTACTTTGCGAAATGGTAATTCGCCACAAATCCTTGTGGATGATACTCAGTTTCTCACTGTTTTATATTGCTTGCAACGATCCAGTACACTTGTCGTTGTCCTGGATCAAGATGCCTCCCCTTCTGTCTCATCATCCGGTTTGGTTGGTTCACTAGGCACTTCTGCAAAAACTTGTTTCTTCCATCTTGTCATATTTTGTTCTCCCCACAAAGTACAACCTTACCACTTTTCAAGCTAATGGCATTACAATTAATGCTTTATCAGGTTTGTTAATGTTCACTTGGAAAAGTTCCTTGCAGTCTCTTTGAGAATTGTTTGGAAATATGCCCAATATGTACGTGATTTAAGGCTATTGATGCTTGCCTCTTGACTCTTGAAATTGGCCCTCATCTCAGTCATAAAGTTTGTGGTACAGTGGACAAATGAGGATGTTTGTTGAGTTAGCTTCTCTGAGGCAGGCTCTAATGGAGGTGGTTTCTTTTGTGATGGTGTGATATGTGGTGGCTAATGAGATGGTTGGAAAGATTGGCCTCCTTGCCCTCCTAGGTTCCATGAGAACTTTGGAAGATTTCTCCACCTCGGGTTGTATGTGTTTAAGAAGGGGTTGTTCTAGGACCTCTGGGCATTCCCAATATAGTTCACATGCTCTTGTCCACCTATATTTCCTACTTGCACTTCAAACATACTATTCGCATGGTTACCTCCACAAAAATTACAAACTAAACATTTACCAATGCACAACCTACCTGTACATTACCTAACTGTTGGGTAAGATTGGAGCATTGTTGCACAAAGAGCTTGTTTTAGGCCATCATGGTCTGAAGTGTATCCAACTCTAGCACTACTATCCCCCCATCTCTCTCATTACCCGCTTGCCAACAGTTGGCGGCCATTATCTCAATTAACTTTCAGATTTCTTCTATATTTTCCCTATCTAATGAGCCCCAAGCAGTTGCATCTATCATAGACGTGGTTGAAGGGTTCAAACCATTGTAGAAGGTCTGAATTTCTAACCAGTCAAGTAAGGAATGGTGTGGCCATCTCATCAGAAGGCATTTACATCTTTCCTATGCATTATTAAGTGACTCCCCATCCCTATATTGGTAAAAGAAATTATTTCCTACCTCAGTTTAGTAAACTTTGAAGGAAGGGAGTACTTTGATAAAAAATCGGTGTCTAAGTCACCCCAAGTGGTAATGTTCCCCTGTGGTTAGGCTTGTAGCCAACTCCTTGCCTTGTCTCTTACGGAGAATGACAATAGTCATAACCTGATTGCATTATCACTTGCACCATTCATTTGAATAGTGTCACACACTTGCAAGAAATTAGCAATATCTCTATTTGGATAATCCAGATTGATCTTGTTGTACCAATTGAACGACCGGTCAAACAATGCATGCTTGCTGCACACCTATCAACACTAGGAGTAGCAGCATAGTCAGTAAGAATTCGCCTTGGTGGAGTTTCTTCAATTATTTTTTTCCACTGCGTCTTAACTGATTCTCTATTCTTCTTTCTTGTTGTCTTCGCTTCCATCTTCTCCTTGCGGTTCGATCGATTTCTAGATTATAGATAAGTTGATCCGGGTCAACTGTACCTCGCAATCGCATAAAGAATGATCCCAGTTAACAAGAACAACAATAAAATAACACAAAATGATAAAAAGTAAAATAAAATAATTATAGTAAAATTCAAACTAGTATATCCACTGTAAATTCTAATATTAACAAAAGGACAATCTCCGGCAACAATGCAAAAAATTTGATGCTAGTCTGACGAATGTACTGAATCACACAAGTAGTATAGAAAGAAAATGCTTGAGTCTAAACCCAAAACAACAAAAGTGCCCTTGAGTTTGATCAATTTCCTAATTCTTGACCAGCAACAAAATATCAAGCGTGTCTACCAAAGGTATTGCCATTGATATTCTTAATTGTCTATCCATGTTTCTTATTAGCCACTTATTATTTTTTATAAAAATAAAAATAGGGTGAGGTATCTTGGAAAGTTTGAGGAGTGCTCTTATTTATAAAGGTTTCAAACACTTGTTGAAGCTTGAGGAAATAATGAAAATTTCACGCGATTAACATGGGGGCTGGATGTAGATCACAAGGGGTTGATACTTAATCAAGATAAATTCTTGAGTTTAATTTTCTGTTTTGTACCCTCTTTAAATTATTATATATAATGCACCATATCTATCATATTAAGAAATAGATATATATAAATGTTGTTTGCTTGATTCAACTCTTAACCCAAGTTATATTTGAGTATGTTCGCCATTTGTAACTTTGCTAGGCCAATTAACAATGGACAAAACTTAGGTTGAGTTCCTTAGGTACTTAAGGTACTTTTTTCCAGTGAGAAAAACACATGTTTGACAGGTCAACAATGAAAATATAACATGTGTAATAATTGTTATACATATATCCTTTTCATTGGAAAATAACACATTGACTACTTAAAGAAGAACACATAAATTTTGTCCATTAACGATTCACAACTAAATCAAAAGCAAATTAAAATATGCAATTTAATTAACGAAGTGGTGATTAAATCAAGTTAAGAGATAGTTGGGGAGTTGATTTCCTTTGACCCCAAAACAAGTAATGTTTGATTAATTGCCTAACTCTTGCCCAGCAACAAATATCAAGCATGTCTATCAAAGGTATTGCTATTGATATTCTCAATTGTCTATCAGTACTTCTTATTAGGCATTTATTATTTCTTAGAAAAATAAAAATAAAAGTTTTAATTAATAAATATAATGTAAATAAATAATTAGAAGTACCATTAATCTCTCCCATCTACCAATTATCACATCTTCATATATCTTTGTCACCTATGATCCAACAAGGCAGGTGAGATATAAAGAAAAAGAGCTATTTAATCAAGGCAAACACAATTCTAATTTCTAAGTGTGTGATGCTCCGTCCGGTGGTGGTGAGCATTTTTGCAAACGATTGTAAGATGAGGAGTAGTTTGAAAATGTTTTTTTAGTGTAATGGTCAAATTAATAATAAAGTGTAAATTAAGGAACTAAAATTATATCTGAATCATATACGTCAATATGGAAAACTGGGGCACGTTCACTTTGGACATGAACGTACAAGCCTCCAAAATAATTGAAGTCAGACAAGGTCATGTAATTGGTTCCCACGTCGACAAAAGGGAATATATATTTGGTGAATAATTAGAAATGGAAGCTTCTGGTTAATTACCAAACCCTATAGCTAAAGCATGCGTTGAGCTGTCAGCCACCGTTTAAGTTGTCAAATCATATGATTCATATCAAAATCAAATTGCCTATGACTCCTACAGTTATACTCTCTATAAATTGAACAGCTTGGAGCTTGGTGCTTTCTTCTCATAGAAAAGAACTACTCCAATTAGTCCTAAAGAAATAAGCTAGATACCTAAAACAGAGATGGCTGTCAATAAGGAAGAGGAACAACAAGACCAACTCATCGGCCACAAAGACCTCGCTCATAAGACTCTCCTACAAAGCGATGCACTCTACCAGGTCAATTCAACAACTTTGCATTTTATCACTCAACATAAACAATCTCTTCTTTAGTAATTTAGTCTAGAAATTGCTAATACATGTACTAGTGCAGTATATACTTGAAACTAGTGTGCATCCAAGAGAGCACAAGTGCTTGAAGGAGCTCCGCGAGATGACAGAGAAACACCCTCGGTAAGTTAATTCGTAGTTCTTTTCCTTCATCAACTATTTTTTTTTTTTTTGGTTTTTCATAGGATATACTTCGTACGTAAGTGCGGAGACTAATCTTTTGAGATACTGAACGACATTTAAGGATTGATCTCTCCCAATCAGGTTTTCTCCGTATGCAAGAATCAAGGATCGAACCCTTGATCACTTATTTTGTTTAAAAGGATCCGAACTCGTTATTATTCGGACCAACCATATATTAATATACTAATATGAATATAGCCTTTAGAAATTAATTAAAATAAAAAGAAAAACTTAACGAAATACACGAGAGACTCTATAAACTATAATGTGTAGTGTCTAGTACAAATTTGAAATTTTGTGTCTGACCGGCTGCACAAAGCGTTTCAAGCCAACCGTAATACCAATTTTAAATTGCGGTCGGATGATCACATTGCGTTTTTGTCATTATGAAAAAAAAAAAATGCGTCGCAATGTAATTTCGAAAACTAACAAAATCATAATTTGCTACCTCATTTTAAAACCCGGCCTAGTACTGTTATAGTACCAAATTGCGGATAAAGCTTCTTAATTAGTTAGTTAATTTGGATGATATTGTAAAACAGGAACCTGATGGCTACACCACCAGACGAAGGACAACTTCTGAGCATGCTGCTCAAGCTCATCAATGCGAAGAACACAATGGAAATTGGTGTCTACACTGGTTACTCTCTGCTCTCCTCTGCCCTAGCTCTTCCCCATGATGGAAAGGTGCTGGAACTTTAAATACTATATATATCCTTAAGAGTATTTCTTTAACATGGAATTAATATATAGTTGTTCTTGATATTATTTTGTGATTTTAATTTTTTCTGATAATTTTACTGTCCTCTTGAAAACTTGAAATTTTGATTTCTTGAGTGTGTGATTAATGGGGTGTATTAGGATACTACTTACCATTAACTGCATAAGATAAATATAACACCCAAACAACCAATAGGATATTACTTAAAATCATTTACAAAACATGGTACAATGTTTGACTTGGAATATATCTCATTTAAAAAAACACACACTAGATATTTTACACTAATTGTAAACATAAAAAAAGAGACTCAGGACTTCGATCCGGCAACAACCTCGAGGACCCCAGCTAACATTGGGACAACTGCCAAAGCATTTCCGAACATACTTTACAGCCCTCAATATAAAAGCGGTCAAACTGAAACAAAGGGGTCAGGGTGAGATATAACAATCTCAGTGAATTCCTGCAAACAGACACTCGGTTCAATATATATAAGTATAGTCAACATCGATACATAATCAATGAAAGTAAACTTCACACACTTGGACATCCCTTTAGTTTTATCAGTGAAAAACATCGCTGTCCCCCGCGCACTAAGGTACTTAAGAGGAACTAGCTCTATGATGTAAGGCAGATCATACGTCTATGACCACAAGCGGCGTCCCACTTGCTTTGCACTTACCTTCTTGCCTTCCCAACGGAAAGGACTCTGTGATTGTCTTCCAAACGGGAAGGACTCTATGATTGACATCTGAAATGTCCTCGATAACCATTTTAATTGGAATCATGTTGGGCAGTGGTGATTTACATTTATTTATCATTCTACTACATAATTGCATTAACTCAGCCAAAGCAGCCCTTAAACAAGTAATAATTAACAAGAAGTTGCATCAACAACATATGTAGAATTCCCGCAGTTTTTAGCCAACTTCTATGATTTTATCAAAATACCAAATGAAGTCAGATTTAGGCAAAGACCCCTCTATGGAAAGCTTAACAAGTCTAGTTTATAAATAAAATTTTACTTTTGAGAAAAAGCTGGCCAATACTGCATTCGAAAAACAGGACAGCAACTATCCTTGGACTTGTAACAGGTTTTTCTTTATCAATACTCAATGAAAAACAGCAAAATCAGTGTCTAAACTGTAGCAAATCGAGTCTAGTTTCCAACAAAACAAGAATCTTTTAGAAAGGAGTCCTATAGAAACATTTATAAGCAAAACACTGAACCTATGTAAATACGGGTATCAGGACAGAAACCATAACATTTCCTAATAAGCAATATAACAAACACTTATCAAGCAGGATTTTTAACATGTCTATTCTCACATGTTGGCATATCAAAATGACCCCAATATCAAAACCAATTTACAATTACACATGCATTTCCACAAATTAACTACAACGTACCAACTAATGACCATATCATAACAATATGCATGCAACACAAAGAACGTCACAACATCTTTAAAGAGTAGAACTTATGCTTGGGTTTATGGTTACCAAGCTCTAAAACTAAGGAGGAACATACAGTCATAAAGAGCACCATACCAATTGCAAATATACTTATTATTCATGTTTGGACATAATTAAAACACATAGGAATCTATTCCACACAAATCAAGTATCATTATGCCCACAGTTATGTAAACAGAATTTACAGCAACTTGGAACTGAGTTTTCTCCACCAAAACTCTATCAAAATTAGAATTTCCATAGCCTAAAATGTAGTCAAACATGTCTATTTTCTAATGGTACAAGAATGGTCCCAATCCAGTGGCTGTACAAGGAGTTAGGGCCAGAACACCACAACAACATAAAAACAATTTTTTTGTTTTTGACAGCAACTTTCAAGTCCATTTTCTTCTTCTATACTTAACGAAATTTAGCCATTCCAGTGCCTATTTCGTGGAAAATTTTGTCTAGTTTCCAATGGTGCAAAAATCGTTTCAGAACGACCTCTGTGGAGGAAGTTATTGACAAAATACTGACAGGGTGTCAATACGGGTTTGGAGATTAATTCCTCCCCCTTTATCAATTTCACCCAAATCAGTCCCTTATTCACACATGCAATTAAATTCAGTGATTCATACCACAAACAGAGTAAAAATTAATAATTTATAGAATCAATAAATCATTTAGCAATTATTTGGGATTTATGGTTACCCATTGTTACAAACAAGCAAGAACTCACCTCAACCAAGATTATGAATGTAGGAACACAAGGAATGGATGGGTTGATGATCCTAAGCTTCACCTTGCTCTATTTCTTCCTCTCTACTCACATGCAAGCTTTGGGCATTTGATGGAGTTCCTTTCTCCTCCCCTTTTCCTTCTCTCTTTCGGCCTCTACCCTCGCCCTCAAATTCCTCCATGGAAACTTTCTCTTTCTCTCTTGGTTTTGCATGTAGAGAAGCTAGAGTAGTTGTGTATGTGGTGTGGAGTTTCTTAAAGGGAAGGAGATTTTTGTGACTTAATAGAGGAGTGAGTGTGGGTGTGGTTTTATGAGAGTTTGTTTGGAAGTGAGAGGTGTGTTTCGTGCTTTGACAAAAATCTTGTCTAAGTGGCCCAAGTTATGGCTTGTATGGTTATGTTTGGGTTTTTGGTCCCTACATCAAACTTTTCTTAGTTTGGTCAATTACTTATCACACCCCCACTTAATTATACCCAAAACAGTAACAATTATAAAATAGAGCATATCAAGAAATTAATCATTAAGTATGCATAATCAACCATAAATTAATTAAATTAATAGTAACCAAAATATTAAAGGTTACAGGATATTTTTCTGAAGCATCTTGCATTTGAAATGTGATAAATTGATAATTATATGTTATAGATAATATGGATATGATCATTTCTCCTTTCTCTGGATGTGTGAGTATAAAATATTTGGTATTAAGGAAATATCGGGGGATTATATCCCTCACGAAGTGTAGCGCGAGTAGCCGCTGCTCTGGGTGTTTATGCGACACAAGCCGCAGAATGTGATCTGGAAGTGTGTATGTTGGGATGAGTGAGATCCTAAGCTGTTAGCACATTATAATCTCAAAGTATGTATTTATATGATATGGTAAAATTTATGAAAAGATGATATGTGGCCCAGGTGCTTAAAAACGTGAAGAACGTGTCTAATGTTACAGTTTTGAGGGAAATATAGGTTAATATAGTTATATTCCTTGTACCATTGATGGTATATTTTTCTTTTTTAAAAATTTCAGGTTATAATTTGTAAGTGTAAAGTCATGTGATTATGCATTTTAAATGCATATGTATGAAGAGATTTAATTTACATGACAGAATTGTTTAGGTGTTTATCATAATGCATGATATGTTTGATATGTGGGGGTTATATATATGATAGCCATGAGTTAAGCAATGCAACTTTGAGTGTTAAAGTCATGAGGAAGAGTGATAGTAAAATGCTATCACTAAAATGTTATATTGAGAAACTTTTTAAGAAGTTTGGATAATTTTGAGTTAACCCATTGAGTATCCCGTATGATTCTAACACTTAATTAAAGAAGATTAAAGGTGACTTTGTTACCTTATATGAGTATATTCCATAATATTGAAAATTAATTGAAAATTATTAAAATATATTATGTGGCACTTGCTAGATTCGTGCATGATATACTTGAGAGATACCATAATTATGGTATTGTATTTAGTGGATTATCCATTGTATCATAATGATACAATGATGTTAATTGGATTTGATTTATAAGAGAGTAAATCTATTAGTGGATTTATTTTTACCCTTTGTGAAGTGTTGTCGTTTGGAAGTCGTCCAAACAGACCTGTATAATAAATCCATAAGTGGAATTAATTTTTCTCCTTGTGGGGGTGTTGTCATTTGGAAATCATCCAAGTAGACCTGTATAGCCCGATCTAATATAGAGGCCGAGTTTATTACTCTTGACTTGACAAGATATGAGATTGGTTGACTATGAAATCTCTTAGCCAATTTTATTTGATGGAAGAAAATTGTGTTTTCCTTATTATTACACTGTGATTGCCAAGCGACAATAGCGAGAGAAAATAATAAAATTTATAATGAAAAATGGAGATATATGCGCATATATGTCATAATTATGTAAAACAGATGCTGAATAATGAGTTATATCCCTAAACTATGTGAGGCCAGAAATGAATCTGGAGGATCCTTAATTAAATCACTAAGCAGAAAGCTAGTGAGTAATACATCGAGGGGGATGAGACTTAATTATGCCTAATTCAAAAATTGAGAGTAGTGGTAATCTAACATAGTTTGTGAAAATTCACATGTCTATGTTTATATGGGTAAGAACAAGTCACTTGTCAAATTGATGAGACACTATCCATTATTTATGATAGTTCATCCCTATGGTGTAGGATAGTGTAATACTACAGTGTTGGAGGTTGAGTATATACTCTTAATGAATCTATAGCTCATGAATGAGTGGTGTGGTTGACTGCGGTGTACACTTGATAGATTCACCTATATGAGTGTTGAGGTAGGGCCGCCTCTATGAAAGCTTGGGCAGACTTTCTAGAGCCATTCATAAAATCCAGGTAACGGTGCAAAGCCAACAAAGTACCACACCGCGTTGAACAACTTTGGATGAGAGATCAGTGTGAGTGATGAGTTCACTGATTCACAAACGAAATGAGGTTCATAGAGGTTCGAATCTCACCGACATTTTAGTGAGTCATAACTCATTTGCTCTACGTGCTAGTTCATAGTCCAAAAGACACTAATGCTTATGCATTGATTTCTCAAGCTCTTGAAAACCTATTTTTTATGACTTTAAAATAAATTGGCGGGGATTGTTATATTTTATTTTCTGAATATTTATTTTAAAGTCAAATATTAAAATAATAATAATATTTTATCTTTCCTTTTGACTGAGTCTTCAATATATCTATCTTTTTTGTTGCCGTTTAAAACTTGTCTTCACGTTTTCCGCAATTTCAGCAACAAGGTAGTCAGTTACCTTTGGAGCATGGGTGCTTGCATAATATATCTCTCTCTATTCGGCACTTTGATCATTGGTTTTTATTCAATTTCTAAGAAACGGTGGATCACTCAATTGCTTCATTATCTAAAGAATCGAAAGAAAAATGATAGCAACACATTCTTTAACACTTTCTTTTCAATACACACTTTCTTATTGATTGAAGTTCACGCGGGTCCTACAAAATTCAAGTGGGATTCACATCAATTAGTGGGACCCATATGAATTTTAATCAATAGGAGGGTGTGTGTTGAAAAGAGAATGTTAGAGAGTGTATTGGTAGCACTTCTCTTATCTAAGTTGCTTCACCGAAATAACACCAATTGTTTCATTTTTCTATTTAGCACTTGCTTAGTAAACAACTATTTTCAAAGCTCTGATTCTATTCATTCAGTACACTGTTGCTAGGATCAAAGGCTTCATGAGAAGATTTGTTTTGTGATCGGCGTTCTATTTGGTTGTGCTGGATAGATTGGATGAGAAAATACCTCAAAGCATTTAGAGATTTCTTTTTATGAGCGGTAGATTTCTTGGATATACAGGAAGATATTAGATATTAAAATGTGAAATTATTCGGATTTAATTGTTCCCTTGAGCATCCAAAAGTTGTTCTGTGCCCTTGGTATTTCACGTGCAGTACGAGTGAGAAGTGGCTGTTATATCCTGGGGAGTATTAGTTGTGAGAACAACTGCACCGGATAATTTATCTGTGGTGACGAAATACTCTTAAGCCCAATGCTTTTGCACGCTTCAGCCAAAATTGATAAGTTTATTTTTACGTGCTTTATATTATTTAGTTGCATTTTTAATTGAAGCTTTAATTCATTGTTGTTGTGTTAATTCTATGTTAATATTTTAATGTTTTTCTAACATAAATAACTGATTAACTTGTTTTAATTAATTAGATCTTGGCTCTGGACGTGAACCGGGAATATTATGAATTGGGTTTGCCCATAATTGAAAAGGCTGGAGTGGCTCACAAGATTGACTTTAGAGAAGGACCTGCTCTTCCTCTTCTTGATGAACTGCTTAAAGATGTGAGTGTATGTTATATTACAATTTTAATCCATGCTTTACAAATAAAAATCTATATATTTGTTCATTCAAAAAAGTCACATGACTTATGATTCAAAGATTAAGATTTATTCCTCTTGCCTCTAATGCTAACACACTCCTCTCATCTCATATGCATTATATATCATATCATCCTATATAAGAAGCAATTCCTTATTAGCGTTGGCTAGCTTGACTTGGAACTTCCGAGTGTGCATTTGTGATTGACTGAAACCGTGCCAATTTTACAGGAAAAGAACCAAGGAACATTCGATTTTGTTTTCGTGGACGCTGACAAGGACAACTACTTAAACTATCACAAGAGGGTGATTGAGGTTGTGAAGGTTGGGGGGCTGATCGGGTACGATAATACTCTCTGGGGTGGATCTGTGGTGGCCCCACCTGATGCACCATTCAAGGATTATATAAAGCATTATCGCAGTTATGTGATGGAGCTGAACAAGTATCTGGCCAATGATTCTAGGATTGAGATTTGTCAGCTCCCTGTTGGTGATGGGATTACCCTGTGCCGCCGCATCACCTGATAACTCCTTTCTTCCTATTCCCATTTGTGTGCTTCAATAATTTGGATGTTTATAACGACTTGTTAACAAAATTCTGTCTCATGAAGAGTGATCCAATAAATACCAAAATCTTTTTGCAGGAAGATTATGGTTTCTAGAGTTCTTACTATGTATTATAGATCTTTGTCTCTTTTCAGACATGTGGAAAACTTAGGTAAAAGGTTCCAAATCGGACCAACCTACTCAAAATGAAATGGAAGATGACATTAGTTTGTACCCCAAATGAAAATGAAATACTATTTTTTTCTGTTTTTGGTTGGATTTGCTTTACTATTCTTCTGCTGAATACATTTTGATTTTCGATCTGCGATTATATTCCTAATAATTAGGAGAGTTTATTACCACTTCTTTATATTTATAGGCACTCTTATTTTATTTTTTAATAAATAATATTTTATTTATTTTGTTTTCATTAATTTGAATAAAAAAAATAAAAAAAATAACTATTGTTAAGAAAATTGAGAAAACAAATCTGAGCTAATCAGCAAAAGATAGAAAATTGCACCATACAAGAGAAGACAAGCAATTAATGTGGTTCACCAATTGGCTACATCCACGCGCAGAGGAGAAAACGGAGCTTCACTATGCAGGGAGAAAAGTACAGATTGTATATCCTATCTACTCACTCTCTATGCAACAATGTACAAGAGTATGAATTTATAGCCCTGTCAACCAAGAAACAACTACGGCCAAACTATTGAGAGAAATATAGTTAGTTACAACAGAAAAACTGAAATAACAAAATGAGCCATTGATAACTACTCATAACTGTTATGCAGAAAACCGAATAAAGGACAGGTGCACACCAAAATCAACAAATCTCCACCTTGGTTTGCAACCTTCCTTGCTGATAATGTGATGCTCTGAATTACTCCTTTATACTGCCATTTCATTGTTGTTATTTTCAGATGTCAACATTAAGCAAATCCAAACAATGCATGAACTTGCTTCTAGGAACAGGTTTTGTAAACATATCTGCAGGGTTTTCTTTAGTGTCAATCTTCAGTACTGTGATCCTTTTCTCAGTTCGGATGAAGTGATATCTCACATCTATGTGTTTTGTCCTTTCAGGATGAACTTGATCCTTGGCTAAGCATATTGCACTCAAGCTGTCACAGAAGATAGTTGCCTTGTCTTGAGGAAAACCAAGGTCACTGATAAGCCCTTTTAGTCAAATTCCTTCCTTGGCTGCTTCAGTTAAGGCCATGTACTCTGCCTTTGTTGTGGATAGTGCAACTGTAGGCTGTAGTGTTGCTTTCCAGCTAACTAAAGAACTTCCAACAGTAAAAGCATACCCTGTAATTGATCTTCTAGCATCTAAGTCAGCAGCATAATCTGAGTCTGAGAATCCTGCAAGAGTACATGATGAATCATTTTCATAAATGAGACCAATATCAGATGTTCCTTTAAGATACCGAAATATCCTTTTAACAGCTTGCCAATGCACTTGTCCTGGTCTTCCCATGTACCTGCTTACCACACTGACAGCTTGGGCCAAATCTGGTCTGGTGCATACCATTGCATACATAAGACTGCCAACAGCACTGGCATATGGAACCCGAGTCATGTATTCTTTTTTAGACAGATTTTGATGGTGTAACTTGAATTCCAGAAAGATGAATGCTAGTAGTAAGAGGTGTGCATACTGATTTTGCAGTTGTCATACCAAACTGAGTTAAAACCTTCTTGATGTAGTCCCTTTGACACAAGAATAACCTCTTTTGAGTTCGATCCCTATAGATTTCCATACCCAAGATTCTTTCAGCAGCTCCCATATACTTCATTTCAAATTCAGATTTGAGAAGTGACTTCAGTTTCTGTATTGCTTCTTTATCTTGAGATGCTATGAGCATATCATCTACATAAAGAAGTAGATATATGTAAGAGCCATCCTCCACTTTGTTGTGATAAACACAGGAATCATAAGGACTTCTGTTGTATCCATGAGAAATCATGAACTGATCAAACCTCTTGTACCACTGCCTTGGCGACTGTTTCAATCCATAGAGTGATCTTTTCAGTTTGCAGACCATTTCTTCCTTTCCTTCCACTTCAAAAATTTCTGGTTGACTCATCAGAATATCTTCTAACTCTCCATGTAAAAAAGCCATTTTTACATCGAGTTGTTGCAATTCCATATCCTGATTAGCCACAAGAGCAAGTAGAACCCGAATAGAAGTATGTCTCACTACAGGTGAGAAAATCTCATTGTAGTCAACTCCTTCTTTCTAACTGAAACCTTTTGCTACTAGACGTGCTTTGTATCTAATGCCATCACCACTTGAGAGTCAGGCTTCCTTTTGAATATCCACTTACACCTAACAACCCTTCCACCTTCAGGTAACTTGACCAGCTACCATGCTACATTTTTCAGCAGAGATTCCATCTCCTCATGCATAACAGTAATCCAGTGACTAGAGTCAGAGCATGTAATTGCATCATGATAGGAGGTTGGTTCAACAGAGTCAATATCTTCAGTAGTAAGTAGGGCATAGGAAACCATGTCTTCGAAACCATATCTCTCAGGAGGTTTTATATTCCTTTGAGATTTTCTTGTGGTAGCTTTCTCTGGTTGTCTAGTAATGTCATGAATCACATTATCAGTTTCTGTTTCAGCATTTGGTTCCTCTTGATCAGCTTGGCTTTTGATTGAAGATCCTTGAATCTCCACCTGTTTAGAGGCATCACTGACTTTGCTTGAAGCTTCTGATTCAGACTTAGAGTGTATTAGGAAATTTTTGTCAAAGATAACATCCCTACTCAGAATTACTCTCCTTTCGACTGGTGACCAAATTCTGAAACCTTTAATGCCATCTCTATATCCTACAAAAACCCCCTTCCTTGATCTAGGTTCCAATTTACCCTCATTTACATGGTAGTATGCAGGACATCCAAATATTTTCAGTATTGAATAGTCAGCTGGTTTAAGAGTTCATACCTCTGTTGGGGTCTTAAAGTCAATGGCAGTGGATGGAGATCTATTCACCAAGTAGCAAGTTGTTCACCAAGTAGCAAGTTGTTCTAAATGCCTTAGCCCAAAATTCCCTGCTAAGACCCGAAGTTGAGAGCATACACCTTGCCCTTTCCAACAGTGTCATGTTCATTCTTTCTACTATCCCATTTTGCTGAGGGGTATTTCTGACAGTGTAATGCCTTGCTATACCTTCATTTCTACAAAATTCCTTGAATTCTTCGGAGCAAAATTCCAATCCATTATCAGTTTTGAGGCGCTTGACTTTCTTTCCAACTCGATTTTCCACCAGGATCTTCCAATGTTTAAAATACTTGAAGGCTTCTGATTTTTGCTTCAGTGTATAAATCCAAGTCATCCTAGAGTAGTCATCAATGATAGAGAGAAAAACCTTGCTCCTCCTAGAGATGGAACTTTGGAAGGTCCCCAACAGTCAGAGTGAATGTAATCTAGAATAGCCTTAGTCGTGTGTACTGCCTTTGGGAATTTCATCCTATGCTGCTTTCCAAAGACACAATGCTCACAGAAGCTGAGAGGTGTGAGTTTCAGTCCTCCAATTAGTCCCTGCTTGCTAAGGATCTCAAGTCCCTTTTCACTCATGTGGCCTAGGTGCATATGCCACAAGGAATTATCATTAGGAACCTTAGTTACAGCTTTTGAGACTGCTGCAACTGATCCAATTACTGTAGAACCCTGAAGAATATATAAGTTTCCCTGCTTTGTTCCTTGCATGACCACAGACTTGACATTCTTCTTTATTTGCATCACTCCACCTTCAACAGTACATGTGAAACCATTGTGTCAAGTGCGCCCACAGAAACGAGGTTTGTTTTTAGTTCTGGAACATGTCTTACATTGGTCAAGGTTCTTACAACATCATCATGCATTTTGATTTGTATAGAACCTATCCCAACAGCCTTGCAAGGAGCATCGTTTCCCATTAGAACATTTCCTCCAGATTTCTCACCATAGGTCACAAACCAATCTCTATTAGGACACATATGATAAGAGCAGCCTAAGTTTAGCACCCATTTATCAGGTTGATGTTATTGAGCATCAACTACAGAGAGAACTAACTCAGATTCAGATGAGGAATCCTTTTGCATTGTGGCTGCAACCGAGTCTTTCTTTTTCTTCTTGGGACAGTCTTTCTTCCAATGGCCCGGTTCCTTACAATAGTTACAGATGTCTTTTGGATTGATCTTGGTCTTTGTCTTCCACTTTCCTTTCTTCTTGCTCTGAGGTTTTGCTGGATTAGTGGTTATCAAGCCAGCAGCAACATTCTCTTCACCATTACT
Organism: Ammopiptanthus mongolicus; assembly: GCA_039655645.1. Classification (NCBI taxonomy): domain Eukaryota; kingdom Viridiplantae; phylum Streptophyta; class Magnoliopsida; order Fabales; family Fabaceae; genus Ammopiptanthus; species Ammopiptanthus mongolicus. The sequence continues at coordinate 13,486,030 of CM077343.1, read as the reverse complement.
AGATGCCTTTAGTCTAAGTTCTCTAGAAAACAGGTTTGATTTAACTCCTTCTAGAGTAATACTATCTTTACCGACACTAAAAGAATTGACAAAATTTTCAAATGATGGTGGTAAAGAAGCTAACAGAATCATAGCAACATCCTCATCATCCATTTTAACATCAATATCACGTAATTCTAGTAAAATAGAATTTAGTTCATCAAAATGATCTTTAAGATGTGTACCTTTCTTCATTCGGAGACCAAATAGTCGTCTTTTGAGGAATAATTTGTTGCACAAGGACTTTGTCATGTAGAGATTTTCTAATTTTAACCACAACCCTGCAGCTGTTGTTTCTTCAGCAATTTCATATAAAACTTCATCTGCAAGGGATAGTAGAATAATAGAATGAGCCTTCTCCTCTTGTTGCAAGGTAGCAGCTTTGCCTGATTGGCCTGATAGAGGAGCCCAAATTCCTTGTTCCTTGAGCAGAGCGCGCATCTTTATGCGCCTGAGATTAAAACTGTTTTTCCCATTGAATTTCTCAATCTTGATAGTGCTCGTCATGTTCTTGCGTGACTCTTGATCAGCCGTCACGAACACTATGCAGGTGCAGAAAAAGAAACTTGATCCAACCGAGCTCAAGATACCAGTTTGTTAAGAAAATTGAGAAAACAAATCTGAGCTAATCAGCAAAAGATAGAAAATTGCACCATACAAGAGAAGACAAGCAATTAACGTGGTTCACCAATTGGCTACATCCACGGGCAGAGGAGAAAACGGAGCTTCACTATATGCAGGGAGAAAATTACAGATTGTATATCCTATCTACGCACTCTCAGTGTGTCTTTTCAGTGTAATCACTCTCTATGCAACAATGTACAAGAGTATGAATTTATAGCCCTATCAACCGAGAAACAACTAAGGCCAAACTACTGAGAGAAATATAGTTAGTTACAACAGAAAAACTGAAATAACAAAATGAGCCATTGATATCTACTCATAACTGTTATGCAGAAAACTGAATAAAGGACAGGTGCACACCAAAATCAACAACTATAAACACAAAATGACTATCTACACATTCCACACTATTGAAATTAAGTCGATGTAGCAAAGAAAGTTCTTAGAGTGTATTGATGTTCACTTGGTATATTTTGTAAGTTGATGGGTTTGTATTGAAAACCTTGTTATATTATATTGATGAGCTCTTGAGTTAACACTTGGGTATGATGCAAAGTTTTAGAAGCCTCCCTAAACTCTTCTACTTTTTTCAAGATTTAGGTAAAAGAAAATAATTTGTTTTAATCACCTAAGAATATAGAATAAAATAAGTTTGAGATTGGTGAAAATGAAAAAGGTAAATAAAAAGGGAAAATTTATTACGACACCGTAGTGAGTTATAAACTAGTTCAACTTTTGTCATCCACTTAGACTAAAGACTAATGGTGAGTCGTAAGTTCCGGCATTTGTTATATATGAATTTCATCTAATGAGTAAGGGGCAGTGATAATTCGTAAACCCATACACATGTTGTGCCCAAATCTTAAAAAAAAAAAAAAAAAAAAAAAAAAAAAGAGAGAGAGAGAGATAAAATATAAAGGTTAAAGTAATAATTTGGTTTCTATACGTGACACAAATTCTTTATTTAGTCCCTCTATGTAAAAAATTTGGAAATGAGTCCCTACATATGTAAACGTTAGCAAATTTGATCCCTATATGTGCAAACGTTAGCAAATTCGTCCCTACTGTCAGCAAATTGATCCTTATACGTGTCACAAATTTTTGATTTGATCCTTAAACCTGAAAAAAAATTAAATCGGTCCTTATATGTGCAATCGATAATAATTTTGTCTCTGCTGTCTACCAAAAAGCTCGGACCCAATTAAAGATTCTTTTCGTATCGAATATTTTTTATATATTATATCATTCTATTTCTTTTATTGAGAGTAAAAATTGTATCATTTGGTCTGTAAATGGTTTTATATTTTGAAATTATCTAAGTTGACTCTCAATAAAAAAAATATATTGATATAATATATATAAAAAATAATCAATACAAAAAGAATCGTTAGTTAAGTCCGAGTTCCTTGACAGACGTAGGGACAAAATTATTATCGATTACATATATAAGGACCAATTTAATTTTTTTCCAGGTTTAGGAATCAAATCAAATATTTATGTAAGGACTAATTTGCTGACGGCAGGGACGAATTTGCTAACGTTTGTACATGTAGGGACTGAATTTGCTAACGTTTACACATGTAGGGACTTATTTTCAAGTTTTTTACGTATAAGGACTAAAAGAAGAATCTGTGTCACGTATAGGGATTAAATTATTACTTTAATCAAAAATAAATAATTGAAATTGCAAACCCATTCATGTTTAGCCTGATGTAGACTTAGTGAAATATTGAGCAGTGGTCTGCTAGTTGATATAAGGAGGTAATTAGGAGTCAATGAATATACTTGCGAAGCGATCTTCAAAAGAGCATTGACTTTTGTAGAACTATTTTATTAAGAAATTTATTTCAATTTGATAATTTATATTAATTTAAGTTACAAATAGATGCATGAAGAGGTGATTAATCATTCAAACTTTAACACTCCCTTTAGTTGGGTGGAAATGTGGAAGAGGGAAGCAGGGAGGAGGAAAGTGAAGAGAGAAAACTCATTTTTTGGTTGGGAGGGAGGAGAAGTAGAATAAATTGATGTGGGACTCACATGTTTTTTCTTTTCTTTCCAATTGGGAGAAGATTTTGGGGAGAGAACTCTCTTACTTTTCACTCTTCCACCTATGCTCTTCACTACTATACTAATTTATCACTCATATTTATTATTATTTCAAAAAAATATTATGAGAGGCAAATTTGTCGTTATAAGAGAAACTCATTTTCTTTCTTTTCACTTTTTTATCTAACCAAATGAGTAGAAAGAAAGCTCAACTTTTTTTTCTTTTCTGCTTCCTTCAATCCAAACAACATAAATGTATACTCAATCTCTATTTTCTTCTACTCCTTTTCACCCTATTTCTTTTATCTGTACTTCTCTTCATATTCAAACAAAGCTAAAAGATGCTTTCGGTATGTTGAGCTTAATTTATTCTTTGTATTATTTTGACTGACTTTGGATTCGTGAGTGACAAATCTATTATTTTGAAAAGAAAAAGTTAAACTGAAAATATAGGTTAAAGTATTATTTGGGTCCTTTAACTTATTTTATAGATTTAATTTGATCCCTTAATTTTTAAAAGTTTTAATTTGGTCCCTTAACTTGTCTCTGTTAACATAAGTTAGTCCTCTCCGTCAATGACATAAGCAAAAGTGACGAAAGTGTTATACGTGTTAACAACTTAAAAGATCAATTTGAAACTCATTTAAAATATAAGGGACAAATTTAAAACTCATTTAAAAGTTAAAGAACCAATATGAAACTTGTTAATAATTTAAAGGACTAATTTGAAACACATTTGCTTATGTCATTTACGGAGAGGACTAACTTCTATTAACATAGACAAGTTAAGAAACCAAATTAAAACTTTTAAAAGTTAAGGAACCAAATTAAAATTAAAAAATAAATTAAGAGACCAAATTGATATTTTAGCCGAAAATATATTAATCAAATCCAAAAGTTTGTACTGGAAAGTTTTTTTTTTAATGAAACCGAAAAGTACTTTTAACATAAAAATAAGATAAAGCTTACTATAATCATATAATAAAAATATGGAATATATAACGTATATATACATAAATATGTAGAATAATATTATATATACATTATTCAATCTTAGTGCTTTTCCTTTAGTCGTTTTCTTTGGAAAGTGGTTGGAGGGTTCGGTCAAGATCGTAACACTGGGGATTAAAGTATAACCTTTATCATACACAAGTAGCAATAGCAATGCTAAACAAATATTATAGCAAAAAAAAAAAAAAAAAAACAGAGCAATGCTAAACAAATATTAATAATTTTTTATCAGTTATCTCCTTCTACGTTCTATCCGTGTCAATTAGTCGTAAACAATGCTCATTAAATAAAAGAGTTTAATTTTGATATATTATTTTTATTAAAAAAAATTATAATATTAATCAATCACAAATCATTTTATATATGACTTTTAAGATAGTTATGATAAGAGTCAAATATTTTTAATGACGTGACAATTTATGATTGATTGATAGTGTAAAAAATATTTACTGTGATGTATATGCATACTAATTAAATTCTAAATAAAATAGTACATTATCAAACAGAATAAAATAAAATGAGTTTAATTTTGATACATTGTCAATGCAAAGTTTTTATACTGTCAACCAATCACAAATCATCCAATGTATGACTTCTAAAAGATAGTTATAATAAAAGTCAAATAGGTCCGGCCCAAGGACAAAACAAGTGAGACACTTGGCAAGTGGGACACTTGTTTTAGGCCTCTCAAAAAATAAATTTTTTTTTAAGAAAAAAAGCTCATTTTGTATAATTTTATATTATCTTTTGATATGTTTAATATATTAATAAACATAATTTAGTCCATTTGATATAAAAACTTATCATTAATTGCAAGGTCCAGGGTTCAATTCCTCATTATGTAATTAATGATTGATTATATGTATAAAAAATCTTTACATTAACACTGCATACAAATTAAATTCAATTAAAATAATATTAAATGAATGCAATATAAGCATAAAAGATATAATGTTCATTTAAACTATATACTCTTCGACACATGACTCAACGGAATTGAAGAAAAACGTCCGAGTTTTACATGAACAATCTCAGAAGGTGAAGCAAACTTGTGGGAACATCCCCCAATTAATTGCCTAAGATCCTCTGCGCTGGGAGGACCCCCAACATCACCCTAGCTTCAAACCCACCCATATCCACCATGAAGATAAAGGTAGAAGAAAACCTAGCTGAAAGAGAAAATGTTAGCTGACATAGTTAGTTATATTTATGTTAGTTGTGCAGTTAGCTTTAGCTTTATTTAGCTTGCTTTCAGGTCCTATATATATATATATATATATATATATATATCTGACTCTGCATAGTAAATTAATCAGAATAGAGATTTAAGAGCCTTCATTGCTTATGGCTCATTCAAACGCATGCTATTCTTCTTATCTTTTCTTTCTCTACGTATTCAATGTTCAGTTTTCACATGGTACCACAGCTCCTTTCCTAGGGGTTCTGCTACCGTTGCCACTCTACTCGTTCTTCATTCCTTTAAATCTGCGAATTATTGATTTCTTGATAATTTAATTGCAAGTTTGCAATTTTCGATATATTTTGATATGGCGGAAATTGGTGGGAAAGTGAACCCTAACAATGCCGAAATTGCGGTGAATAATGCTGCAAATGGTGCGAATGCGAACGCTAACAATGCGATTCTTGATGTTCTGAATCCTCTCTTTGTACATCCTAATAAAAATCCAGGAGCAGTTCTTGTTACTCCTATGTTGAATGGATAAAATTATCATGAATTATCATGTGTGCTCAAGATTGGACGTTGCTCTCAAATCCAAGAACAAATTTGGTTTCATAGATGGCTCGATTCCGAGACCAACTTTCACAAATCCGAAGTTTCTTGTGTGGCACAAGTGCAATATGGTGGTCCTATCATGGATCAATCATTCTTAGGAACCAGAAATCTTGCAAAGTGTGTTATGGATGGAAACTGCAACCGAGGTTTGGAAAGATTTGCGTGACATATACTACCAGGGAGACATATTTCATATCAATGAGCTTCAGAAAGAAATATACATGCATAGACAAGGAGATTCAAGTGTGACTACATATTACACGCATTTGAAGGGAATATGGCAAGAACTCGAGAATTTTAGGCCAATTCCTTCTTGCTCATGGCAAGTAAGTTGCATATGCAATTTGATTCCTACAATCAAGATTTATAGAGAAAGTGATCATGTCATTCTATTTCTAAAAGGATTAAATGAGCAGTATTCTGCTGTAAGATCACAAATCATGCTTATGGAACACCTTCCTAGCATTAATAAGGTGTTTTCATTGTTGATTCAGCAAGAAAGGCAAATGCATACACAATTGGAGAATCCAAGAATTCTCATCAGCACCACAAAAAATAGTACCAGAGGAAAAGGCTAGGGAGCAAAACCTATTGTGGCAGAGGTGGAATTTTAGGAGGAAGAAATTATGGAAGAAAAGGCTGAAGCAATAAAATGTGTACCTACTACAATAAAATAGGTCACATGGTCGATACATGCTATAAGAAGCATGGTTACCCTCCACATTTTCAAAAAGAAGGCATGGTGAATCATTATGAATTGTCGAAGAAGAAGTGATTGATGAGAATGACTCAAAATTTGTCTCATATAAAGATGTTTTACAGCCCAACAAGGTATCATTCACTCAGGAGCAACATCAGTCCATTTTGGCACTGCTGCAGCAGAACAACATTTCACATAATGCCAACCACATATTTACTTCAACGTTTCCAATGCCTCCGATATAATTTGTAATGTTGCACATGCTGAGAAATCCAATGTTTGGATTTTGGATTTAGGAGCGGCAGATCATGTTTGTCATTCCTTATCATAGTTTCATTGTTACAAAAGAATTCGAGCAATTTTTCAGTTAGACTTCCTGATGGATTCCTTATTTCTACCCAAATTGTTGGGACCATTGTCTTTTCAGACCACCTTTACCTTGTAGATGTGTTGTACATCCCAAAATTTTCTATGATAATTCTCATAAAACATGTTAGTTCAAGATATAATATATTTCACATTTAATTTCATGCACAAAGTCATGTTGCATTTCATAAAGACATATTTTAATATGATATACCATTTAATATTCTTTATGTCTTTACTTATATATGATCAAATATATCAACAATATAATCAAAATAAGATTCCTTATTTGAGCATTTTGATCATTGTTATAACCATTAAGTATGATGATCTTAGACATATTAAGATAATATCAAGTATAAATTTCATGCCATTCATACATAAACATATATTAATTAATATCACATATGTTTTTACTTAATGTCATATCAATTATTTCACACATCTGCATATAATCCATTTAGCTCAATATAATATAATATTCATTAAACACAATGATATTTCATTTGACAATCTCAAATTAAGTTCTCTCATTAATACTCTATTTGTCAACATCAAAACCTATATGTCAATATGGTTTGCAACCTCTTGATTATGAGGAATAAATGAGTGGTAACGACATTGTAACCACATTAATCAATCACGCCAAAGATTACCTTTAATGGCTCATTATCTCTATAATAATTGTCAATCTCCTCCTATAAATATAGGGGGGAAACCCTCATGTATGGGATTTCTTCTTAAAACTTGCATACTTGGCACTACCTCTAACTTGTGAGTCAGAGCTATCACACAAGAAGGAAGTCATCTTCAACAACTGCTTTAAACCAAATCATGTATGTCACCTTTGGGGACCCGTTCAGAACACTTGATGTATTAATTCTCTTTAATTGTTATTAACTAACTAATTCCTTAGTTCAATTCAAAATAGAAAAGGCTTTAACATAAACAATGGAACATTAAACAATACCATACAACCCACAACATCCATTCCTAGATGTTGCAAGATTATGGAGTTTATCACAAGATCCTGAGAACAAGTACCAATTTTTCATTATGATTCCATGAACCTTAAATTAAATCATGAGAGACCAACTCACTAAAAGCATTAAGAACAAAAATAATTAATCACTCAATTAATGAAAATAGAAACTTAAAATTAAACATAGAATCAAAGATACATCATCCAAGTCAAGCTACATCATCATAATAGCTAAAGGAGTTTAGTTACACATGGAAGAAAAGAGAAGAAAAACAGAGGAACTGCTTCAGAACTCCTATACAAATTCTGCAATCTGAACTCCAATACCTTCGAGAAGAGGATCAATTGCGGCTCACCGCTTCAGAATTGTTGCCCTTTGCTCTCACGGCTTAGGATAAGTTTCGCCTCGCGGACGACCAGATCAAGGCCTTTTCCCTCAACGATGAGGACCATGTTGGATAGATTGCCACTGACGAGATGCGCAAGGGGCTTCGACAACAACGTCGATGGCCTCCAACGTCCCTGTTCTTGGCTCGAATTAGTGGGTTTTTTTAAGAACACTTCAACTAGGATTCCCACAGAACGCGTCGCACCACCGTCGTTTGGTGGCGGCAAGCCCCAGAACACGATGAACAAGCAAACAAGGAGAAAGTTCTCATCAAACTCCATTCGGGTTGTCGATCTCCCTGACATTTGCCTCTTCAGCTTCGATGCCGGCGTGACTCTCCCCGAAACCTACCACTCTGCCGTGAGCCGCCTTCTTCACCATCGGACATTGCAAACATCTCCTTCCTCGATGGCACTCTCCTTTCCGTCGAGCCATCATGTTTCAAATTCGGTTCCGTCATCTCCACTTTCGTCAATCGCACCTCCGTCACGTGCGTCTAGGCCTTCTTCAGTCCGGTCTAGTACGTCACCGACGACGATCTCCTTCCCGACAATGAAACCGTCAACTGGAACCGCCTCTTGCTGGCCATGGGTTCCTTGGAGCGTGGAAGCACAGAACAACCATAGGATTTCGTAGGGAATGGGTCACTCACCGAACACCTGCTTGTTTGGCCTTGATACCAATTTCGACCTTTCACGGGTTGGTCCACAATAATGCCAAAGGGAAAGTGGGCTGGTAGGGACTTTTCATTGATATCTAGTCATTTTAATCTTGAGGACAAGATCAGTCTCCAAGGGGTTGGTAATGATATGATATCTGTTGTCGGGTTGTGGCATCAATTGTCCCGTGGCGGAGGCCCAAGTGGGGTCAAGTCACAGTCGATACGTGGCATTTGGGCTGTTACGGTTAAGTAGAAAGGGTTGCGCCCTGACTAACAGTTATCGCTTTAGGCCTAGTGGTAAGCGCTCGATCCAACAATTGGTATCAAAGCTAAGGTCACGTGTTCGATTCCCAGCGGGAGCAATTGCTAAGGGGGAGATTGTTGCCGGGTTATGGCATCAATTGTCCCGTGGCGGAAGCCCAAGTGGGGTCAAGTCACAGTCGACACGTGGCACTTGGGCTATTATGGTTAAGTAGAAAGAATTGCGCCCTGACTAACAGCTATAGCTTTTGGCCTAGTGGTAAGCGTTTGATCCAACAATATCTGGTCCAATAAAAGGTGTTTGCTTTTAACACCACAAATATTTCTAATACACCACCATTTTTTTTTAAAATTAATATCTCCAAAATACCCTTGTAACCTCCTTCCCTCCCTTTCATATTTTCGGAAGCTTTCTTTTAGAGTTCTGGAATTTATTTCCGGTATGCTAGAAAGTGGCTTCCGGAAATTTAATTTCCTGAACTATAAAAAAAAAAGCTTTTGGAAATTAATTTCCGGAAGGTTACGTAATTTGAACAAAGTTTCGGAATTTAATTTCCGGTATGCTAGAAAATGGCTTCCGGAATCCAGAATTATAAAAGAAAGCTTCTGGAAATTAATTTCCGGAAAGTTACGTAATTTGAACAAAGTTCCGGAACTTAATTTCCGATATGCTAGAAAATGGTTTTCGGAAATTTATTTCCGGAATTATAAAAGAAAACTTCTGGAAACGAATTTCCGGAAGGTTATGTAATCGTGTACTTCCGGAATTTAATTTCCGGAATACAATTTTTTTATGTTCCAAAACTTAATTTCCGGAACACAATTTTTCTTGCAGCCCCACGGTTGGTTCACACCGATGTCATATTTGTGTGTGCGTGCTCTGATTCAATTGTGTGTTGGGATTCAATTTCCAATGTTGTTGAAACCTCCATGCATACAAAGTGAAGGCTGATACAGAGGTTCAGAAGATGGAATGGTGATCTTGATTAGTTGCCATAGCAATGCTCGCTGTCCTGTCTTCTTCGAGACTGAAATCCTGGTCTTTGTGTAGATTGCAGGAGAGGGTGAGGTGCTGGTTGGTATTTTGATGGTGGCACAAGAACTTTGAAAGAAGAAAGAAGAAGACGAAGATCGGTGATGTATACAGGAATGAGTAGATGGGGAGGGAAGGAAGTTAGAAGGGTAGTTTGGGGATATCCATTTTTTAAAAAATAAATTATGGTGTATTAGAAATTTTTGTGGTGCAAAAAGCAACACCCATAAAAGAATACATAAATGACCCAAAAGAAGCAAATGGGCTCACCAGCCACAGGCCCATACATCTCAACAGAAATAGAACATGAGAGATAACAGCTAGTAGGAATATTCTAGATTTAAGTTTGTTCACTATCTGTTATGTTTTATTTGTATTTCCAATTTCCATTTCCTTTTAGCAAGTTTGTTATGCTAGGTGTCTAATAGTCTTGAAAATTAGGAACATGAAATGAATGCAAGAAACTCTATAAAAAGAGTATGAAAGTATGAATGAAGCAAGTAGGGATGGCAATTTGGACCCTATCCGCTGGGTACCCGCAAAAAATACCTATGATGGGTAGGGTAAATACCCGCTTTGTGGGTACGGGTGCGGGTCTGGGTAATTACCCGCAAACAAGAGAGGGTATGGGTGCGGGTACGGGTACTGTAGTACCCACCCCGCCCCGCACCCGCATATATAAATATATATTTATATATTTATTTATTTATATTAATATATATAATTATAATTATATATCAAATTTTAAAAATAAAGTTAATGTAACCTACGGTTTCTTAACTATTTTTCCTTTTCAGACTTAATCACCTACTGTCCTAAGCACTAACAGCAGCCGCTGATGTTCTTTGTGTTATTTTTTCTTTTTTTCATAGTTAAAGTGCGGGTAATGAGTGCGGGTATGGGTACTTAGGTACCCAGAGGGTACGGGTAAGGGTACTTAAGTTGCTACCCACGCCGGTACGGGTCCGAATACGGATATTTTTTTCAAACGCGGGTATGAGGACGGATACTATAGTACCCTACCCAGACCCTACCCATTGCCATCCCTAGAAGCAAGCAAGAAAATTACCCAAATCCTTCTCTATCTAATTTCTTAGGAGGTTTCTTCTTTGTCCTCCATATCAACGAACAATCCATTACCTATCAAAAAATGCAAACTCCATGGTTAAAAACAAGAAGAGGAAAAATAAATCTTCAAAGTCTCCTTTCTAATTCTAGGGTCATTATTGTCATCTGTTGTCCTCTTTAAACTCATATGACTTCAATTTTCTTTTCCTTACCTTTCATAGGACGTAAATCACTTGACAACATTTTTCTATTATCGCCTAAGTAGTTGCTTCTGGGTGGCTAAGTGTGACAGAAACTCATAAATTGAATGTTTTTTATTAGGCGCCTACTACAAAATAAATTGTATTTATAATTTTATCTTTTTGTTAAATTTAAGTTTAATTGAATAATAATATAATTATGAGTAAATTAAAATTGTGAATAAATGAAAAACTTACAATATGATAAATATTTTTACAATCTTTTTGAGTAAAACTTTTTTAAAAAAAATGCAATTGTTTTCATTGTTAATATTCTTTTTAAAGTTAAAAATAGCTGGCCCCCGAGACAGGCCTTATTCGTGTTTTTGTACTTTTACACGTATAGTTTTATTTTTTTTGAACAAGCTTTTACACGTATAGTTTTTCTTTGGTAAATACACTAAGTTTTTAGTTCATTTGAGAGAAAAAGGCATATATCAACCGATCAACCCATTTTCGGCACTCAACGGTGGGTTGTACTAGATTGGGTCATCCGTTCACTAAACAAAAAGGGGGCCTTCCACCAATAATGTCAGCACAGTTAGCAGGTAGTTGAATTCCTTTTAAATATGTTGTTAGGTGTTCGATTTTTACTGTGTGTATAAAAAATATTTTGTTAAGAGACAAAACCCATTTCGATAATCTCTACACCTTGAAAGAGATTAGTCTCCGGCTATTGATCGACGATAGCTTTGATTCACACCAAAAAAAAAAAGAGTGAATATCCAAATTGGTCTCTCAAAATTTTAGGGGACCCACTTTTAGTCCCTGAAAAAATAAACTAACTATTTAGTCCTTCAAATTTACAAACGCGGGACAAATGAGTCTCTAGTTTAGTTCCGACGTCCATTTACTTGTCTACGTATCCTATTAACCATCCTACGTGATCCGTTAGTGGTCCTGCATGGCATATGACGACTTTCCACCATGGAAAATAAATGAAAAGTGAAAAAATTGCATAAATTTTAAAGTGTTTTGGGTTTTAAAATCGTGCATATTTTTTCACTTTTTATTCGTTTTTCAGAAAGGAAATTCGTCACAGGCCATGCAGGACCACTAACGAATTAGGTAGGATAGTTAATGGACATGTAGACAAGTAAATGGACTTCGGAACTAAACCTAGGGACTAATTTGTCCCGCGTTCGCAAATTTGAGGGACTAAATGATTAGTTTATTTTTTTAGGGACTAAAAGTGGGTCCCCAAAAAATTTTTAGGGACCAATTTGGATGTTCACTAAAAAAAAAAAAGGGGCAACCCATTTTGATTGTATTCCTAATTAATATTGGGTGCCCAATCAGTTGGCGATATATCCTTGGTCGGATAAAAATCAATTTGATGAGATGAGGGTGAAAATTAAGTATTTTGGTTTTATTATATAAAAATGTGTAAACATCAATAGAAGATTGCTGAAGAAAATGATACACCCCATCCGGCCATCCATATTTCTTACCTATAATTATAGCATTCCTCTCCAAAGCTTCTATGGTTTAATGGAAAACAAGGAATCCAAAACAGATTCAGAAGCGAACCCGCGTATAAGCTTTACTGTAAAGAGCAACGTTAAATACTAAAACTCATCATATCACTTATTTTATTGATTTTGTTTTGATAAATGTTAATAATTCAGGCATCCGAATGGTCCCCTCAAAAACCGGCTTATAAGGGGGTGGTCTACCTAGCTATATAAGCAACGGTCAGGCTCGTTAACCACCCGATGTGAGACTCGTAACACGCCCCCTCGAGCCTGGACTCGTCACCACAAGCGAGAGCTAGCGGCACTATCCACACCACCGGACAGAACGTGACTCTGATATCATGTTAAGAATTCAGGCATCCGAATAATCCCCTCAAAAACCGGCTTATAAGGGGGTGGTCTACCTAGCTATATAAACAACGGTCAGGCTCGTTAACTACCCGATGTGGGACTCACAACAATAAATGCTTGTTTTCTTTAAAAACTTAACTACATACATAGACGGGTTAAGCTTTTTTTTCTTTCTGGGCAAAGAAAAAGAGAGCTAGAGCATTGATATTTGATGGCTCAGAAGTGATAAATTAGTTGAGGTTGACGTAGTAGTAATTGTAGAAGAATCTTTATTTCTTCAGATTGTTAATTTAAAGAATAGGATTAGGAATGATTGCATTAAAAATAGAGTCAAGATAGCACCTATTGTAGATAAGATGATAAAAACTCGCATTAGATAATTTGGACATGTGTGAAAAAGGCTAATATAGTAAGGAGAGTAGATCAATGGGAGGGAGAGAGACTGAGAAAATACTATAGACGAAACCATTAAAAAGGATTTAGTTATCAATGATTTATCTATAAACATGATTCATAATTCACAATAGAACATTATGACATCATTTGATCCATGTAGATGACCCCAACCAGTGGGAACGGTCTTGGTTGTTGTTGTAGTATTTTTAATTTAAAGAATGTGTCAATGATTTTAAACTTGCCCATAGTTCAAACATAAATCTGTAGTTGTAGGTATATAAGTACACTATTCTTCATATCCAATCATGCAGCGTGATTATATATTCAATTGAATTTATACTGTAAGAACAAATCTACATGATGTTCTCATGCAAAAGCAATGCTAACCTGCAAGTTCCACTACTAAACTAAAAAAGCCAGTGTTTCATATCTATTATATAGTAATATAGTAAAAAAAATCAGACGACAACTTGATTGTTACAACAGCAATACGAAGGTGTAAAGCCAGGTATCGGGAAGGAAAGACAGGACAGGAGGTACGAATTGTTCGGATACAATCATATTTCATATCAAACCTTAACAATGACCAAGAGCTTGTAGCCATTCTATCCTGATTCTGTCGTCGACTAACTAGTTCTTGGTACAAAAAACTGAAAGGAAAAAGGTGGAAAAGTTAGAAATGTCAGTGAGGGCATGAATGATATCACATGATTTTGCAAACGTGCAAATAATCAGTATTACTAAGACATCACAAAAATTAGATAATTGGTTATCAAAAGTTCACGCCATTTCAACAGCCTTAATCTTAAACATCATAAAAAAATAATGCATTTGAAGTAAAAAGGATAAGAAAAGCAAAGCATTCACAAACGAAACCTACATGAGCAAGATCAAACGATGACTAACCTGATTAAAAACACACAAATCTACCAAGAATAACACAGTAGAAGAGAAAGATAAAATTGTTTCAATTTCAAACATTGGGAATTTAAGAAAGCGATGTTGATAGGAACCCAATGCAAGAGAAACAGAAAAGGATATTAGTGATTGAAAACAAGAACGATTGCTGAAGAGAATGCTTGTAATCCCAGAGCAAAGCTCCTCACCCAGCAGCTTAAGGCCTCTTGTGCCCAATAATAGAATGAAAAATGCTAGCAACACACTCTCTCTTTAACACACTCCTATTGATTGAAATTCATGTGAGTCCTATAAAATTCAAGTGGGACCCATATAAATTAGTGGAACCCACATGAATTTCAACCAATAGGAGAGAGTGTGTTGAAAAGAAAGTATTAGAGAGTGCGTTGTTAGCACTCCTCTAACAGAATTCCCAAAAACTGCCTCACTCTCTCCCCTCCCCTCCCCTCCCCTCCCTATAATCCTCCCGTAACAAACTTGCCACATCAGCATTTGCCTCTAACTTCCCCCACTCTCACATTTCTGCAGCAGACCTTTGGTTTGCTGGACTTGGATCCAATAATAGATCCTTGTCCTGTTCAGCCCAGTTATTGGGCTTAGGCCCAAAACCAGTATCCTATCAGATGTCAACAACATAAATACCATTTCATTACAAGAACTAGGATTTTCGACATTGTAATTATAAAGCATGACTGAAACATAGAGTTAGAGGGGAGTATCATATTAGTCTTCTTCATCGAGTGATCAAACTTTCAAAGGATATTTGAGCAAAATATTTCAAGAATTTTATTTTTAACCATGACAAGACCTTCAATTTATTATGTTTTCAATGTTCAAAATAAGGATTTCATTCTTTCTATTTTTCCTTTTTTTTTCCTTCATTCATGCATTTTTCTTCTTGGCATGGATTAAACTATTTCTTCTACAAGACAAAATGTTCAATTAGCTTCACAGCAGAAACAAGAAGCCCAAAATGGATTAGACCTATTTGAGAGGTAAGGTTGATAATTTAGAGAATTCACCTGCAATGGAAAGGATGAGTTAAGTAAATACTGAGAAAGAAAGTTATTATCACAATACGATACTTCCAGACTGAAAAACATTATCATACATATTTACAGCAGAAAAGTTGCCTGCACCCACAATCCTCTTAAAAGACACTTACGAAATAAAATCATAATTTGCCAAACAGAACTTTTCACATTTAGTGATATGCACTTATTTAGTCCAAGCTTCTAGTAATGCATGTGGCAAAATGTTGTTGGGGTACCAGCTAAGACAATTAACCATTACATTGGGCTGTCATCGTGTCCACTTTCCATGGAACAACAAAAATGAATCTGGCAAAAGGTTTTATTAAAATAAAAAAAGAAAAAGTGCTGCATTGCTTGGATGAAAGATTTAGGGGATCCAAGGACAAGATTTTGAACATGAAAGAAGAAGACTAGAATATTGCTTTAACATGAACAATCTGAAGAAATATTTTTCAACGAGAAACAATAAATACTTGACTGCTTTGATAGTAATATATTTTCCATCTGGTCCAAATGTATTTGCTATTTTTCCTCATTCCCCCAATATAGACGTAAACAAAGCATTTACACAGAAGCCAAAAAAAGGAAAAGCAGATAGGCTGTAAATTGACAATTTGATGCACAAGATTGGTCATGTCACCTTATCATATACACAATCATGAAAACATATAATTGATCCCTTCCATCTAAAAATTTAGCAGACTATTAGGTTTGAAATAAACTCAACTATCAACCCACAACTTCAATCATCATAAAGTATTAATACAGACTTTCATTTGTTCAGCATCATAACCAACTCTTCCACTAAGTTTCAAAATCAGTCAGATGATTTTGCAACCCCTGGAAACTTGAACCAGGCACACTCTGATGGGAACCAGAAGACAAGTTTATGCAGAAACAGAGAATTAAAGTATAAAGAGAGAGAGATTTGTATTATTTCACTTAGAAAAGAAAGTTTTACAGTAGAGAAACTCTCTAGCTGCCACAGAGCAAGCTCCTATAGAGAGCTAGAGCCCTCTATCCATGATCAAACACAATGATTGTCAAAAAAAGATCCCCTTCCTTCCGCACCACCTTCCTAATAACCAATTTCACGTAACTAACTCTATTCTCTCTCTCCCTCTGCCACCTAGACCTTTGGCAGTATTAACCCCTTTTCCTTCTAGAATAAACCTTCCATACTTGAGGCCTAAGGTTAGTTCCCTGGCCCAGCATTACATTTGGGCTTTCTAATTCAGCTTGGGTCCTATCAATGCCGGCTGCTTCAGCAGGAACCTTGTCCTCAAGGTTGAATTGAGGAAATTGGCTCCGAATATTGAATTCCTCTTCCCAGGTCGCTTCATCTGCCGTCTTCCCTTTCCAATGTACTAGCAGCTCAATCACATTGTCTCTGCCATGTCTAATAGATCTACTGGCTAGAATGGTATCGGGTTCCAGCTGCTCAATAGCTTCTCCTGCCAACCCCAATGGTAATTCGGGTTCCACATGGTAATTCCCAACAGCCTTCTTCAAAAGAGACACATGGAATACCGGGTGAACTCGGGAGGAAAGTGGTAGCTTCAACTTATATGACACTGCACCTATATGCTCCAGAATCTGAAAAGGACCATAAAACCTAGCAGAAAGCTTAGCATTAATCCTTGATACTACTGATTGTTGCTTGTGAGGTCTTAGCTTCAAGAAAACCCAATCACCTACCTCAAAATTCCTCTCAGTTCTCTTACTATCAGCTTGATTTTTCATTCTGCCTTGTGCTCTTTGTAAATGGTGCTTCAATTGTCTGAGAGCTTCATCTCTATCAATCAATTCCCGCTGCACTGCTTCCAGCCTGGTTTCTCCCAAAACAAACCGAGTAATCACGGGCGGCTTCCTTCCATACACCACCTCAAAAGGAGTCACACCTGTGGAAGCATGAAAAGTAGTATTGTACCAATACTCTGCCCAATGCAACCAATGAATCCAAGTCTTAGGCTGATCAGTGATGAAACAGCGCAGAAATGTCTCCAAACACCTATTAATCACTTCAGTCTGACCGTCCGTTTCAGGATGATAAGCGGAACTCATTTTCAATTGAGTGCCTTGTAACTTGAAGAGCTCTTTCCAGAAATTACTGACAAAAATGAGATCTCGGTCACTGACTATTGCCATAGGGATCCCGTGCAATCTCACCACTTCCTTGGCAAATGTTTCTGCCACTGTTTGGGCTGTGTAAGGATGCTTCAAAGGAATAAAGTGACTATATTTGGACAACCTGTCCACAATGACAAATATAGCCTCAAATCCCCTGGATTTTGGCAGCCCTGTAATGAAGTCCATAGAAACTTCATCCCAAATCATTTCTGGGATGTTTAGGGGCTGTAACAAACCCCCAGGAGCTGCTGCCAAATATTTTTGCCTTTGACACACATCACAAGCTCTCACAAAGTCTTGAACTTGCTTTTTCATACCTACCCAATATAGGGTTGCAGCCAGCCTCCTATAGGTTCTGTAAAATCCAGAATGGCCACCTTGAGGGGTGGCATGGAACTCAAGTAGCAATTTGGGAATCAAGGAGGATTTGGAAGAAACCACTAGCCTCTCTTTATAGAAAAGAATACCATCTCTGTATGAAAATTCAGAATGCCCTGTTTCTCCATCCTTAATACCTTCAATGATCTTCTTTAAGTCATCATCCTTGTGAACCTCCTCAACTACAGCCCATCCTTCTACCCATGTGGGATAAGAGATTAAAGCACCAAATTCTCCTGTTTCGATCACCCTAGATAGAGCATCAGCACCTTTATTTTCTGACCCCGGCTTGTAGACAATCTCAAATTGATAACCCAACAACTTTGCAGCCCAATTTTGCTGGTCAGTGGAGGTGATCCTTTGCTGTAGAAGTTGTTTTAAACTTCTCTGGTCAGTTCTTACTGTAAATTGCCGTCCCAGCAGGTAAGGTCTCCAGTGTTGAGCTGCCAAGACCACCGCCATCAACTCTTTCTCATATGCAGACTTAAATAGGTTCCTCTCACTCAAAGCCTTGCTGAAAAAAGCAATTGGCTTGCCAGTTTGCATGAGAATGGCCCCAAGTCCTTGACCCAATGCATCACATTCAATAACAAACTTTTGAGAGAAATCAGGGAGTGTGAGAACAGGAGCAGTAGTTAACTTAGTTTTCAGGGTGTCAAATGCTTGTTGAGCTGCTGGGCCCCATTTAAATCCATCCTTCTTTGTCAAATCTGTTAGAGGTCTTGCCAACTTCCCATAATCTTTGATGAATTTTCTATAATAACCAGTGAGGCCCAAAAAACCTCTAACTCCTTTCACATTCTTTGGAATTGGCCACTGAATCACACTTCTAATTTTATTTGGATCCATGGCCACCCCTTCCTTAGAAATTATATGGCCCAAGAACTCCACAGAGGGTTGACCAAAGCTGCATTTTTTTTTGTTTGCCACTAGTTGTTGACTTCTCAAAACGGATAACACTTCACGTAGATGCATCAAATGGGATTTCCAATTTGGGCTATAGATTAGAATATCGTCAAAGAATACTAGCACAAATTTCCTTAGCATCTTCCTGAATACCTCGTTCATCAGAGCTTGAAAGGTTGAAGGTGCATTCATCAACCCGAAGGGCATTACTAGGTACTCGTAATGACCTTCATGAGTTCGGAAAGCAGTTTTATGCACATCTTCCTTCCTAACTCATACTTGGTGATACCCAGACTTGAGGTCCAGTTTGGAGAAAAATTGAGCCCCATGTAATTCATCCAATAATTCATCAATTACAGGAATTGGAAATTTATCAGGCACGGTTACCTTGTTTAGTGCTTGATAGTCCACACACATCCTCCAGCTCCCATCCTTCTTCTTGACTAGGATAACCGGACTAGAGAAAGCACTCTGACTGTGCTGAATAATTCCAGTTTCTAACATTTCTCTGACTTGCCCCTCAATCTCATTTTTTTGATGGTGAGGATAACGATAGGGTCTTACATTAATTGGACCCTGCCCCTCCAGGAGAGTTATCGCATGGGCTCTTCCCCTTGTTGGTGGAAACCCCTTGGGCTCTTGAAAAATATCGGAGAGTTGCTCCAACACTTCCTCCATGTCCTGCTGAAGTTCCAGCCTTGGACCCATGCTTTCTGTTTTCTGATCCTTGGTGTTCGACAGGTTCAACTCAGTGGACAGAAATAGGCCTTCCACCATTTGCTTTGTTCCTCCAAAAAAACTTTGCAGAGCTCCTGGAGTAATGCTCCCTTTTTCCTCTCCTTTTAATTCTATCAATTTCCCCTCCACTTGGTACTTCATAATTCGGGTTCCCCAATCTACTGTCATTTCACCTAGAGTGGCCAGCCAAGAGATTCCCAAGACCATGTCTATCCCTTCCAATTCAAACAGAAAAGCATCCACTGTTACCTTGATTTTTTTCAACTGCAACTGAATTCCTTTACACTTCCCACGAGCCATTGCTTTATACCCATCTCCCAATTTAATCATCAAGGGTTTGGTGTCCTTAATAGGCCATCCCATTGTCTCCACAAGCTTCTGAGAGATAAAGTTATGTGTAGCCCCACTATATATCAACATAAGAATTGGGACTTCACCAATCTCTCCTTTTAGCTTCATTGTTTGTGGATGTGGAGCTTGTTCGGCCCCCATATTGCTAAGTCCCATGATGCTGCACTCACCATCAACCTCGAGCTCTTCCTCTGTAATAATTTCTGGAATTTCTTCTTCAATCCCTTCTTCCTCGCCCTCTTCTAGCACCATCACTCTTAGCTGCTTGTCTGGGCATTTGTGAAGAGGGTGAAACGGCCCTCCACATTTGTAGCAGAGGCCCTTTTGCCTCCTTTCAGCAATTTCCTGAGATGATAAGTGTTTAATTCCCCTGTCCCTTGGGCCTATTTTCCTCCTTTCAGCTAATGGGTCCAGTTTAGTATTTGGCCCAAATTGACCCATTCTGTTTGATCTGTTCCCCTCTCATGAGCCTACCTCTCTCCCCTTCTGCACGTACACCCAGTCAGACCCGGCGCTCCGACCCGAATACCCAGAATTGGGCCGAGTTGCAAAACCCGACCCGTATCCACTCTTTGTATTCATGCTTCTCTGTCCCGCGACCGCTCCTCCTCTCCCCACCAATTCTTTTTCCACCGCTCTGGTGAGATTCATGAGACGGGATCTGGGTAGAGGACCCATAACTTTCAGACTCCGAACTCGCCCCCTTATCTCCTCCTTCAAACCATGAATGAAATACCCGAAATACTGTTCATCGGGTAGCTTCTTCACTTGTGCCGTCAATCTCTCAAATTCCAAGATATACTCATCTATACTCCCCCTTTGACATAGAGCTGTGAGTTGTTCGTATATGTCCCCTTCCCCGATTCCACCGTAACGATCGATCAGTTCCACCTTGAGTTGTTCCCATGTCAACTCATCCACATTCTCTAGTAACGAATTGAAGAAGTGAATGGTATGACTCTCCATACACAGTTGCGCCAGGTTCACCCGTACTCGGGGGCTTGTTCCTTGACCCTGAAATAAATTTCAGCTCGTGATATCCAAGCGGCCCGGTCATCGCCACTGAACATCGGCAGCTCGATCTTCTTCACCGACTGACGAAATTCGTCAAGAGATTCACCTTGCAGCGGCTTCATCCCTGATGTCGATTAAGTTTTCTTCGACGTTGTATCCTTCCCGCCATCGCTCTTCTCAGGTCCGTCGTGATTCTGGTTTTCACCCTTCTCACCATCACCGTCGTCATTGGTCTGGATTTTCTCCCCTAAGCACTTTTCCATCATCGCGATCAAGATTTCTTGGCTTTTGTCAACCTTGCTCAGTGCCAACTTAACCTCCGATAACTCAGCCTCTATCGCCGCTACCTTCGCCTCCATGACTTGTACAGTTTTCTTCTTTGGCATCCACACGATATTCATGCTAGGCCACTGATTCCCCGACGAGAAATCCGACAGGTCGGACCAGTTTGATGGGAACCAAAAGACAAGTTTATGCAGAAACAGAGAATTAAAGTATAAAGAGAGAGAGATTTGTATTATTTCACTTAGAAAAGAAAGGTTTACAGTAGAGAAACTCTCTAGCTGCCACAGAGCAAGCTCCTATAAAGAGCTAGAGCCCTCTATCCATGATCATACACAATGATTGTCAAAAAAAGATCCCCTTCCTTCCGCACCACCTTCCTAATAACCAATTTCACGTAACGAACTATATTCTCTCTCTCCCTCTGCCACCTAGACCTTTGGCAGTATTAACCCCTTTTCCTTCTAGAATAAACCTTCCCTACCTAAGGCCTAAGGTTAGTCCCTGGCCCAGCATTACATTTGGGCTTTCTAATTCTGCTTGGGTCCTATCACACTCAGCCTTCTAGCTCATGAAACTAAAAACAGCTCATTCAGTGTGAAAACTACCAACTATTGCATGGTTGAATCACAAACTTACCAGGAGGAAGAAATATGTAATGACTAATCCAACTTGATTGAGAAGATTGTTGTCAGAGTTTAGGGTAGGTTTTCTGTAATTTGTCAAATTTGTAGTCTTTAACACACTGACATGAATTAAATTAAAAAAATTGAGCGCCTAATCAGAGCTTGGTCAATAGCCCCAGATTATACACAAATACCTTATTATAATCAATATCTGGAAAGTAATTTGCCAACCACATTATTGCAAATTGGAAAACAGAAATAATGCGCCTAAGTGCAATGAGAGAAATGAAGGAAAGTGTATGCATCCAGCGTTGCAATATCTAGAATTTGAGTTCTACTGCCGTGAGTACAACATACCTGAACTGCTTACAGCTCCAGATAAAGTCTTGGTCTCTCTCGATTACTATCTAACTCAGATGACTTCACAGATTCTTGAATATAGCCTCAGCAAAAACAAAATTTTGTTTAATCTAATTTTTCCCTAGCAACAGTTCCATAACATTTAACAGATTGAAGCAATTCAGTGTACATGTTAAGATACCAGAGCTCATGGGGAAAGACTTGCTTGCATATGATATACGATAATTACTTAGTGATCATAGTTGTAAGAAGACTGTGATAAGCAGGAAGTAACAAGAGGATAATCAAGCAATTTGGAGAATGGACTGGTGAAGTTGATTTAGAGAACTGAACAGATCCAGTAAAGCTTCCAGGAGTGTAACTGGTCGCTGGACTTGTACTAGGTACAGAAATATTCTTGCAAGACCCAAAGGGTGCTCCTCCTGCCTGCAAAATTGCATTAAGTATAATTTCTTTCCATCAAAATGTACAGGTAGAGGATGTGCTATGATGGAAATCCATCCACATCAAGGATTCTATAATGTCATATGACACGACACAACACAACCAAACACCAAGAGATGAATATGTCTGCTGATGTAAGTTACCATAAAGTAACACATGCAGTTGAGAACAAGTGGCTGAGAAGATAGTACATAAAAATAAGTGAAGTCAAGAGAGAAAATGTTGATGTTATTTATTAACATTATTCTATTTATTTCCATCTTATATTGACTTTTATAAACCTACACTTTTATTCATTTATTTAACAAATATTTGAATTATATAAAGATATTTCAGGAAATGTTGGGACAGAAAGCAAACATGGAAAACTACCTCCTTTTACTCTTTATTAATAATAGAAATAAAAGACTCCAAGAGCTAAAAAGAAATTTTGAGATTCAGCCACACGTGACTAAAAGCCTTTCTTTCCATCATTCCAAGTTAAGATCAATTTATCTCAAATTATTGTCAGTTTGAATAAATACAAGACACTCACTTATATATAAGAAAATATAGAGAAGTTTTAAATATGGTGACTAACTGACCACTAAA
The DNA here is from genome assembly GCA_039655645.1 of Ammopiptanthus mongolicus. NCBI lineage: Eukaryota > Viridiplantae > Streptophyta > Magnoliopsida > Fabales > Fabaceae > Ammopiptanthus > Ammopiptanthus mongolicus. The sequence continues at coordinate 13,462,820 of CM077343.1, read as the reverse complement.
CACTTGTCTGATTCAATATTAAAAAAGACAATCTAAATCAATCTGATATATTGTCCAACAGATACATAGTCAGGCTTCAGGCTTCAAAGAATGTCATCTTGAGATCACATATATTTTGTTCATGTGGACAACCATTTTCAATAGATGACTCTTGACATGTGAAAATTAGATGAATCCGGATACTTTCTACTGGGTGTAAAACTTACTCAATTAAGTTTCCAGTCACTAGTTTGGGAATAGAAGACAGACGAAAAGAAATTATCAGAATGAACAAGGTTCACATACAAATGGCATAAAGACAATACATATCCGTACAAGATATGCAGACAAACCTGGCAGGCTGTGACTGTAGCACACCCACACAATGAGTGGCCATTCATTTTATCCACAATATCAAAAACACCACCTCCATCACTCCTCTGCATGAAATTTCATTCAGAATGTTAAAGTGGATTCGCGAAGTATGTGCTCCGTAAAAATCAAAAAGTTACAATTAACATCCCAGAGCAATAGGGAATACCATGTAAAAATTAACAGCTATGAAGTTGGGCAGCATATTCCCTGCAGCTTTGTAACATGTATTCACCATCTCAGCAAGTGGAGCTGAATGCTCTTTGCACGAGTCAGCTTCAACTGGATATGTTGGAAAGTAATTCATCAAGAAAAGTGATGCACTTCTAGAATTTAATGCCTTTGATTCCTTTCTATGAGGGCAAGAACTCCGTTGAACTCCAGGATCTCCAGCTGAAAGTAAGTGAGTTATGAGGTTGTCATTACAGATCATGTATAAAGCAATATACATGTTAAAATGATAGTGTGCTTACACTCGTTTTCGACCATGTGCCTCCACTGATAAGCTATTCCTTCTTCAGCTTCCTTCGAAGCATCAGAAGTGAAAACAAGAAGTCGATGATTTGCTTGAACCATCTCGGCTATAGTGGGCCAATCATCACCCTTTTTCGGCATCTTAGACACAGGAAACCAATATTTATCCAGTCCAGCACTTGTGAACAGATTAGAAAGCCCCTTTGGGGTATGCACATAGTCTTCAACTATAATGGTGACAATCTCAGTTGGATTTCCAGTCAAGAATGCTTCCACTTCTTTCAAAGTATTTATCGCTGGTTGCTGAGAACATTTCAATGGACATATTAGACCATGCCCCAAGAAAGCATATAACCACAAAATCACACTTAGATTATAAAATCAATAACAAAGAGTGTTAGTTTACAAAGGCGGTGAAGTTGAAGCATTGCCCTTGAAAAGAATGACAGAGCCAAATATCATTCTGGAAGTCGTACATATCCAACATCAGCCCCCTCACTCCATTCTAAACAACACTCAGAAAAAAAGAAAAAAAAAAACAAATATATAAGTTTGATTTTGATGCTGTGTCAGTGTAAAGTTTTTTACACAAAATGTTGTAATCAAATAGAAAGCAAAATTAAGAAGAAAAGCTAGCAATTGCAAAGACATACCATCAATTGATTAGTGACAGTGTCTTCTTGATTGTAAAACGTGAGTCTCTGAACCCCTGCCAAAGACGGTGCATCCACAATGCTGAATGAATTGTGGGTCACTATCCACGAGTACTTGTTGAATGGCAACCCATTCACCTGCATGTCCAAAAAGGGAAAGTTTCAAAAAATTAAAAATAAAAACAGTTATAAAACACAATAAATCCTTGTATTGATAGCTGGAAGATGAAGGGTCCTAAAACCTCATAAGTCATAACCAAATTGGTCTCTTTTTTTTTTTTTTGTAGGGAATCATCGTAATTAAGGCCTTTGACTCCCAGTTGGCAGACAGACGTCCAATTTTTTACTCACGGGATTGGACTGTCTCCCAACTGTACGATTACAGGAATCTCCCAACTGTACGACTAGAGGAATCGAACTTGCATCTTTTTTCCTTAGGGGGAGAGTCACCTTACCAACTCTCCCAACACCAACACCAAGTTGGTAAAAGATTGGTCATTTTAATAAGTCAAATTGGTCCATTTTTTACACTTTGAAGAACTAATAAAATGGGGTATAATTATTATCTAGTCTTATTTTGCTGCAAAATTGAAGTGAAATGTAAAATGATTAATTAATTAATGAAAGGAAGCTAGGAAGGAGGTTACGATGGAGGTAGGAAGGGTGGATTGGCCTCTGATGCAGATGGGTTGGTTCAAGCCCAAAGCGGGGCAATTGCCGCAGTAGAGACCTGGCCCACAATCCTTAGCGGCTGAGCATGCTTCTAGAACCTGCGAATATGTTTCCAAATTCAGTTATAGATCTCTTCTTGTGAGTCTTCAAAGGGAAAAGAGAGAGAGAAAACCTGGCAGTTGCCGTTAGAGCAGGCGGTGGAGGATGTGAAGATGAGTGATAATAAGAGGTAGACAGTGGTTGGTGCTATGCATTTCGAAGGGTTGTTCGAGGAACGCGACCACATTGCAGGTACCTTTGCAGAACACTGCAGAGTCTAGAAACAAGGAAGCTACAATGTTAAAAACTTGAAGCTTTGAAAGCAAAAGACAATTTAACTGTGCAATGATCAAGCTTTTGTGTATCAACCACTGCTTTCCAAACGCACTCACGGGGTTAATTTATATATACCCCAACGTTAATGTTAGACTACTTTTGTCAATACTGCCTTTTGTATGTATTCTATTTGATAAAAATAAACTTTTAATTATTTTAATTATTGTGAGTGTAAAGATTTTTTATATTGTCGATTAATTAAAAATTATTATATAAGTTAAAATGTTTGACTTTTATATTCATTACCTTAAAAGTCATTAATATCATGATTTTTGATTGATAGACAATATAAAAAATTTTATACTAACGATATATAATAATTAAACTCAAAAACTTTTGCTTTAAAAACAAGGGAAAAAGATTTAATTACAATATAATGTATGTACCCACAATCAAACTCATATTTTCATTCAAGTGAAGACTCAAATTAGTTCCTAGAAATTTTTGGGAATCTATTTTTAATCCCTGAAAAAAATAAATTAACTATTTAGTCCTTCAAATTTACAAACGTGAGACACATTAGTCCCTAGGTTTAGTTTTGACGCTCATTTACTTACCTACGTCTCCCATTAACCATCGTACTCTACCCATTAGTCGTCCTGCGTGGTCTGTGACAAATTTTCACTTTGAAAAATGAATGAAAAATGAAAAAGTACATAATTTTCATATATTTTAGGTTTTAAAATTATGCATGTTTTTTTTTTTACTTTTTATTCGTTTTTTATTAAGAAAATTCGTCATAGGTCAAACAGGACTACTAACGAATCAGGTAGAATGGTTAATAGGACACGTAGGCAAGTAATTGAACATCGGAACTAAACGTAGAGACTAAATTGTTTCACGTTTGTAAATTTAAAGGACTAAATGGTTAGTTTACTTTTTTTAAGGATTAAAAGTGGGTCTCCGAAAATTTTCAGGGATCAATATGGACCTTCACTCTTTTTATATTATTAAAATATGTTTGACTTTTATAATGATTATATAATGTCATATATAAAATGATGTGTAATTAATTCAACCGTTTAAAGAATTTACATTCTCCATATATCAAGAGAGTAAAGATCCAAATTAGTCCTTAAAAAAAATATATGATGACAATTTGGTCCTGAGAAATGGAAAATATCAATTTGGTTCTTGAGAATATAAAATGTGAGTCAAAATAGTACAGAGACTAAAATGTCTCTAAAAATCATCCTAAAAAGGATTAATTTGACTCACATTTTATATTTTCAAGGATCAAATTAATATTTTTTATTTTTCAGGGATTAAATTATCACGGAGTATTTTTATCAAGGGTCAATTTAAATCTTTACTGTTAAAAAAAATTGGGTTGACAAAACTGAGTTGAGACGGGCACCAAAAAAAACTGAGCTGAGAAGCTCATTACTCAATTATATACTTTATAAATAACTGTTTTCATTTCAAGTGTGCACTCAAATGTTTTATCAAAAAACAAAAGGGTGCACTCAAATGATCCATTAATCAAAATTAAACTCTTTCAAGGAAAGTATTAACCAGGTTCAACACTCAAACGCTAACCTTGTGACACGTGGTGGGATACGTTGCTTCTCTCCTGAAAGTAATAGCGATTTATATTAATTTCCTAACCGGAAATTTGATTAAGTTGTTCATATATATATCATACAAAGGAATATGTTATTTATCCAGACACACTTAGCATTAGCATGTCCGGTCAGCACGCATTACCGTTTTTAGAAATAAGTTTTTCATTTTAATTTTTATTTATTTTCAATTAAGAAAACTTACAATACTTTGGGTGATTCTATGATCATGCTCCTTTTATTTTAATACGAGTAATGGTCCATTTTTATCTCTAACGATTTGCGAAATATCTAATTTAATCTTTGAGAAAAAAACTCACTCGTTAGTTCTCGATAATTACAAAATAAGGACACGTTAATCCTTCCGTTGAGGACCGATAAGAAGGATCCGTTAATGTGTTGATATTGACCGTTAAGTAGCTCAGTTGTCTGCTGACTTGTCCCACATGGATAAGGTCATTTTGTCAATAAGAGCAAATACCCAAACTAGTCCCCTACAAAAAACACAAGACCCAATTTAGTCCCTCCGAAAAAAATTTGTTCTGAAACTAATTTTAGGATAACCTAAGACCAACTTATAACCTAAGGGCATGACTTTAGATGCTTTATTAAAAATCACAATACAATATGATAACACTTTAATTTTTGAGTGATTAATTTAGTGACAAAAATCTTTCAAATATTGACATAATAATACACTAATGAACCCAATTAAGAGTTTATTAAAATACATAAACAAACTAACATTTGGGTGGATAGAAAATAAAAAATAAAATATATTAGTGTTTGTTAAAATATCTTACTGTGTTTATTATATATTATTTGAATGGGTAGAAAATAAAAATAAAATATCTTATTAAATATTCAAGTCTAAGTTAATACATTATTCAAGTCTTTTTTTAACATTTTTTATTCATTAATCTATGTTTGTTTTAATAGAAATTAAAAGGAAAAAACTAAGGTAAATGCTAACTGTTTTTTGAGGTATTGATTAAAGAATTAAAAATAAAATGTGTTATTGAAAATCACAACTTTTAAAATTATGAATGTATTGTATTGTATTGTGATTTTTAATGAAGCATCCAAGGTCATACATTTAGGTTATAACTTGGTCTTAGGTTATCGTAAAATTATTTTCAGGACTTTTTTTTTCCTGAGGAACTAAATTGGGTCTCGTGTTTTTTTGTCGGTGACTAGTTTGAGTATTTACTCTTGTTGACAAAATGGTACTATCCACGTGGGACTAGTTAACGGACAGTTGAGCTACTTAACGGTCCACATCAGCAAACTAACGGAGCCTTCCTAACAGTCATCAACGGAAGGACTGACATATCCCTGTTTTGTAATTGTCGAGGACTAACGAGTGAGTTTTTTTTCTTAGGTACTAAATTAGATACCACGCAATTTGTCAGGGATCAAAATAAGCATTTACTCTTTTAATAAGTTAACCAATAAAATAATAATAAATATCCAATTTTATTAACTTTATGAAATATACCCTCAATAAATCATAATTAAAAATGGAGTAAATACTCAATTTGGTCCCTGAAATTATAAGGTCGTATCAACTTAATCCTTCACATTATCAATATTCCAAAATGATCCCTGAAATTGCAGAAAGTTAATCAGATTCGTCCCTCCATTGATATTTGTATGGACTATAATGACATTAAGTTGGCAATGTTAAGAATGCATTTGAAACTAAGTGAATAATGTCAGGGATGCATTTGCTACATTTTGCACTTCCAAGGATCATTTTGGAATATTGATAATGTGGGGGACTAAGTTGATATAACCCTACAATTTTAGAGATCAAATTGGGTATTTACTCATTAAAAATATCTCATCCCTTTATTTCTCACACATCACCCATAGTGGTTACTTAGTTATCTAACAGCCACCCACTTTCACTCATTTTCTCTCTCACACCATTGTTGTTGCTGCTACATCCCCACCCCTTTCCCTACCCATCGTCGTTGCTACCCCTTTCCCTATCCATCACTGCTAGTACCCATGTTTTTCAACCCCACAGTTAGGGGTATTCATATCTAAACCAATCTAAAAGAAAACGAAAACTGATCGGAAAAACAAAAATTGAGCAAAATCAATTTTTATTAGATTTTTTGTTTTTTTTTTTTTGTGAAAATCGATCAGTTCGTTTCAGTTTTCGATTTCTTTTTTCAAAATTGAACAGAACCACACATATAAAATTTAATACTTATTTATTCTATTATTAGTATGTGACGCCGTATTAGACTATTATTTGTTGGTTTTTGTCTTCCTATTAATACTTATTAGTTTTATCTGATGTAATTTTCTATTATTTTTAATGTTCTAAACTTAAAATTGATATTTGCTAGTTTGTAATGTTTTAATTTTTAGTATGTTATATGTTATATTTGTTAATGTTATTTACCCTTACTTTTTGGTTATTGTGTTGGTAAAAACTGAATCATCTAATCCAATCTCAACCGCTTTTAATCGGATTGGAGTGGTTCGGATATGATAGAGGATTCAATCCAATCCAAACTGAACCATAACTTGTTTTTATTTTTTGGCTCAAAACCGATCTAAACCAATCCGCGAACACCCCTACCCACAATTAAATCTCACCTTATCAAATCGGAAAAATCTAAAAAATAAAAGTTTGATGGGTCTTTCATGTCTCAGATCTCATTTCTGTTGAGACAAAAAACTCTCTTGAATTTGATTTTAATGTAGCAAACTTTCTGAAGCAAATTTAAGTGATTCTGAAGAAGAGAAAGACTAATGGTTGAACTTGAGATATGTCAAATAAGAATCGGAACATTTTGATCTATATCAAGACCATCTCAGAAAAGAAGTTTGAATGTTCAAAAGGTTGTATAAATATCCAGAAAGCAGCAAACTCTTAGAAATCTCAAGTTTTGAAGATTTAATCTTTTGAACCAGCAAATGGTCAAGATCAAGTGTACCAAGACTTTCTACATCAGAAGAGATAAACTAGAAGCATCAGCTAATGCTCAGAAGGTTTATCTTAGTTTCATAAAATAAGAACTGATCATTGGAAACCTATCAGAAAAGTCCAACTAAAGACTATTAGAAGATGATCAGAAAAGTTCAACAAGAAACTTTTCAGTTGCTGATCAGAGAGGTTTATCAGAGGTTCATCAATGGATTATCCGAAGAATCAAATGCCTATCCGAAAGGCGTATCAAAAGCTAATCAGAAGCCTATCAGAAAGGTTCATCAGAAGCTACTGAAGGCCACATTTATATTCTTGTTGCAGCAAAGCAAAATGATCAACCATTATCATCATACAGCTCTACGAAACATTCTTATATATATATATATATCAAAGTTGTACATCACAATCAAAGAGTAGATTGCCAACTCAGAAGCTTCATCAGAAAGGTCAATAAGTCAATTGTTGCAAGAAGAGGAAAAGGACAATTGTCACTTACAGCTGTGAATGACCATTTCGAGTCCATCTCTAAACAGTCACAAACGGCTAGTTTGATATTGGAATCTATTTATACCAGCTGCCAATAGTGATTCAAACTCAGAACACAAGATTCAAAAGAGAAAATTAAGAGAGTCAAAGCAAAAATATCAGCTGAGTGTTGTCAAGCTTCTGAGTTCATAATTGTCCATCTCTTTTCATATTATTTTCACTCACATTTTGTGTCCTCAATCTGTAACGGTTAAGAGAAGGGATTTACACCTTATTCTTAAAAGATCATTTACTCATTGAGTGTTGTAAAAGTTGTCACAAGGGTTTTACCCAATTTTTTTTTTTTGTAAAATTCGTGTTGTGTTCTCCTAAGCTAGTTAGTGAGAACTGGTGTTGGTCTGAAGTTTGTTAAGCCTGCAGAGGCTTTTTGTAAAAGAATATTGGTGTTTGAGCCTGCAGAGGCTTGGGAAAGGATACTGGTTGTGTGGTTTGAAGAGGCTATGAAGAATACTTGTATTCATTGATTGAATAGTGGAAATAATAACGTGTGTTTGGGACTAGACGTAGCCCAAAGGTTGCTTGGGTGAACCAGGATAAAATCTCTTGTGCAGTATCTCTAAACTCTTGAACTCTTTACATTTATGCACTTTGAGTTTCATTTCGAAACCTTTATTTTGAACTTGAACTACCAAACATCTTCTGTGTACTGAAACAAGCTTCTGAACACTTTTCAAAGTTACATTCTATTTTATAAACCATTCAGTTGCAAGCTTGTAACATTCTTAATCAGTTTTGTGAAAAACTCTTAATACTCAGAAAGCAGAAGTTCTTGATCAGAATCTTCTAAACATTGTACTGTAAAGCTTCTGAGCACTCAAAAGGTGATCTGCATATTTGAATCACTTTGTTCAGGGTTCATAAAATTATTTTGTTTAGATCTATTCATAAAATGTTGTTTATTGCATCCTCAGAAAGGTCACCTTTCCGAGTAAGACACGAATTTCTTTACATACTTGATGAGTGTTGATCAACTAATTTTAAAACACTTATTATACCTTTATACTTAATCTTATTTGTTGTTGATTAGGCCTAATATTATATTTTTATCTGAATTTTGTGTTATTGGGTCTTATTGGACTTTAATGCAAATCTTGATTAATTTTCGAATTTTATTCCATCCTGACCTTTGCTCCGTCCACAGGCCATAACTTGGGCTATACTTATCCGATTAAGGTGATCTTGGTGGCATTGGAAAGTTAAGAGACAAAGCTACAACTTTCATGCGGACATCGTAACCCGGTTCAGAAGTTAAGTGAATTTTTGAGGAAGATAGATTTTTCATCTTTCAACTGTTTTTTGGTCCAAAAAATTGTTTTGTAGATAATCTATTAGGTTTCGTATCTAGCTTAAATTTTTAAAAATGCATTTTTTGGAGAAGAAAACTGTTTTCCTCCATCTGAAAATAAGGATCGTTAGATTGGGAAAAAAGAGTTGTTTCTCTCACTCTCAGAGGCGATCTTCCTTCATCTACACCCTCCCTCTCCCGTACACGTTTTCTCCCTAGTCTTTTTCTTAATTTTTATTTTTATTTTTGCTTTACTTATGCCTCTGTGTAACTCACATCACTAATAAAATATGGCATATTTTAGAGCTAAACGGGTCAATGCTCACACACGGATTGGTTTCATTTTTTCTCTTTATTATTATATATTACTTATATTTAAATATTCTAAAAAATAGTATATTTTCACATGTTTTCATAATCATAAAAAAATGTTACAAATTGTATTCAATTTTTTATAATAGAAAAAAATGATGACAAGATATAAAAATAAACATTTTAACAAGTTTTAATATTTAAAAAAGCATCAAATATTATTAATATAAACAAATTGAAATAGACAGATGCAAACATTAGAAGGGGGTTGAATGGTGTTTGACAAATATAAGCGGAATTTTAAACTTTTTCGCAAGCACAGACTGATGTAAGGAACATACGAGTATATTAAGACAGGTCAATCAGACTAATAACTTGTCTGAAGGTTTTCAAAGAAAACACACAATCATGTAAGATGAAAATAGTTTGATAAACACAATTATAACCCCTTTAGTTAAATGATAGTTAAGATAAATAATCAAACTAAAGAGTTAAGGGAAAGAGAGAGATCACACAGCAGGTTTTATCCTGGTTCACCCCTTAACAAATGAGGCTACGTCCAGTCCTTTGGCAGCACCGAGTTTTCTCACTATAACTGAATCAGGTTACAGGACAGACAAATATTATTTTCACACCTAGTCTCTTCAAGCTCCAGACAAGTATTGTTTGCATACCTAGCCTCTCCAGGCTCAGACGAGTATTGTTTACACACCTAGTCTCTCCAAGCTCAGACGGGTATTGTTTGAGAGAAGTTGTAAAGTAAATTACAAGTTGCAAATCTTTCACAAGAACTTAGACGAGTGTATTAAATGTGAAGTTCTAAAAGACTGCATAATAACTTCAAATGATTGAAGAATAAATAATGAAATAATGAAGATATAAATACGCAGAGTAAATTTGCTCTTTGACTGTATTCGTTCTCTTCTCTACTTGAATCTTCAAAGTCTTCTTCATTAAATAGGCTTCAAGGTTTTAAAGTTGGTAGACACATTATTTAAAAGCTTGGCCTTTTGCAGATCTTCATTAAATGCAAAAGAGTCGTTCTGATCAGCCATTAAAGATTTGAGAATTTCGCTTGTTTTCTCTCATTAGAATGATAAAAACTTCTGATACACCTTTGGTCTTAGCAGGTCTTTATACTTGCTTGTTGCCATCAGAGAGAAGACTTTCCCTTTTAGTGTAAGATGCAGTTGTGTTCAGGTAAAACACTTTGTTGAAGTTCCTTTTCAGAGACGAGACAGCTTTCATCCAATATATTCTTCAACGTTAGTCATCAGACGGGTGAGTAACTTCATTAGACGGGTTGACTCTTAATAAAGAGATGACGTTAGATGCGTAGTCTTTTAGACAGGTGAGTCTTTATTTCATCAGACGGTTGATTACTTCATTAGACGAGTTGAAGGGATTTCTTCAACGTTGGTCAACAGACTGGTGAAGATTTCATTAGACGGGTGAACTTTTAATAGTTCAGATGGGTGAACTTCTCCTTGGTTCAGACGCGTGAACTTTCCTTAGTTCAGACGAGTAAACTTTTGTTAGTTCAGACGAGTAAACTTTTCCCTTAGATCCAGACGGGTGATAACCCGCTAAAGCTCAGTTCATATAGACACTTAATGTTTTAATTTGCACACTGAGTAGACGAGTTAACCATCACAGACGGGTTCAATTAAATCATTGAATAACCGTTTTAATCTCATCAAAACTATGGTAAATGCACGTCAGACATTTTGGAGACTTAACACAAATAACTTCATATCTTTTTTCGTAATTTACTATATAAAAATATTTTTTTGTACCATCCAAATGAAATGGATTATCTTAAAATCGTTTTTGAGCAAACATACCTAAACAAAAACATATTCTAATTATGATCGATTATCACAATAATCGATTATACATATAATTGATTATTAATATAATCTATTTTTCGCAGTTGTCCCAAATACACTCTAAAGGGGTCCAAAATGCATAAAACACTTATTTACGGACCAGATGCGGGAATTGGGCAATATTGTCTTTATGTAATTAGTAGTTATTGGGCTAATTAGCAACTAATAGGCTTATGTATGGAGCTGAACCGTCCGTTAACCTACAAAGACTATAATTAGGATTTGGAGATTTAGAGTTAGTCGCTCCTAATTTTGTTTTAACTTGGACAATTTCCAGAGATTGTTAGTTTTCGGCTTTTACGGTTTTCGTCGTTTTTGAGATTTCTTTCTTTTGATTTTCGTGTGAAGCCTCCATGGAAGACTACATCATTTTGATCAATTCACTAGTATAGGGATTTCTTTTATGGATCTTGAGATTTGTTTCTAATGTTGAATTTCTGTTCTTGATTTTAATTCTTTTTCTCTTAATCTCTCTTTTTGGATTCTTGATTGCAAAATTTGTTTTGGGTTGATGCTTAATCATCCAATTTCATTTTTGTGCATTATGTTGTTATGATAAATATAATATGAAGATGGATGAACATGTTGGATGCTTGATTTGGCATGTTTAAATCGAGATTAATAGGACCCGTGATGCTTAATCATAGGCTTGATTGAATTTCGGATTTTAAATTGATTTGGTATTTTTCATGATGTTTAATTATCTGACCCAATTCGATCATGTTTTAATTGTTTAATTTGGTAGGAAATCGGTGGAATTAATTGGTGCTTAATTGGTTAATTTTGGGGTCAAGCAGGAATTAATTTAAGAATCGTAATCAAATCCTAGAAATCAATGATAGATCCTATTAGAAACCGAACCATTGGATTGTTCTCTTTACTTGATTCAGATCCTCTTTAATTTGCAATATGCTTTCTTCCTCAGATATCTTAAACCGCTTTTCTAACATTCTTAATTGCCTAATAACTCAAAGATCCTTGTGAGACGACCAAAGTTGTTTTGCCTTGTGCTGCAACTTTTTCTTGTTTATTTTGGTCGTGTACGACCGCGACCAAGTGCCAAGTTTAATCTTGAGCAATATATCAGAAGTATTTCCTTGTCCTGGCTTAAAATTTGAAAAAGTCACTATTCGTACCCCCTCTAGTGAATTTATACCACTTCAGTTTCTTGTTGAAACTTAGTGAGGAAGAAGGTTGTTTCAGCTGCGTTTGAGCATAAGCTCCATGTTGAAGCACTTGTCATTTTTGGCTTTACCGGTTCCGTTGGTGACAATGGCGGTGGGATCCAGATCTGGTGGTGGGGTGGGGATGAGGGTGCGATTCGAGTCATAGAGCGTTTGATTGAGCTCGAACCATAAGAGTTCGAGTGGCTTCTGTTGAGGTCTCACATGCACGTTTACAATGATAACCATGAATTGACCCACAACGTGTTTGAAGAAATCCTCAAAAGAGATTGCTTCACGTTGAAGCGTATCACGACCTCGTGATGGCAACTTCGAAATCGAACGAGCCATAATAAGGTTTCTTGAAAAGGGTTGAAGAAGAAGAGGAATTGTGCAAGAAGCAAAATAAAAAATATGAAGTGACTTAATTGTGCACATTAAAGATAAAAGCCGAAAAACAATTCAAGAAGATCTGGAAGCTGATTCTTATTGAGGGTTTGCTTATTGAGTTCTATTTTTTGGGTTTGTTTGTTTGTGTTTGGGGCTAGATGGTCGTTGTCGATGGCATAGATTGGGTTGCCAGCGGTGAAGGAAGATGGGATGGAGGTGGGGGTGGGGGTGGGGTCGGCGCTGGTGGTGGCTGTCTGACATGGTTGCTAGGCGTGGATGGTGGGACAAGGCGTAAAGGGACATTTTGCAATACACAACGTTTCCAAATTGCAACCGGTACCAGTTGTGATATGAATTATCCGTCATATTTCTTTCAAAATCAACGGGCACAATTAAAGGCATGGCTGCACCTTATTTTCTTGGTGCATCCTAGAATGTGGCATAACACTTTTATAGAAAATTGAAATCCTCCAAGCTTTTCTTAGATGGAATGTCTAGGATAGCCCATGTACAAAACTCGTAGTAAAGGCCCAAAAAAAATATATCAAATTAGATTATTTATATTCAAACATTGTTTATTTATTACTATTACGGACACAAATATAAACATTCATATGTTAATATAAATGTGAGTAGATATCGAGGTATAGCATATTTTAAGGCAAAATAAATGTAAAATAGGTTTCGGCTTGGAATCGTATTTATATATTTAAATAATGAAATTGTGGTTAACATGTGGTTGATTCGAGTGGTAAGGGACTCGAACACCTTAAATAAGTGGTCAGGAGTTCGAATCCTCACTTTTGTGTATGGATAAAACCTGGTTGAGAGAGCAGAATCCACCTTGTGTGCCCAACGGGTTCCCCGAGGAAGATTAGTCACTGCTGATAGTGGTGGATACTCCGTACCTATAATATGGTTACAAAAAAGGGAGGTAAAGAAATATTATTTCGGGATCCATTCTAGATTGGGGACTTGGCTCAGAGTCCAACAAACATGCCCAATATGCTAACCCGAGGCACCTCAAGAAACCCGCAGCCACGGCGAAACCCTTCCTACATTTATGACCATGATTCTCGCCGTGGAGGTAGCAACTATTATTCGCCTCAGTCAGCCTCTATGAAGGTTGAGAAACTTCCCACAACGACTCCCTCATAATCTCATCAACCAAGCATAAATACTGCACACACCATATAGGTAATCCACACCATATAGGTAATCCATCTTTTCCCACATCCATAAAACCCCCTTCATGCAATGCTTGATTTGAGCATCAAATTTGTTGCGAGTCTCATATCGGGTGATTAATACACCTGGCCATTGCATATATAGTTTAGGTAGACCACCCCCTCATAAGCCGGTTTTTGAGGGGACCATTCGAGTGCCTGAATTCTTTACATGGTATCAGAGTCACATTCTGCCCGGTGGTGTGGATAGTGTCATTAGCCCTTGCTTGTGATGATGAGCCCAGGCTTGAGGGAGCGTGTTGCGAGTCTCACATCGGGTGGTTAACGAACCTGGCCATTGCTTATATAGTTGGGTAGACCACTCCCTCATAAGCCGGTTTTTGAGGAGACCATTCGGATTCTTGAATTCTTCACATGGTATCAGAGCCACGTTCTGCCCGGTGGTTTGGATAGTGCCGCTAGCCCTCGCTTGTGGTGACGAGCCCAGGCTCGAGGGGACGTGTTGTGAGTCTCACATGGAGTGGTTAACAAGCCTGGCCATTGCTCTGATACCATGTTAAGAATTTAGGCATCCGAATGGTTCCCTTAAAAACCGGCTTATGAGGGGGTGATCTACCCAGCTATATAAGCAATGGCCAGGCTCGTTAACCACCCGATGTGGGACTCGCAACACGCCCCCTCGAGCCTGGGCTTGTCACCACTAGCGAGGGCTAGCGGCACTATCCACACCATTGGGTAGAACGTGACTCTGATACCATGTGAAGAATTCAGTCATCCGAATGGTCTCCTCAAAAATCGGCTTATGAAGGAGTGGTCTACCCAACTATATAAGCAATGGCCAGGTTCGTTAACCACCTAATGTGAGACTCGCAACACGCCCCCTCGAGCCTGGGCTTGTCACCACAAGCGAGAGCTAGCGGCACTATCCACACCACCGGACAGAACATGGCTCTAATACCATGTGAAAAATTCAGTCATCTGAATGATCCCTTTAAAAACTAATTATAAGGGGGTGATCTATCCAACTATATAAATAATGGCTAGGTTCGTTAACCATTCGATATGAGACTCGCAACAAATTTGTCTTTATAAATACGCTCCCACCATCCTGTACCAGAGTAGCCACACAAAGAAGATCATTCAACTAACAGTTTATCTAAGGGAGGTTTAAGTATAACTCAAGCAAAACAAACTTCCTAGTTGAAATCAGGATCCTCTTTGGATGCCATACGAGACCCCTTGTGTAGGAAATGGATCCACTTGTATGCATTCTTCACCTGACAAGATCATGTGAACAAAAAGATAGAGACAAGAGCCTCGTCCATTTAAAAGTTTTTGTATGTAAAACACACATAAAAACATCCATTCATGAAAATTGTCTTCACCTAGCGACTTTACACAACTTTCAAATGGAAAGCCGCGTTAACATAATTACCATAAAGAACCACGTAACAGCATATAATTAGAATTAGAACTCCATAAATCCTTCCCCGATTGTCTATTAAGATTAATATTGGACATATGACGAGCAGAGCTCTACCAAGATAAAATCCAGAGACAAGAAAATTGGATCAATTGAAAACTAACTAATAATTTGAGATTATAAATAGCTTTCCTCGAATTGCACTATCCATTCGCCTTTAGAAAAAGATTTCACGGAATTTTGATTCAGTAAAGCTTGTAGCTTCTATCTGAGGTAGCGAATATAGTTCATTAATGTTAAAATTAATTGCTTAAAATGTAGGCATATGGCAGCAACTATAATTGCATGGCCTCGAAAAAAACTTCAAATATTTCTATCCCCTATCAATGAGACAAGCTTCCTTTATCTGTCAAAGAATAGCAAAAGAATTTACTCTTGATTTTTAAATAAAGCCTCCAATTAAGCACACTTCTTTGCACGACCACTTGAAGGAGCACCATTCTCTTTTTTTGATCCAGATGCCTCAAGCTTTCGAGCCCAGGCAGGAGTGCTATCTGGGTCAAATCGATAATCATAAAATAGTTCCTCCCCAGCACAAATCCGCTCCTTAGCAAAAATGCATACCCTGTGATCCCCAGCAACCATAATAACCTGCCAGATTTTAGGCAGATAGCAGTAGTGAGTCAGGTTAACACCAACAATATGCCATGCATTGTGAATTAGAACTCCAGTTGATTGAAGCATATGATAAAGGGTCAGAACCAAATACCTTTGCATGACAATTTGGACGACGAGAATGGTTGGCGAACTTCAATTTGTTACCCTTCCGGTAAGCATCAAGAACAAACTGCATGTAACAATCTCATGATTCATCCTTGCACTTTATATATGCAATAAAAAGTGCTTATGTTCAACATTAAACAAAAAGTACTATGACTTGCCTGATCATTCAAATTAAAGAGAAAAGATGAATTTAGACGATCATATATCTTTCCTCTCTTATCTGCTTCCCTATGTGAAATTAACTCTCCAGTATACTCTCCAAGGTATTCATGCTTCCCAACACTATCCTGGAGGGTGAACAGATTACATCGGTAAAAGAAAAAACCAAACACATATCAATATAGCTTAATCAATTTGGTATTTACCTTTAAGAAGGCTCCCCAGCCAGATACATCAGACCTTCCAAGAAGAACCTGTAAGCATAATGGATGATCACTGTTATCACTGGAAACATAAGAACAGAAAGGAACATCTCAAAGGCTACAACACAAAAGAACAGAGACATGCAAAAATGGTGAATAAAGATTGCAAGGGATAGACTAGAGTCCATTCAGACCCAGATCCCCATGCGGACCATCCACAAATGGTGGTGGAGAAATGTCTCCCTGATAGGCATAAATAGTTAACCTACTGTACACCTGACTCAACAAGATATGGCCAATAACAGCAAAACTCTGCATCGAATCAAATATTGGTGAATCCAATGTGAAAGTACCATCAATCTACAAACTACCATTTTCCCATTAGCAAACTGAAATTAACTTAACAGTTACCAAGCATCTCCCAGTGTTAGTATATCTGATATAAGTACTAAGATTTTAATTAAAATATAATTTATAAGATGATGACCAAACTAAAATTTTCATGAAGTATATCCAATAATCCAATCAGTTCCAGGCTTCCAGCATTATTTTTGTTGTCTCTGGCCACAGCCAGCAGTTTCGGGCACAGTCATAAGTTGCATCTATACGAGTTTGTGTTTCAGTGTTACGCCTGATAGTGTGCAAAGGCAACACACAGTGGCAAACATAATGGCAAGCACCATGTTGCTCACCAAGATGTCACATTTTCCTGAAAAACTATATAGTTTAATCTAAGTAGCATGGTTACAGGGAGATGAAACAATATGCAAAGACAGCCATTTTCTTCAAAAGAGGATAAGGTATAGTGGGGGTACACATGAAAAAAAATATTAAATATATATTTAAACACCTTCAAAAATAAAATATAATAACTTATAATACAATTTTCATTTAAAGAGTACCATAACCAAAGAAATCCAAGTGTTTTGTTGGGCTTTATGGAAGATTCAGATGATTTAGAGGTTCTTTCAGATAATTTAGAGGTGCTTTTTAGTCTTTTGAAACATTTTAAGTGCTTTCAACATGCTTTGGAAATGAGATTTTGGCTTTTACTTGATGTAATGCCGATGGTCGTTTCAAAGGGTTTCTTACATGAACGTTGACACACATTCAGATGATTTAGAGGTGCTTTCAGATAATTTAGAGGCACTTTTTAGTCTTTTGAAACAATGTAAGTGTTTTTAACATGCTTTGGAAATGAGGTTTTGGCTTTTACTTGATGTAAAGCTGACACACACACACATTGTAATGAGGATGTATTATCCTCCTAATTCTTTGAAATATTCTTCTCTTCGTCTTAATGAATTCCTTCTTTTAAAACCAACACCTTTTTCCACTGCTGGGGTCAACTACATGGATTGGAGGAGGCCATTATGTTTTACCATAAATCATGTCCTCAGAAAACCCCATTTAGTTCCAAGTCCTTTTTAATGGTTTCTCCTATGGATTTTCTTGGTCTCCCACTACCTCTAATTATGGGACTGTCCTCCATCTAACATAATCTTCTTACTAGGGCTTCTATTGATCTTCTCTTCACATGACCAAACCACTTAAGGCAAGATTTTACCATCTTTCGTCAATAGATGCTACCCCTACTTTCTCACTAATGCATTGCATGTCCACTAATCAAGCACAACATCCTCATCTCTGCACCATCAAGCTTATCCTCTTGTTGCCTCTTTAACACCCAACATTCAGTACCATAAAGCACCACATGTCTTATAACTGTACAGTAAAATTTTCCTTTTAGCTTGAGAGGCACCTTCTGATCACAAATAACCCCAAAACACTTCTCCATTTCATCCACCCCGATTGGATCCTATAATTTACATCTCCCTCTATTTCTCCATCATTTTATATGATAGATCCAAGATGCCTAAACCACGTGACATGTGGGAAGGTGTGATCTCCAATTTTCATCTCTAAGCTAGAGTTAGCACAATTCTTGTTGTACATTTCATATACTTTGTTTTACTTATACGTAATCGACCATGTGCTTCCAAAGCTTGTATTCATAGCTCTAACTTACCATTTATTCCACCTCTTGATTCTCCTACTAGGACTATATCATCTTCAAAAAGTATTCATTGTGGTACTGTCTCTTATATATGCTCAATAAACACATCCAAAACCAAGGCCAAAGGATAGGGGCACAAAGTTGACACTTCGATTAATCTTATGGTTACAGGGAAATCTTCTATGACCCTGCCATGTTAGACTCTCGCATTAGGCAAAATCCATGTCATCCAAGCTTAAAATGACTAAAATACTACCAGTATGCATCTATGTATAAAAAAACAACACAATTACGGCAAAAAATATGGCATATCTGTACAGCAGAGAGTTTAACATATTACATTAATTTCAGTTTTTAAAATTAACAAGAAAAAGTCTTATTTTTGTTACCTGTAATGTCTATTTTTGAGTAATATATAATAGTATATATAATAGTGTCACACGAGCGACATGTCACTAAGGGAAATCTGGCTTCAACTCGGCACCTCCTTTCTTGTGTCACAGGTTTCTAATCCACCCTTTAAAATCCCATGCATAATCTATGGCAATTGTTGAAGAAATAGGTTTAAGGCTAGGGAATAAGGAAAAGTGAGACGACTGTAAACTCAGAATAATATTGATAGAAAGTGATTTGATTGATATGTTGCAATGTGATACAACGACAAACTCAACAATATTATTTATACTAATAGTAGACTCTAGTCCTAATTAAATAAGGAAACCAATCATAAGAGATCATGTAGGGTAAATCATCTAAGATACTCTTAAGTATTCTAAGATACGATCAAGATATATTGAGATATTTTCCAGATATTTTAACACTCCCTCTAAAGCTATTATAATTGAACACAACAAAAGAAGAGAACATGATCGAAGATGCATATTGGAGATGGAATTGATCATAAATGCACTATCAATAACTTGAGACTAGAAGAGAACATATCAAGACTCAAAAAACAAGGGGTTGAGAGGGAGAAGAAAAACAACAAAACGAGTTCCATGAACTCTACACAGCGAAAAGGTAAAACTCTCCTCAAGGTGGATACCATGGCTTTGATACCATGTTTAAGAAATTAGATTTAAGGCTAAAAAAAACAGAGAGAGACACAATTGTAACACCAGAATAGTATTGATAAGAAGTGATGTTATTGATATGTTACGATGTGATACAAAAGACAAACTCAACTGTCCTATTTATAGTAAAAATAGGCTCCTAGTCCTAATTAAATAAGGAAACAATTCAGAGAATATAAGTAGAAAACAAATCGCAACATATCAATAAGAGTTACTGATATCCAGAACCGTAAGTCCGTAACGATGCAGACCTCAATAAGAGTTACCAATTTCTTTTCCAAATACTCCCCCCCCCCCATTCTTTCCTTTCTCCCACTTTTCTTCTCTACTCTTACACCATGTACGTGTAGTGACATTTATTTGTGCAAAGTTGGAACTACAAAGTAAATGTTTTGTTAGCTGTATAGAGGCGACAAATCTTCACAAGGGTGAGGTTGAGAACAATATTTTAAACCTTCAGAGATATAGAAAATAAAGGTGAAAGAAGGGACAGGCATAACCAGTGGAAATAGGGCCAATGACTCCCCACCCTAACTTTTGTAGGATCATCAGAAAACATCGTCCCTCAAGTTCAACAAGATGCCTTCTATAGAAGTTTGGAAAGGCTTAAAAAAATAGTATTCCACACGTTCGCACATGGCTAAATATGCATATATTTTTTCTCGGATAAAAGAAGAAATATTATTAGAGAGAACATAAACAGATTACAAAAAAAATTCCACAGCGATTTGTTTGATCCATCCATTCTTCCAATCATTAAGAAAATAAAGGTCATAATCTGTTTCTATTTTTACTAGCTTTTGTGGCAGAGGTGCTTTTTTATATAATATTGTATATTTGTAAATGCCCCACTTCTTTTATCTATACTAATCTGTAGAGTTGAATAGCTATAATCCTTAAAAGTGGAATGAGTGTGGTTTTTTTTTGGTTTTTAACAGTTCATATATACTGTGTTGTTTTTTCTTTTACAGAATTTAAAGGGACAGATCATGACGGGTGTTCCCTTTATAGCATGATAAAGATATAGATGGATAAATGAAGAAATATTAATAGAGATAAAATAACAGAATATGAAAGAGGAGTATAATCCATTCACAGGGAGTAAAAAAAATATACCTCTCACTATGCGCATAATTTGTATAAATAAAAAAGTTATATTAAAAAGAAAGCGCAAAGGTCTCGATATCTCTGGAAAATTTTAGATGGAGAAACAAAAGAAAAAGATAGCTGATAGAAAATTACCCTTCGCTGCTGTTTAAGAAGAAGCTTCATATTCCGGCATTCATAATTATCACCTCTTTGGCTAGGAATCCCAAGAGTACCATCACCACAACTGCAATAATAATTTGACACAAAAAGCACAACGTAACATGTCAAATAGAAACTAGAGATAGACTAGTTAATACCAAAAGAACAATATATTACAAGTAAAGCCAAATTTCCTCAGAACCCCCAATGTTACTTAGATCCCATCATTAATAGGAGAAAGTAAGAAAATTGAAATAGACATTTGGTTGAAAATATAGGCCGACAAAAATTAAATACTTAAACTAAACAAGTAAAAAGCTAAAATAGATATAAATACATGAGGGCACAAACAACAGAAGTTTTAGCATTCTTATATAATATATAATTTTGACAAGTCCTATCCTTTTCTCAAGATCTCATTCAAAGATGCATCCTTGTATACAAGAATACAGGCAACATGTGCTCTTCCATTACCACAAGTAGAACTGATCAATTAAGAACTCATAACATCCTTCGTTCCACATCCAAATAAAATAATATTTAGCAATTCTTCCACATCCAATTCATATACCAACCTATGTATTTTGCAATATTAAGTCCGTCGTCACCTGTACCTTTTTTTCTTTGTTATTCCCTTTAATCTATTTGCTTCTATATAAGTCAACAATTATTACATGTTTGTGAGATAATCATTTCCAATAAATATAAGAATTTATATTATGCATCAAATATATGACATGAATAATTATAGGAATCTAAAAGCAGAAAGTATGAGGCTTACAATTCAAAGTTAAATGCTATACATACAAACATAAACAAACAAGTAAAACTCACCTGACCCAACAATTCTTACAAACATCTGGATCACATTCCCTATCTGCAGCAAAGCATGGGCATTGTCGACTTTGGCACTGACTCTTAGCACAACGACATCCACGAAATCGATTTTTGCAACTATCGGGACATCTTGAAATGAAAAAATTGCCGCACCAATGAATGGATATTAGATGCACATCATGGCAGGAAAGCAAGCCACATGTGTAATGCAATTTACCTATATAACCTTTAACTATAACCCTCAGGATTTCTCAAACTACCAAGGCATGTGGACTATCAGCAAAACACTACAATTACACTTTCCTCTCTTTTACATTTTAGTTTTATTTGGATAAGTTTAAAGGCTTACCCACAGTACTTTTCACAGCAGATTCCATTTTCACGACAAGGACACTGCTTTACACAAGCTGATTGGCAACCACATGGATTATACTGCCGGTAGGGCTGATCTTTTCTCTCCGTAATCCTTTTCCTAATTGAATGATAAGCAGCAGATTTCCAGGTATACTTCAAGCGACGGACTCTTCCTCTTCTACGTAAAAATCGTGATCTCCGACTCACTTTATTATTACCCTTACATTCATTTTGACCTAACTTGTTAGGGTAAGCACTATATGCAAGCAATATAGAATGCACCGAATATAGTTGCATTAAAACCAACCTTGGAATATCCTTCCAGAAGAGAATTTGCAGCATCACCATCAGGACCTGACATCTTTCCCTCGTTGCAATTTATGTATTGGAAAACCTCCCAACATGTCTTTAGACCATTTAAGACATTCCTGGCTATTAAGCAGCTGCCATAAAAAAGCTGTCAGCTTGTCATTTATCAGGTGATCAATAGTCATCATGTGAAAGTTTCATGTCTAAAGATATCGCAGAGATCATTCTGCAAGCCTATCAGAGTTAAAATGAGAGCAGAATCAGACACAGGTAGGTATCAAAGAAGCAAAAGTGGGCAGAGTGAAACTTTCAAAATTACAAGCGAGGAAAAATAAAGTTAACCCAAACCATGTGGGTAAAAATTATAACCCGTGACCTTTGGTAGTTAATAAGACAGAAATGAGAAATTACAATTCTATTTGTGCTTAGTTGAAGTAGCAATGAATTTAAAAGATATTGGTTTTGAGAAAAAAGGTTATTAAAAAAGGCACCCTAATAACCAGGCCAATCTCTGCGTTTTTGAACCAGAACAACTATAAACAAGGTTGAACTAAATGCATCGAAATTGTAACAATCCACCCCCCATGAAATTGACTGAAGCCAAGCTTATCTTCAAAATCAGATAACCACTTGCATCATAGGTCATACTAATACGTGTTTATATCTCATGTAAGCACTAATTGCACCCTTCATATTGTATATAGTGACAAAAAGACATCTATCTTAGTCCAAATAAATGCTGACCTGTTTCTACCAAAAATTTCCATTCCTTTATCTAGAAGCCCTTTTTCAAGAGGTTTCCAAGATTTATTATCAGTGAGTTCTTGTTGACAATCATTCTCACCAACAAACTCTTCTTTCCTCATGTTCCCCTCACCACTAATGACGGGAGGGTTAGTAACCATATTGTTTGATGAATGATCAAGAGCTTCACCCTGCATCATATTGAGATTACTATGAAATAGACACCTTCCCAGCACATCTTCCAATGTAAAGAAATTTATCATATTTATGTGACAAAATACTTGTTTTTATTATCTTGGCAATAATTGAAGTTAAACTCATGTCATTTGAACAAAAAGCACAACTCACAATGGAATAAGAATCAGATGCCATTGTTTTCTTTTGCCGCTTCTGCATGGAAAGTAGAACACGTTCTGCCATACGCTTACTGTTTTTCTTACCGATTCCACCTTTCTTCACAGATTTAGTTTTGGGCGGTATTGAGCGGGAAGATGAAGCGATGTCCTGTACAGGACCATTATCTGAGTCACTACTCTCTGATATGTTCTTTGCATTAGATGAAGCACTTTCACTTGGACTGCATTTTTTCTGCCTCCCAGAAGATAGACCACTAGACTTCTTCCTAGACAATATTGGCACCCCCGCACCACCAGAGCAAATATCTTCAACATCAGCTTGGGAAGAAGTCACTTTGGCAAATCTTTCTGACTTAAGTACCAAAAATAATTCAATTTAAAGCAACCTCAGTAAATTGTTACAGAAACTCTACAGATAGATAACTCAAAATAACCTATAGCATACCAATAGAAAACAATTTGGCCCACACGGTGCTTTTTCGGCATCAAGAGGAATCCACGGAGTTTGTTTCTCAGCCTATTTGTACTGTTGTCAGGAGATATACACAAAACTTCATCATAAATAACATATAAATAGAACTTACAGGGAATACAAGATCCGGTGCCCATCCATGTAATCTGCAAACGAAACCCTGCTATGTGAAATTAGAAGAACAAATGAGATAATCTAATCAGTAGTAAAATGTAGAAGATACTGCATGCTATTCAGTGTAGGAAGAAGCTTACGAGACATCGTCTGCAAAATAGGTTGTCAAAAGAGACAAGAACCGCTTCAAGATCCTTTTCCAGAAATAAATTGCCACTTTGAAAATTCTCTTCAGTATCTCCGGTCTTAGAACCCCCACAAGGATTGTCTTCATTACTAAGAGTTCCATACCTTTCCTGTATAAGATGTTTGACTGTGTTTCATATTTCTGTAAAGCCAGCACAAAGTAAATGGGATACATCTGGACAAAAGCTTATGCTAGGACCAATTTTCATCAGAAAAATTGAGAAAGGGAGATGGCAAAAGTTGAAAATACATTAAAAACAGTGAAAAGCATGAAGAAACATACCTTGATTTCACTGGTGTTTCTAGAAAAACACTGACCTAGTGACTCCAGAACAAGATCAGAGAAACCAAGTTCTTTGATAGTCATGCTGTAAAACCAAAGCAGACATCATGACATCCAAAACACTGTCTCTCATGCAGCAAAAGAATAACAAAATGCCATATAGTGCAATGTAGTAATTAAATATCTTAAAATGGAAAAACAGTTGGAGATCAAATAAATAGAAGGCTTTTACTGCTTAAATAATTTCATTGAATAACATACGAGAAATAAAGAAATTACACAAAGTATGAATTCAATATTTTCCATCTCAAAAAACTTTATCATTAACATAACATAATAGGCCAGATTCACCAGAAATAGATTACTTTTACATGTAAACAATGAAGATCCACAGGAAAAAACATGAAAAATGAAAGCACACTGTAATAGTTTACTAAGCTATACCAACCAAAGTATAAAATCTTCTGATTCAACAAAGTCTCTTTTTTCCACTTCCTTTATTATTTCCCCTTCACTGTCACTGCAAATAAGTGTTTCTCCACCATTCTGATCATAATAAATTTGCCGTCGACCTTCCACTGACTGATCTTCAGTCATTATTTCATTTCTGCATCAAAATTGACACAAGTAACAAGTATCTTCGAAAGATCAAATTTTTGTACATCAAAATAGAAGAAAACTCAAAGATAGAATGTACCAAAAAAATGAAAGAAAACTATAGAGCTGGAAATCAATAAATTGAAAAGGTGAAACTGCAATGCAACGAGAAATGAGTAGAGAGGAAGAGACTTGAGTGCTTCAGAAAGAAAACAAAGTGAAATCAATGGATGGAATGAAGATTATTGAAATGCTTTCTCTGTCTTCAAAAAACAGAAGGATAAGAGTGAAAAACAGAAGGATAAGAGTGACAATTTAGTCTAGTTACAATTAACCATTTGTCATAGAAAAGCAAAAAAAGAATTGAAGTCTTGCAACTGGGAAATAAAACCATAGAGTAGGTCAACATACCTGTCCAGAAAAATCCATGTAGTGTATGGAGGTAATCTCTTAAATTCAGGTAACTTGATAGCGCGAACAGCATTCTTTGCAGGAACATTGTATCCTAGAAGAACTACTGTGCAACCATGGCTATCTTCAAGATAACCATTGCTCTCTCTATCTCCATTACTTGCATGATTGCCACTGTGCTTATCAATTGCATCTTTTTGCCTCTTCGTAAGTAGGTTCAGACTTCTAGGCGTACTAGTAATGCTACAGGTGCTTCTTTCTGTTGATATTTTAAAAAGATGGTCTGTGAGACCAACCAGCTTCTGTCGATTTTCTTCCATTCTTTTCTGATATTCAAATGCACGCGGATGAAATATGTCACAGGCTATGAGAAGCAATTAAAAGGTCCAATCAGAATCAATGACAAATTACAATCATAGGTCAGACGTTGAACCTTTATGAAAATCCACCGATCAGCAACAACTTGCTTCTTTAAAGAATCAATAACCAATAATACATCTTCAAGTGCAGGAATTGCGGTCAGCTTCGTCTGCATCGAAACAATAATACAATCATATTACAAATACATTATAAAATAACTCAAATAAATCTGTCCGTTGCCAAATCACACTCACCATGAAATGGGAAGAGAATTCCAACCGAAAAAAAAAAGGGAACTCATTCAGTCATTTGACTACCAATGCACCACATATTCCAGCTCAATAACCAAAATCTTATCAAAAGTTAATAAATCCGAATTCGGAATGTGCTGGCTTTACAATTCACCTCAAATAGTGAAATATGTGTTTAAGTTCCATTATGTGTGATCTTGTGACCTTTTTTTTATCTGATCTTAAGGGTGGTCCAGGCTCGTGCCTGGTGGGGTATGGGAATGGTAGATATATGCATCCTTATCCCGCAAGCGGAGAGGCTGTTTTTATCTGATCTTATACCAAAATAAAATCGCGGCTCATCCATGTTCATTGTTCACCGCAGTATCAACAAATCAAGGGAGGGGATATGATCAAAGCAACAATTTGCACACATTTCACAACCAAAAGAACCAGGCACAAATCGCAGCAACACACGAAGAATTGTTACAAATTAATTTTAATTTTTCAAAGACCGATCATTCAATCTCAACTAAGAAGATACATGCGCAAAACGATACAATTAGTGAATTACATAATTAAACCGAATTGAAGATAAAACGAAATCGAAATCAAGCAAGGTACCACAATGAGTTCAAGAGAAGAGAAACAATCATGAGCATAGAAAGCATACGTACCGAGGGTTCCTCGGGAGGAGGCTCCGGCACATCGGCGGAGGCCGATGGTGGCAGAGCCTGAGAGGACGACGACGCCATTGACGGCGGCGATGCTCGCGAAGCTTCTTCAACCGAACAGGATCGTGCAGCCGGAATTGCCGGAAAGAGTGGTAGTAGAACCCTAGTCACGTCTTAAATAGACGAATTCTGCAACGAAAGGGGGTAACGCTTTCAATTCTCCGCGGTTTGGACAATTTATTTTTTTCGTATTTCATTTTTTTATTTTTATTAATTAATGTTCGGGAACGTAACTGCAATGGGGGAACACGATTCTGAATTATACACTTTTGGAACTAGAAAGATACACTCCTTCGCTGATGAAGCTTCCTTTTGATAGAATCTTAAGATATTGGAGGATCCCAATATTTGTAGGATAAAGTCTTTAGTATTAGTTATTGTGGAAGGATTTTGAATGAGAACATACTCATCTAAATTTGAGTCTTTCCTAAAAAGTAAGTCATGATTGGCGAAGAGAGATGAGAAGTTGATGTTGCATGCAGCAACATGCACCATGAGCTCTTGTTGAGTCATCGATCTCATAGCAAAACGTGTTGTCCTATTTTGTTAGCAATAGATCTGTATATGCCCCAGACTTGTCAATTATAAACCAACTGAGAGAAGGAACACCCTGCGTTTGAAGTTTCAACCTTCAACCTTGTCCGAACTTCTTTGTTACAGGCAGCCCTTGATGTTCCAGGCATAGTTTTTAAACTAGCAAAGATGTTATTTGTTTGAACAAAAAATCTCAGTACAACTTTATAAAAATATGGCAAAATTGGTCTGGGTTATGTATGTTTATTTAAATTTTTATAATGATTTCATAAATTTTTTTTTTCAAATTGGTCATAGCGTTAGTCCTTTCCGTCAATTTTAACCTAACACCGCTAGTTTTGAGCTGACGTGACATGATATTAGTGTGACACGTGGCTCTTGATTTGACGCCGTAAGGTTGAAATTGACAGAAAGGACTAACGTGAAAACGAAACATAATGTGTGGGACCAATTTGAAAAAAAAAACTTATAGAAAAAAAAATTAAATAAACTTATAGGACCAATCAACTTATTTTGTCTAAATAAAATATAGTATGCTATAAAAATTAGTTATCCAACAAAATTACCAGAATTTGATTTACAAATAACATTGTTCTCAAACTAGTACCAGTCATCTTGTCAAAAAAAACTAGTACTAGTCATTGATCGACTTGGGATATTGGGTTAATTGATTATTGATCTTAATAAATTGCAATAGAAAATATAAAAAATAATAATTAACTTCCCTAGTCTTTGCTGAATAAAGATCCCACATCTAGTGGTCTCGGACAAAAAAAAAAAAAAAGGAAGTCCCACATGAATATAAGGTGATTGTACGCCACAAGCAATTTAATGTATATTTTGTTTTTGTTTGTTGCTTTATATTTTCTAATCCCACATCAGGCTTTCTTAAGTAAATAATGTTAAAAAAATTATTTCTCAATTTAATACAGTTCAAAAAGATTATTTATTAAAATATGTTTTTTTAATGCATTGATAAGCCAATTTTTTTTTTTTTGATGAATTGATAAGCCAATTTGAATTATATCGACTTCTGAATGTCAAATAAAAATTATAAAAATAAGGCGAGAAGTTAGTTTGGGATGCTAACTTTTCATCTTAATAATGTAAATAATGTTTATGGCACATGTATGTCTTCAGCATCTTGGTTTGTGATTCTTTTCTTCGGCGGAGAATCACAATTATATTTCACTTGAGCACTCAAATTTTGATTGAGTGCATGAGCAATGGCATTTGTAGATTGATTTATTTTCTGCACAACTTCATCATTAAGAGAGACTAATTTGTGGTCATTGATAATAACATTTACTTGAAGTTCAAACGAGATAGGGAAAATCTACATAGGGAGTTTAACTTTTTACGTAAAAGGAAAAGTTGACAAAGATGAAAGGTTATCATAAATTGATAAAAAGATAACATCTCCTTGTGAAATGTGATAAGCAGTCATAAACTTCTCCCGACTCTGAGCCAGAGCAACCTTTCGACCTCGGACCTGATTACTCCCCGGCCCTGGCACGTTTCCTAAGGTAAAGTGGTCCTGATTAAAATAATAATATTTTTATTGATTCCGACTCAAAATAATATAACAGGCTCAAAACAATATCTTATGATCATTAAGTTCATAATTGAAATTCAAATATGAATTTTCAATTATTAACTATTTTTACAATTATTATTACTCAAATTATGTTCTCTGTCAAGTTACAGTTAAAAGACAGATATAAGAATTTTGAATTGTTACAGTATCTCCGTGACTTCAAATGCAAGACTTACTCAGAGTTTCAGCTAAATGAAATCAAGGAAGAGTGGTGTCTTTACACTAACTTCATTTTTGTTTTCAATCTTTATTGGTTTTGTAAATTTTTGTTAACAATTTTTGGCATTTTTTAAACAGTATATTTTGTCAATAATTAAATACAATTTCCATTCTTTCTTTGCATTCTTGTTTTCATTGTTTATTGGTTTTGATTGTGCAAATAGCTAGTGTCTTGTTGTTCTTGTTCATTTTTCTGCATTGGTTTATTTTTCTTTGCAAGTACAGCTTTGGATCAATTATAATATCCTCAAAATGCTTGCATAGGGAATGTGTATAGAAACATACTAAAAAAGGGATTAAGACATCGTTTCTAGTAGGAAATGTTATTGTAGGTATCACAAAGGATAACGTTTTCTAAAAGAAGAACTATCTTAGATTTCAACAATTGATGTGTTTCCTAGAAGAAGCACTATCTTAGGTCCTAATCTTAGATGGTGTTTCCTAATAGACGCATTATCTTAGGTTCTAACAAAGATAATGTTTCCTGAGACAATTGCTTTTATAGGTACATCTATGATAACACTTTGAAATCATTACCTTTGGTTGATTATTTTAATAGCGTACGCTTAAAAGTGTTACCAAATGCATAAAATAAGCGCTATTAAAGGCCGTTTCTGACCTAGTGCTTGGACCATGCTTTCAGAGATGACTCGGATGACTCCCATGGTGTTAATCTTCCAATATTGACGCTTAGGAAGAGTTGTGTTACCCTGTATTCATTTAGGTGAGGGAAGGCATGCAGCTGGGAAGGATCACCTTGCACCTAAATAGAAAAGGTTGGATGAATATTGCTGGAAAAAAAAAATAACAGGCTGTTGCCAGTAATTAAGTAAAGTAAGTTTAGTAAAAATACTCTCATGTCGTAGTTATTATTTCTTGCCCCTCATCTTATCTACTTGTGTTGCAATCGATTTTCTCTCTTGCTTTTCTGATTTTCCATTGCTGCAAAATCAGTTCTTAGTTGCCTTGCAATATGCATGGCATGTGCCTTTGTCCCCAGACTTCACCGCGTGAATGTCTTTAATTTGAATTATTAATTTTTTTTTAGTTCTATAATTTTAAAATCATATTTGAAACCGTATATATTTAAGGTTTATCTTAATCTCTAATTTATTTGTTTATCTTCTTATATTTACACATTTTAAACCTACATCAAAAACAAAGAAGTCATTTTCATCCCTTTTTACACCTATGAAACAAGATATCATTATTCATTACGTAAGAAGTACCCATGGATCTGACATTGAGCTAAACAAAGGTTTGATATTGAGCCGTAAACGTTGAACCTTGGAGAACTACTAATGGCCAAGGCCTTAATACTACACCGGCGATGAACAAACTGAATTTACAGGTATATATGAAACGTTAAAAATATAGATAAAGGAAAAGAGATAGAACATAAAGAAGAATTGAAACTTAAAAAAATTCTTCAACAACTAGAAAAACTCTTAAAAGAAGAAGAAAATAATAGACCTATTACTAAAGGAGATTTAGAAGAATTATTAAAATTAAAGACATCCGAAACCTTATACCACCTAGAATCTCTAACTCCAAGAACAACATGGAGAGGTTAAAAACCGATTATATTAAAATAATAAAAAGATCAAACGACTTAGAAGAAATTCAACAACTTCTTGAACAATTAAAGATAATTGAAGAAGAACATAATCAGATACAAGTTGCAGAACCAATTAATTCAATTGCAGAGCAAATTAATTCTTTAAATGAAATTGAAGAAGTAGTATTAAACTATAGCTCCTCGTCAGATGAAACAGATTTTAACGAAATTCGAATGCACCATGGAGAAACAAGTAGTAACATGATACCAAACAGAAAAAGAAAGGAAATATTTGAAATTTGGGAAAACATGGAAAAAGAAACAATGCATAACAAAGGATATATTAAAAGAAATAATAAATGGTCAAAAGTTCCAGATGAATTTAGATCAAGATATGAATCTATTAAATCCGAAAATATTCTAAATCTTGATTGTACAAAAAAATAAGGAAGAGATACTCTTACAGTTGATTAATGAACTCACGCAATAAAAAATTTTATATTCTACAAAACCATTGGGAATGTACCAAATTTTTTAAATGGAATAAGAGATGAAAAATGACAGCAATATATATATATATATACTACACAAACAAATCAAGAATTTGCAAGACTCATAATGGATTTAATTTATGAAGAATTTATAGGATTCGCCAACATTGAGCAAGGTGCTGAAGTAAATAGATATTTACATGAAAGTGCTAAAGTACATTTAAATAAAATGCAAATTTGTGATAGGTGCGAAATATGAAGCTTTATTTGTGAATACCAAAAATATTATTATCAGTTAAACACTGAGACAAAAGAAACATATAAAGAAATTTTTATCGATAAATTACCTTTTCCCCTTAATCAAAAAATAAAAACTATCTTGTTAGCTAACCCATTAACTACTGCTAAAACCCTAGGAGGAATTATCCAAATAATCTATAAAGAATTAAGAGATCAATGTTTAGCTAGAGAAACAATAAGACAACTAAATAGAGGAAGAAATGAAATTTGCTGCGAAATACCAGAAATTGAACTCCCAGCAAATTACGGATGTAATAAACCGATAAAGAAAAGAAAGTATTATAAAAATAAACCTAAACTAAGAAAAACCTATCCGAAGAAAAAAGCATATAAAAATACAAAGAAAAAACATTTTAAGAAAAAACGTACACCTAAAAAATATTGTCCAAAAGGAAAAAAAGAAATGTGTATGTTGGATATGTAATAAATAAGGCCATTATGCAAACGAATGTCCTCAGGAAAAAAAAATAAAGAATTTAAAGAAAAGGCTAAAATAATAAAAAGGGTTTACAAAATATACAATCTAGGACCACTAGAAGAGGAATTAAGTACCACTGATGATAGTATTTATGAATATTCTGAACATGATGAATTATCTTCAGAAGAAGCAGAATCTGAATAGTACTTATATCAAAATTATAATAGAAAAAGGTAATAAAGAGACCGAAGCTTATATAGATACAGGAGCAAGTATTTGTTTAACAACAAAACCATTATTTGATAAATGAGAATATCTAGAAAAGCCATTAAAAATACAAATAGCTGATGAGTCCATCCACCTTTTATTTTGGGTAGTGAAACGAATAATATTACAAATACAAAATAAACGATTTATTGTACCAACAATCTATCAGCAAGAAACAGGAATAGATGTAATTCTAGGAAATAATTTCTTACGACTTTATGCCCCTTTTTATCAATACTTAGAATATATTACTCTTAGAACACCATACATACGAACAGGGCCGGCCCAGAAGGTGTGCAAGATGTGCTATTGCACAGGGCCTCAAATTTGGCCCAAAATTTGGGGCCCCAAAATTAATTTCGGCCTAAACAAAAGGAGGGGAAATGGGAGAGGCAAGAGCAAGAGGGAGGGTGAGACTCATGAAAAATTTCCATTAACACTGAGGAGGCATTCACGTGAGAGACTGAGAGGAGATTGAAGGGCGTTGGAGACTCAACCTTCGCATTAAATGGCAACCCTTGGAGACTCAACCGTTGGAGACTCAACCGTTGGAGACTTAATTGAGGAGCGCAAATTCACGGTAATGGCAACCCTAACCGAATCCTCTCCCTCTCCCTCTCCGTCTGAAATTCTCTTTCTCTTGATTCCTTTCCTCTTCTTCTCTATCTGTTTCTGTTCACTCTTTTCTTCTTCTATTTGCTGCTGGGTGTGGGTGACCTTCGGATTTGATCCCGGCGGAGGCGGTACTGTCATCGACGGCCGTGCGCCGCCGCCGTCTCCAGTTCGTCGTTTCAACCTTCGCATGGAATGGAAGCACCACACCGTCCACACGGAAGGAAGCACTGGTCCGGCACGGTGGCAGACTGCTGAGTGAGTGAGTGCTGAGACAGTGAGACTGGCAGTGGGCAGCACCGCAGCAGTGGGCCAGTGGGCAGTGGCACAGCCTTTGCCACACAGCCAGCGAAAACCCTCTTCTAAATCCAGGTTGTTTCTTTCTTTACCTTTGTCTTTTTTAATTTTTAGTTTTTACTATGCCTCCTAAGATTAGAAAGTATGAATCTGGATATGAGAAGCGTAAAAAAAGGAAAAGACTTGAAGAGTTAACTCAATCTCAAAGAGGAGCTCTTGATAATTTTTTTAGAAAAGAACCCCAAATTCCTGTTGAAAATCAGAATGTTGATAATGTTGACGTTGATAATGTTGATGTTGAAACTGAAATTCTTGAAACTGTGGTTACTACTGAGAATATTGAAATTGTTGATCCGGAAAATAGAGGTGAAGTGCCCATTGAAAATGATAATTTGAATAATCAAAATGTTGATGCTGAAAATGGTGATGGTGTTAATTTGAATAATTCACTTGATAATGAAGATGATAGTCCATTAGAGCAAGTAAATCCATTTGAACATTCGTTTGATATATTTGATCCAAGAAATTGGGATGCTCTTGATTCTAAAATGATTGATTTATTAGTTACGAAAGGTCCTAAAAGAGATTTGTCCATTGTGAATGGTCCTAAAGATAAATTTTCTAGACGCTTTACGGCTAATTTGTATACTAGAGTTTTATCAAATGGAGAGAAGTGCGATAGAGATTGGCTTGTTTATTCGAAAGAGCTTGATAGAGTATTTTGTTTTTGTTGTCAAGTTTTTAAAAGAGGGATTGGTAGAGGCCAATTAACAAATGAGGGTTTTAGTGATTGGGCACATATTGGTGAAAGACTTAGAGAGCATGAGACAAGCATGGAACATGTTAAGAGTATGACTACTTGGTATGAGTTGCGTCAAAGGCTGCAAAAGAATCAAACTATTGATAAAATGAATCAAAGACTAATTGAGAAAGAAAAGGATCACTGGAAAAATGTTTTAAAAAGAATTATTTCAATA
The DNA here is from genome assembly GCA_039655645.1 of Ammopiptanthus mongolicus. Classification (NCBI taxonomy): domain Eukaryota; kingdom Viridiplantae; phylum Streptophyta; class Magnoliopsida; order Fabales; family Fabaceae; genus Ammopiptanthus; species Ammopiptanthus mongolicus. The sequence goes on along the minus strand of CM077343.1, from coordinate 13,428,851 downwards.
GTGAAATTCCTTACTAAACATAGTTTGGCCTTTCGTGGTTCTAATGAGAGATTGTACCAAAATAGCAATGGCAATTTTTTGGGCTTAATTGAAATGTTAGCAGAATTTGACCCAATTGTCGAAGAACATGTTAGACGTATTACAAATGATAATATTCACTTTCATTATCTTGGGCATAACATCCAAAATGAGTTAATACTTTTGCTTGCTTCTGCAATTAAAACCGAAATCATTAGAAAAATCAAACAAGCAAAGTATTTCTCAGTGATACTTGATTGTACTCCTGATGTTAGTCACCAAGAGCAAATGTCTTTGATAATAAGATATGTGGATGTTTCTTCAAATTCTGTTAGCATTGAGGAATCTTTTTTAGGATTTTTGAATGTGAATGATACAACTGGCCAAGGGCTTTTTGATGTTTTACAAAATGAATTGAAAAATCTTGATCTTGACTTATTTGATGTGCGAGGACAAGGTTATGATAATGGGTCAAATATGAAAGGAAAACATCAAGGTGTACAAAAGAAATTTTTAGACATAAATCCGAGAGCCTTTTATACTCCTTGTGGTTGTCATAGTCTTAATTTGACATTGTGTGATATGGCTAACTCTTGTATTAAAGCACAAGATTTTTTTGGAGTTGTTCAACGCATTTATACAATTTTTGCCAATTCTACTAAGAGATGGCAAATTTTGAAAGATAATGTAAAAGGGTTGACTCCAAAATCATTGTCATCCACTCGTTGGGAGAGTCGTGTAGATAGTGTCAAAGCAATAAGAACTCAAATGTCAGATTTTAGAGAAGCTTTACTTGAAGTGTCGGAAAAGGATCTCGATTCTAAAATAAGAAGTGAAGCTAAATCCTTAGCAACAAATGAGCTTGGTGATTTTGAGTTTTTAATGGCTATAATTATTTGGTTTGAAATATTATCCGCAATTAATTTGGTTAGCAAGCTTTTACAATCAAAGGATATGCTTATTGATGTTGCTATGGAAAAAATAAAGGGGTTGATTTCATTTTTTGAGGGATATAGAGAAACTGGTTTTTATAATGCCTTGGATAATGCTAAGGAAATTGCTATTGAATTGAATATCGACCCAATATTTCCTCAAAGGCGTATAATTAGAAGAAAAAGACAGTTTGATGAGAATTTGAATACCCTATCAGTTGAGCTATCTGGAGAGGAATCTTTTAGGATTAATTATTTTCTTTACCTTGTTGATCAGGCCATTGTTTCTCTTAATAAGAGATTTGAGCAATATCAAGAGTATGAAAGTATTTTTGGTTTCTTGTTTACTTCTCACAAGTTACAATCATTGGACGATGCAACTTTGATGTCTTGTTGTAGTCATTTTGAACAGGCATTGAAACATAATGAACTATCTGATATTGATGGGAATGAATTATTTGTGGAGTTAAAGTTACTAAGAGAAATCTTTCCTAGAGAAAAAATAGGACCTATTCATATATTAAGATTTCTGAAAGGCTTAGATTGTTTTCCTAATACAATTATTGCATATAGAATTTTATTGACTATTCCCGTGACAGTTGCTTCTGCTGAAAGAAGTTTTTCAAAATTGAAGTTGTTGAAGTCTTACTTGCGGTCTACCATGTTACAGGAAAGGCTTAATGGATTAGCATTGATAGCAGTTGAGAATAATCTTTTGGAGACAATACATTATGAAGATTTGGTTGATGAATTTGCTGCAAAAAGTGTTAGAAGGATGGCTCTTTTTAAGTAGCTAGAATGTTGATATTAGCTTAAAGTTGTATTGGTTGGATTTTAATAATCTTCTTTGCATTTATTGTCCTGAAGTAGATGTTTAACATTAGAACAATTATCCTTTTTGAAATAATATTTGAGATTGTCCTTTTTTTGAAATAATATTTAATTATTAAAATTGTTCTTTTTTTTATTAGAGGCCCAATTTTTAAGATTAGAACAGGGCCCCCAAAATGTTTAAGACGGCCCTGCATACGAAATATCCAAACTCGCGAAATACTTTCCATACCTATCCACCATTCCTCTCAATGTACCTACTCTATCAAACAATCAGAGTTTAACAAGCTGCAACGTGATGAGATATTTACTATCGTTTGTCAAAAAATTCGCTATGCCTTAATTAATCTAAAGCCAAATAGAAGAATTCCTACCCATATTGACGAACTGCTAGACAAACTATGTAGTGAAAACCCTTTAGATCCAAAAATAAATATTAAAAATACCGAATTGATCCCATTAAAATTAAAAGATCCCACCAGAGAAGTAAAATGCAAACCTATAATTTACACTAAACAAGATAGAGATGAATTTGTAGAAGACATCAAGCAAATGATTGAAAAGGGATTAATTAGACCATCCACAAGCAAACATTCTGCTCCAACCTTTTACGTAGAAAATCATAGTGAAATTAAGCGAGATAAAAGAAGAATGGTAATAAATTATAAGCAGATAAACGAAGCAATGGAAGGAGATGCATATTTTCTCCCTCGAAAAGATGTAATTATCGAACAAATCCAAAATATGCATTGGTTTAGTACTTTTGATTGCAAGTCAGGATTTTATCATATAAGATTAACATAAGAATCCAAGGCATTAACAACGTTCAAATGTTCTCAAGGTCAATATGAATGGAACGTACTTCCTATGGGAATGAAGCAATCTCCAGGAATTTTTTAAAGAAGAATGGATTCAATACTCTAAGAATATAAAGATTTTTGTCTAATATACATCGATGATATATTGGTATTTACCAATAAGGACTTAGAAGATCATTATAATAAAGTAACCTTAGTACTTAATAAACTCTTAGAACATTGAGTAGTTTTAAGTAAAAAGAAAGCAGTTTTAGCTCAAAATAAAGTTAATTATTTAGGCCTTGAAATAGAAAAAGAAAAATTAATAATGCAGAAACATGTTTTAGAGAAACTTTACAATTTTTCAATTTCCTTAAAAGATAAAAAAGAATTACAAAGATTTCTTGGATTACTAACCTATGTTTCAAATGAAGGTTTTATTAAAGATCTTGCAGCAAAACGAAAAATACTGCAACAAAAATTAAAGAAGGATGCTCTTTGGTCATGAACAGAAGAAGATAAAGCAATTATTACTGAGTTAAAACAATTATGCCAAACTCTTCCAGAATTATATCATCCATCAGATGATGATTTAATTATTATCGAAACAGATGCATCACATCAATGTTGGGGAGGTGTTATGAAGGCAAAAACCCTGGACAAAAGAAAGAATTACTATGTCGGTATATGTCTGGAACATTTTCAGACGGTGAAATTAATTATCCTATGCATGAAAAGGAAACTTTAGCACTTATTCGCATGTTGGAAAAATATCGCATTTATGTGCTTGATAAAGAATTTATTGTTAGAACCGATTCCACTTATGTGGCAGGTTTTAAAAATCTTAATCATAAAGGCACTTATAAGCAAGGAAGGTTGATCCGATGGCAAATGAAATTATCTGAATATAACTATTCAATATCCCATATTAAGGAAGAAAAGAATGTCCTTGCAGATATACTATCTAGAGAATGGAGCACGGAACCACGGAGATGCTAAGGAGACAAAAAGAGCTTAAGAAAGCACTCAGAGATCAAAAGATGAAAGAATTAGATTTGATTGAAGCAGACATCAAGGTCTTGGACTTACAATTAGAAACTGAAAATTTCTTAGAAGAAGCAATTCCAGCAGAAATTAAACAGCAAGCACGAAAAGAAGAAAATAAAAAATGGTACGCTATTTTTAACGGACCATTTTCCGGAATTTATGACGAGTGGCATAAAGCAGCCCCCCATTGTTAGAAAATCCCAGGAGTTATTCATAAGTCCTATACAACAAAGGAAGAAGTAGAAAAAGCTCTAAAAGATTTCCAGATTGCCAAAGGTAAAGAAATTTATCTTGGACCAAGAACTTTTGCAGAAACCACTACTTTAACTCCAGAACCAAGAAAATCCTTAAAAATTCTAGGAAGAATCCCTTCTTCTCTAGACAATTTCCAAATAATTACCAGAAAAAAACATGAACTTCAAATCCAATTTTCAAAGGAAAACTTTTATGAACACCTCAAAAGACTAATCCATTGGACGGAAAAAGAAAAAAGCAATTGTGTATACATGGTTGATCGGAAATTATTCGCTACCAAGGCAGTACTTACACCTGGAGCCCCATCAATTCTAGCGTTCAATTTGTTCCAATTCGGACTAATTGAATGTCTTTATTTAAGCCCTAACCTTGAAGAATTAATCTGTTTCCTTACTACTTCAAAGAAGCAGTCCAGATGTTTCGAAAGAATATTGCTGGCGAAAGACCTATTTTCTTAAAATTCTACTCAGCCTATCCAGATTTCACCACCAAACAACCGGACAAACACTTAGTCTTTATTGGTATCAGCAATAATAATTTTCCTTTAATGGATGAACCTACTGGAGTAGACTATCACTACAAGAAAAATGTTGTTTAGCTGCTGAATTTTCCGGTAGCTATTATGTAAAATTTGGTAGCTAAATTGTTTAGCTACCGAATTAGCTACCGAATGGAGTTGGTAACTAAAGTGCTGGTAGCTAATCGCTTTAGCTACCGAATTTCACTCCGGTAGCCAATAGCTACAGAAAATTTTGGTAGCTAAATGTAAATATTGTGGTCGCTGAAATGATCCCATAAACCGTGTCTGTTACCAATTTAGCAACCGAATTGGCGACGAATAATATTCGGTAGCTAACTATATATTTTTGTTTAGCTACCGAATCCTATTCGGTAGCTAAATTTTAAATTTGTAGATTTTATTTAGCTACCGAATCCTATTCGGTAGCTAAATATAATTTTTTTTTTTTGCAAAAATACCAAACTTTTACCAAAATTACCACCCTGCTTAATTATACAAAACAGAGATAAATTGCATAAAATTATACTCAACTCAAACAACAATATAAATCCATCATATATATAAACATCTAATACAATATCCAAATAGAAACAACACATGTAGTACAATTGTGGTAGTAACTAATGTAACAAATATAATATCAATGTGCTGGGGTGGGGGGGAGGGGTGGGGGAATCCAGCCATCATCGTCCTCGCCATCGGCACCTGGATCAGCATGCGAATCATCTTGTGGAACGGCGCTAGAAGAGCCGGGCCTATATCCCAAGTGCTGGAACAACGCGTACATCTCTCTCTGTGTCTGATCCATCGTCCTCTCCAAGTGATTTATCATGTTGTCCTTCGCTGCCAGCTCAGCATTGAGATTGGCGATAACCTCTCATACGTCGGGGGTAGGGCCAGGATCGAATTGAGTATGTGACGTCGATGAGGTCACGTACTCATCCCCCATCCAACCCAACCTATACACAACACCCTTCTTGTTTTTACCACCCACCACCTCCAAGAAAATGGCGTTGTCAGATGCAGCAGAGTGCTCTTGTCCCTGACTGGTGGCCTCACCCCGTCTTTCATGAAACTTTTCCTGCATAATAAATCACATCAGAATTTTTAGATATTAAAAATAATAAAATATATAATCACACAATACCAGACACAAGCACACTTAGATTATTTTGAACTATATCAACTGCTTCTTGTGGCTGCAATTGATGCACTGATATTGAATCCCAAAAATCACAAATAAATTAAAGGTAAGCAGGTAGACAAATAAAAGAATTGAATCCCAAAGCAAATTCGCATGAATTTATGCCATATCTAAAAATCTACAAAGAATGGGAACCAAACCAATTCCATTCCTGCTGTAAAAAAAAAAAGGCAATTGATTTATGGAGCAGTATGAGAAGAAGCAAGCTAGTGGCTCTCTGCTCTTCACTCGAAGCTCCAAATTTTAGAATCAAAACAACCTAAGACTAAGCCAAAGCTCAAAATCAATATCCCTTGTTACACACATCCAACATAATCTGTGATAAAACATGAAGATAATCAAGCATATACTCATCATCCATACAAACACAAGTTCCATCCAGTTGTCAAATCCAAATCAACCCCTAAACCCCAGTTTTGAAGGATGAGAGGAATAGTTAATATGCATGAGTAAGTTAACTCTCTCAGAATAACAGACAAAAAATATTGTCTCAACTCATATGACAGCCAGCAATTAAAATTAAATACTGAACTGTTTACAAAACTTATCAAGAACCAAGGCATAGACGCAAGTAGTTTCAATCAAGTAGTTTAGTGTTTTCTTCCAGGCTATGAGGGTTGAATATGGGGAAGGCTTAGAGATTTCCAGAGTAGATGGACCATCAAAAGTTGATGTGGGCAGGGAATTTTGATACCATGAACATTTCTATTTTCTAGTTTTCCTTTAGACTAAGTTGGGTGGATTCAATATTAAAAAAACTAAATGCTAGATTGGTCCTTGAGTAAGAATTTACACTCAAGGACCAATCTAGCACATTGGCATCTGATCATTCATAAGAAAATAAAAATATTAAAAATGAAAACCACAGTTAATATGCATGAGTAAGTTAAAATATTGTCTCAACTCATATGACAGCCAGCAAAAAAAGGTTAGAATTAAATACTGAACCAAGGCATAGAGCATAGACGCAAGTAGTTTCAATCAAGTAGCTCAACACAATCATATATCCTGTATGAGCATAAAAAGAGATAAATAACAGATGGGGGGAGTAAAGAACCTGCACATCAGGAAAATCTCCAACTGCTATCACAGCCATATTACATAAATGGTACCACTTTTTTTTAAAAGTTCTTCACAGTCTCTGACCGAATTACTCTCTCTAGTCCGATTGGTAACCTCTCAGCATACTGCAGCCAATTTAAATGCTTCATGAAATAACACAAATAAAAAAACTTCCCCAAAAATTAATTGATAGAGGTATCATATTAAATATGAGTTCCAGCTAAGTTAATTGAGGAGAAGCAGCAACCCTGTGGGTCGTTGGGTGGGTCGTATCATATAAAATGGTAGGTGGGTCGTTGGGTGATAGAGCAATCCCAATTCCCAACCCCAACAGAAAAAAAATGCAGTCAAAACGAGAACCATAAATACAAACTTTAGACATAACAACCATCAATTTTGGTATTCAATAGTAAGCATTTTGGAGGAACATACATCCACAATGCTTAATCCATTATCTAGTCATAGACACGAATAACTTAATTAGCAATATATAAGGACTATTGTCAATCTCAGCCCCTAATACACAGCAAATATGAATCAAAACTAGAAACGAAATTAAACAGCAAGAAGTAGCATAATAATAATAATAATTACCTAAATAACAATACAGTAGTACACGACATACCCAAAAAACAAAAACCTGCCTCGTCCAACATGAATCGAACGATAACAAATCTCTCCTCATATCCAAAAAAATGAGATTACAGTTGGATCAGTTCTGACTCTCGTTCTTCCTTCCAGTCCCTTCCCCTTCTCTCTCTTCCAACAATCTTCCAGCCTCTTCATCAGCCTGCTGAACCTTCTTCTGCGCCTCTGAAGCCTTGAGCGCCTGCAACTTGGAATGATTATAGTATGCAACCCCCAAAAACGCCAACCCATAACCAATCAAATTGGGGGGCATCACGGTGTCCTTGATGACAGACCAAGAGAACACAATCAACAACCAATCCTTAACCACCCCCAATAACATTCATGGTCAAAGCCGAAGTCTTTCCAACCAGCAAGAACATGGTGTGGTTCAAAGCAAAAGCGCAAGCCGAATTAGTCCCAAAAATGAAGAAATCCAAGTGGAAACTGGAATTGTCCCTTAAAGAAGGGTACTCCATGATGAGCTAGGGGATAGACAAGAAAACCAAACAACAAGGAGCAATGTAGTAAATCGAGGTGATAGGGTTCAACGAGATCCCTTTTGAATTGAGGAGAATCTGGATGAGTACTAAGCGCGTGGCTTCAAACGCGACTGCCATGAGCTGAAAGGTGACACCCCAGGCATCGAATTTGGCTTCGCCGTAAGCGGCGACGGCGACGCCGAGTGAAATGGAAACCATGTTGGCCATGGTTTCATTCTTGAAGATCTCTTTCTTAAAGATGACGCCGATGGAGTAAACGGCAACGGGCATTAGGGCTTTGAGCATCTGGATGAAGGAAACCAAGTAGTAGATGTAAGCGGAGTTGGAGAACCAGAGGGAGAGGGAGTAGAGGGCTCTGATGGGGACCACTAATCGGAGATAGAGGTCACGTGACATGGAAACGGGTTCCACGAGCTTGAAAGACGCGAACGAGAGAGTGAGAGTGAGAGGCAGAGTGCAGAGAGTAAGAAGAAAATGGGGGGGGGGGGCGGCGGAGCTGAAGATTTAGGGATTTAGTTTAGCGACCGAAATTTGCGATCGCTAAAAGCGTCTCTAAACTATTAAATGATTAGCTATCAACGCATTTTCGGTCACTAATGTAAAAATATGACTGTTGAACTAGGATTCGGTCTCAGATTTAGTAGCTAAAAAGTCAACAAGTTTGGCCTTAAAAATTATAGCTTTGGCGACCGTATTAGCTACCGAATATTTGCGACCTCAAATTTCGGTAGTTAATCCCGTACCTAAATGCCAATATTTATTAGTTTTTAAAAAACTAAAATATGATAGCTAATACGGTCGCCATTGGCTACGGAAACTTTCCGTAGTTAATTTCGATCGCTAAAAACACATTTTCTAGTAGTGTATGATGAAGATCAAATTATTAACTTCATAGCTCATCAATTAGCTAGCATATACTCCCAATGTCAAACCATTGGAAATGAATCATTTATTAAAACTCTGTAAAAGGACCAAATACTTTGCTTTTAAGCAAGACAAGCGGAAAACCCATCAGAGAAAAAGACTTAGCTCTACTAACAAGCTTCGAGATGCCCTTCTATGCATTCGAGGGACCCTCTATGAATTATTGCTCAGCTGTCCTCCATAAACTTTGCTCAATAATTAAAGAAAACGGCAATCATGCATGTGAGAGATGCATAAAGCAAGCCACGTCAGAAGCCACTACTAGCTGTCAGCCACAAGGAAAAGATTCCGAAGACGAAGCAATAATTGAAGAATGATGTAAGCAGTGACGGCAGCATGTAAATTATTAATTTTCTGATGTAAGCACTTACGTGCTATAGGGTCAATAATGTAAATAAACAATAATCCCTTAGCTTATAAATAAACCCTCTTATGCTGAGGCAAAGCAGAGTGAATCAGCAAGGAGAAAAACTCCCACCCAAGCTTTCTCAAGTTGAGAAATGTTGATAGTCTCCCCTTAGAGGATACTAGGTATCTGGAATACCACCCCTGTAACCACTTCCATCAAATAAATTACTCTTTTACTTATCTTCTTTCACCTTTATTTACTTTGCAACGTGCAAAGATTTTTTAGACCCAGAATCAATCATGCACTCATTCAAAAGCAGTATAGGCGAAGTAGATCCGTCATGTACTCAAAGAACACGGAAGCAGCAGTGGATCAGAAAAGCACTCTGTTAAACCCAATCAGGTATGACAACTCTTTACAATCTTTTATAAATTAGATTAAAGCATTATGGAACCTGAACCTGAGATAATTGAAAATAATGATGTGGAACATCTTCAAATTACAGAAGAAGATGGGAATTCAAGAAAGTATTCTTACTAAGGCAAAAAGAAGATTAGCTTGTATTTCGAGATATAAAAGATAAGATGATAAAATATTTAAAACCATTAACACCTTTGAATATTGGTACCCACCTCCAAGGTACCAAAACCCTTGAATTAACAAGGATACCGTAACAATCCCTGTGTATATATAAAGAAGATAAATTCTAGGTAAATGTCATCCCAGATAACATAGATGAATATCGAGATATTTCATATTTTAAACTTAGATGGAGAGTATATAAATATAAGTATGAATTCATCTATGTATAAATTTTAGATTTAAAAATAATAGAATTATTTATAAAAAGTATGTTGGAGAGATTATAAGCCATCCAATGAAAATTCATGGGAAGTTTACCAAATGGTATATATTTATATATTTATATTAGGGTAAATATTTCATAACGTTAAAAGTTGAATGTATGATATATGAAAAATAAAATTTACACACAATTTTTTTATATTAATTTTATATTTTACTTATTTAAAAAATAAATGATGGAGAAGTGTGTGTTAGAATATGTGTTTTTCTTAATTTATTATTTAAAAGGAGGCGATGTAAAAGTGATGAAAGAATATTAATGTTTAAAATCTTTGCTCAAAATATATAAAATAATATTATATTCTCCTGATAAATTTTTTTAAATTTTGCTAAAATATCTATTTTTTACTAATTTTTAGTTGTTTAGTAGAGTTTGAGAATCTAAAAATTATTAATACTTTCTTTTAAATAATTAGAATGATTAATTCCTATTTAACTTAAATGATAATGTATATTTTAATAATTAAAAACATAATTAATTAAGTTAATTAACTTTTTCCTTTAATAAATATTATTCTCTTAAATCATTTTCACTACGCTTAAGGAACCTAATTATCTACCAACTATGTTGAGCCTTACTAGTATTCTCATTCTCATTTTTAATAAGTGACCAGTAATAACTACCAGCTTTATAATTCTTATGAATTATAACATTAATTTTATTTAATGAATATAATATTTCACATTTTAAAAAACAATGAGAAGATAAAATCACACGCATTCAATTACATATGTATTTCGTTTCTCAATCAAAAAAATAGTTCGTAATAATGTTACACATTTTAGAGAGAATATTAAAGACGAGCATGTGATTGGTTCCAATGATAATGGATAAAAAAATGTTAAAATATTATTAATTAAATCTGCATTCAATAAGTATCATCTTATAATTTTTTTTATCACATAATTTTTTATACCTAAATCCTAATCATCTCGCTATCCATGTTACCAATTCTTGCTTTCTTTATCTTCTCTAACTGCTAAGCTACTTTATTTTCTAGATTATTATTCTTCATTGTATCATGAGAAGTTTCTTTTCAAGCCTAACTTTCCCTTATCCAACTTCCAGTAAGTTAAGCCCCAAACCGTTACAATATTTGTCATAAAAGCTATGAAATTAAGATGCAGTTTAAATATTGCATATAATGTACTTTAATTAGGCCTTGAATGTTCAAGTTTCAAACCATTTTGACCTTTGCAAACTGCAACTTGTGCTTTAATTTTAACGTATGCTTTAATTTTTTGTTTCACAACAAATTTATTAGAACTATATCAATGTATCCTCAGTTACGGACATCCCTCAATATTTAAGCAAACGTCAAGTTGAACATTTTCATTGAACAAGTAAACATACATCATATAGTGCATTTTCCTCAAATCTCATGGCAAAGTTTAACAATTATCTTATTTTGGTGGCTTTCCTCATGGCTACCACAGTAGCTAAGATCTCAGCTACTAAGGAAGAGACTGCTTCTCAATGTGCAGCGGATATGGGACAAGAATGTGGAAAACAAGTGTATTACAAATTGTTCAATGTCAACAAGACTAAAATGTCGATGGATTGTTGTTATAAACTTGTTCAAACGGGTTATCCTTGTCACACTAGAATGACCTTGCATGTTCTAACCGATCCAAAGCATAAAAATGCAAATTGGATTAAAGTTCTCGCCAAGAGTGATATGATTTTCCACAAGTGTGACCAAGTTACCAAACCGGCTAGCCTCATAGTTCTGGCTAAGTGCATGATGAAGTTAAGTTCTGATTGTGGAGCGGAAGTGTATAACAACCTAATTCATGACAAGTGCATCAGTAAGCATTGTTGTGGTAAGCTTGAGAAAATGGGTCCATATTGCCATATTAATCTAGCAAAGGCCTTGATTCGCACCCCTGAGATGAGGAATATGAATGCAACTCAAGTACTGGAAAAGAGCAAGAAAATATTCCACCACTGTCGACGTGTCAAATGACTTCTATTCCTTACAACAATTCACTAGGCATCTTTGTAGTGTTTACAATGTTTAACTTTATCATATCCACTATATAGTTTATTTTCAGGGAGTGTTGATTTTCTTTTCTTTAAATGATATATGGAATCATAAGACCATCTCCAACGCCAAGTCCTTAACAAGGTTCTTAAAATAAGAACCGTTCCTTAACTTTGCACAACGTTGGAGATGGCCGACGTGGAGGAGAGATGAAACAACCGATCCTTGTATAAGGAACGGTTCCTTAGCATTAAAAAACTCTTTCCAGCAGAAAAACAACACAATTTTTTTCATCAAAAAAAAAACATCACCAATTTAATAAACAAACAGAAAAACACAATAGTTCCCGCAGAAACAACACAATTTTGCAACAATTAGAAAAACACAATAGAGAGGGAAAACAGAGAATCAGATATGAGAAATTGCAAAAATGAATAATCTTTACAAGACTCGATCGAAACCCACTTCAGTGAAAACCCACTTTTGAACCAAGATTAACATGTGAACATCAGTGAAAACCCACTTCTGAGACCATCGAAATCGAAACCCCCTTCTACATGCTGCGAAATGGAACCTCCCTTCTGCATGCATCGAAATCGAGATGGGTGGAGGAGGTGGTTGTGGTGTTTGAGGAGCGGCGGCGGCGGTAAGAGGCGGCGATGATACTGAAGAACCGTGAGATGTGAAGGAATGTGGGGATGATGATGATGATGGAAGAAGATGGATGATGAAAGAAGAAAAGAGAGGATGTTGATGACCATGGAAGAAGAAAAAGAAGATGAGAGGTGACAGTAGGTTGAGATGAAAAGGCAGCGACGAGATAAGGTGAAAAGGTGGCGGCAGGATGAGGGTTTGAGAAGAAATTTTTTTGGCTAATGGAGAAATGATTTCGTGAGGAAATGGTTTGTGAAGAAATGGAGAAGGGTTTCGTAAAAATGGTTTGGGCCGATAGGATGTGGGTGTAAAAAATATGCCCGTTGGAATTATCCCAAGGATAACAAGTATTTGTTCCTCTCTCATTTGGTTTAATCTATTGGTAAAAATGTGTTTGTTTGTCATATTTTGTGTACAATTGAAATGATACATTGTACACAAAGGATCCAATTGTGGTTGTTGACTAAAAAGCACAAGTTAGATTCACAATGGAAGAAGATACACATCTAATTTAAGCATGGCTCAACATTTAAAAGGATCCAATTCTGGGCGTTCTCCAAAAAGCAGTTAGTTTTTGGTTAAGGATAAAAAAGAGTTATAACAACTATCGTGAGCATTTAGGAGAGAGGAAAAAAACTCAATTGAAATCTCGATGGTATAAGTTAAATACTGGTGTTCAAAAGTTCGTCGGGTGTTACAAGCAAGCTATTCAGAAAAAGAAAAGCGGGAGCTCAGAGAAGGTCGTTATGGCAGACGCATATACTATTCTTTTTCAAGATGAACGTGAGCTATTCAAAAAGAACGTTATCGCAGACGTAAGTAAAAGGACGTTATGGCAGAAGCATAAATTTGACGTTATTGCTAAAAGATGAAACTAAATGGACATCAGAATCCATTGATAGTTCTTCAAAAAGAACAAAGGTTTCTGCTTCCGGGGCGTACTCATCATCTTCTAACCTAGAGACGCCAACAAGTTGCGATTATGATCCAGCATCACCATTGGTCTGTCCAATGGGACAAAAATCAACAAAAAGGAAGAACAAAGCAAAAGCAGTAGAGACGTCTTCTAACATTATCAACCTTATTGCCATGGAAGATGTTGTGAAGGAAAAAAAACTCTATCAGGACAAAGATAGCTAAGGCAAAATGAGACAAATAATAAATTTAAGTTATATGAAATCCTCTTGAAGGAAGGACACATCTGTGATATCAGAGAGACAACTCCAAGATCATGAACTGTATTGTAACTTTATTAGGCGCAAACTATTAAAATAATGACTGCCCATTGTTGTACTTTAATTCTAATTAGTTGTTATGTACTAGTCGTTATGAAAAACTAGCCGTTATGTATTAGTCGTTATGAAAAACTAGCCGTTATGAAAAACTAGTCGTGTTAAGAAAAACTATCCGTTATGAAAAACTAGCCATTGTGTTGCCCTCTCTATATTCTCTTCAAATTATGCAATCTTCTATCATTTTCTCACGATTCAATCATCTTATAAGGATCCAAACAATTCAGATGCCTTTGATCCACTCTAGAACCAAATCGTAGATGAACAACTTGAGGACAACACTGAAGAAGAATTCATGAGGTTAGTACTAGAGAGGCAACAACAATCCGACAACACCACTAGGCGTAGACGAAAAAGAATGGAAATAGATCAGTCTTGAAGAATGACATAATCGATTGTTTAGTGACTACTTATCTGAAAATCCTGCATATACAGAGGCTCAATTTCATCATTTTAACTTTTTATGATAAATAAAATAAATTTGCAATATTTCCTAATATTTTTATTTTTTGGGTATTTAATTTTTTAATTTAAAATATATATGAAATAATATTTAATTTAGAATAAAAATAAAGTTAAATAAAAATATAAAGATGTGGGGTCCATTGTGGGACCCACTAAAAGTTAGTTAAGAACCAAAAACTGGTTCTTAGTATTGGAGCAAAAAATGGACAAGTTGCTTAAATGTGATGTGACATAATGAGATCCACTTAAGAATTCAAAATGGGTTCCTTAAAAATTTAGCATTGGAGATTGTCTAAGTGATCTTTGACGTGTATCAAAGGCATATAAAATTTTCTTCTTTCTCGTTTAGAGAAAGTTTACACCTACGGCCACATTATTAAAATGGCTTATCCTCTATTAGGGAAAAGAAAATAGGATAAATTCAAAAGCAAAGCTAATTCTAAGAGATAATTGCAAGGATAATTAAATGGAATTAAAGATCCTAGCATTAACAAGTTCAACAATGACAATCCTTTTTCTTCTCTCCATGCTTCATCTATCTGTTTATTATCCCATTTTTTTGTTCCCTTTTTCATAGCAAACTTTTTACAAAACATTTTCGATGAACACGAAACATAGAAAAAGGAGCGTTGTGAGTACAATTTCTTGCTAAAGAAGGCGAATTTTGAAAAAAGGAGAAGATCTTTACTCCCCACCAACCCAACCCAAAAAAATAAGTTTTACCCTTGCCTTGTGTATTCAAGGAAAACTAATTTTTTTTCTTTTTACTTTCTATCCTACCAAAACAAGCAGAGAGAAAATTTCACATTTAATTCTCTCCACCTTCCTTCATATTTCTCTCATATCAAACAGTACTTAAAATGCACTCTTTTCTCATCACATTCTCGATCTCTACTAACATTCTTTCTTCTTATCTTATCTTTTTTCATTACTTCTCATACCGAACAAAACTTTAAGGAGAGAATGAAAAAAAATACCGTCTTAAAAAGAAGAGAGAGAAAACTATAATAAAAGCTTTTAGCATTAAAATGAAACAATATAACTCTTCTATTTGGTATAAAATAATTTTAAGTTATATAATTCAATTTAGATTAAATTTTAAATATTTTATCAATTAAATATATTTATTTAATATTATATACAACAACAATGCTAATACTCACATTTACTCATCCTTTTTTTATAAGAATTTAGAAAAATGACATGAGCGTCAACAAATCAATCCCTATATATTAAATTAGAGTTCTCGTCTCTACCAAAAAACAAAGATTTCTCGTTCTTGAATGTGAGTTGTCCTTCACAATCTCTCTGCTTCTCGATGTGTCACGTGTCATTTTTTAAATATATTGTAAAATCTGCTTACGTATTTTCTCCATTTAATTTTTCTCTTTTTCCAGACAAATATTTGTAACTACTATAATTACAATAATTACTATAACTGCATTAAATTATTGTTACAGTTACCAAATTTGTTACTTAGTTTTTATTTAATTCTTCTCCTTTTCAGAACAAACACATTTCTAATTACTAAATACTGATAATATTAGGATTGTGTACTAATTGTTTAATCACTACAAAAAAACGATATTTTGCGGCGCGCAATTACTAGTTTTAAGGACGGCGGTTCAAACCATCGCAGAAACAACCTTGTCGCCGTTCCTCAACCGTCGCAATGTCGACTGTCAGGAACAGGTTTTGCGGCGGTTGCTACAACCATCGCACAAATAGTCGCAAGATATGGAAAAATGATTATGACGGTTGCAGAACCGATGCAAATTTCAAACACGAATTGACTGAATAAATAGTGGCGGTTACATAACCGCCACAATTTTTTTTTAATTTTAAAAGAAAGTTAGCGGCAGTTGGTCAACCGCCGCAAATTTTAAATATTAATATATGCAAAAACAAATATCGTCAGTTTTCAAGTGTCGTGATTGTTTAACACTCGAATTCCAATAATATTATAGCGGTGTTGGAACCGATGCAAACTATTTTCAATGACTTTTTTCACAGAAAATCATTTTTTGTGTTTACAAAACTTGCTTATTAAATAAACTTCTTTCTTAAAACAAAATAAAAGTAAATAAAATAATACAGGACAAATAAATTAAAACTCATTCAAAAATAAAATGATGAGTTACAAAGTAGGAGCAGAAATATACCAAATATAGTTCAACAGTACACAAATATAAATAAATACAAGTAAAATCCCTCGACTTCATAAAATGATTTTCAAGGGCATTTTTTGAAACCACATTGTTTACAAGGACATTTTGTTTTGCCATTTACTGATTGATATTCAAAGGCAAAATCAATAGATCCCCTAACCCCTAGCTCATATTCAACTGAGTTTCGTTGCTTCATAATCCATGACTTATCCATTGCTTCAAAATATTAAATTTGGATTTAAAAATAACACACACCACTTCATAGATTGATAAATATATACTATTTTAAAAATATATATTTAAACTTACCATCTAATTGAAACATATAAAAAATAAACAAGCTATACACAACTAATTAAAATGCAAGTACAAAGGAAAATGCTAGTTATGCATGGTCACATAATATAAGAAAATATTCTAAAACAGTATTGACATTAAACATATAATATTGTAATAAAGAAATAATTAAAATATTGATATTAAATGAAAAAAATCCACTGAACAATGTTAAATAGTTAACCAAGATAGAAGCAAAAGCTTATCTAGAGTCTAGACAAGAGTTGCTTGAATTATTGAAACAATTTGAGTAACAACCAAAAAGACTCTAAAACAACAACAAAAAGAAACTCCTATCTACGATTCAAGCTAACCAAATTAGAAAGTAGAAAACTGGCACAGTTTCTTAGGTTCTTATAAACTAAGTGAAAATGGAAATGCTTCTTTATTCAAGTCAAGGAAGCAAACAAGTGAAATCTTTATTCAAGAAATAAAGTAAGAGCATAAAGCAAACAATTATAGATCACATTCAAGAAAACAAGGCATCCTTATATGATCACAGATTGCAACTCCCACTAATGGTGACACCGAATGAAGAAAAACTATGCACAACCTTCTTCATAGAAAAATGATCTTATCACATTGAAGAAGATAGTGATCTAAGAACATGCCTTCTTCGTCTTTTCTTTGTAAAGAGCAGGTTATGCATTTTCAAGTGTAATATGACCTCATGTATTAGCAATGTTAAAGCATTTTTCATGAAATTCAAATTCTCAATTAACAATAAAGCAACTAGAAATATAGTCAAAATATTTTTTAAAAGAAAATAAGGGCTTACAGTCCTACTAATCACAACAATATTATAGGCAGACAACACAAAGAATCAAAGATAAACAGAAATAAGAGGGAATCACACATTTCTGAAGATCTTCTCTCAAATAACCTTATTTCGTACTTCCTCAAGTTTCTCCAATGTATCTCCAAGGGTTCTGTCCAATTCATCAGCAAATTTTCACTCCAAATCCATTGGCAATGTTGGGAATTGCTCACATAGATCCCCATTAATCACATCCTACACTATTATTCAAGCATCTCAGAGATTTGTCAAAACTCAATACTATGGATAAAAAACACTCAATGAACAAATAGAAAATTTTGATGCAGCAAAGAAATTTTTATCAGAGGTAGAAGATAAAGTCCATTTCAGGAACAACCATGAAAATATAATTGGGAGGAAGTTCTTATTGAGTATGGATGGCAAACAGTGCTGTAAACAACTTAACAAAAGAACAAACAACATAATATCGATTAGGTTTTTAGCAAATAGATTATAAGTTATAGAGCAAAGCATGTTATATTACCATAATTATGAATCTTCATGTCTCAGAGCACACAAAGATGATCAACTAAGTCAACATTCTTTTATTAGCAACAAGTGAAAATAAAAGCAAATTGATTTGAGCATTTTATCGAACACATGGTGTGCAATTGAGCACGCTGAGTGGTACGCCAACTGTCGTGAGTTTTGACGCGTGTTGGACACGTGTCAAGCCCTGGAGAAGGTGGAGTAGACAAGGTTCCACACTCAAGCGTGGGCACGCTCAAGCATTGCCCCAGTGCACACTTAAGCGTGCAGATTAGGGACACTTAAGTGAGTTTTCACTCTCACTTTCACACTTGCACGAAATTTGCTTCACTTTCTCACCTTTTTACAATGGAGAGAAAACAGAGAGAGTTCTAGAGAGATAAAGGGAGATTGTGGATAATCGAGACGTCAGATCGAGATTTCAACTACATTGGAGTGATCATGACGACTTTAGCTTCACTTTCGACCGATTAGTTTCTCGATTCCTCGAAGCCAAGCTCGAATCCCTAACACGTCTATATGTCGACTTTTGTATTCTTTGTGTTCTTCGAGCTTTCTTTGAATATTTTCTTGGTTTTGAGTTGCCCTAGGGTTAACAATGTTGCCTGTATGTTATTCTCGTGATTAGAGCAAAGTTCGAGGTCGCCTTCATGCTAGCATTTGGAGGAGAAGCCGTGGCTAGTATGTGTTGGTGGAGAGAGACCGCGAGTGGTGGGGTGGTGGAGTGATCGTGGTGCTCGTGTTCACGTTCGTGTAATCGCTTTCAGGTAGTGGGGAGAAAGATACTGCCATCGTCGAGAAGGCAAGAGTAGTATAGAATGTTTGCATTGGTAGGGGAACCCTAAACCCTACTAGAGGTTGAGCCCTTGACAAAGTAACTACACCCGAGGTGGAAGTATCATTGGGTGATCACCGCTAAGTCAACACCCTAGGTTAGACGACTGTCGCTTAAGGATGATTTGCATGTCTGTTGTGTTTGCTATGTTGTTTGATTGATAGGCTGGATTACCTGATTATATGTTTAACCGCTTTGTTCGCATGTTTGCTATGTTAAATAATGCTTATCATATGATTGTTGGTTGGTTGGTTGATTTGTGAAATGCTCTTGAGTGGATTGGGTTGATACCGTTGAGGTTCTGATGGTCAAAGTATGACCTTTTGGACGCGTGGCATCGTGGCTGTAGCCGTCTAGATGCGAGGCATCCTGGTTGTATCCGAGTGTTGAGGATGGATGTTGCATAACATATCGTTTGTGGCCATGTGGCGAGGCCGTATGATTGTAATATAGGCTACAATAATCATACAAGGTTAGTTGTTGCGTTCAAAACACACTTAAGGGCAGTGTACCCTGTCGCAGAACTAATATAGGACGGAAGTCCAGATATCATACCCAAGAGATTAATTTTGATATAATAGTGATAAAGCAAGTACCGGAATAGAGAAATCCTTATGCTATTCAGACTAATAAGAAATAAAATAATAATAATAATAATAATAATAATAATAATAATAATAATAATAATAATAATAATAGAGCAATGGTAAAAGATAACAAACGATAGGAAGAGAGTTTAGAAATCAGGAGTAAAAGAGCCTAGAGCCGTGGTTTCACTTGTGCCTTCGATACCCCCCAAATCCTAATTCTATTCAATTTCGCAGCTACTTTTCGAATATCAATCCCTCTGCAAAAACTATTAAATGTTTGTCAGACAACTAATATTCTTTTCCCTAGATGAACCCAATGGTTGTTAGGCAAAAAGTTTAAATGATTAGAAAGCATAAAGTGCAAAGAGATTGAATGATTGAAAGGAATAAATCACGTTTTCTCAAATTTAGATGTTAAACCCCGATTATCCTATAGATCTACCAATTTAATTGGGCTTGATAGCCAAAATATCAATCAATTGATTAAGAGTATACAAAGGGTGCACAATCCTAGTATGGGATGAAGAATAACAGAAAAACACTATTCAAATCGTAACTTTGAAATTAAACAGAATTTGAATTAAAGCTAAAGCATAGCAAAAACGGTTTCTACTAACACAAGATCCACCACAACTGTAGTGGTGAATTTAACTACTCATAATCATAACGAAAACCAAAGTCAACAATAGAAAACGCATCCTGAATAATTGAAGAGGGAGAAGTAGTCTCCAACTTAACTCCAGGTGCCAAATCCTACTCTAAAAATCAAAACTACAAAGAAAACAAACTACTAAAAACTACTAAAATAAATCTACAACTGATAACTGATGATGAGAGTGGTATAGAGGCCTCTATTTATAGGGAAAATAGGAGAAAAGCCCTAAAATTTGCTGTCAGCGCCGCCAACAAAGTCATGCAGAATTCAGCACGGTCGTGCTCC
Organism: Ammopiptanthus mongolicus; assembly: GCA_039655645.1. Lineage (NCBI taxonomy): Eukaryota > Viridiplantae > Streptophyta > Magnoliopsida > Fabales > Fabaceae > Ammopiptanthus > Ammopiptanthus mongolicus. The sequence continues at coordinate 13,408,347 of CM077343.1, read as the reverse complement.
CTTTTCGTAAAACAGCATCATAGTGCACGGGACTGAGCACGACCGTGCTCTTTATTATGTAAGGCCTTGCTCAACTATGTAAGAGCGTAACAACTTCGCAAAACAACGTTATAGAGCACAGGCATCAGCACGGGCGTGCTCACCTTCTTGCATGGTCGTGCTCTTTGCGATTAGGATTGTGTTTGCTTTAGTCAGGCCTTTCTTCTGTGAGTCAAGCCTTTCTTTACATTGGCAAGGGCGTGCTGATGTTTGGCACGACTGTGGTAAATCTTCACAGGTTAGCTTTAAACATTTTCGTAAGGCTTTGTTTGGATGGATGACTTTGGAAGGTTGGCACGGGCGTGCTCGCACATGACACGGCCGTACTAACCTCAGAACTTCAGTATTCTACCCAGTTTAGCTCTAAAACCTTCATTAATCTTCATAAGTTCATCAAACTTCCTCTAAACGTCAATTCTGTCAAAACTTAAGTAAAAGAGGTGAAATACAATAATATATATCATGAAATGCATCGAAAATCACCCCAAATACCCCCTATAAAATGCACAGAATTGAGGTTTATCAACGTCCCACATTTAGACATTGCTTGTCGTCAAGCAGTTACCTGGCTTAAATAATTTTCAAAAGAAGCTTCAGACTTAAATTAAGGGAACCCAAAACAAAGAGAGTTTTTTAAAATTGCGAGGATAGTCATGCAAGTATAATTTTCAAAAGAGAGCCAAGAGATTACCCATTTAGGACTTTTAAATTCTTTGAAATCGAACTTTTTCAAAAGAATAAAGGTCGCTCCACTCACAATCTCTCAGTGTATTGAGTAAAGACATAAAAACACTCAAGATTCACAAATAAATACATTATCATAGGCTTGTTCATTGACCAAATCTCCACAATATGAACCACATGCATGCAGAAGAATGGTGGGGTCTTTCATGGGTTGTAACGGGGCCAAGGCATTAAGGTCAGGTGAAGTAGAGAAAGAAAGAGATATTCAAAGGGCTAAACCAAGAAAATAAAGTAATAACCTCTTAAAGCATAAAAGTAAAGTGCATTAGCACCTTTTTCACAAAATTTTCAAGGATCTACTACTTTTCTTCAACATTTCCTCTTTTCTTTTGCTATAAGCTTTTTCTTTTTCTTGCTTTCTCTCCAATATCTTTTTTTTTCTTTTTGAGAAGAGATAGAGAGGCTTTTTTTTTATTTTTACTGCCAGCTTATTTTCAATATTTTATTTTTGGAAAGAAATCCACCACTACATGTCCTTATTGTTGCTCCATTATACTTCTAAGAGGTCACCAAAAATAAATTTTAATCTTCACAATAGGGACCAAAGAAGAGAATTTTCATAAAGGCTAAAAATTGGATAACTAGAGGGAGTGTTTAACAAAACAAATACGGGCCAGAAAAAGTGCCTAAGAGTGTCCTCAACCAGAGTTCCACATGCATAAGTCAAATTTGCCTCGAAATAGTCTCTGGACAAGTTCTAGAATATATTACCTGAGAATCGCACTCATCAAAGAAAAAGGCTTAATATCAAATAATATTGTCAATGTAACTTTAACCTAGTAAAAGCCCAAACCTCACATTTAGAAGCTAAGTCTAATGAAAAGTTTTCAGTCAAAGGATTTTCTGTCAATTATCATTTTTCAAAAGACCAACTTTTTCCAAGCATACTTATGAGACTATCAAAGCAATTTGTCAAATTTTTTTTTGTATGGGGTTTCCTTAATTTTAAATGAAAGATTAGCCACATAATTGGATGCAACAATAACAAAAATATTAATATATTTTTCCAACTTCCCACACTTAACATTTTCAATGTCTTTAATATATGCAATACATTTAATCATGAAATACAAGTGGAGATGAAAAGGAGAAGAGAAATTTTTATTTTTTTAGTTTTATATTATTATTCTAAAAATAAAATGAACTATCCTAAAAATAAATAATATAAATAAAATAACTCGGGTTGTCTCCTGCAAAGTGCTTATTTAACGTCTTTAGCTTGACAGTACCTCAAAAGTGATCAATCAGGGGGCTGTCCAAGTACAAATTTAACCTGTAAGGTGTTGCCCCTTCTTAGTTTTCTGATCATGTGGTTTTTGATATTTTTCCTTTTTCCCCTTGGTGGATGGGCTTCAAAAGATAATGGTATTTTTGTTTTCTCATCATCCACCAAAATGATCAGACCCTGCAGGAAACAATTTTCTTTCATAGGTTCCGGCATCCTTACATAATCGAAGTTGTTAGAAACAACCACATTATTAGCCGAATAAGAAGAAATAAATGGAGAGAAATATTGAGAGGGGTTTTTAGAATGTAACATTTTTAAAATATCCTCTTTGGAACCACTATTTAATGTTATCTTCCCCCTTTTAACCTTAATGTCAACATCACCAATAGCTAAGAGAATCTTTTCTAGCCCAATGTTGATTTTTACCGTTTTTGGCTCACCGGGAGTGGTGCATGGCCGTGCTTCAGCTGGTACACAGCATGTGCTCACCATCAGACTTGCTCTTTTCAGCAGGCGCTTCGTCTTTTTTTGTGGTTCTATCAACTATTTCTACTGGCAAACTATCAGCTATGTACGGCTATGCTTGAGCTTCAGAGTTGTCACCTTCAGTAGGAACTTCTTTTGTGGACGCCTTTCCGCCAATAAGTGGAATGACACTCATCCAAAATAGGTAAAGTTGCTCATCTCCAAGCTCTTCATTTTTTTGGATAGTATCCTCAGAATGGATATTTTTCCACAATCGATAGAGTTGCTCCTCTTCAAGCTCTTCATTCATTTTGATGGCATCTTGAAAAGTGACATCTTGGGCTTCTTCCTCCAGATTGAGTTCAACTTGAGAGGCCAATGGTTTTTGTACTGACTGAGTTAGTAATTTGAGTCTGTATAGTGTCCAATCGATTATTGCTCCGCTCCATTATCTCGTCCGAATCTATTTCTTATTTTTCTTGTCTTGGCCATTGATTTTGCAAGTAAGGTGGCTCATAGACATAACTATATTGGCCCCAGTTGGGATTGCTCTCGCAATTAATCTAAGAATTGCTTGATGGCTTCTGCACCCACAGACTACAGTCACTAATAGTGAAATAATCTCCAAGAGTTATCCTCTCACCCATGGTTCTGCAAAATAAGATAAACTAGAAGCAGGTTGTTAGCACACAGATAAAATAAAATAACAATTTTTTCTTTGGTCTAAAGTAACTAGGATTTCTTTCTTCTAATATCACTAAAATCACAAAATATCAAAAATTAATTCCCGACAACATCGCTAAAAACTTGTTGCGTTCAAAACACACTTAAGGGTAGTGTACCCTGTCGTAGAAGTAATATAGGATGAAAGTCCAGATATGGTACCCAAGAGATTAATTTTGATATAATAGTGATAAAACAAGTACCGGAATAGAGAAATCCTTATGCTATTCAGACTAATCAAGAACTAATAATAATAATAATAATAATAATAATAATAATAATAATAGAGTAATGGTAAAAGATAACAAAAGATAAGAAGAGAGTTTAGAAATCAGGAGTAAAAAAACCTAGAGCCATGGTTTCACTTGTGCCGTCGATACCCCCAAATCCCAATTCTATTCAATTTTGCAGTTGCTTTTTGAATATCAATCCCTCTACGAAAACTATTAATTGTTTGTCAGACAACTAATATTCTTTTACCCAGATGAACCCAATGGTTGCCAAGCAAATAGTTTAAATGATTAGAAAGCATAAAGTGCAAAGAGGTTGAATGATTGAAAGGAATAAATCACTTTTTCTAAAATCTAGATGTTAAACCCCAGTTATCCTACAGATCTACCAATTTAATTGGGCTTGATAGCCAAAATATCAATCAATTGATTAAGAGCATACAAAGGGTGCGTAATCCTAGTATGGGATGAAGAACAACAGAATAACAATATTCAAATTGCAACTTTGAAACCAAACAGAATTTGAATTAAAGTTAAGACATAGCAAAAACGGTTTCTACTAACACAAAATCCACCACAACTCTAGTGGTGAATTTAGCTACTCATAATCATAATGAAAACCAAAGTCAACAATGGAAAATGCATCCTGAATAATCGAAGAGGGGGAAGTAGTCTCCAACTTAATCTTCAGGTGTCAAATCCTACTCTAGAAATAAGAACTACAAAGGAAACAAACTACTAAAAACTATTAAAATAAGTCTAGAACTGATAATTGATGATGAGAGTGGTGCAGAGGCCTCTATTTATAGGAAAAATAGGAGAAAAGCCCTAAAATTTGTTGCCACCGCCATCAGCACGGAGCACGGTCGTGCTCCTTTTTCCTAAAACAGCATCATAGTGCACGAGAATGAGCACGGTCGTGCTCTTTATTATGTAAGGCCTTGCTCAACTATGTAGGGGCGTACCAACTTCGCAAAACAACGTTATAGTACACGGACATCAGCACGGGCGTGCTCACCTTCTTGCACGATCGTGCTCTTTGCGATTAGGACCGTACTTGCTTTAGTCAGGCCTTTCTTCTCTGAGTCAGGCCTTTCTTCACTTTGGCACGAGCGTGCTGATGTTTGGCACGACCGTGCTAAATCTTCAGAGGTCAGCTTTAAGCATTTTCGTAAGGCTTTGTTTGGATGGATGGCTTTGGAAAGTTGGCACGGGCGTGCTCTCGCATGGCACGATCATGCTAACATTAAAACTTCAGTATTCTTCCCATTTTAGCTCTAAAACCTTCATTAATCTTCAGAAGTTCATTAAACTTCCACTAAACGTCAATTCTGTCAAAACTTAAGTAGAAGGGGTGAAATACAATATTATACATCATGAAATGCATCGAAAATCATCCCAAATACCCCTAGTGAAATGCACAAAATTGAGGTTTATCATTAGTTGTACATGAGTGTGGGTACGGAAAGTGGAAGGGGTGGTCTGAGATGGGCCTTGGGGATGTTACCTGGCTCGGGACCGATCTATAGTGACGGATGAGGTTGCTCCTATCGTGTCGTGATGCCCGATCAAGCATGTTTATCCCGACTAATCCCTGAGTTGTTTCCAAGTCACATGTGGATATTCCGAGGCGACCAAGACAACCCTCACTGTCTGGGATAGTGGACTAATGATGCACTCTCATTGGTCCAGACGAGCGGAAGGGTTACCTGGACAAACTAACTTATGTTCCTGAGATGAGAATACAATGAATGCGAGAATCGACCAACATGCATAAAGGGGTTAGTATCCCTAATAGAGGTTTGATATGAGGGTGAGAGTATTCGGGAGATGTATTATGTTTGACTCGTTGACTGTGTGTACCTGCTATGTGTTGTATGTTTACATGTCTATATTCTATACTGTTGCTACTTTCCCTTTGTTTGATGATGTTGTATGCTTATCTCCCTACTATTCTCTGTATGTTACTGTTGTTCGCCATCGAGAAGAACCAATTGACGAGGATCGATCCTCGGAGGAGGCTCTTGGACGTAGCGCCACAGATCCCGCCGTTGGGGATCTGAAGCTGATCTATCATGATCCTGATGGCTGGAAGGTGGACCTTGCCATCTTTTTTACCGTATACACAGGGCCTATGAGTATACGGTTTAGGTTTTAAGCTTTACCTTTCAGAGACATCGTGGGACCCTTTCGTTTTATCAAGTTCCTGCCGTTCGCTCAGATGCGACATCCATCATGACCCAACACCCACGCCAACATGTGGGTTGTACCCGAGGTTTCGTACATGACGAGCAAACGAGGTTTTATCTAGCGAGGGCGTAGATGTCGCAACAAGCAGTACTTGCGGACTTGCCGGAGGAGGAGGATTGTCATGTCTAGCTCCTTGTCAGAGTATGTGCCCAGGAGGGTTTATAGTCGCACTTACCGCGGGGGAGAGGGTAGCTCCAAGCATCCATACCACTGTCCTAGGAGTGCGAGCGAGCGTATTTTGATGTATTTTTAGTGTGGACGAGCTAAGTGCTGGTGAGGTTGAGAGTTTTAGCTACAGAGCCCTTTTGATGTACTTTCTTTCTGTTTCCCTTTGTGTACAGTGTATACCTTACAATAGCCCTACTGATGAGGCATGCGATGCTTGTATATAGTTATGCTTTTTATAGTTGCGTGTTACTTTGATGTGTGTTGTTTTCTCTTGTTTGTTTAAGTTTGTTTTTAACCGTTCCGTCTTTAATAAGCGCGCTAACGTTTATAATACAGTTTAAGGTGTAGTTAATACTTAGGTTCTTTTAAATGGGATGTCCGTAAGGATGTCTCAGGTCAACTTCGATGATGACAAAGGAACAGATTCACGGTGGAGGAATAATTACCACCACAAAACTCTTCACAATGCAGTGGTTTGGCGAACGCTCCTCACAGTGCAGTGGTTTAATATCTGAATCAAATAGGGAATTAGAAAGAAGACAGAAGAGCAAACACTTGAAAGAAGAAGAAGAAGAAGAATGAGGAGGAGGAGGAGGAGGAGGAGGTGTCATACCTTTGTAAGTGGCTATAGGGCGCAGTAAGAGGGATGAGAGAACCGTGGTAAAGATAGAGGGAAAGTGAAAACCGTCGTTAACATATATTAAACCACCGCAATATTTTAAGGTTTGCGACGACTGCTCGGAACCATCGTGATAACTGTCGTAAATTATTATCGGAGGCGGTTGGATTGAAACTGCCGCAAAGTGTTTGATACAAATTAAAAATTTTCATTAAGTGAATACTGATTTCTAGATTTTCGATACTAATCGACCCCTATATAATAAATTAGAGTCTTCAGTCTTGAATGAGTCATCCCCACAATCTCTTTCCTTCTTAATGCACTGTAATTAGGGGTGTTCAGATCCAAACCGAACCGCTACAAAACCGCAAACCGATCCAAATTAACCGAAAACCGATAAAAACCGATTCGGTTTGGATTTTTTTGGATGATATTTGATGAGAACCGATCGGTTCGGTTCGGTTTGCGGTTTGCTTTCCTGAAACCGAACCGAACCGCAACCGAACCGATTCATGTAACATATCGTTGCGCTTTACGTTTACTACCCACACACACGCACATCACTGGTCACTCACTGTAGTCTAAAAATTTCTTTTTGGACCATCTTTATTCTTTAGGTGTAACTTAGTAACTTTTCATTTTCAAAAGAATCAAATATATAGAATTCAGTTTTTCTAAAATACTTATTGCTTGATATAGAACGTGTTCGTATGTACAAATATTTGTCTAAGTAGTAAGATTATTGTCTTCAACAAAAGACGCACTGTTTGCTTGATTTATGGCTTTGTGCCTTTGTAGTATGAAATAAATTAAAAGAGTGGAAAGAGGGCAAACCACATTTAATTGACCATGTTTATTTTTACCAAACCGAACTAACCGAACCGATCCAAACCGCATTTAATTGGATCGGATCGGTTCGGATTTTTTTAAAGAAGCAAACCGAACCGAACGAACCGCATGATATTTTATTCTTTGGATCGGATGGTTTTTATACTTAAAACCGAACCGAACCGATCCGCGAACACCCCTAACTGTAATATAAAAATTAAAACATTTAGTTAATAAATAGGATTTAATTGATATATATTGTCAGTGTAAAGATTTTTTATACTGTCAACGAATCATAACTTGTGACATTAGCTAAAATGTTTGACTCTCACCCTAACTACTTTAAAAGTCACACATATCATGATTTCTGATTGATTGATAGTGTAAAAAACTTTACACTGACAATGCATAGCAATGAAATTCTAATAAATAATAATTCAATAAATATTAAGATTAAAATATTCGTGCAATATATGCCAGTAGTTACATTGATTGAGCCAATTAGTGACGATTCGTCAATTAACATAGTAAATTAAAATAATTTTTTTATAAAGTCAGTTAGTTTTAAAAATAAACAAGTAAAGATAACTTTACTTTTAATTTAATCTAAATTACATCAATTCATAAAAATAATTAAAATGTAAATATATTAATATTGACTCGTTTTAAATTATAATCTCACCATAAAAGAATCATATCCCTAAAAGAAATCTCTCTAAAATATATATATATATATATATATATATATATATATATATATATATATATATATATATATAAATAAAGGGGAAACCTGTGTCGATGAGTGTTATTTTGAGTTTGAATTTAGGATGTTGCTAATGAGTGTTATAAATGCACTGATTAAGGAAGCAAAATAGGATTACTCTATATTGAAAAACTAAATACAACATTTATCAATATATTAAATAAATTATTTCTAATACAAATTCGCCTTTTTTTATTCTACTTAGGATACAAGTTAGCATTCTTTTTTTTTTTAGGTAACCATGACATAGGTACAAAATATCCACTACTGTTAACAGTGACTAATATCCGTCGGGAAACCTGTTGGGCACACAAGGTGAGTTCTCCCCTTCCAACCAGGTTTTCTCCATACACAAGAGTTAGGATTCGAACCCCTGATCACTTACTTAAGGTTTTCGAGTCTCTTACCACTCGGACCAACCACATTTCAAAAACAATCTTCTTGCTTAAATTGTGAATTTGTAGTCAAAGTTGATGCAATTAATTTACGGGCAAGTAGAACTTTCAGTTCCATATTAATAATAGTTTCGTAAATATATTATATCTTTCTTCCTATTTTCCTAAGAATATTGGATATTATTTTTAATTTTTTAAGATATTAAATATATTTCTTTTTTTATTTAATACGAGCAAAATTAATAGGAAAATTTTTTGTGGGCACCAATGATATCTCATAGTTTCGAATTAGGTTAAGATTCTATATAATGATAAAAAAAATTCTAAGATTATAAAATAAGGGTTAAACTTTTTTAGAGTTAATAAAAATGTAAAGTAAGAAATTAAAGATATATTAATTCTTGATTAATTAAATTGAGTTAAGATCTCAATACATTTTAAGTAACGAAGAGTTTTACTTTCTCACTTTAAACCAATTTTTTTTCATAAAATAAAGGGATTTGGAAGACGAAAGCCCGAAGTGGCCGAAATCACACGAGGCTGAGTAGGGTCCCTCCAAATCCCACTCTTCGTTACATTTTTTTGATTTTTCAACTCTTACGAAGAGTCTCTCTCTCTCTCTCTCTCTTTGATTTCGATACAATTAAAGAAAAATTTCACAGAGAAAGAGGAAAAAACACAAAACCAAAACCGAAAGATAGTGTTGTAGCAGAGATGGATGGTGAAGTAGGAAGAGGAAGCACAAAGAAGAGAGTGATAGAGAGTGAGATAAGGTATAAAGGAATCAGAATGAGGAAGTGGGGCAAGTGGGTTGCTGAAATTCGAGAACCTAACAAGCGTTCCAGGATTTGGCTCGGTTCTTATTCCACTCCCATCGCGGCGGCGCGTGCATACGACACCGCCGTCTTCTATCTCCGAGGACCCTCTGCCCGCCTTAACTTCCCGGAGCTTCTCGCAGGTGATTGCGATGGCGCCGGTCGTGACATGTCGGCTGCTTCGATTAGGAAGAAAGCCACGGAGATCGGTGCCAGAGTAGATGCCCTCCACCACCAGCATTCTCATACTTCCACCGTACGCGGTGGTGCCGCCGCTGACGTGAAATTGGAGGAATGGGTTGATCTTAATAAGATACCGGAACACGAGAGTTCGGGTCGTGACAGGGATAGGGATTAGAAGCTTCGTGTGTTTGGTCTCTTCTTCCCAAATGCTACGGTGGATGCTAACATGCGCCGTTGAGGTTACTGCTGAGCAAAGTGGTGTGATGATGAGGCTCTTTATGTGTGGATTAGTGTAACTTTGATCTGTCTTTTTTTTCTTTTCTTTTTAATTTTGATTTTCACAAAGAAATTTTGGCGGTTTAAAAATGTTCAATTTACATTGCCTAATCATAGCCTCTTCCTTCGATGTTTGTCTATGATAAATAAATAAAACATTTAAAAAAGTGTGTACAAATATAAAATTGAAATGTTTTTTGAACAATATAATGGGATAACAACATGAAGTCTTTTTGTTTTTTTGATGTATTTTTGAATTGTGTGTATACAAAAAAGATAAAAAATAGGTGAGTGATATAAATAAATATATACGGTGTCACATATGATATTCAAATAACACAATTGAATCTGAATCTAAAATAGATGTACTCTTACTTATTTTAGGAAGAAACTAAACACATTTTAAAAATAGATGCATTCTTGCTTATTTTAGAGAAAAATAAGTTTTAGAGAAATCTTATTTATTTAACACTTTTAATATACAAATTATTTCTTTTTTATCTCTGACCTGATATCATGAATTATGAAGAAGTGGAGAGTGAAGAGCCATGCTAACTATCAAAGTAATTATTATTATTCTTATTTTTTTTAATTATTTTTATAACTACTAAAAAGCGATGAGATTTAGAGTTATGTAGTTTTAATGGTTCTGGACTACGTTGCTGCTGATTATGAGTTGCATTGTGAAGGAGAGAAGGGACCATTGAGGAGGGAAAATGCTATTGTCACTGCTCTGTTTCGATGATAACGATGCATGATGCATGGGTTAATCGGTTTTGTCGTGTCTGATTTCTGTCTAGTTGGAGTCAAATCTCGGACAACAATTGTAACGAATAAATATAAAATTATTAGATAAGGAGACAATGTAAAGAAACGGAAAAATGTAGAAAGAGATATCTCGTGTGGAAGCAAAATTACAGCTCCTCACACTTCCAAAAAAGATTACAGTTTCTCAATTAATTAACAAATACATCCTGATTTTTTTTTCGGTTTCAAATCAAGTGTGTGACCTGGTGTAGAGAAATTCATAAAAGAATCATACGCTAAACTATATGCAAAATAATTTAAGGAATTCGTAAAAAAATATGGTATTAGTTGAAGCTCAGGTTTTCTGATTTGCAATATGAGCTGTGTTCCATATTTGGTTTGCTAGGATCTATGAACCTTTTAAAGGTGCGGGCAAGGACTAGTCCATGATTGGCGGAATTGCATCGTGCAAGACGTGAGTATGCCATTTATTTATGAAAAGTTAAACATCAGCTTCATCAATCACTGAACACACATTTTATTCCTCCAAAGATGCCAGTTATACCACTTTGGTACATTGAGAAAAATTAATATTGTTCTCTTCTATACTCCTCCTGTGTGTTGTGTGGGTCCACTGTGCCCTTGTGCTGGATGAGGCTGGATTCCTAACGTAATTCGATCAAAGGTTGTGCAAGGGTCTTTTTGGTTCCTCTGCAACTCCGTTGATGGGGAAAGTATCTGTAAAGACATTTTGATACCTAAGTCAACAAAGGAGATATCAAGTTTTAGATATGAGTGTGTGTGTACAAAATCCTGGTGAATGGAGGAATACTCCATGTTAATTATAGCTTCAAGTGAGTAGTGAAGTGGATGAACTTTTACCCCATAATCAGGAGGGGGCAGGTAGCCAACAGGTATCGGGTTGTCCGTTCCGTTTGCCTGTGCAGGAAACAGTGGTGTTGGAGCCTTCCCTGTGACATTGGGTAGTACTTCCAGTTATGTATGACCATGTTATTACATCGTGGAGTAGGGGCCGTAATTAAGTAGTCGTACGATGGTGACATTTCAGACTGGGGTTTTAACTCTCCTGATGGCAGGTTAATGTGCCTCTTGTGGTTTGCCCGACCATTGGGCCTCCACTTGGTTTTGCTTTGGGATTAGGCCTTATTGGGTCGGTGTTGTTAAACTAAGGTCCAAAACAATTGCCCTAGCTTGGTGCTTGTTTGTTGATGAGTGTCAGGCTGTAAAGTTCTTTTTTGATTGGTCCACATGTGCTTGTTCTAACATAGGTGTTGTTTGACGTCTTTCATTCGTGTTCTTCAGATGAGGCAGCTCTCCACCTGCTCTGCTTCTTTTCACACGTCGCGTTGCAGACGTGTCTTATGTAGGCTAACATTAATGTTGTGTATGACTCATATTCTGTTATAAGTGGACAGTCGTTGAAGCGGTGCTGCCTTTTGGGCTTGGGCCTCTCTTATGTTCAATTCTAATGATGTGTGATAGCGGTGCGGAGGGCGAAGCCCCCGTGGTATGGTACAGGGTTAATTGTAGACGGTACTGAGTTATAAATAGACACTGTATACCCTATTTGAAATATCTCTAATAATATACAGTCGCTCAGCTCCCGGGGACGTAGGCATAATTGGTCGAATCTCGTTAACAAATTATTTTGTCCTTGTGTGTTTATTGTTTTCGTTCTTTACATTCGATTGCTTGTTACCAACAATTAATGTTTTAGAGATGCCACGTTTCTTGGGCATCGTTTCGTGTAGAGGGGGCATCTCTTTTCCTGCGTCTCATAAATATTTTGAATGTTGTACGGGTGCGTGTTCATTCTTTTCCTTCGCTTCGGTTGCCTACTGCCTATATAAATGGGAGATGGGGGGAGTAGGTGTTGGCTTTTGATGAGACAATCCTCTTTTAAAATCATGTCTCAAGGCGGAAGAAAACCATATACCCATGGATCACGCATTACAAACATGAATCACATAAGAGTTATTATGTTTACCTCTTGAAGCGTGCTTTCGAAACAATCATTGAAGCGTGCTCCGAATCACCAGTGCCGTGATAGGGGTAGCACCTCTACTCAGTCTAGGCGAACAAACGTCTGTTGGAGGAATGCGTCTTGTACTAGCTGACGACTTACAGGGTTTTGGGCGATGTGAAATATCACAAGCGTTAGCGATGAGGGAGGCATATCATCTATTTAAAGAGTGGCACTCCTTCACCCTTCATGCCACAACTTTGTTGGGCATGTCCACTACAAGTCCAAACGGGAATTAATTAAATCATATTTATTTAATTAATTCATCTCCAACTATTTGCTTTATGTGTGTGACTCTATAGGGTCCCACTAAATTGACAATAATATTAAATATTATAATAATATCACATATTAATTATAATATCAAATATTATAAACAATGAGCGAAATCTAGCAATGCATCATTGCCACCCAATTTATAAGAAAATCTTCGATTCGATTTTAACCTTACTACAACTAATTTAAGGTGTAGTAAATGTCCCTTCGTCCATATGTCATAATTGAACACAAAGCATAAATGTGTCATCCTTGTTAAGTCCAATTATATGTTCCTCGATTTCCGAGTAGATCCTTAATCACAAACGTACCCAATATCTCATATCGACCCATTTCCGCATGGCCACACATATTTCACATCTCACTCTATCAAGAGGCCCATGACATTACTCATGTTATGTAGAAGGGGCGAATCCTATCTACATCACTCATATTTCTCAACATGATTCATTACAGGTCCAATAACTACCTTTGTGATCATCCTGTTATGAATGACGTTTGATAGCATTAAAGCTTATAACTCCACATGTAGGAATCATAGTGACTTCAAGTCGAAAGACTACTTCACTATGGTCGTCATGAGAAGTGCTTATGACACTTACATAACTATTATGCAGCGTTCTCATTGTAGGTCAATCCAATATAAATATTACTCTAATATTTATACCTATGTGAAGACTTGATATCTCATATCCATAACCCGTGAGATGTGGTTATCGGTTTACTCACATAATAGTCTCGATGTATTATTGTTATCCAAAATGACAATAATACTTGACTAAAGATGTTTTAAAATAGCGTTCTATAGTTTAATGGGGTCTCACAATCAAGTCACACTTGATGTTCTATTAAACGAACAGTCTAGACTTTATTATGCACAAAAGGATGACATAATAAACTGAATGCCTCATTCATATATCAAATATATTATCAAAGTCATGATGCAAATGGTGATTTATTCAAAATAGATTGGCCACTAGTGCTTACACCAACATTAGACTCTCACATTGCTTTGAAGTTTTTGGTCTCTCCTTCGTTTCCACAACTTTCGAAGTGTTTTTCCCAAAGATTCGAAGTTCCTTCCACCAAAATAATTCCTCATTCTACAAGTATCTCCTCCCCTCTCTCTTTGTCTTCTTCATTTTCTTCTTTCTTTGACTTGGCTTTGGGAGGATGGCGTCCATTCGTCTGCTAGAGGAAGGGGAAGCGATTCTGATGTTGAGATCCTGTCGGGACCTATGCCATCTTTTTTGTCACGTTCCCTACGACGGAGGGGCCCTCCTTTGGCTATGGTGGATTTGCCCCAGTTTCTGCTTCTACCATGGGTAGGGGAGAAAGGTTGTTGATAGCCCACTATTTCGGTAGGGTGGGGTCGCACCGCTTCCTATCCGAGGTGATTCTGATTCTTCCTCTATTTCAGGGGGTGAACGAATGGGCAGTAGGAAGTATTGGTTATGGCTTCAAACTCAAGAGGGGAGGTGCATTGAGTTTTCAAAAATGTTTCGCAAACTTTTTCTAAAAACTAACTTTTGATAATAATCTTTACTTTTGGCTATGTAATGAATATGAATTGCTTGTGTTTAATAACACCAAAAATAACAAAAATCTAATTCAATGAATGTTACAAATAACAATTAGCAATTTAATTAACAAAATTAAAAATGAGAGGGAAATACGAACATTTCTAGGATGTGTCCACTATGATTCAAGTTTTCAAACAGGCATTTGACACCTTTACATGTAGAAGCACTTTTCACTTATGAGATATCTCACCCTTGTGAATAAGCCTCAGTACAATGCAACTTTTCCAAAACTCTATGGCTATGTTTGGTTCAAAGGTAGGGACCGCTTTTAACCCTGTTTGCATAGGCTCGTGCACAGATTTACGTTCAATAATCCCAGGGGAATGAGAGGAATTTTAATGGAGAGGAGAGGAAAGGAGGGGAGGGTGGGGGAAGGGAGGAAAGAGATTTTAATTAGCTATTGTGTTTGATTGAGAGGGGGGAGGGGAGGGATTTTAATGGAGATGAGGAAAAGTAATACTTTTCATGTTTGGTTCGCGAGGGGAAGGGAGAGATTTTAAAACTAATTTACTTTTACACCCTTATAATTATTTAATTCAAAATACACAAGTGAGGATATTTTAGTCAATCCATATAAAATGTTTTAAACTCTCCCCTCCCTTCCAAATCCCCCCAATATTGGAGGGGAGCCAAGCTTGAGTGAGGAGGGATTTTGCTCCCCTCCACTCCCCTCCCCTCTCCAAAACATTGTATCAAACATGAAAGATTTAAAAAATCTCTCCCCCTCCCTTCTATTTCCCTCAAACTAAACACTATACACTATACACTATGTAAGGGATGTCTTATGTAATAACCAATAATTTTAAATTATTTGATTTAAATGATGTCATACTCGGTAAGTTTAATTTTTTTCTCGTATAAAGGTTACCTGATTTTTTTATATATGTTTTTAAATAATAAAGTATGCTAGAATCTAAAAATGTTATTCGATTTTTTTTCTTTAGAGAAATTAATAAATATTTTAAGGCATAAATATGTTTTTTCTTTCTCAGGTCATGTTGATATTTCTCTCCTTGTTAGTGTTTTTTGTTTTCTTTAATGTTATTTTTTTTGTTCGGCACCCACCATAATTAGGGCCTTTGGGTTTTCAGTGATTCCACCAGGGTGTCCTCACAGCTTCGGTCTTTTGCACCAGCTATGAGACTAATCCCCAGTTCGGCAGCGACAGACGTCCGATTTTTTATAGACGGTGTTGGGCTTCCTCCCAACTGAACGACTCCAGGAATTGAATTTGCATCCATTTACTTGGGGAGAGTCACATTACCAACTCTGCCAACACCAAGTGGTAGTTTTCTCTTGTGTTTTAATTTTGATACACTTTTGTTACTCAATTAGGTACCCCGATAAAAAGAAAGAATTTAATTGGTATATATTGTCAATGTAAAAGAAAAATTATACTGTCAATCAATCATAAATTGTCACACCATTAAAAATATTTGACTCTTACCCTAACTACCTTAAAAGTCACTTATATCATGATTTGTGATTAGTTAGAGTGAACAATATTTTCTGACGGTCACATATATAATAATATATGATAAAAAAATCTTTAAGGGACGTACAACAAAACTAACCTTTCTTTAGTTACTAGAAATTGTGTTATGTAAGGGTTAAATTACTCTTTTGATCCCTCATTTATTTTAATTTATTCAAGTTGGTTCCTCTATTTTAAAAATGTTCAAGTTGGTACTTTACTTGCCAAACGTTAAACGATTTGGTCATTTCCATTAAATTTCACCGTTAAGTTCTGACTAAATTACTCTTTTGGTTTCTCATTTGTTTTAATTTATTCAATTTAGTCCCTATATTTTATTCAACGTGATCCCTCATTTGTTTTAATTTATTCAACTTAACGGTGAAACTTAACGGAAATGGTCAAATTGCTTAACGTTTGACAAGTAAAGGACCAACTTGAACATTTTTAAAATAAAAGGACCAAATTGAATAAATTAAAACAAATGGGACGAAAAAATTAATTTAGCCGTATATAAGCATTATGTAGACTCAAGGTACCATTACTTTGGCACCTAAGCTGACCAGCCAAAGTTTAAACAATTTTTTTTAAATAAGTGATATTTATGAAATATTTATGAGACAATGACTCCAGCAGTTTTCATCCCTTTTGAAATATCTAACCAAACTAATAAAGGACATGAATTTCAAGATTTGCTCACTTAGAACTCTTAGTATCCCTTTTTTATTTAGTACGGGAAAAGACCTAGGAAGTGTACAATCTTGAGTGTTAACGTCTTAGAATGCTAATCCAAATTTCTAATCTCCTTCATGTGGAATTTATAGCACACAAGAGACCTAAGTGGTACCAAATTGCAAAATAGTGATGAATATGAGTCTATACAAAAATGACCCTCCCCACTTGAGGCAAGGTTTTGAGGTCACAAACATCATGACGTGGGACTTTTTTTTTTTTTTTTTTTTTAAATTTTTAAGTGTTGATAAAGAGAGGGGAAGGGGCATACGAGATTGGGGAGGAAATCAAGAGAATGAGAGGAAGATGAAGTTGAAGACACAACTCTTAAATTGTCTTGATGAAGACGCACCAAATGTGTTTTAATAACTCAATTAAATATGTAGTTGATAATAGGTTATTTGTGTAATATTCTCTAAGTACGTACTACTCCGAACCCATATATAAGCAAAAAAAACTAACTTCACATGTATTAAGAAAATTTGTTATATTAGTTTAATTGTCTTGATTTGTGTAAAAAATAAGTTATAGTTACTACACTATCCTTTCTTGTGAGTGTATAGTGCTCTTGGAAGTTGTGTTTTGAGAGTGT
The DNA here is from genome assembly GCA_039655645.1 of Ammopiptanthus mongolicus. Lineage (NCBI taxonomy): Eukaryota > Viridiplantae > Streptophyta > Magnoliopsida > Fabales > Fabaceae > Ammopiptanthus > Ammopiptanthus mongolicus. The sequence continues at coordinate 13,391,170 of CM077343.1, read as the reverse complement.
ATAATGTTATTGGAAAAAAAAAAAAACAATTAATCAAAGGATATTTTTGAAACACTAGCATTAAATAAGTTTGATTTGATTAACTTTTGCTTTTATTTGAGTCCAAAAAGTTTAAGTATTTTTTTGCTTATATATGGATTTGGAGGGAGTAAGTGTGTAAGCTCAATAAGTGTTTGTGTATAAATTGACAAAAAGGTTTATAAAAGTATTCCTTAAGTTTCAAAGATAATATGACAAAGTTCTGGAAATAGTTAAAAATCATTTTCATATATTTTTGAGATAAGTAATCGACTACTTCAATGAAGTAATCGACTACTTAGTCATTCCAGAAGAAAGAACTTTGTTATAAATTAAATTAATTGACTACTTACGATAATCTTGAATCTTGGAGAACCGTTAACAGAAGTAATCGATTGCCATGGTAAAGTAATCGACTACTTTAAGGTTGTTAAAGACAGTTGAAGGTTCTAGATAAAAGTAAATGATTACCTTCTTGAAAGTAATTGATTATTTCAAGCATTTCAGAAACAAAATTTTAAATTCTAAGGCTTCCTTTCCTGAACCATTTTATCTATAAATTGGCTTTTGTTTGATCACGAAAATACATTTTGAATATCTATTGTTATTCTACCAATTTCACAAACATATTTGAGCTTAGAAATTACTTTCGTTCTTGGAGAATTTCAGTTTCAATTGTATTGATTCTGCACTAGTAAGAGTGTGAGTTTCAAACTCATACAAGATCATCAAGGTGAGGAATCCTTGAAGAAGAAGAAGATCATCGAGGTGAGGAATCCTTGAAAAAGAAGTTCATCAAGTTGAAGCATGTAACACCCCAATTTTTCTCAATCTTTTTAATTAATCAGTAATTAAGTAATTATACTTTACTGGAGGGTCGAGAAAATTAAATAAATTATTCTGATGCCATAGTCTCACTCTACGCCATCATAGGAGGCTATGGTTAAGTTTTTGGCCGAAAACTCAAACGGAGCCCGATCTATGTTTTTCGAATGATAGTGTTTTTCTACTATCATGACCTCATTTTGACTAACGGTCAGAACCATTAGTCTTAGAATTCAATCCTCTACCTAGTTGCTAAAATGTGTCCTGACGTCCAAAAATATAAATAATATTTTATATTCGGGCCGAAAATCGATCGGGTAGACGATTCGAGTTGTCTTAGGGTTTTTCGAGAACCTTGAGCCGATGATTTTCATACCAGGGCTATTTTAAATCATTTGGAGACTCCTACCAGTGTCGTGAGGATTTTCAAAATGTCGGGAGGTGAATTTACCAAATTGCCCTTGGTTAGTTTTTACTAGTTACCTTTTATTACTTTTACCTATTTTCTTAACTCTTAAATCTCCTAATAAATATCTATTCTCTCACCCTCACTCTCTCATTTTTTTTCTCTCGGCCAGAACAGCCCCAGCCCCATTCTTCTTCCTTTTCTCTTCTTTCTCTTCTTCTCCATCTCATTACTTCATTCCTCACCATTAAAGCTCACTTTGAGCATGAATTTCTTGAAGCAATCTTCACCAAACTTGAAGTAGATCATCATAGGAGGTAGAATCTCATCTCTATCTCTATCTCTCTCAATCTCTCATTTACCTCCCCAAAATTTCATGAGTAGAGGAGTTAGGGTTTTTATCCCTAAATCTTCAAAAATCCATGAAAAATTGTAGAAAAATCATTTTAGTACCAAACCAATTTCTATGGCCTAGTTTCATGACACACTTGCATGATCCAAGAGATTAGAGCAAAGAAATCTCTCTAGCTATTTTTTTGAGAGAGAGGCCGAAAACCCCTATTATGTAGGGTAGGGTTTTTGGTTGGTTTTTTATATTTTGAGTTGATATCTAGGGTTATCACACTTAGTTAGGGTGTTATCCAAGAAATGAGAATTTTTGGAGCTCCCTAGCTATTTTTCATATTTTTCATTCAATAGGACCGAACCCTAGGGGTAGTGTAATAGGAGAAATCTTAGTTTTTTTGAGTAAGTGCCTTCATTGATTGTGTTTAGGGATACCTAAGGATCATTGATCCAAGAGTTAGGAATTTATAGACATCCCTAGCCTAATTAATTAAATAGGGGCAGTAGCTAATCCTAAGGAATTAGGGAGTTTTTGATTTAACTGTATTAATTTCTGGTTGTGTTCTGTTGTATAGAATAGGACAGGATTTGAACGTTCGACAGCGCACTTGACTGACAGTTGCGGAGTCGTAGCCGGAGCTGCACGAGGAAATCACTAAGGTGAGGAGAAAGAACTAATATTGTCGGGAAGGCAAGCTTAGTATAGAGTATATATATCTGTGTAGGAGAACCCTTAAACCCTACTAGAGGTTGAGCCCTGGATAAAGTGTCTGGACCGTGGGTGTAGGTACTTTTGGGCTATCACCACTAAGTTGATATCATGGATGATAAAATTGATTGAGGTTGATGTGTTGATTTGTTTAATTGATTATCTGTTTACCTGTTGTGTTAAATTGTTGGAGTGATTTACTATTATCTGGCTTTATAATGATATCTGCACTGGATAAATTACTGTTGTAATGTTATTGTCATTTGACTGGTGGTTGAGTGTTGATGACAGTATGGTGAGTGATGATGATGTTTGGGTTGATATCGTTGTGGTCTCGATCGTGGAGCTGTGGCTCGTAGACGCAAGGCATCGTGATGTTGATGCTGATGTGATGTTGATGTTGATGTGATGCGATGTGTCGTGGTCGTGGACGAGTGCATAGGCGTGAGGTCTCGATATTAACCTGCGATGGATGTTTGTTGCATTTTCATATCATTTCATACCACAGCATTTGGTCCCAAAGGGGGATGTCCAATTGGGGACGTGATGTATCAGCCGACATGCATATAGGGAAGTCAGCATATACATAGGGACTAGTATTCCTCTTATAGGCTTATTTGAGAGAATGATGTTTGAGATGATTGTGATGGGTGACTTAAGAGATGGGTGATGTTGTATTGTATATGTTATCTATGTTGTGTGATGTATATATATATATATATATATATATGCTGTACTGATGCCCCTCTCCCATATTGATGAATTATGTTTCTTATCTCCCGCATTTTTCTGTATATGTTATTTCTATTTTATGGAAAGACCCCGAGGAGGAACCAGTTGCTGAATAGCTGGACGACGTTTCATACGAGCATGACGCCGGAGGACGTGCCACTGACCCTAGCCTCGAGAGGTTGGGCAGTGATCGTGGTTAGCCGGAGGATGTCTCTCGGCCTACTTTTCATGCTTTTATTTTGGTATGTATTAATATAATCGTATGCTTTACTTTATTACTGTAGTCCCACTGACGGGCGACTGATGTATGTGATATAATTATTTATATTTAAAAGCTGTGTACTCTGAAGCGTTGCGTGCCATATATTTGTTTGTTTCCGTACTCGATTTTTCGCTTCGCTTCGTATTTAATAATGCGCGCAAACGTTTATAATGCGATTAAGGTTAGTTAATATCTTAGGTTCTATTGATGGGACAGCGAGTCATCTCAAAGCATCCTTGAGGACAATTGAGATTTTGGTGGGGAATCCTTAGAAAGGTAAGGATTGAATATTGAGGGAGGTAACTCAATTTCAATCAAGGTAATGGGTGATATCTCTTTTATTTGAAGTTGCTAGCTTGTAATATGCATTTTTCAAAGTTAGTGGAAAATACCCAAGGCTTCTTGGGGACTGGATGTAGGTCTCTAAGGTTGCGGGTGAACCAGTATAAATCGCGTTTGTGATTCTCTCTATCCTTTACTTTTAATTCTTTGCAAATTTATGTTGTTTGATTTCAAATTTGTTAAATGAAATAAGTTGAGTTTTAAGAAAATCGAGAAAGTAAGCGAAAATCATACGCACTCAATTCACCCCCTCTTGAGTAGTAGCCATATATTCTAATAATTTGTATCAGTAGCTAGGGTCTTGTTTAAAGCCTAATAGCTTTCAAGATTTGCTTTTAAAAATGGCACTTAACTCAAATAGTAAACACAAGCACATCTCCACAACCACTCCTCCGATATTTGATGGTGAGGGTTACTCTTATTGGAAAGCAAGAATGAAAATTTTGCATTGAGGGTATAGACTTATACTTATGGGAAATAATTGAAAATGGTCCCCACATTCCTAAACATGGAGTTGGGAATGAAGAGAAAGATAAACCCAAAACTTTATGGACTAAAGAAGAAAAACAAAAAGTCCAATTAGACTATAAGGCAAAGAATATATTCACAACCGCATTGACGGTTGACGAGTTCTTTAGAGTCTCAAATTGCAAAACAGCAAAAGAAATATTGGATACTTTACAAGTAACCCATGAGGGAACAAGTGAAGTTAAGAGATCTAAGATAAGAACCCTCATGCACCAATATGAATTGTTTAGCATGAAAAGTGGTGAATCAATTATAGATGTGCAAAATCGTTTTCAGCTTATTGTGAATCAATTGATTACTTATGATAAGACATTTACTAATGATGATCTTATTACCAAGGTACTAAGGTGTCTCCATCGAGATTGGCAACCTAAAGTGACAACCATTATGGAATCAAGGGATCTCTCTTCATTGACACATGTTACATTGTTTGGAAAACTCAAAGAACACGAGTTGGAACTCACAAGACATAAAGAGAATGAAGATTCCGACAAAATGGGCAAAGAAATCTCCGTAATGGCTTCATCCTTGAAATAAAAACATAGTGACAAGGAAAGCAATGATGCTGATGAAGAAGAAAGTGAAAATGAAGATTCCGATGAAAAAAGCCACAAGTTGCTCGTGAAGAAATTTAAAAGATTCCTAAAGAAGAAGAAAAGCTCAAAGATAAAAGGATCTTCCATAATTTGCTATGAATGTGGAAAGAATGGTCACAAAAGAACGGAGTGCTCTATGTATAAAAATAACCATGATAAGAAGAAGAAAAGAGCATACATAACTTGGGAGGACAATGAAGAAACTTACTCAAGTGAGAGTGAACAAAATGAGATAGCCCAACTTTGTTTGTTTGCAAGTCACTAAAGTAGTGATGAGATAAGTGATTCCGAATCTTCATTGCCATCCTATGATGAATTGCAATTAGCCTTTCAAGAATTACATGAAGAATTTTTAGGACTTGCTAAAACTGTGATTAGGCAAAAATCTATGATATCTAGACATAATGATGAAATTCTAAAACTAATGAAGGTCATAGATGAGCTTAAATTAGAACTTGATCCAATGTATATGATGTAGGATTATGCTAATCAAAATTTGCCTAGTTCTTCAAAGTGTTATAATTGTATGCATCTAGAAAAGGAAAAGTTAGACTTAAAGAATTCTCTTGCCAGGTTTACAAATGGAAGAAGGAATTTGAATCAATTACTTGGTAAGCAACAATCTCTTCTTATTAAAACTAGACTTGGATATACTAGTTATAGTAAGAAAGAGATTCACAAGACTGTTTTTGTCCCTTCTAGTAAAAACAAGAGATCAAAAGTCACTTGTCATTTTTGCTTCAAAATTGGTCACATTTACCAAATTGTTTTATTAAAAAGATTGGTCTAACAAACACAAAAATGAAATGGGTACAAAAAAGGAACAACAAATTCAAATAATTTAGTACCCAAGGAATTTTGGGTTCCTAAAAGGATAAATTGATTTGTTTACCATATGTGCTTGAAAACCAATATTTGTTAATGAAATTCCTTTTAAAATGGTTTTTGAAAGATGTTTAAGTAATTAAAATTGAAACAATAATTATTTTCATTAAGTGTAAATTGATATATGTTTTCCATGATAATATTTCTTGTTTAAATCTTGATTATTATAAGTATGCTTCACATGATTTGTTGAGTCTCCAAAATGTCTGATGTGCATTTACCTAAGTATTGATGAAAACTAAACATTTATTCAATGATTTAATTGAACTCATCTGTGGTTGCTGATCTGTCTACTTAGTGCGCCGATTTATATAATAAGTTTTTAACTACTTGTCTGCACTAAGTCAAGACTCGTCTAAGCTGGAGCTTACCCGTTTGATAAAGATATATGACTCATTTGACCAAGCAAGCTCGCCTGTCTGAAGCTTATTGAAAGTCAACTTGTCTAAAGCTGAAGATCTTCACTTTTCTGATGATTATAAGTGAAGCGTATTGAAGACTTTTGTTCAAGTCAAAATATGTTAAAAAGTCTTCTCACAAGGATCAAGAAATCGGTAATCCAGCTGTCGCAAAGTAACCTCGAATCTTATAATGAAAGTACAACAAAAGTACTTTATTCCCGAGTACAACTGCAAGTTACACACAAAGGGAATGTTTGCCTACAAAGGACAAAAAACATATGTAAAGAGCTGATATGACTGATGATGTATCAGAAAACTCTGTCCTTCTTATGTTAGAGAACAAGCAACGTTCCTCAAGCATTAATGGCTTACCAGAACGACTCTATTTGCATTTAATGTGGATCTACAAGAAGTCAAGCTCTTAAGGAATGTCTCTAACGGCTTAAATCCCTTGAAGCCTATTTCATGAAGAAGACTTTGAAGATTCCAACATAGAACCAACATAGCATTCAAAGAGCAATAACTCTGTGCATTTATATCTTCATTCTTTCATTCCTTATTCTTCAAACATTTGAAGCTAATACGCAGTCTTTCAGACCTTCAAATTTAATACGCTCGTCTGAGTGCTTGTGAAAGACTTGCAAGTTGTAATAAATTAACATCTTCTTTTAAACAAACTTGAGTGAGCCTGAAGAGGTTAGGTGAGAAAACAATACTTGTGTTAGAGGTTGAAGAGGCTAGGTGAGCAAAGAATACTTGTTTGTTCTGTAACTTGATCAGTTATAGATAAGAAAACTTGGTGCTGCCAAGGACTGGATGTAGCCTCAGTTATTAAGGAGTGAACCAAGATAAACCTATTGTTTTTAATCTCTCTATCCCTTATCTCTTTAGTTTGATTATTTATCTTAACTGTCTTTTAACTAAGGAGGTTATAACTGTGTTTACCAATCCATTTTTCATCTTGCATGATTGTGTCCTTTACCGCGAAAACCTTCAGACAAGTTGCCTGCCTGACTACTGTTCTATCTTAAAACACTCGTCTGCTCTCTGTTGTGCTTGCGAAAATGTTTTCTATTTCTCTTTAAATCTGGTAAACACAATTCAACCCCTTCTAGTGTTTACATTTGTCTATTTCATGATTCTGTGCTTAATTGCGTTTATGATTATATGTGAATGCATGATTAGATTAGTAATTGGTATGTTTACTTTGACTAAAATGTGAATTTTTTTCTGAATGAGTAACCGATTACTCCCTCATAGTAGTCGATTACCTCTGATTTTCAGAAAGATAATCATATTGTTTCATCAGAGTAATCAACTACTTCTATATTGTAATCAATTACTTCTGAAAACTGTCTTCAAATCTCATCTTTCTTCACATTTTTCTATAGAAAGGTAATTTGAGTTCATAAAAGAATATCCAATACTAATTCTCAAGGACCCAAAACCAGATTGGATACCAAAAACTTAAATCTTGTTTTGTAAGAATGCTTGAAGACCCATGAAAAACAATTGCATCTTGATAGAAGGGTACTCCAAGCACCATATCGGGAATATTACAAAATTCACTTAACTCTCCCCAAAACATAATGGTCATGCAATCTATGGTAACAACAATAAGGCTTAACCTTTCGCACACATTTGCTGAATATTTTCATACATATGAAGGTTTTGTCTACTGGTAGGTAAGCGTTGATTATTATCATTTCTAGTTCAATAGCATTACTCTTATATTGGACATTTTACTGTGTTGCACATTATGATCTTATGTGATAAACTGTGATCTATTCATTTGATTATATACTCTATGAGATTTGGTTATCACATCATATTCTAGTACATAATGTAACACCCCTCTCCTTCGACTGTCACTTTCGTAACCCAAAATATCCCTTTACCTTTGTTAACAAAAGACTTTTTCGAAAATAACTCTATATTGTTTGCGGAAATCTGTTACCAAAAGGAAAGCTTTAACAATCAGAGGAAGGAAACAAAATGAAACTCATCATATGTGACAATAATTCAAGTTCTGCCATTAGGCATACATACTTTGAATCTCTCAATACGCAACACTCATAGTCACAGTCGGAAGACTGGACTTACACATTTATAAATCTTAAGAGCTGGTCTGACGAAATAATTCTAAGGACAATAAAGCGTACTACCCAACATAAGTCGTATCAATGAGACTGGGTCTCGTCGTCAACAAACCACACCTCTTTGTCGTCAACCTCAAGCACTCAAGCTATAGGGTCCCAGAGTGATTCAGAGGATTTTTGATAAACATCTGTACATGCATTCAAAAACACAACAAGGTGTTCAACATGTACAGGCAAGGGTGAGAAACCAATATTTGAATCCAAAAACGACAACCATATACTCAAACACATACAACAGATTCATATAAGCATATCTCACAAGTATCATCATGCATAGCATAGTACAATATATATATATATATATATATATATATATATATATATATATATATATATATATATATATATATATATAATGTACTAATCAGTAAAACACAAGGGCTTCGTACCCCACAATCAACGTTATTCTCTAAATGTATGCATGAACACTTCCATATATCTCAACTAATATTCAATTCTAGATTTCCGGAAATCTCATCATCAAATGAATAAGTTGATCAAACTCGACTGCCAATCAAGGCACATCATAATTACCATATCACATTGACCAACACATCGTACAATGCTTCACCTTATATGGGTTTCATTACCACACCACGTTGTCCAATCCAGGCATAACGCTTCACATTACATGGACTTCAATACCATATCACACTATCCACACATGGCATAGCTCTTCACTCTACATGGATTTCATTACGATATCACATTGTACAAATGCTTCACATTATATGGATTTTATCCCTTGCCCATCAGAGTACAATGACACATAATGACTTACAGTCATCACGGGGTTTCCTATCATCAAGGTCCCCCGTTTTCATGGCACGTCTGCCCCACATAAAATGCATGAGAAAACTATTTAGTTTTCGATAATTGATCTTTGTCGCATCAATATTTCCTCGTTGTAGCGTCAACGCTAATAACCACCATAATGTCTTAGACTCTTTAAGCCTCAAAAACATTTTCCTCAAAACAGGACATCTAGTCCAAAACAGCTCGAACCCAAACATCCCTAACCGATGCACCAATTTAGAATTTTGGATTCAAGAGCGTAAAAACATCCTCAAGCTTACAGGACCACAAAGATCATCCCTAAGCCGATAGGACCAAAGCTAACACGAATCCTTGATCCACGTGTTTCTGCAGAACCCTAGAACCCCGACGTCTCGGTTTCTAGTTTCTAAGTTAAAAACCACTTTTCCTCGAAAACTAAAAAACTAAAACCCAAATCACCGACACTTACACAAAGTCCTCAGGATCGGTTTTCCATAAAACATAACTTGGTCTAAAGACCATTCCTTTTCTTTTCGTCGTTTTTCGGTAAAACAAAAACCTTGAAATACAGTTTGTAAAAACTTTTTTTCTTGGATAAAACCAAATAACTTAAAAATCACGTTTCTCAAAACGTTTTTGTTCAAACGGTTAACTTTATTAATTTAAAAAGTAATAAAGTTTTCTAAAACACTATTTATCTTAAAAACATCATTTTTCGTTATTAAAAACACATATTCACAGTTTCGCCCCTTTTAAGTTAACTTTTCCTTAAAAGCAGCTATTTATTATTATTTTATTCCAAAAGAGATAATTAATTATTTTCTCTTAAATTAACTTTGAAAAACAATAAAACATTATTATTTTTCTCGAATCCACATCTCAAGCTTTTAAAGCTTTTATGTTACACGATGTCGCTCCTAATCGATATTAGGTCCTCTAACACTTTAAATCCCACAGCAGGGCACACGATGCATCCATACATTTATTCAACAGTTATACCATGTATCCACATACATCAGCAGTTATATCATGCATAGGCAAATCAACAGTAGTAAATAAAACACTTCACCAATAATCAGATACAAATATTTATTTACAACACCAACACACCAAAGCAGTATATAGCCGTCGGAATTGGAATTCCTCAGGTTTATCCCCTTGCCTTAAATGAAGTCTCTTTGATGAGGAACTCCAAACATCAAATCCAAGAGGTGACTGAAGGAGACATTAACGTCCCAACACGTGCAAGCAACTCCACAAGAGCTCCAAGAATGCATATCCAGTAAGGAGGAAGAAAGGGCATGAACGGCGGTCCCGGCAGTGGCGTACGGTGGCAATGGCGGTGCTCGGTCCAAAACTTAGAGGAAGATGCGGCCTTCCATGTGGTTGGTTCATTTCTGAAAGGGGAGACCAACCGGTGGCCGGAAAAGCCAAAAACAATGGCGGCTCTATGGTGGCTCCGCCGTCAACGTTGTTCATTTGCAAAAAGGTTCAGCTAGAAATGTAGAGGAATGTGAGGAGAGTAAAGTTATAAGGTTGGTTTGGTGAAAAGTGGTCGGACGGTGGCCGAAAAACGCCCAAACAGTGGCGGTGGTCCCGTCGTCAATGTTCTCCGCTTGGAAAAATGTTAGGTTAGAATTGCAGAGGAGAAGGTGGGGAGTATTTCTATGATTTCGATTTTGTGAGAGGTGGCCGAAGTTGGCCATAAATTAAGAGAGAAGGAGAGAAAATTCGAGAGAGAGAGAGAGACCGTCCAGAAGAGATAAACAAAAGAAAAGAGAGAAGAAAGAAAAGAAAAGAAAAAGAGAGAGAGAGAGAGAGAGGCAGTGGAGTGGGGTGGGGTGGGGTGGGGTGCGTGGGGTGCTGGGTTTTCTTTTTTTTTTTTTTTTGTTGTAGTTATAGATGAAAATTGATTAGTTGAGATTGAGTCTAAAAAAGAAATAAATCTTGACCATTTAATCTAAAAGCAAAGAGAGACAAATTCAAATTTTCAAAATTTGAATTAGAGCAGAGATTGATGGTTGAATTTATCAACCTAGGGAATCGATGATCCAAAATAAATTTTTGAGTAATTCCATACCGTTTTATTTTCAAATCTAAAATTAAATAGATTAAATTTAGAAAATAATTTCTTTCAACTATATTACTTAAATAATATTTTTATAAACAAATAATAATAATAACAACAACAGAATATTTGTCTTGTAATAGTGTATAAACTATGATAACGCACCCAATAAAATAAATAAACTAATTTTAGCAAATAAAATTAATTATTAACATATATAGGATTTTCGGAGTGTTACACATAAGCTGATATTTCATATGTTGCATAAACTGTCCAAGTTTCTCATTATTATACTATCATTTTTTTGGACATCTTATTACGGTGCATTATAAAGGACTTTACTTACAAAATTATGATTGAGTCAAATGATTCAAAATTTGACTTCAATGATCTTTGCCCTTATAATGAGCACTATTTGATTTGACTTTTATTATCCATTACTATTCAATAAGAGTGACTCTATTACACATTGCAATTGGGTCTTGATTTCTCATTTTGATAATGGAAATTGCTTATCATCAAGACTAATGCTTAGTTTTTGGACCATACTCTGATATTAAAATTTTCACAGGTCCAAATATCAAACTTATGTTTTATAACCGAAGTTATAAATGGTTAAATATTTTTTGTCTCCTTCGTATTCATACTTGCTAGAAACTATTAATCTTCCTCTTTTATCATATGAACTTTCTTTTTATTATTTTTTGATAATGACAAAGGGGGAGAAAGGTAGTTGTTTTTATTTCAGGTAATATGCAAGGATTGAGGGGGAGCATTTTCATAAATACATTATCAACTTGAGTTATGAAGGTCAACAAACATTGTTAAGACATAAGCATTTGTCATCATCAAAAGGGGGGACTGAAGTCGAAGATATAACTCCTAAAGCATTTTGATGAAGACATATCAAATGTGTTTTAATAACTCAGTGAAATATGTAGTTGATAATAGGTTATTTGTGTAATATTCTCTAAGTAAGTGTGTAAGCTCAATAAGTGTTTGTGTATAAATTGACAAAAGGTTTAGAAAAGTATTCCTTATGTAACACCCCCTTGGATATTACATGAAGAACACGTGCGGAATTAAATTTAAAAGATAATTGCTGGTTGCTTTCGGAAAAAGAATAATTTACTTTAAGTCAGAAAACTCGGGTGTAAAAAGTTTTCGGCATAATAATTCAGAAAGTGAGATACACATCACAATAATAAAATCACACCATTCTTGACAATACACATAACTGGGTCTATTCACAAACCTTAAACCATCACATAAAAGTTTTCTTGAAATTGTCTTTCATACAGAAGTTCCAAACTATACAGAGGTTTTCAAAACCACATACACCAACTTTCTCAACATTATACATTAAAAATCCTAAGAGCTGGTTTGATAAAAGAACTCTACGGACAAAAGAGTCTACTACCTAGTATGCATCATACCACTGAGACTGGGTCTCGTCGTCGATAGTCCACACATCTTCGTCTTCGGCATCGAGAAACACAAGCTATAGGGTCCTGAAGTGACCCAAAAGACCATTGAGAAGTATCTGTACACGTATCCAAAAACACAACAGAGTGTCCAACATGTACAGGCAAAGGTGAGTAACCAATATATGGATTTAAACGCGATAACTACATGCACGACACACAAAACAACATATGAACATATGTAGTATCAGCACAGCATAACAACAGAAGTAACACAGGGCAACACACTAGGTAACAACATATCCAACATGCATACCATAAATCGCAATATATCATAGTTATCAATTAACAGCATAACACATCTTGAAAGCAAAATGATGATGTACACTAAGAAAATGTAATCATCAACAGCCATATGCCACAAGGGTAAAACTCTGACCCCTACTCCTTGGAGCTAACAAATAGTCGGAGAGAGTGAATGAGAGGACATATTCCGGTTATTGCCAGCCATGAGCAAGATGCTACAACATTCGTAACGTGCGCATATCTGGCTTTACGGAAACACTCTCGACCAAACATGAAAAGTATGGCATCTAGTAGAGGATATCAGTGTATTGCTCGGATTCGCCATGACACAGAAGAGCTACCAACTGGTCACATGTCAGCCCTTCCAACCCTGATACCTCCAAAAAGATCATTGAAGATCGTTACCGTAAGATTTGCACCCGCATCAAGGTGTAAGCTCAACTCCTAGGCTCAAGGCCTTACAACTATGCAAATGAAATGCCAAGGCTTACACAAAGCAGATGCGATAAAGCAATGTCTATCCATTGGATAAACCTCAAGGTTCTCTAAGGTTCTCTTTCTTAGGAACTATACACGTCTTTGTATTTATAAAACATTTATCTAAAACATTTATCCATCGGATAATTATCTTGTGATTCCTTTGGAATGATCCGGGCTGCTTTCGGAATTGCCTACTGTCCCCACAAACCAACACAAGTCTTTTCAGCATGCTTTGTCCTCACTCACATGCTTTCTAGGAAACTTCCCAGAAGGTCACCCATCTCACAATTACTCCAAGTCAAGCACGCTTAACTATGGAGTTCTTATGTTCTAGGCTTCCGAAAAGAAGATGGATCTTGTTGGTATAGGTAGTACCAATCAATTCTCATAAGCTTTCCTTCAACTATACAGTCCCATACCTGCATAGCCTTAGGATTCCTTTAACCGTACAGTCCCATACCTGTACAGCCTCAGGGTCCCTCTCGTCCCAATTATTACAAGACTGAAACAATCGAACGACTGTTTCAAAACCCAAAACGTTTCTTGTTTGTGTTTGTGTCTTATGAATCACATATCAAACCCTAAGTATTATGAAGAAGGATTGAGAATCCTCTTAGATAAGTCTTTGATCCTTTCTAAGATATTACTCCTTGATTTTCAATCAATGAAATAAATGTTGATTCATTTAAGTCTTATGAAGTCATTGATGCATTAAGTCATCAATGGTATAGTACATGGTCTTGTTCCACCACATACCATACTTAATTATCCCTTGTCTTCAACTCTAAGTTAATTACTTAACTTAGGTTTTCACGCGTAAAACTTTACGATTAAGAGTTAAAGACTCTTTTGGCAACAAAACTATTCTCATTTGAAAGCTCATTGGATTTGAAATAAGTTGTACTTGCCTCAAGCAAAGTACCTTAACTATTTTTGAAAAGAGTTCTTTGGTACTTAACTTAGTGTAAAACCATGGTCTAAGTTAATGGAAAGGAAATGTAATCTCATCTAACTTCCTTAACTATGATTCATTTAATCAACTTAAGGATAAAAGGTCTCCATTATGTTTGAAAAAGAACTTTGTCTTCGTTTTAAGATGAACTTCGTCTTCGTTTTAAGATAAAGGAAATGCCTTATGAAACTATATTTAACTTCTCATGAAAACACTTCTTTATTTTACTTTTAAATCACTTGATCACTTAGATAAACTAAGGTTAAAGTAAAAGATATGTTTCACTTTGGTGAAGACGCTTAAAAGTTGAAACTTTACTCAATCTTTGGATCAAATCACTTATTGTTTTCCTTTGAAACATTAGTTATATTAAAACAATTTCTTACTTTAAGAATTTTAAATGTTCAAGAACAACAAGTGTTCTTCCTTTTTCTTTGGTCATGGCCGAATGCTCCCTCAATGGGATGTGAAGATTTTGCTTCACCTATTTGACAAGTTATAGCTCAAAAGCTCACAATATAATGATGAACAATAATCATGCATCATTCAATCATAATCAAGCATAAAAATCCTTACTTGATCTAGAGATCTCAACATACATGAAAACATTTTCCATCCAAGCATACATCATCATCAACATATGCTAAAACATAGTAAAGCATACTAAAGCATAGATCATTATTACAATCACAACGAAGCTCCAACAAAGCTACACAAATCAATCACGGATAACATATAGTTATCGTAAAATCCCTCAGGCAAACTCCCCTTACCCGTTGTAGTTATCCTCCGAGCTATCCTTCGATCAAAAGTCGTCCGATCGGCTCGCGAATCCTCCGGATTCCTCGTCCGATCAACCAATCACAACTACATACACATAATCAATCCAAACATCAATATTACATAACACAAATCTTCCTATTCCTATCTATATAGGATTCGGCCATGGAGCTATAAAAAAATAGCTAGGGATGTCCAAAAATTCCTATCTCTTGGATTCCATCCTTACTAGGTGTGCTAAGGCTAGATCAAAGCCTATTACTCCAAAACTTGAACCAAAATCCCATCCACCAACACATGGAAGTTTCGGCCAAGAAAACCCATATGAGCTAGCAAGCTCATTTGGTTTCCAACTCTTGAATCCATGATCCTCAAGTACACACAACACTAGATTAAGTCTTATTACTCAAAACTTGAGTCAAAAACCCATCCTTTCTTACCATGAAGATTTCGGCCACTTTAAGAAGATATGGCTAGAAAACTTATTTGATTTCATGCCCTTGGATAATGAAAGAGAATGATGAAATTAGATCATAGAAATTAATTTGGTATCAAAAGGATTTTTCTACACTTTTTTATGAATTTTCAAAATTTATGGATCAAAGTTGGATCTTCATGAATCAAGAGATTCAAGAGATGAAATAGAGAGATTAAGATAGCTAGGATGGAGTTAATACCTCTTAGATTCAAAGTCTTGAAGAGAAACAACTTGATTTCACCAAAAACTTTCAAGTTTTAAGATAAAAATGAAGAAAAATGTGAAGAACACATGAAGAACTCTATGAACTTAGAAGAACAAGTGAGAGAAGGTGAAGAACAAGAGAGAGAAGAGAGAGAAAGGGTGATGGCCGAAATGGCCAAGAGAGAAAAAGAGAGAAATATATATTTTGATGTCATGGCAAACTTGTAAATAACCAAAAGGGTAATTTGGTAATTCCTTAAAAGACTAGGGGCGTAAATGTCATATCCTCATATAAATATCTAGATATTTCTAGAAAGGTAATGATGACATGGTGAGTCACAGGGTCAGAATGGTTATTCCATAAATTCTCAGGGGCATAACGGCCTTTTCATTCAAGGGCAAATGGTAATTATGAAAAGGGTCAAGGGCATTTTAGTCATTTCACGTCTAGATATTTTATAAACGTAATCATTACACTGATGAGTCACTGATGAGTCATAGCACACCATGTGACTTCAATCTTATCCGTAGCGGGTCATTGAAATCTCGTATTCAGCTCTGTTCTTCACCCGATTTAAGTTTTCCCCCAAGAAAGTCGTATGACGACTTTTTTTTTTGAATATTTTCAAAATAACCAATATTTTTGGAAATAAAATATAAAACCTAACTGTTTCGTTCACAAGTCAAAATTAGGTCTTGATAGTAGAAAAAGACTACTATCCGTGAAAAACGCAGACCAGGCTCCGTTTGAGCTTTCACCCAAAACTTAACCATGGCTTCCTATGGTTGTGTAAGGCATGCCTATGTTCTCAGAATATTTTATTTCATTCTCTAAACCCTCCTATAAAATACAAACATTTAAATACTAAAGAATTGTGAAATGTGAAAATGGGGCGTTACACCTTACATTTCAAAGATAATATGTCAAAGTTCTGGAAATAGTTAAAAATCATTCTCATATATTTCTGAGATAAGTAATCGACTACTTCAATGAAGGAATTGACTACTTAGTCATTCCAGAAGAAAGAACTTTGTTATAAAGTAAAGTAATCGATTGCTCACTAAAAGTAATCGACTATTTATGATATTCTTGAATCTTGGAGAACCGTTATCAGAAGTAATGGATTAGCATGGTAAAGTAATCGATTACTTTCTTGAAAGTAATCGATTACTTCAAGAATTTCAGAAACAAAATTTTAAATTCTAAGGCTTCCTTTACTAAACCATTTTATCTATAAATTGGCTTCTGTTTGAACACGAAAATACCGTTTGAATATCTACTGTTATTCTGTAATTTCACAAACATACTTGAGCTTAGCAATTGTTATCGTTCTTAGCGAATTTCAGTTTCAATTGTATTGATTCCGCACTAGTAAGAGTGTGAGTTTCAAACTCATAGAAGATCATCAAGGTGAGGAATCCTTGAAGAAGAAGATCATCGAGGTGAGGAATCCTTGAAGAAGAAGTTCATCAAGGTGTGGCATCCATAAAGACAATTGAGAATTTGGTGGGGAATCCTTAGAAAGGTAAGGATTGAATATTGAGGGAGGTAACTCAATTTCAATCAAGGAAAATGGTGATATCTCTTTTATTTGAAGTTGCTAGCTTGTAATATACATTTTGCAAAGTTAGTGGAAAATACACAAGGCTTCTTGGGAACTGGATGAGAGTTACTAAGGTTGTGGTTGATCCAGTATAAATCGTGTTTGTGATTCTCTCTATCCCTTACTTTTAATTCTTGTAAATTTGTGTTGTTTGATTTCAAATTTGTTGAATGAAATAAGTTGAGTTTTAAGAAAATTAAGAAAGTAAGTGAAAATCCTGAGCACTCAATTCACCCCCATCTTGAGTAGTGACCCTATATTCTAACAGAAGAGAGGGGGAAACAACCTTGAGGAGGAAGCTGAGCCTCTTCCAAGCTTCCCAAAGACCCCATCATCTCCTCATCTTCTTCAATCTTCTTTGTTCTCCATGATTGGGTAAGAACCCCAAGATGAGGGAGTTTAATGCTTTTTTTGAATTTCTCTTGTTTAATCTTGTTTATTTGATATTTTGCCCATGACATTAAAGGAAAATAAAGGTTATGGCTGATTGGTGGAACCCTACAAATTGGGTAGGGGTAGGGAAACTCCATTGTTAGAGCTTGTGGCTTGATTCTTGGATGATGTTTATATTGATTTGATTGACGTTTTTTTTTTTTTTTATGTTTTTGAGTTGGATAATAAAATATTATATGCCTCTCAGTTGTATGATTTTTATATGTGAATTGTGGTTGAGTTTAACCTAAAAAGGAAAGGGAAACCCTTGGAGAACACAACAGCTTCGAGCAGTTGCATTTCTGGGTTTCCCCAAAAAGGCGCACCTGTGTCTTATCTGAGCATGGTCGTGCTTAAATATGTCCGAGAGGAAGGTGCAGATGGACATGTTCTGTTGCAACTTTCTTGACGTTGCGACGCATAACTATCTGGAATATGTATTGCCAGAAGGTACGGTCGTGCCTCCTTTGAGCAATGTCGTGCTTAATCCTGGCTGAGAGGAGGATAGTTCTGGGCAGGGG
This sequence comes from Ammopiptanthus mongolicus, assembly GCA_039655645.1. Lineage (NCBI taxonomy): Eukaryota > Viridiplantae > Streptophyta > Magnoliopsida > Fabales > Fabaceae > Ammopiptanthus > Ammopiptanthus mongolicus. The sequence continues at coordinate 13,372,936 of CM077343.1, read as the reverse complement.
TATGACTGTGTTTCTGCCAGACAAGACCATATTCCCCTTTAAGACCCTAAAGTACTTCAAATTGATTTCTAAAATTGATCCTAAGTGATTCCATGTTTGGAATATGATTAAACAACGTGAATAATTACTTGCTAAGAGTTTTGGATGTCAATTATACGAATTAGGTGATGTTGGGGAGTATTGATCAAGTTTATGCTAAAAGTGTAACATGAAATAAGTGTATTATTGTATGAAACCTTGATGGACTTGGGATTATTGCATATGAGCCATGATGTGTGTTGTGGCTTTAAGGTAAATGTGGACTCTTGTAAGTTGTCGGTTGAGGCTTGCATAATGAAACACGAAGATTGAGGATACTTGCTCATAGTTGGATTCTGTAGCTTACTCACCCTTGTCATATAGAGTGTTTGTGTTTTATAATGAGATAACGACAGTCATCAAGTTCATACTTAATAAATTGGTGGTTCATTGAACTATGGCGTATTGAACTGTGGTATTCCAAATGTTGTTTTGTGTATGCATATGACGAGGGTTAGTAGAGCTTCTTGTCTAAATGGGGGTAACAATAAAAAACTCATATATTTGAGATGTCGATTAATAAGATTCAACAAATCAAGGAAAGGTGAAAAGGACAATCAATGGATCACTTGGTCTTCCCTTGGGTTAAGTCCATAAATGATTCATTCTATTGGAAACCTTTGAGCTCGAAATAGAATGGCGGTGATAACACATGGATTTGTAATGGACTTAAAGAGAGAACATAGCGGGAGGCTTAGTTGCCATGCAAACTTTATAGAAAGAAAAGAGATGTAAATGAGTAATTGGTTTCAAGCCAACTCAAATCCAATTTTGACTAGAAAAATCATGTTATACAGGAACATTGAATAAAGAGGCTTGGCGTTAGGAAAATTATCATAAGATAATTTGAAACAAAGTGGGTTGGGGAGTGGGGGGGGAAGCCCTCCGTGATATGGTACATGGGTAATTTTGTAAGCTGTACTGTGAGATCATATAAATATGCATTTTAACTCTATTTTTTATGATATAATAAAATAACAGCTGCTCAGATCCCGGGGACGTAGGTACATTGCCGAACCTCGTTAACAAATTCTTTTGTCTTTGTGTGTTTAATGTTTCGTTTCTTTAGATTCCGGTTGCGTTTTACCAACAAAAGAGAAGAACTATGGCAAAGTGAAACTCTAAATGAGATAATGAATTTGAGAAATAAGGGATTATGAATAATTGTTGTGTTAGGTATATTCATTTTTGTGTATGCCATGCATGTTGTGACGAAAGATATCAATAAATGAATCATGATATCTCTCGTTATGTTCGAGATTTGTCCCATATGTATTTAGTGAAGTATGTATTGTGACAAATATAGTTGCATCATAATGTTACGAGTTATAACCCTAGAGTTAATTTATAAACTAGATTGTGACCCGTGCGATGCTCGGTTTTAGCATTTTTATGTAATTTTATTATTTTTTTAAATTGTTTCAGATAAATTTTAGATCTAAAATTTTGAATTTTTTTTATATTAAAGCACAATATATGGGATGGTAACGGTGATAATGTGTGTGTCAAACATTGTGGGGGTAACAAAATACATGTTTTAACTATTTCAATTTTTCTGTCATGCTATTGTTAACTTTTATCATGTCATTTTTTCGTATGTTATTCCTTGAGCTTTGAATGTGCTGTCAATGATGTAATTTGTTGTGATTCTTTTGATGACTTTTTAGTTTTGTTGCATTTGATACATATATCTTCATCTAATGATGTTATTTGTATTCTTTGATTATATGATTTTTTTCCCCCTTTTTCTTCTTCCTTTGATGATGTTGATTTGGGTGAAATATGATCCTTATTGCATTAAGCAAATAATATTAGTATTTGTGTTTGATAAAATAAAATGGTATTTTAATATATGCAATATTGACACATCAAATCTTTCCGTTACAATAATTTTGTCATGTCAACATTTCAAATGAGATGTAACTCTCCAAAACTTTATCCTTGAAATTTTTTCACCTTGGGAGTTAGGACTCTTACCTTAGTTAATATTCTAATTAGGATTCTTTCATAAATCATAATTCAAAATATAATTGTAGATTTATTTTTGATACATATATCTTCATCTGATGATGTTATTTGTATTATTTGATTATATGATTTTTTTTTCCTTTTTCTTCTTTCTTTGATGATGTTGATTGGGGTGAAATATGATCCTTATTGCATTAAGCAAATAATATTAGTATTTGTGTTTGATAAAATAAAATGGTATTTTAATATATGCAATATTGACACATCAATTCTTTCCATTACAATAATTTTGTCATGTCAACATTTCAAATGAGATGTAACTCTCCAAAACTTTATCCTTGAAATTTTTTCACCTTAGGAGTTAGGACTCTTACCTTAGTTAATATTCTAATTAGGATTCTTTCATAAATCATAATTGAAAATATAATTGTAGATTTATTTAATCTTCTTAAAACTCTTAATTTTATTACATTTTAATGTATTGATTACAATGAAATAATTAAAATATAACTATTAAATGGAATACAAATTTAACCTATTGGTGTAGACCTCGACATTATTGAAGAAGTTGACGCCACGATCATGATAGCACTGGAGGAGGGACCTGCCTTCTTTAACATCCAGTTATTTTCCAAAGCTAATCCATGCACAGTGAGATAATTGGTTAACCTTTAAACCCGATCGATTAAGGACGATGTAACGTGGATGTAGTGAAATTGATGATGTTGTAACGAAGGGAGTTATGAAGGTTTTGATTATAAATAAATGTGAGTTACCCAAGCTTTTAATGGGGTGAATGAGAGGTGGAATTGGAAGAGTGAAGAGACCAAATGGGGAGGTGGAATAAGGAGGCTTACAACTCAGAATTTTACTGATGTGGCACATTTGATGTTAGGTGGCACAAATAGAGATGATGTGTCCAAGCTAGGATGTGGGAGTCTATTTTAATATATTATAATAGATAATAGATAATAGATAGATAATAGAATAGATATGTGAACTAGAAGAATTGAGATATTAACATTGAAATAATAGGAGATATGCTGGACTTATCAATTGATCAAATTTTTGGCACTTGTATTGCCTATATGTATGAATGTATTGGTATTTTGAAATTCACGTGGTCTGAATTTTGTTGTGGACTATTGGAATGAATCACATAATAACTCTAAAATATTTTGAGGTGATCATGTATTGGTATGAGTGATAGTTGTATATGACTATGTTAGTGCTTATGTGGTGCTAGTTTGGATTGGGGTTACATTATGATTTAAGGGTTGTTTGGTGCCCCTAATATGGAAAGCAAAGTGTTGATGACTAGGGCCACAAAATTCAAAAGGTATGAAATGGTTCTTTGGTGAGACATGGAAATCATTCCAAAACGGAATCCACGATATTGGTGACGAAATATGAACGGGTCTTATTGCATGCATATTTTCCCTATATAAATGGCATTCTTTTGGTGATAGAAATATGGCTTACTTTCATAAAGTAACTAAAATCAGAAATGCAACTAAGCAAATTTCTATGCTTAGAAGGGATGATATGATTTTGGATAAGCAAGAAGACATTGAGCAGCATGTGCAGGAGTTTTATAAGAACTTATTTGCTTTGAATAACAGTTGTACACCAAACAACTTGATTGATTCTGTCATCAGACCTGTGGTTTCTTTTGAAGACAATCTAATGCTAACTAATCTGCCAACAAAAAAGGAAGTTAGAAATGCAGTCTTTTCTATGAATGCTTGTGGTGCTCCTGGTCTAGATGGTTTTGGGGGATACTTCTTTCAGCATTTTTGGTATATCATTGCAGAGGATGTATTCATATCAGTCTCTTAGTTCTTTGTTCAAAACTGGATTTTGCTAGGTTTAAATTCTAACCTGGTTGTATTAATTCCTAAGTTTAGTGGTGCAGACAAAATTGAGAATTATAGGCCAATTGCATTGGCTAACTTTCAGTTTAAGATTATTTCCAAGGTGTTAGCTGATCGTCTATCAGTGGTGGCACCAGAAATAGTTAATGAAAACCAAAGAGGATTTATAAAGGGGAAACATATTACAGAATATGTGTGTATTACCTCTGAAGCAATTAACCTGCTGGAGAATAAGGCTTATGGAGGTAATATAGCTTTGAAGATAGATATTAAAAAGGCATTTGACACAATGGATTGAAATTTTTTGTTAAAGGTTTTATCATCTTTTGGCTTTGATAACAAATTCTATAATTGGATTAAGACTATCTTGCATTCGGCTAAGTTGTCCTTTTCTGTCAATGGACACTCAATTGGATATTTTAGTTGTAAGAGAGGGGTTAGACAAGGAGATCCCTTGTTTCCTCTTCTTTTTTGTATTGCTGAAGAGGTGCTTAGTAGAGGTTTATCTCAATTAATGCAAAGTGGAAAGCTGCAGCTTTTATTAGGGCCAAGGGGATTCAAGGTTCCTAGTCATGTCTTTTTTGCAGATGACATAATGATCTTTTGCAGAGGATCAAAGCAAAATTTGATGAATATTATGGCTTTATTTAAGGCTTATGGTGAGGCTTCGGGTCAAATTATCAGTTCTGATAAAAGTAAGTTCTATACAAGTTCCTCCTCTTTAAGAAGGCTGCATATGATGTCTTCTGTTTAGGATTCTCTGCTGGTACACTGCCTTTTATTTACTTGGGGGTTCCTATATTTAAAGGAAAGCCAAAAGTCTCTCATTTACAGGATATAGCTGACAAAATTAAAGTAAAGCTTGGAACTTGGAAAGGATCCTTACTTTCTATCATGGGCAAGGTGCAGCTTGTGAAATCTGTTGTGCAAAGCTCTTTGATTTACAGCTTTCATGTATACTCTTGGCCTATATCTTTGCTTAAAACAATTGACAAATGGATCAGGAATTTTATATGGGCTGGAGATATTGATGCAAGGAAAGTGGTGACTGTAGCTTGGGATAAAGTTTGCACTCCTTTTTCTGAACAAGGATTGGGCATTAGACCTATCAGAACTTTAAATGAGGCTGCTGCCTCCAAACTCTGTTGGGAGTTTCTTACATCTGAATGTCAATGGGCTTGTTTTCTAAGGGCTAGGTCCTTGAGAAACATGTGTCCAAGATCCTATTATGTTAAATCTTCAATTTGGCCAGCAATTAAATCTTGTTTGCATAATATTTTGAACAGTTCTTTGTGGCAGATAGGGAATGGTGCTGATATTAATTTCTGGACAGGAAAATGGCTCTCTGATTCAGTTGTGAATTCTATGAATATTCCTTTGAATTTACATCATAAGCTGCAGTCTCGGGTTTGTGATTTTATTGTTAAACATTCATGGTCTCTTCCAGCTGTTCTAGTTTCGAAATTTCCTACAATTGTTCAAGACATTGAGATGATTGTTATTCCTAAATTTCCTGCAAGGAATCATCTGGTCTAGGATTCATTCTGATTCAGGTGAGTTGTCTTTCAAAGAGGCCTATTTGTTTTTGAAACCTGCCAGGCAAACTGATCCATGGTTTAAAATTCTTTGAAACCAACTCATTCCCCCATCGAAGTCTTTTGTTTTATGGAGGTTGCTGCATGGTAGGATGCCATCTGATGATAACTTGTGGTCTAGAGGTTGTATTATGGTCTCCATGTGCAGCCTTTGCAGCAGGGGTTATGAATCATTTGAACATTTATTTCTTCATTGCACCTTTGCTAAGGATTTATGGAATTGGCTTAGTAGCATATTTCAAGGTTCTATTGATCTCTCTTTTGTTAAATCCTTACTATCCATTTGTAGCAAAAATTGGAGCTCTCAATTACAATATATTGTTCTAGCAAGAGTTATAAATGTGGTTTGGATGATTTGGCATTGCAGGACTAAGATCAAGTTTGATAATAAGGTTATCTCTTGCTATCAAGCTATTAATCGAATTATTGCAGAGGTATCATTAACAGGAAATCTTTCAAAAGGAAATATGTCCTCTTCAATGACAGAATTCACAATTTTGAAAACATTTTCTATTGTAGGTCATCACTGTAATGCACCTAAAATAAAATAGGTGAACTGGTTTCCTCCTTTGTGTTCATGGACTAAGTGTAATTCAAATGGGGCTTCAAGGGGGTCTCCAGGATGGTCAGCTTGTGGAGGTTTGTTCAGACATTATTGAGCGGCCATACTGGGCTGTTTTGCAGCTAATTTAGGTGTTTCTTTTGCTTTACATGCAGAGCTGGTTGGTGCTATGATGGCAATTGAATTGGCTTTTGATAAAGGTTGGCATAACTTATGGTTAGAATGTGATTCTCAACTGGTAGTTGCTGCATTTCAAAATGATAAAGGAGTTCCTTGGAAGCTTAGAAATAGATGGAAGAATTGCATTATGCTTACTAGACAGATGAATTTTTTAGTTTCTCATATTTACAGAGAAGGTAACACTTGTGCAGATAAATTAGTTTCTCATGGCCTTCGTGTGCAAGGTTTTGTATGGTGGACTTCTATTCCTAGTTTTATTAATGAGGATTTTAACCGTAATAGGTTTGCTCTTTCCCTCTTATAGGTTTAAATAGTTTATCTTTTATCATGGGTCAAGTATATGCCCTCCCATGTTTTTTGTTTTTGATTTGATTATTTTTTAATAAATTTAGGTGTGCTGCAGATGATGGGTAGGGATTGGGGTGCCAGCCTAGCTGGGATGCCTTTTCTTACAGTGATGCTTTTGAATGCCTTATTTTGCTTAAAAAAAATGTGACGCATACAATTATATTGATAATTAATGTTAATGCTTTTGATTTCTGTTTTAGAAGGAGTATCCCTCATTGAGTTTTATACTCACCCCTATTGTTTTAACTTTTTGGCCACATGTTTTGCTTAAGAAAAAGAATTCAAGGATGCCTAACCACTGCGGTAGAGGATATTAAAGGTCGTGCTGTCATAGTAAATTCTAGTCATGTTAGGATTTAAGTTTTATGTTATGTATGTATTGTGAAAATAATTTTATTTATTTAAAAAGAACAACCCTAATGTATATAATGGATTCACTAGTGCAAAATATGGATTCTACAACAGGTTTCTAGATCGGTTGAAAAGGAACCGATTTAAAAAAAGAGGCGGTGGCAATTTTGAAAATAAGTTCAAAATTATTTACATCGGTTCAGAAAGAAACCGATGTATAAAACATTTAACATCGGTTACATATTTCAACCGATGAAAACAATTTAAATAAAAAACTATTTATTTATTCCCGCCAAGTATTTACATCGGTTATTACACAACCGATCTCATTAGTAAACTTTCAAACTCGGTTATTTTACAACCGATCTCATTATTAAACTTTCAAAATCGGTTCTATTTACTAACCGATTTCAAATCTTCATTAAACCCATTTCTCCAACGTTCTTTCATATCTTTCCCTCCTCACTGTTTGCCCTCTCTCTCGTTTGCTCCTTCTCCTTCATCCTTCACCACCGTAACCTAGCACCATCCTTCATCCTTCTCCTTCTCCTCACATTTCGTTGCTGCTCCTTCATCGCTGATACACTGCCCAGGTGCTTCACCCTCTCCTCTGAACCTTTGTACCAAACTTTGCCCACGGCTTCACCTCTGAGGTGAGTTTGTTTACATTTATTTTTTCGTTTTTGGCTTTAGGTTTTATGATATGGCTTATAGTTTATTTTCAATTCTACTTAGGACAAGGCAGCACCTGTTGCTACTCCAGAAAAGCCACCTGAAGAAGATCTGAATCCATTCTTGATATTCCCTAACCCGGAGGAAAATTTGAAGGTACGTATCTAATATCCTTATTTTGATTATTAATTGCTTCCCCATTCTATTCTGTTGAACCCAATGCTTCACTCTGTTAGTGTGCTCATGTCATATGGAGTCGTTTCCAGTCTTGCTCATGACATTTATATGAGTGTTTCCATGCAGTGGTCTGCTTCGTAAACTGAGTGAAACTTCCATGCAGTTCTCTTTCTTTCTCTCTACATTTTTGTTGTTGTCTGCTACCTGTTACTTTGGTTTTGCTATGTAACTTGATTAGTTTTAAAGTATGCATATGGCATGTAACTTGATTAGTTTTACAATATCGCATGTAACTTGGCAGGAAATCCATACGTGACATTCTAATGAAGAAAAACACTTCTCCTTCTGATTAGATTTTCTTATGAAATTAAAGGGAGAAAGGAAGAGAAAAAGTATTAATGTATTAGAATTTACTATTTACTTTGAAAATGTGGTTGATTCAACTTGAGTAAATATGCAAGGAAACATAAAACTATAAACTACAAAAATGTTTGACTAATTTACAGAAAGGTGATGCGCTAATTTAGAGCTGGCAGTGATACTTAGGCAAGCATAGAGGAGACCATGGTCCAATCAAGCCCATTATAAGCTATTAAGTCAATTCTGGATGATAAAAGCAATTGTGCATATCCACTGACGCAATTTTTCACAGCCGGGACCTTTCATGCTTCTTGCATTTAAGCAAAAAAACCTGCGCATCCTCTAAGTTGTCCTCTAGACATAGCACCTTGTTTTCACCATTTCCTTTTGTCTCTTGAGCACCAGGACAACAAACATTCTCAATTCTAACCACGAATGCAGTACATGACATGTAGATTTATAGATAGTAGACCTGCAGTACATGATAACACAACATAAAAAGATTAGGTTGAAGAGTGAAACTATCATTCTGCCTCCAATGTAAAAGATTAGTTTGAGGAGTGAAAATATTTTTCAGCACCTAGTATTGGCTTTGCAAAAGGAAAAACAAAGTAGTTAATGTAATTTCGATATGCAGATTGTAAAATACTTAATAATCATACCAAGTTAAGAACATCTAACATTGAAGCTTATCACGAAAAGATTAAGCATTGTAATGTAACAACAATACTAATGACACAAATTAAATAGTATGGGACAAAGTCATGTACATAAAACGGTCTTCTTTGGCACCCTTCATTGCTGATTGAAAAACATATTAAGCTACAAACTCAAATCAAATTATTTAAGTGTATATTAAACCAAACCAGAGAAGCAGGTTATTAGTTTAACATGAATGGTTTTTAGTTTAACATGAATGGTTTTTAAATGTAAGGTTAAAAAACCTCTCATAGTTCTCTCAAACCCTCTCTTTGCTTTGTGTTTCTGATTTAGGGTGGAGGCAAGCCTCAACCCATCTCGAGCGCCCTCTCACTCATCACTCTCTATCTCCTCACTCTGAGCACAAGTAAGATATTATATTCCAATGTTTTGTTTGCTGCTTTAACTTAGGGATTAATTGGACTGTTGGATTATCTTTTAGTGTTAATAAATTAGCAAAACCTTAGTTTCCCGTTTGAGATTCAATATTAATGAGCATATGTGTACTTTATTAAGGTACTACTCATTGTATTGAATCTTGAATTGTCCAAGTTGGACAGTTTGGGGAAAAACTTATTCTTCATTTGGTTAATACTTATTCCTTAATTCTCATATCTTACACTTGAAGAAATTTCGGTCTGCTGCATTTCCTTTTGTTCTCCGGGTGCACACTTTGTCGCGGTGGATGTCACCGCGGTCAAGTCGTGTACGTCGGAGACCAATGGGAAATGCTGCCGAAATTTCGTTAAGTATGGGCATGAAAGTTAAGGACTAATTGTTAACTGAGTGTTGAAGAAGTTTCTTCTCGAATGGGATAGGGCCATACCCTGTGATAAAAAGGAGTTGAAGATCTTGGACTAAGTGAAGTTGGTGTTGTTGTAGTTATGGATCGTAATTGGATCGATGCAAGACGCACAAGTCATGAGTATGAGAATGGAGTGGAAGAGTTTTTAGAATTTGCTAAAAGAAATGTTCCCGATAGTAATGGAAGGTTTTATTGTCCTTGTGTTAATTGTTTGAATGAGAGACGACTGGAAGCTGAGAAAATACGAGAGCATCTTATTTGTGAAGGGATATGTAAGAGTTATAGAAGATGGATATGGCATGGTGAATTGTTAGACAAACCAAGTGTGTCCCAAAGAGAGGAGGTTGATGACGTAGATATGGACGATCGACTAGAGGACATGATCCGCGATATTGGACAAGAGTCATTTCAACGAGCAAATGTGTATGATACTTTGTGTAGTGATGCAGATAAGCCTTTGTATCCTGGGTGCTCTAATTTCACACGGTTGTCAGCGGTGTTAAGATTGGTAGTTGTGAAGGCGAGAAATGGGTGGAGTGATAAAAGCTTCACCGAATTGCTTGAGTTGTTGAAAGAGATGCTTCCAGAAGGTAACACATTGCCGAACCGTAACTATGAGGCGAAGAAGATATTGTGTCCGATGGGTATGGAGTATAAGAAAATACATGCATGTCCTAATGATTGCATATTGTACAAGAATGACTTTGAAAAGATGCACGAGTGTCCAAGGTGTGGGGTATCACGCTACAAAGTGAACGATGGTGATTCAAATTGTGATGTGATCACAAAGGGTCCTCCTGTGAAGGTGTTATGGTATCTTCCAATAATTCCAAGGTTCAAGTGATTGTTCGCTAATGTAAATGACACAAAAAACATTAGGTGGCATGCAGATGAGAGAAAATGTGATGGACAGCTTCGCCATCCAGCTGATTCTTTGCAATGGAAGAGAATTGATAGTTTATTTCCGGATTTCGCCAATGAGAAAAGAAACCTTAGGCTTGGACTTGCTACCGATGGCATGAATCCGTATGGCACCTTAAGTAGTATTCATAGTTCATGGCCTGTTCTCCTGGTAATTTATAACCTACCTCCTTGGTTGTGCATGAAGCGCAAATACATTATGTTATCTATGATGATTTCGGGCCCAAAACAACCAGGAAATGACTTAGATGTTTATCTAAGTCCCTTGATTGAAGACTTGAGAAAGCTGTGGGTGGAAGGCGTTGATCTGTTTGACGGGTATTGCAATGAGACTTTCAAGATGCGTGCCATGTTATTTTGCACCATCAATGACTTTCCAGCATACGGGAACTTGTCCAGATATAGTGTTAAGGGCCATAAAGCATGCCCTGTATGTGAAGAAGGCACATGCTACCATCAACTATAACATGGAAGGAAGACAGTTTACCTTGGGCATCGAAGATTTCTCACACCTGATCACCCGTATCGTAGATTGAGAAAAGCTTTTAATGGATGCCAGGAGAATGAAATTGCTCCGACGGCCTTAACCGGAGATCAAGTTTATCAACGGGTTAAGGACATGGATATTATCTTTGGAAAGACCCATAAGAAGGCTACTGAGAAAAACATATGGAAGAAGAGGTCGATCTTCTTTGATCTTCCATACTGGTGCAAACTTGATGTAAGACATTGTATTGATGTGATGCATGTGGCGAAAAATGTGTGTGATAGTGTAGTCGGGACGCTTCTTAACATTCAAGGCAAGACAAAGGATGGTGTCAATGCTCGTTTAGATCAAGTTGCGATGGGCATACGAGAGCAGTTAGCTCCACAATCAGTAGGGGTTAAGCGGACTTATTTCCCCCCAGCATGTCATACTTTATCGAAAAAAGAGAAAAAAAGTTTTTGTGAGTGTCTGCGGGGCGTCAAAGTGCCACAGGGTTACTCTTCAAATGTTAAGAGGCTTGTCTCAATGAAAGATCTCAAATTAGTTGGTTTAAAGTCTCATGATTGCCATGTCTTGATGCAACAACTACTACCAGTGGCTATTCGTGACATCTTGCCTAAAAAAGTGAGACATGCCATAACAAGGTTGTGCTTATTCTTCAATGCTATATGTAGCAAAGTCATTGACCTTCAAAAACTGGATGAGTTGGAAACTGAGGCTGCTATTATCTTGTGTCAGTTGGAGATGTATTTTCCTCCTTCATTTTTTGACATCATGGTTCATTTAATTGTTCATCTAGTGAGGGAGATTAGATTGTGTGGCCCCGTTCATTTAAGGTGGATGTACCCAGTTGAGCGATACATGAAGATACTAAAAGGGTATGTGAAGAATCCACACCGTCCTGAAGCATCTATTGTTGAAAGGTATGTTGCAGAAGAAGCTATTGAGTTTTGTACAGACTACATGTCAGAAGCGGAACCTGTAGGGCTTCCTAAGTCTCGTCATGAGGGAAGATGTGATGGTAAGGGTACACGAGGTATTACTGTTAAGAGCATGGGTCGAGATGAAGTGCTTCAAGCACATTTGTATATATTGAATAACACCGATGAGGTTAATCCTTACTTATGTGATCACAAAACCATTGTCAAGCAAAATTACCCTCGAATGAACGAAAAATGGTTGTTGAACAAGCATAATAAGACTTTCTTAAACTGGTTTAAAGATCAAATTGCGGAGGATAATACTGCTTCTGATACATTAAAATGGTTAGCACACGGGCCTAACTTTGATGTCATATGTTGGAGTGGATACGATATCAATAAGTTTTCCTTCTATACAAAGTCCCAGGATGACAAGAGTACCATGCAAAACAGTGGGGTTACAGTTGGCCAGGCCCCCGGTAATTTCATCCCTTGGCCGAGAAGACTTGTGAGGTTTTTTGTTTCAGCCAAGGTATTCATGTAATTGTTCACTTACATATGTTTTTCTATATTTACAATTGAAATAACTTAATTGTGTTTACTTGTGTACTAATGCATTACCTCTATTGTTTAGGATGATGGAAAAGATCATCGACCCAAAAGGCCTAGGTCGGATCCGAGAAAACTTGTGGCGTCTGGTTCATCGAAGGTATTCATATAATCATTCAATAAGTTAAGTTTTTTTTTTATTTACAATTGAAATAACCTAACCGTGTTTACTAATGTTCTATATTTGCTGTTTAGGGTATTGACAAGGATGTTGAACTTGATGCTCTGGAACGTCTCGCATTAGCTGTCGTGAAACTTGGGAAGGAGTCCGCTTTTATAAATTTGGAACACGATGGCAAGCCCGACACTTTCTATATCCCCCAGAGGGACATTATGGAGATATGCATTGATAGTGAAATGCTTTGCATGACAGTTGTCTCATTATGGTGCACGTAAGTTATGTTATTTCAACTAATTAATTTGTAAGTTAACTAATTAAGTTTTTAACTATTATAACTAATATTTATTTCAATATCTTAGGTATCTGCATCGCCTGTGTATTGATAGGGGTAACCTCCATCTTTATGGATTCCTTGACCCTCAACTAATTCAGGGTGAGACACTTAGGTCAGATGAGATTACTGCGTACATGCGACGTGTGCTTGATGAAGGCAAAAAACAGTTCTACCTAGCACCTTACCTCCATCTGTAAGTACAAGTTTTACTAGTGATTTATAATTATCTGTGACTTGTCTCTAATTGTTTCCAAATGCAGTAAACATTGGCAATTATTGATCATCTGTCGTGGTATGAGTGTTGTGGTCTTCTTTTGTTCGTTGGGAAGGAAGCCGACGAAAGAAATCAAGCTTATTGTTGAAACGTAAGCTTTTAATTAATTTAATTTGTACTACATTTGCTTTATTAATTACTCTGAAATATATAACATACTTTAAATTCATATTTTCTTAATTATAATAGAGCTATGAACGCAAGTCGTGTTTTGGATGGTGGTAGGCCTAGGCCTATTAGGTGGATTTACCCTAATGTAAGTAGTTTATTAATTAGTACCTGAGATTCAATTGCAGTATAAAATAGTTACTATTATGTTTTTTCTCATTATATATTCAAATTGTGTATTCATTTGTAGTGTCATAGGCAACGTGGCGGCTGGGAGTGCGGATATTATGTCATGAAGTGGATGTTCAACATTGTCTCCGCGAGTATTACAGATCGATGGAAGGAGGTAATTAACTAATAACATTTGTAAATAGTTATAGATTAATTATGTATAGTTATAGTTGATTAGTTATAATTAATGTGCAGATTTTCGACAATCCGGAAGCATTCTCTGAAGAGGACATTAAGGACATCAAGGAGCGTTGGGCAAACTTCTTTCTTGAGATGACTTCTGAACATTAATTTATGGATGACATTTTATTTCTTTAATTTGTTTAATTTGTTATATTTCTTTGTTGTTTCTTTGTTATGTATTAATTTAATTAATTAGTTTGAATTTATTACATTATATAATTAGTTGAGTTTGTTGAATCAAAAGCTGACTTTTGCATAATCAATAAAGTATAGTTTGGCTTACTTAGTATATATAGTGATTTGGATTCTGTTATTGTTGGGATTCTATTTTGGCTGGGATTGTTCTGGTTGTACATATATGAAACAGGGTTAAGGATTGTCACTGGTTTAAAACAGAGTATTAAAAAAAAATTGGACTATCAAAATCGGTTACAATAGAGAACCGATGTTGAACTATCAATTTCAATCGGTTCTGAGTTACAACCGATGTGAAAATATACTTTAAACATCGGTTACACGACCAAACCGATGTTGAATTATAACTTTCAACATCGGTTCTATATTATAACCGATGTTAAAAGATCTTTTTCAATAATTATTAATCTGTTGAATGAGAACTTTCAAAGTCGGTTTTGTTTATAACCGATGTTGAAAGTTAACTTTCAACATCGGTTAAAAATCGATGTTAAAAGGTCTTACATTCTACATCATCTGTTTCTACATCGGTTCCATAACCGATTTAGAATGATATTTTTAACCGATGTTAAACATGTTTATTGCACTAGTGATTTTGAGAACCATTTTGAAAATTTATGTTAATTGGCATCCCGCATAGTGATGTATTTGTGAAAAATGTTCCTAACGTTGAGGTTGATGCTAAGCTTCAGGGCTAGGTAGATGACCTTAGTCCTGGCCGATCATGGATTCCAAATTTAGGTCATGACATTTATGGTATAAGACCTTAGGGATTAGATACCCTGAGTTCATAGGATCGATTTTTCAAGTAAAAGAATTTGAGATAGATTACCTATGATAACAGGGAAGCAAGGCATCCTTGTGGCTAAAAAAAGACCAGCAGGTATGCAAGTGTATATATTTGAATGAGAATATACTCAAGTGCACCGAGTCTTTGTGATATATGCAAGAAGAGCCATCATTGCTATAATAAGGTTAAGTCGAATTGATAGAACTGATTTGTTGTGAAATTATTATTTCATGCAATGTAAAATAATATGTGTCTATCGTTATTATTGAGCACTCTTTGAAAATAATTGTGCCTCTGAATGATGATTGGTATGGGACCATTCATGATATGTACATGAATTGGACACCCTACTGGGAATGACAAGACGTTACGCCCAGTGGCGGGGATGTTCGAAAATAGGAGATGCATTGGGCATGGCGAGACATAACGACTGGTTCCATTATGATGGTTGGGTAACTTACTGTGGACGCGGAGATGTAACGCCCAATGGAGCTTGACATAAGTCTGAAATGATCACACACTGAGGACGCTCAATAGCTGTGAATAAGATAAATGGATATCATACAAGGTGCGATGAGAGGTAAGGCCCAGTAGCGATCAAAAAGGGAAAATGAGGTTACGCACTGGGGACAAAAACTCCATAATCATCTTCCAAAGGTGACAGATGGTGGCAAGAGAATCTCCTCTTAGATCTTGCTTTTCAGGTTTAGGTCAGCCAAATGGTACTCCTTTCACTGCTCCTTTCCTTCCTATGCGGCAAGGTCCTTTTGTCCTCCCCAAAAAGTTGAATTTATAGCTTAAAAAAAACATGTGTTTTGTCTCCAGTGTCTAGACACTATAGGTACTGGGTTCCTAAGCACTCAACCTATCGAATGATGTGCTTACAAAACTTCACTAGTGGCTAGGCACTGGTTGTTCGGTGCCTAGGTACTCAACCTTTAGAATGTTGTGCGCTTCATTTATCCTTAGTGTCTAAGCATTGACTCCAACCACCTAGGCACTACCTAGGCACTGCATACCCAAAAAGCCCATTTCTTTTTAATTATTTTGAGCAATTAAACATTGGACATTCTTCATACAATTTTTGGCTTTCCCAAACACTCTTGCCTCTGTCTTGATCATTTTTACACCGCTTTTTTGAGACATCAATTAGAGGACAAAGAAAAGATTCAATTTATTATTATTTTGTTAATAAACCCAAGAAAAGTATATCATACCACGAAACATACGAATAAGCTAATTTATTCGAAAAATGCATTAGTAGCTAATAAACGCTTATTAAATTATGAGAATTTAGCATAAACCACCACTCAAAAGCAATGTATTTTGGACAAACATCACTACCAGACCAGTTTTATGGTGCACCTCAAGGTTTTGAGAAGCACCCATAGTGCCCATTTTTCACCTGCTATCTCAGGTTAGTTTTGGAACAGTTAGTAAATATAAATGGTTGACACAATCACTTTTTATTACAATTTTTTTTCTTTTCAAAACCCATCCCTATCCCTACTTTTCACCACCACCTCCAACTACTAATCTCCTTTGCCACCTTTCACCACCACATTTTCGTCGCCGTTCTCCTCCCAAGTCAGGTCGTCGCCTGCAGTCGTGAGCCACCAACCCGCCAGATCTGGCCACCGCTCGACCCCGACTCCCTTCGTGCGCCTATGCCACTGCAAGCTCTATCGCGGCCCCACCACTGCGAGCTCTACCGTGCCCTCGCAACACCGCCGTCGAGCCTAGCGTTTGGATCTGCTCGTTTATTCTTCTGTTCCTCCATTTAAAGTTGGGGTTTGGATCGAAGTCAGAACTGAAATGGGTTACAGTCCCTCTTTGGTTCTGATTTTCTGTTCAAGATCTGTTCCACTCCATTTCAACATTGTTCCGATCGCACATGAAGATTCTAGTTTTGTGGTTTCTTTTTTAGAATGTTTTTTGAATTTAATTTTAAGTTTTTCCCCTTTTGTTTTTTGAATACTTCATCAACTTGAACCCTCATTCTTCCTAGTTCATTTCATTATTTGCTTTGTGATAACCTTCGAAAAGGTGTTCTCGGTCGCATGTTAAAGGTTAAAGGTTTAGCTGGCCTGAGAGTATTTCCAAATTTCCTATATGATCGATGTCTCCTTTTTCCAAATTTACAATGTCTCGTGGTTCCCCAAAGTTCATTTCATTGTTTAACTTGTTAAAGGTTTCTCAATACAATAGATTTTGAACTTACCCAGATCTGTTTCTCTCAATGGCAAACCTTTTGTTTTTGTTAATCCTTTTACTGTCCACTATGGATGGTGGAGGAGGAGGGAGATATGAGTGGTGGGTGGTGAAAGAGTGAGGATGAAGGGTTTAGAAAAAAAAGAATCTTAGTTTAAAATGACAAGGGATTTATAAATAAATATTAACTTCCATTGCAACCTTTCAATAATTTATAAAAGGGACTTATATATAAATAAGATACTTTACAGTGACTTGGATCATAAATTGTAAAAGCACTTTTGACTTCCAATGTCAAAGGTTTAACAATTTACAAGTCATTACCTAATAACCATTGATTTGAAAAGTATACATGATCAATGATCATAAAAAAGGAAAGCACCAGTGGTGCCCATTTAACGGGTGAGTAAATACCTAATGTAGTCCTTAAAATTGTAAGGTCGTATCAACTTAGTCCGCCACATTATTAATATTCCAAAATGATCATTGGAATTACAAAATGTTAATCAGGTTCGTCCCTCCATTTGGATCTGTTAGCAAATGCATCCTTGACATTATTCACTTAGTTTCAAATGCATCCCTGACATTACCAACTTAATATCATTATAGTCTATGCAAATACCAACGGAGGGACGAATCTAATTAACTTTCTGCAATTTCAGAGATCATTTTGGAAAATTGATAATGTGGGGACTAAGTTAAGATAACCCTATAATTTTAGGGACCAAATTGAGTATTTACTCTTTAATGGCCACTACCACAAAATCGGCCTCACTAACATCCATTGTGTGACAACTTTTAACCCAAGCTACTTGGTCCGAAAGGGTCTTGATGAGTTTGAGATTGATGCAATAGGAATAACAATTCGGGTAAATTGTTTGTCGCCTAAATGACGTGGCTAAACATAGGCACCGAATCTTTTGCCATTGGATTGAAGTTCTGGATCTCAGTTGCTTTTAATGTGATTGAACCTTCTATGGTTGCTCATGCATTTTTTTTGCAGCCGGCATGCGCAAAGATGTTTGGTATTCACCAAAAAACACAGATTCTTAAATAGTTTACCAATTACCACAAGGGCATTGCTCCTATGCCCACTCATTTTGAAGGGCACCGATGCTCTTACTATTAATATCAGTAAAATTTTGATAGATATTAACCAAATCCCTATTCTAACTCAAAATACCATAGCATTAAGGACATAAATGAAATCTTCACTAGTACAAGAAGCACTTTTAACGTCTGTTAAAATTGACTTTTAACGTCGGTTTCCATCTAGACGTTAATACAGCAGACGTTAAAAGTGTTATATTTAACGTCGGTTATGAACGGACATTAAATATATTATTTTAACGTCGGTTAATGAAAAAAACAGACGTTAAAAGTTAAATTTTTTTTTAATACTGGTCATATTTAGTTCCCAGCTCCCTGCAGAATTCTACAAATTACAACTAGAATTTCCAGAATACAGAATTTTGCATAATTACTCAATACTATTCCAGAATATATAGATTTTGCAACATTATTTACTCAACATCACTAGTCCAGACTACAATTCAGAATTCTCTCTAAGCTACTAGTCAGTACAATTCAGAATTCTATACATGTTCAATTCATACATATATAAACTAATCATCATTCTCTACTAAGTATGCAGGATCTATATTTTCTACTCCTTTCTCTGCAGCATACTTAAAAAAGAAGGTTTCAAAACGCACTCTCAAGTCTTTGAATTCTTGTTTAGTGACAGGAGACTGATCACTGAAAGCCTACACAAGTTCAAATAAACTCAACATTAAATTAAGTTATCAACAACAACAAAATACCTAAGATATGAACCTGAAAATTAATTACCCGCGTACATCCGTCAGTAATAGATGCTGAGACAATGTTCAACATATGAAACATCACATAGTAAGCACACTCCCAACTTTGTATTTGTCTACGAGACTACAATTGAATATGAAATTGGATATCAAGTTAATATGTAGATAGTAATGATGATGATAGTAATAATAGTAATAATAATTACTATTAATAAACTGCTTACCTTTATGATATACCAATTAGGATTTGATTTTGAATTGGAAGACCTACTTTTCCCATTTGCACAAGAAATGCTACATGCCGTCATAGTTCTATGATAAAGAAAATATTCTTGTCAATTATATGTTTATAAAATAAAAGCAAATGTTATAAATTAAATTATTAAATAAAAGTTTACGTACGTATTGATTGAGACCACCACCTCCTTTGTCGGATCAAAGTGACACAAGCAGAAGAAGACAACAATATGCTTGCTAGGAATAAGTAGGAGCATCTGCCAATGGCCATTCTTTACAAATGGGGTTATATATATTTGTTTCCGACTTCTTTCCATCAGGGTCTGCATGTATGCACTGACTTTAGCGTGATCAGTCATGAAATTACCAAGAGTGACGGTGGGGTCTAAGAATCCATAAACATGATCGCTGCCCCTCTCAAGTAATTGGCGATGCAGATACCTAAGATATGCAATAAATTGATGTTAATTACTTAATATATTGAAATAAATTACAAAATTGTAATACCTTATGCAATATATATAAGGTCACAAAATGTACTTACGTGCACCAAATACTTAGAATTGTGTTGGCTATCCATTCACCATCAATGCAAAATTGACCAATATCGTCACCAGCGATGCATAGATGAGGTTCTACCACAAAGCCATCGTGTTCCATCGGAATTACAAAAATATCATTACCATGATCCAAACCAAATGCAAACAGACGAGCTAACGGAGACTGAAGATGCGTTACCGGCTTCGACTTCGGCTTCAATTGTAAATAAAGAAAACATAAGTAATTGAGAATACCGTAAACATAAGTAATTGAGATTGAGAATAAAGAAAACATAAGTAACTGAGAATGATTATAAATACGAGGGACAACTCCAACTCCCATTGTGACAACTCCAACTCCCGCTTCGACAACTCCACCTCCATATGTGAAGGTTGGGCAACTTCTTGGGATTGCCTTGATGAAAACTCCTTCAAAAGCGTTTGCGTGAAGGTGGGGTCCTTTAGAAGTGAAAACATAAGTTCTTCTCTAAAAGTTGGGTCAGAGATAACATCCTGTTTAACCTCTTCTTTAAGCTCCTCCTTATTGATCTGCTGCTCGACCCGCCTACGTACCCGCATGTTCCATGAAATTTCTTAATGCCCACCATCCCTGGAACACCACGAACACGGCCCGGGTGATCTTCTTTCCCTAGAGCAATGACCAAGATATCTGATCGTCCCTGTGGAACGAAGGACCCTTGCGAGCTTTGTTCCTTCAGCTCCTCCTACAAAGACACAATTTTTAAAAAATGTATAAGACAATGTGTTACAATTACAAGTAGAAATGTAGTATGTTTAATTTGTTACTTACAATCTTTTCAGCAACAACGCGTGTGGCTTCAACTTTAAAATTTCTAGATTTCGTCTTTCATCCTTCCACCCATATGTCCTCGCGTGGGGGTGGAGACGGAGGATCAACAATTTCACATACTTCTTTTCCTGCTTCTACCCGCTTTTTCAACTTCTCCTCCCTCTTTCTCAACTTCTCATCCATCAACTTCTTCTCCACCAATCTATACCCACCTTGAGACATGGTGTGGGGGGGACATTCTTCGCCTGACTCGCCTTACCCTTTTCCCTTTTAACCAAAAACTCAGGACTGGCTCGACTCAAAACAAATCTATCCCACGTATCCTTATCAAGGAACGAGTAAACATCAAGAGGAGATTTATCGATCTTCTCTCCAAATATGTACTTATTACCTAGAAAAGACTTAAACCCCGTCCAACGCTTAGCCTCAAAATGAAGCCATTTTGTCTGATGTTCAGGAGTATTCGGCACGGTCCATGTGATCTACATTAATTATAGAACAAGAAGGAGGAATTAGTAATGCATAGATCATATATTATATGCTTAAATAATGTAAATACAAACAAAGAGATCATTGAAAAATACCGTGATTGACTCCCAAATCTAATCCTTCACAGTTTGCGGTACGTGATTCAAATCATCAAACAAAATGCTAGTATGAGTTTTAGCTTCCAAAGCCACAAAACTGGTGAATTTCTTAGCATAGGGTCCCATGGGCTCCAGGCGACTATCAAACTCGATCTCAAGCCTCTTGTTATTAATCCTGGATCTGGACAAACTTTTCAAAGTTGTGGCTTTCCTACCCCTTTTTTGGGTAGGCCGACTACCCGACGCTGTTGAATCAGCCCTGTGTGATGCCTGTTTAGACAAAAAAATAATAAATTAACCTTAGCTTAACATGGATAAATAAAAATATAATTGGCCTACTTAATTAACATTATATGTATAAATAAAACTTACACTATCAGTCAGAGGAGCCATGATCGACTCATCCTGTAAATGAGAGATATCTGCTGAATTAGTCATGTGTATGTCTGTTTAGACAAAAAAGTAATAAATTAGGTTAGTATAACATGTATAAATAAATTAGGTTAATATAACATGTATAAATAAATTGGGTTAGTATAACATGTATAACATGTGAAGCAACTTGAGGGGGAGTGAAGGAACCCGTCTATGACCACCCGTCTATAACCACACGTCTATGACCACCCATCTATGACACCCGCTATAACCACCCGTCTATGACCACCCGTATATGACCATCCGTCTATGACACATATAGTAACTAAAATGGTAACTAAAATTGCATAAGGGACATTCCTTTCTTGTAAACATAACAATATAACCCTAAAAAACAAAACTCACATCATGGATAAAGATAAGTTACACTATAGTATCGGATTTTAGCTAGATCAATATCTCTTCATGATGATCATCACGAGTGGCATGTACATTGTCCATCTCATTTTCCTCAATGAAAGTAGGCATGTGTATTGAGAAAGAAGTAGTCTCAGGAATATCAAGAGTTGAATCTTGATTTCATCATTATGATGCATGCTTTTTCCTTGGAGAACCACTGACCACCTTTTGTTAGAAGGATCATTGATATAAAACACTTGTTTTGCTTGGGAAGCCATGATGAAAAGCTTTTCCGTGTAACCTACCTTGCCAAGATCTACCAATGTAAATCCTAATTCATCGATTTGTACACCACTTTTACTGTCAACCCACTTACATTTAAAAACAGGCACTGTGAACTTAGTGTAATCGACCAACCAGATCTCCTCAATGACTCCAAAGTAAGAAATCGGTGCCATAATTGGATTTGTATCTTTTGAACTAGAGAAGTGCATGGCCTCAGCCACTATCATAACCCCACTATTTTGCATGATACTCTTGTTATCTTGTTCCCTTGTATAAAAGGAACATATATTGATGTCGTATCCGCTCCAACATATGACATTAAAGCTAGGCCCACGTGCTAGCCATTTTAATGTATCAGAAGCAGTACTATCATCCTTCAAATTTCTTCCTTAAACCATTTTAAGAAAGTCTTGCTATGCATGTTCAACAACCACTTTTCACTCATTCGAGGGTTTCTTACCTTGACGTCTCTTTTGTGATCACATAAGTAAGGTTGAACTTCATCAGTGTTATTCAATATATACAAATGTGCTTGAAGCACTTCCTCCCGACCCTTGCTCTTAACCATTACACCATGTGTACCCTTGCCTTCACATCTTGCCTCATCATGACGAGGCTTAGGAACCCCTATAGGATCAATTTTAGAAATGTAGTCTGAACAAAACTCAATAGCTTCTTCTGCAACATACCTTTGAACAATAGATGCTTCCGGACGGTGTGGATTCTTCACATACCCTTTCAAGATCTTCATGTATCGCTCAACTGGGTACATCCACCTTAAATAAACAGGGCCACACAATCTAATCTCCCTCACCATATGAACAATTAAGTGAACTATGATGTCAAAAAATGAAGGAGGAAAATACATCTCCAATTGGCATAAGATAATAGCAGCCTCATCTTCCAACTGATCCAACTTCTGGGGGTCAATCACTTTGTTACATATAACATTAAAGAATGAGCACAACCTAGTTATGACATGTCTAACACTTTTAGGAGCAATACCACGAATAGCCACTGGTAGTAGTTGTTGCATCAACACGTGGCAATCATGAGACTTTAAGCCAACTAATTTGAGATCATTTGAGATAAGCCTCTTGACATTTGAAGAGTAACCATATGGCAATTTGACGCCCCGTAGACAATCACAAAAACTTGTGCTCTCTTTTTTTGACAAAGTATGACATGCTGGAGTCAAATATGTCCGCTTACCATCCTTTGGCTGTGGAGCTAACTGCTCTCGTATACCCATCGCAACCAGATCTAGATGAGCATTCACACCATCCTTTATCTTGCCGTGAATGTTGAGAAGCGTTCCGATTACACTATCATACACATTTTTCTCAGCATGCATCACATCAATATAGTGTCTAACATCAAGTTTGCACCAGTATGGAAGATCAAAGAAGATGGACCTCTTCTTCCATATATTTTTATCAGTAGCCTTCTTTTGGGCCTTTCCGAAGATAACATTGATGTCCTTCACCCGTTGATAAACTTGCTCTCCAGTTAAGGCCATCGGAGCAATTTCACTCTCCTGGCATCCGTTAAAAGCTTTCTTCAATCTACGATATGGGTGATCACGTCTGAGAAATCTTCGATGCCTAAGGTAAACTGTCTTCCTTCCATGTTGCAATTGAGTGAAACATGTGCCTTCTTCACATATAGGGCATGCTTTATGCCCCTTAACACTGTAGCCGGACAAGTTTCCGTATGCTGGAAAGTCATTGATGGTGCAAAATAACATGGCACGCATCTTAAAAGTCTCTTTGTAATGGATGTCAAACATATCAATGCCTTCCACCCACAGCCTTTTCAAGTCATCAATCAAGGGGTTTAGATAAACATCTAAGTCATTTCCTGGCTGTTTTGGGCCCGAAATCATCATAGACAACATCATGTATTTGCGCTTCATGCATAACCAAGGAGATAGGTTGTAAATTACCAAGAGAACGGGCCATGAACTATGAATACTACTTAAGGTACCATACGGATTCATTCCATCCGTTGCAAGTCCAAGCCTAAGGTTTGTTGGCTCACTTCCGAAATCCGGAAACAAACTATCAATTCTCTTCTATTGCAACGAATCAGCCGGATGGCGAAGTTGTCCATCACATTTTCTCTCATCTGCATGCCATCTAATGTTCTTTGCGTCATTTGTATTAGCGAACAATCGCTTGAACCTTGGAATTATTGGAAGATACCACAACACCTTCACAGGAGGACCCTTTTTGTTCACCTCACAACTAGAATCATCATCACCATCCTTCACTTTGTACCGTGATACCCTACACTTGGGGCATTTGTGCAACTCTTCATAGTCACCCCTATACAATATGCAATCATTAGGGCATGCATGTATCTTCTTATATTCCATACCCATCGAACACAGTACCTTCTTCGCCTCATAGTTACAGTCCGGTAATGTGTTGCCTTTGGGAAACATTTCTTTCAACAACTCAAGCAATTCAGTGAAGCTTTTATTGCTCCAACCATTTCTCGCCTTCACAGTGACCAATTTTAACACCGCTGACAATCGTGTATACTTAGTGCACCCTGGATACAAAGGCTTATCCGAATCACTGCACAAAGTTTCATACACATGTGCTCGCTGAAAAGACTCTTGTCCAATATCACAGATCATATCCTCTAGTCGATCATCCTCCATATCTACGTCAACTTCCTCACTTTGGGATACACTTGGCTTGTTATTTAACAACACATCACCATGCCATATCCATCTTGTATAATTCATGCAAATCCCATTACAAATAAGATGAGTACGTAGATCCTTCACTTCACATTTCCTTAAATTCAAACATTTGATACTAGGACAACAAAACTTTCCATCACTATCAAGAAGATTTCTTTGAGAAAATTCTATAAACTCTTCCACTCCTTTCAAATACTCATCACTTGTGCGTTTACTAACCATCCAACTACGATCCATAACTAGAGAGGCTCTATAGATATATACACATAAATATCTAATATAAGGACAATAGGGGAGATTGAAAAAGCACTAGTATTTGAAAACCAAATAACCATATATATACCCTATAACCTAACATACCTTATATGTGCATTAAATTTCAAATACCCTATACCCTCTAATATCTTCGGCATCATATACCCTATATATACCCTCTAATACTTTCAGCATCTTAACCTGACAGCTATACAGCTTACTCTACTATAAAAGAGCATGCTAATGAGCTAGAAAAATAATCTAAACAAAGTATCATAAGCAGCAACAGAGACCTAAGCAGTGGGAAAAATCTAATGAGACGAACAGCAAGATAAAGAAAATGATAATAAGAGTTGAAAACCGAATGAAGGTTACCTGTTGCAGGAGCAGCAGCAGCTTGAAGAAGAGAAAGGAGAAGAGAATGGAGAATAGAAAGGAGAAGAGCAGCAGCAGTGGGAAACCTAATGCGAAGAGAAGCTCAATGAGAAATGTAGAAGAGAAAGGGAGAATAGAAAGGAAGAAGAGAAAGGGAGAAGAAGCATACCTAGGGCGCGACGGTGGTGGTTCGATGGAGAAGAGACAGACTCAGACAAGAGTTTTTCAAACGGAGAAGAGAAACTGTAGTGAGTGCGCGTAGAACTGATACCTAGGGCGCGACATAACGTTAAAAAAATTTGAGTAAAACTATTAACGTCGGTTAAAAAATAAACAGACCTTAAAATTAATTTTTTAACGTCGGTTATTTAAATAACCGACGTTAATATTCTTACTCAAATTTGATTAAAACTTTTAACATCTGCATTTTCAAAAATCGACGTTAAAACCTTAATTTTAACGTCTGTTTATTTAACAGCCGACGTTAATTAATTTTTAACGTCAGTTATAAAATAAACCGACGTTAAATATGATTTAAATGAGTTAATTATTTACAATTCTGCCACCGCGTATTTGTTAACGTCTAGTTTTTTTTAACCGACGTTAAATCTGGTCGTAAAATCCATATTTTCTACTAGTGCTTAATTGCACAAATACGCAAAATAGAATAAAACATTGAAAAATAAAATAAAAAACAAAGAAGGCAAAAATGTTCAAATATCTGTCACCAAATGTGGGAATCGAGTGGAGAGCACAAGTGGGAGGTTAGAAGCAATGTCATGACAGGGATGAGGGACGTTAACAAAATTCAGGGTCACATACTCACAAAGACGAGAGATAAATGTATAGAATATGTAAATTTTTTATTTTTTTTCAAAATAAATTTAATTTACAAGAAATTCCTAAATTTAAGTTGTTAAAATCACCTATAAGTTGCCAATATATTGTTTATAAATAAATAAGTGAGATTATGTCATCAAAGAACACACTTTCATTTTAAAGTGATCCATATCGATCAAAACTTTACAGATGTAAATAGTAAAAATATCGGTGTCCTTTAAAATGAGTGGGCACCAAAGCAATACCCTTACCACAAACTTACTCTGCCATATTATCTAGCTGGACATTGTTATGTCTATAGAAGTAATCAAGCTTCCAAGAGAAGAATAAAGTGGATTGAATACAAAATTTCTCATAGGCATCCCCCCTGACCTATGGCTCCTAAGTCCCCTACACCTTAATTACAAAGAGGGCAATTTAAGTCTTTTGTTCAGGTGGTCTTTCCCATCTACCTGCTTTTCATGGTAATGATAACAATAATTAGTTGGTATTATAATAGTAGTAATAGCTGGAGTGACCAAAACAATAGCAGCTATTCATGTTGCTTTCACCGTTGGAGCTTAAGATTTTCCTCATTGAATTGCTTATATTATGGGGAAATCGTAATATTATATTAAGTGGTCCTTGATGCACAAATACAACTTGTTTTCTTGAATAAGGTTCCCATCGTACAACTATTATGCCAAATTTTGAAAATGGCTGGAATGGTTGGAACTTGTAAGTGATATTGAATATGAGTACTCGCGGTTTAGCCGAAAAGGAAAGAAAGGAAGAAATAATGGTTTTGAAAGTTGTGTGTAGGCCCAAAGGCTGGAGGATCATCATAATCATGCTTTTTTGAGCTAAATCTAGTCATGGACAAAAAAAGGGCTAGATTTAGTCCTTCTATCATTTTGTTTAATTCCAACTTTTTATTGATAACAAAACATAGAGCACCATCCCAGTTTATATTTGTTCTTACTTTTAATTACTATCTTCATGATAAGTTAGGCAGGCTTTTAACTAATGAATAAAACTTAAAAAAATTAAGCAAAAATTGGTGACATGTGATTTATTTCAAAAATTAAAATTTAACAAATTAAGAACCATGCATGGATAGACGTAATACATAATTTACCTTAATTTAAAACTCTCCTTAATCCTAGGTGATTCTTTGCTTTAAAAGACTACTAGCTTGTTGGAGGTGGCGGAATATAAGAAGGAAAACGGAAAGAAAGAGATTAAAAAACGAGTGAAGTATAATTTTAAGACCTAAATTTGATAAAAAAAATATTTTAATAAAAATGTTTAAAATGAAAAATATAGTCAATTTGATTTTTTTTTTTGAAGAAAAAATATATTCAATTTGATAAATAAAAGAATTTATAGTATGAACAAAAACCGAGCCGATTTAACCTTAAAGACAAGCAAGTAAAGGCTTTAGATCCCAAAAGGATTTGTTGATACTCCCACTCACACTCGGATGACAATGACTAATGGACCCATAAGGTACTCAAAAAATTATCCATGATAAGTAAATTACCCGTTTAATGGGTATGGCTATGGGTATGGGTATGGGAGAAGATAATTACCCGCAAAATTTTATGGATATGCATGGGTGCGGGTATGGGTACTCTAGTACCCACCCCGTCCCATAGCCGCATATATATATATATCTTATAACTATAATATATTAAATAAAAAATGTAATGTAAAATAACCTATAGTTTGTATTATTAGTTTTGATTTTACAATTATAACTAATTAGTGTAATGTATTATTTTTTAGTAGACTTTGGAGAGTGTCAGCTCACGACTTCCAAGTTTATGAATTAGTTGTTCCAAAATTTTATTGTAGTATTTACTTAATATTATGGAAAATATTGAATATTTTGTATCAAAGACCTTTATATTTCATCTTAGATATATCATTATGTATATCTGTAATGTGAGAACATAGTAGAATGACCTAATTTATATTAAATATTTATGTTCTCCTCTTTTGACAGTACAAATTTCTTATCCTGTTTTCAAACATCTACAAATTTCTTATATTAAAATGAGGGTAATGAGTGCGGGTATGAGTACTTAGGTACCCAACGGATAAAGATACGAGTATTAAAGTTGCTACCTACGCGAGCACGGGTCCGGATTCAAGTATTTTTTTAAAACGCGGATATGGAAACAAATACTATAGTACCCTACGTATTTGGAGCAACATCAATCACATTTCATTCAAAACAGCTAGAGCTATGAGTGTACCTTGCTTCTCATGTTTCTTCTTCACAAAAAGTAACAATCATCCAACTTATAACCAAAATTCTTGGAACACTTGCAGTTTCCCTTGAAGAAATTCTTCTTAGGTTCCAAGTGTTAAGATACTTTTCCTCCTTTCTTCTTATCATGTTGAAACTTGCCTTTGTGACCTTTCTTTTTCTTATATTTAGTACCAGAAGTAGAAGCAACAACCTGAACACTGTGTGATTTCCCTTTCTTTATAGATTCCTCTTCTTGAGTGACAGTAACAATCATTTCATCAACTGTCCATTCATTTTTCTGAGTTTTATAAGAGTTAGGTCTGCCAGACTAGATAATTCTCACTGAGATCAACCTTGAGAGACTTTAGATTATTAAAATAGTGCACCAATTAACTTCATGATGTGCTCACGAACTCCACCAACACCATCATATTTAGTTTTCTCAATCAAAGAAAGATACTGGCCTTTCTGAGCTTTTTCAAAAGTCGTGAATTTCTCACCAATAGATTTTAGAAATTCCTTAGCCTTCTTGCTCTTTGGAAAGCTCTGTCTAATCGACTTCTCCATGGTGTACTTCATCACCATAACACACGACCTGTTTGAGTGCTCCCATTTTTCACGAGAAGCTTTTGTCAGCAGCAGTGGACTGAACAGTAAGAGCAATAGACTCTTCTTCTCTCAAAGCCAAGTCCATATTAGTGGTAGCCAAATACAGATCTAGAGATTCTTTCCAATCCTCAAAGTTTGTCCCGTTCAAAGTCTTGACAGAAGTCAATTGCATGGGCAAAGATGCTGGCATCAAAACAACAAACGAAACATTTAATATGCACAATGTTATTATGCAATAAGAGAATTAAATGTTCCCGTATGCTCGGCCAAATATGCCCTTTAGAAAAAATTTCTTGCTTACCATGGCCTCGCCTAAGGGTCCCAACCATAATAAATAAGAAATATAATAATATAATGGACCAATCTTATATCATCAAAATTTCTAATACCGATAGGATACTTGAAACATATGTGACATAAGCATAAAACTAAAAGCGCATTGCACAACAAATTACATAATAACAACACACCGACAGAGCATAATCATTATTAATGCAATAAAATAATGATTAAAAAAAATTTAATCATTCAACTCACAACATTTGCATAATTGTACCCACGATAGGTGAGCTTACAGTTATACAAATAATCAACAATTATACTCAATAGAAAATAATAAATACATATCATGCATAATATAGTATTCAATTCACATATAGACCAAAAATTAATTCCATGACTATGACACATTAACAAGGAGAGTATGATATACCAAAGTGTCACTAGAAGATTAAGGAACAATCACAAAATTTAGGCCAAATAACTGAGAGTACAATATTTTAAAATAAAAATTATTTTCAGATTTAACAATTAACAATATAAAATATTTAAGGGCGTCCAAAAACTACCGAAATACGAAAAATATTAAAGTATTTTTAAATAAAACATAAAAAAATTTTGGGCCTTAGAAGGCCCCACGCGCCCCCACTCGCCTGAACCGCGACTAGGCTTCACGGAGGAAGGTCATCTTCCTCGCTCAGCAACCGTAAAACGGGCCGCGATGACCCGCCGGATAATCTCGATTTGTTCTCATCATTTAGACGACGAAACGCCACCATGCATTTTCTAGGGCCAAGGTCGCACTGTTGCGATAAGAGGAAGCTCTCAAAGAAATTCTCAAATCGTTTGTTGATGATGGACGAATCACGTTTGATAAAAAAACAAGAATGAAGCCAAACTAACACTTCGATCACCCAAAATACCTGGTGAAATTTTCTGATCTTTTAGTATGTGATTCATATGATAGTGTTTCAGAGAAGCCTAAAATCAATTTTGAGATCAATCCGACAAAAAATTATTCAACCAAAATTAGGGTTCATGAACAAGAGTACACGGATTTTTCTGATTTAATTATGGAAAAAGAAAATAAAATGGCCATAATCTGTATTTACAAGGCCGGCTCAACACTTATTGAGGCCTAATGCAAATTCTGTAGTGAAACCTTTTTAAAAAAATTAAATCCTTGCAGTTAATGATAAGTTTTTATACCAAATGGACTAACTTATGTCTGTTAATGTATGAAACATATCAAAAAGATAATATATAAAAAATACAAAATGGACTTTTTTTTTTAAAGAAAAAAATTGTTTATGTGAGAAACTTAAAGCAAGGGCCTCACTTGCTTTACCCTTGGGCCGGGCCTGTGTATTTATTTGGCTTTCATACCAATTGAAGGATTTTACCTAGAATCAATTATAGACACAAAATTATAGCCTATTAAACACATTGATCGAGAAAATAGATCATGAATTTGTACCTTGCATGATTCCGGAATCCATCATGTTGTTCAACACCGAATTAGAGACAAAGGAGATATGTGTGTGAGAGAGAATAGTTTCCCTATACTTGAGAAGTTTTTGTACGTAATCTGCTTATTCGGGAGTAGTTTTATATTTTTACCAGATGAGAGTAGGGACCTCTCAACAGGCTGCTAATGAATAGCTTGACCCATCACGAGTCACTCACAACAAAAGCCTAATTACAATATTCATAAATTAACCAAGTGCTATATTATAAACCATAATAACATAATTGATATATTAATAATTTAAACAATATTTCAATTATTACTTAATGCTAATCCACATACTACACTACACTACATATATTTGAATTAATAAATTCAACATGCTTTGGTAGCCCTCTCCTCTCGGTGCAGCTTTGCCTATAAAATATTAATTCATCTCTCCACTTTAGGAATGAGCTTAAAATCTTGCATGTATTTTTCGGCAAACGCCAACTTGCCCTGAAGGTTGTTGCACAAGTTGCTAAAACCAACTTGCCCAGAAGGTTGAAGCACAAGTTGATAGTTCAATAAACTCTCAGCACTATGATATACGGATGAAAATATTTTGCCCTATTTTTTTGTCACATTATCTGTCCCCCATCAATAACAATTTATAACTTAATAAAATAAAATCATAGCTTATTAGTACCTATGCATATCTTCAACCTTTGATTAGTGGAGGACACTGAGACACCATTTTTTGGAACAAAAAAATTTTGTTTATGATATACATGAGTAGTGGTAAAAGAATGAGGATCACCTGTTCTATTTTGATGTACCACATCATGTTTCAATCAATAATATTTTGCAATGTAAGTTAAAATTTTATTTAATATTAAAAAAATAAAATACATGATAAGATATTATTGATTGAGACATGTTATAATACATCAAAATAAGATTGGAGATCCTCATCCGGGGTTAAAATGCTTCTCGATCGTCTTGTGTATAGTTTCATATTTAAATGAGTTAACCTCCACCCTCGAGAATATGGGTAGATCTAGGTCTAACAGCGTTAGTAAAAATAAGTGATTCTAGGTGGGGTGATGGAGCTGTGACCCAATTTCTTTCGTGATAAATATAATTCTTTAAAGTAATAAGGTTTTTATAAGGTTGAATGAAATCTGCATTCTCTAGTAGAAGAGAAGTTTACTGTATATCAGTGGCACGGACAGCACAACTGTCACAAAAAGGTCTGGTGCATTGATTGCATGGCTTATAGGTTAGGGTTATTTGAATGCACTGATGTCTGATAGTACTGTAGGATGCGGAAAAAAGTACAAACGCATGTTCAGGACAAAAATTTCTTAAGTATAGTAAACACTTAAATTTATAATTAATATGTATACAATTGTCTGAGCATGTGAAAAAATGCCTATTTTTTTCAAATGTCTTTACTTATATATGAGTTATATCAATTATGGATGTAATTGTTTATAATTTAAAGGTGTTTATCAAATAAAAACTCAAGAGGAATTACCACTGTGTTAAGGATATTGTTTAGTAATGCCATTAATAACGATACTTTGTGGAGTTCTTACCGCGTTCAAAGTAGCTTGGGAGCATAATTTTTCAAAGCTTTGGGTTGAGAGCGACTTTGAGGTCGCGGTCATGTTTGTAAAGCAGGGTTACCATTAATCATCCCATCCTTATGCTTCAATAGTTAAGGCCATTACTGATATGTTCTCTTACTCTTGGGATGTTGGTATAACACACGTTATCACTTTATTACTTTCTTTATACAATATAGATGTTTGAACATTACAAAAGAGGATACCATACGCATCTTTTTTTTTTTTTGGTGTATTTTTGAAATACGTGTATACCTAAAAAGATAAAAAGTAAGTGAGAGATAGAGATAAATACATACGATGATGACAACCAAATGATGATGTTGCCTTTTGAAGATCTTATGGTTGAATTCAAAACAAGTTAATTTCGTGTTCTTCTTTGGAAGCAATATGAATCAACATAAAAATGAAGAAAATAAGAAAATGGTGAAGAAAGAGATGGTGTAGACGCCACAAACCAAGAAGGTTTGATAAGCCAAGTGATGTTCCCCACAAGAACCTTGGATTCTTGATAAGAACTAAGTTTGGTTCAACCAAGAATCTAGAAGAAACAATTCTCACTCAATGGAATTTGATCCAAAGTAACATCAAAGTTGTATTTCTCAAGGTTTTAGGTGCATACATATAATAGTCATCCAACTCTTGGCATCCAAAGACAAGGCATAACCCCCACTTTGAATGGCCTAATTCCTAACTTGATGACCACTAAAACAAAATCAATTCAGCCCCCAAACCAATCATACACGCCTACCCTTCCTTCTTCATGGGTGGTTACACTTTGTTTGTCAAATTAAAAGTGTAACACTCAAATAATTGAAGGCAGTCCATCAAGCACTCATAACTCACCATCAAGCAATTGAATTCAGCCCCAAGACACTCAATGTCACGCCTACCACTTGTTCTTCATGGGTGGTTACACTTTGTTTGTCAAATTAAAAGTGTAACACTCAAACAATTGAAGGCAGCCACCAAGACACTCATAACTCACCATGAAGCAATTGAAGTCAGCCCCAAGCACTCAATGTCACGCCTACTCTCCCTTCATGATGGGTGGTTATACTTTGCTTTGCAAATTAAAAGTGTAACACCCATAACTTACAATTTATTGACTCAACTTAATGAGGAGTTTCTTATAGCATGCAAGCTAAAGATTCCCTCCCCAAGACTCTCTAATTCACGTGTAGCTTCATGGAAAATATGGGCTAGACCTTCATGCAACTCTTAATGTAGCCCACTAATAGAGAATGCCCAATTGGATCCACTCACATAACCCATTACACTTTATTGAATTGAAAAACAAAACAACAACTATGAAAGCAAAGTCACGCCCCCCTTGTCATCATTATGGGCCTCTACTTGACTAAGATAAGTTACCATCTTGGGCTCTATTCCTTCTAGACCTGAAGTTGGGCTTGCTTCCATAAAGGTGGTCACCATTTGTTCTAAGACTTCTTGGGCTTTCTTGGTTCTTGATCTGGTCATAGGCCCACCAAGTCCTTGAAGTGCTTCTAGGTCCATACTCCTTATTGGGCTCATATCATATGGTGTCACATATGGTATCCAAATTTTGATGTACAAATAACATAATTGTTGTTTATATATTTGCATTCTGATTTTATCATGCAGGCATATGTGAGAGATGTGTATTTCAAAAATACATGTGTAAGTACCATTTTTCAATTCTATTATTACACAATGGTTTTGATAGAAAAGATTGTTATGTTGGAGATAAGGCTTCTTTAAATAAGTTTGAGTGTAAAGTGAGAAAGTAAATGTGTATCTATTTTTGATTAATTAAAATGAATTGATATTTCAATGCAGTTTAACTAATCAATGGTGTGATACACTCTTACTTGCCCATTATACATTCAATCTCACTTTAAGGGAGTTTAATCCTAAATTGCTCCCATGTTAATTTGATATATTAAAAGAAGTTTACTTGAATCGTCTTGACTCAATATTTGAAATGAAGCAATTTAATTTGTGCACAACTATAATAAATATGAAACCACATAGACAACATTACTCGTTGATAATAATAGTGTCGGTGGGGTTAAATCCACGGGCAGAATATGCAAACTGTGTCAAGGCAAATTTTTTTTTTTTATATTCTAACCTTTATATATATATATATATATATATATATATATATATAAATTAAAGTCTGAAAAGCAAATAAAAAAGAAATACTGGCATCCGAATTCACACATCAATCCGAAAAAAGACAGAGAAAAACCTCCAACGATTGCCTAGAACCAAAAACCAACAACGAACCTTAACCATCTCTAACAAATAAAACATATATTTGGATATTATTGGGGCTGTCCCTGAAATTTTGGATGTCATGTGCGAACTATGAAATGAGTGTCCTATTTTTTATAAGTTATATATATATATATATATATATATATATATATATATATATATATATATATATATAGATTATCAAATGCATATAGTTTTCAAAATAAAAGAGGTGTAAAAAACGATTCATCAATTATTTTAATATAACCTCAAGTGAAATAATATGTCATAGAAGAAAAGTTAAAAATTACATCAACATTGAAAAGCTCAAACCAAACCAAAACTATAATAGAATTATTGCAAAAGTAGAGTTATATGTGTATCTATTCACCCGAACATGTAGCAATTTGAGTAGCATCCCAAACTAACAACATCATCCACCGATAACACATGAATCACAAAGGATAACGAAAGAAAGTGATGCCCTCTTAATCTTTAAATATCATCCTCCTTGCATTTTTTGATACAAAATCATTAATAATCTGTTCATAATCAAGATTCTTTAAACAATCATTTTCAATAGAAATCAAGGCAAAACTATTTAATCTACTTTGCGACATTATAAATCGCAAATAAGATTTTAGCAATTTCAATTTTGAAAAACTCATCTCAGCAGATGCAACAATAACGGAAATAGTTAATATTATTCTATAAGCTATGCATGAATTAGAAAAACAGTTAAATGTCTGTTAATTATATAATTTTTTATTTTTAATATATATATATATATATATATATATATATATGCGAAGTAAAAAAAAAAATTGGTGTCCTCTAAAAAATGAGACCCTGTGCGATCGCATATCCCGCACACCCTCAGGGCCACCCGTGGATATTATTTTATATGTAAGTATCATCACTATAAGTTCTCACTAACACTTACAACATGCCATGATTCTGATGAATAGAAACCTAGCTTTGGGCTTTAGCCCCTTCTTTACACCAAAAAAAATAAAGAAACCTAGCTCGTCTCTCTTCTATGGAAAAAAAAAAAAAACAAAAATAACTGGCCGTGGAGGCAGTTGGAGGCTCTATCATGCTGCTGTTGAGGGGTGATGATTCTATCTAAGCGAACACTAAGGACCCACGTCTCATCTTAATTGTTTGGGCAACACATTCGATTTCCTCGTATTAAACAAGGACAATCATGACTTACAGAATGCCAAAGAAAAAAGATTAAAAAAAAAAAGGCTGACAAATTTGGCATCTAGGATTTTAATTTTTAACTGACAATGCCATCAAAGCGTGGCCATGTGAAAGAGTTCCTTAGCTCTAAAATTGTGCTGCCTTTTCCACCACATAACTTTAGGGTTTGATGCCATGCCTCCTTGATGGTCCCCTCACCCTCAACCCTTCGTTCTTGCTCTCTCACTTTCCCAAGAGTTGACAAAACAAGAATTTGAAAACACATAAAATTAGCAACCTCTAGATCCCAACAACTCTGACATCTTCCCTTATTAGGAGAGGTGGCTGTACACTGTAGCCCCTCTGCTGTATTTGTAAGTGTTAAGTAAGTAACCTTTGTTCCTCTATAAAGACCACGCTGTTTTATTTTTAATTATATTTTCATTTTACATATGTTTATATAGGATTTGTTTATTTTAGATTCTGCAAAGGTAAAATCACGTGTGAAAATCACGTTGGGAGAAAGTTCCTCTCACAAAGCTTCCAAAATAATTATCTCAGGAAACGTTATTTTCACGTTTGCGTTGAAAATAATCTAAACCAAACAGACACACAGTCATCATGTGTAAACGATTTTTTTACTAAAGTTTTTAAATATAAAATAAACTAATGTCTGCATTAGTGCATTATGCAACTAATTTTTTTCAATCTGGAATTATCCAAATAACTAATTTCACACTCATTCAGTACTTTCACTTACTATTTACTTTGAAAAAATAATTTTATTTCCTTAACAGTTATTAACACATTATAATTCGGTACATGGAGTGAAAACACCGAGTGCCTTCGAGATGGGTTCGAGGTGTTTACGGCCCATTGGTTGACGAAATAGGGACCACAGCATGTGGACTGCGAATACAGAAACCTATTGTATTATGATAAATAAAAATACCAACTTGGTGTGTTTTTTTACGGACATTCTTGGTGTTCTTGATTTGCTTATTTCTGGTAATAGGTTTCATAATTTTGGATTTCAGCCTCGTTATTAACACAACCGAAGAAGCAATAGCATAGATGTTATATTATATTTTTAAAAAAAAAAAAAAAAACATAGATATTGTATGTATTTGCAGCTAGATATTAAGTATATAATTTTCACTATATTTTTATAAATTTTCGTTAATCTATACAAACATTTTTTCGGTTAGTAATGCAATGCTCACCTAATTTTAAATTAGGAGTGATGGTAGTAAACTCATTTTAGACCATAGGATTCAAATCTCTAATATTATAGTTAAAAGTTGAGTTGGAGTCGCACACTTTTTAGTTTTTAATACCTTATTTACTTAATTATCAATTTGTGTTTTAAATTTTTAGAATAATAATATAGAAAGGAAAAAAAAATTAAATAATATTTGGAAACCGAGCATGGACGCCTAGAGAGGACAAGATACACTTTATCATCAGCTAATATTCGGTTTCCGAGTGGATCTTCCACACATTTTCTGTCGGCATGCTCTTAGTGAGAACATTTTTGGTGCCCACTGTGGGTCCGAGACAAATTTACCCCAACCACACAACTAAAAGGATTGTTTAAACATGAAGCAAGAACAAGGGAATGAGGACAACATACAATGAGGAATGAGGAAACAACTGATCATAATCCATAGTCGGTGACAGAAGACACAATAGCTAACACTCCTATGGTTCATAATCTCTTCAATTAATGCAATAGAGAGGCTTTAACGCAAGAATGAAGAAATGAGGAAGCACATGGAGGACATACAGAAATCATACAAATGAGGAGCAAAGCAGAGAGAGGACAGAAACGTCACATGCGCAATCCGAGAGACAACATCATCAACGATATCGCCTTTCCAATGACACGTTCTCACACCATGAGCCTCGATGTCAGGTGCAGACAGGAGAACCACAATATTAGGGTTGCCATTTTCAGATGAAAATATGAACACGCCATTTCCTGATCACTTCAAAGCCCAACAAGTGGAGCGTAATGATGTCAGTACATATCCATAAGATGGTTTATGATTTATCCTCTCTACTCTTTTATTATTTGTACTAAAAGGATGAGCCTTTTCAGAAAAACTACAAATAGCAGTTGCAAAGTTGGTGGAGAAATGTGCAATCGTGCTCTGCCGCTCGGTATTTCCTCAAAAAGTTTGGCTATATATCATTTAGTGAAGGATATAAGTGTAGCCATTTACACGTTCTCATTTACACGCTCGTTATTTCTTCATGGTTGCTTCTTGTTCTTTTGTTTTCAACAATCTTAACAAGCAACCGTAAGTAATACAAATATCAGAAAACTTGAAATTTGTATTGAAAGTTTGTTGTCATTAAAACATTGAACGCGAGAGGGTCTTTGACTCAACAATATATAATTCCAAGCTGTTGCAATTCCCACCACAAGGGGAGACCCCGAAGAATGCATACTAGAGAAACCATTGTCGCTTTCACAAAAACTATGGCCATGAAACAGAAGATTGTTGGGCATTGAGAAACCAGATTAATCATGCGAGGAGGGAGAATCATGAGAGAGGGGGAGAAAGGAGAGAGATGGAGGGAGGGAGGAGAGATAAAGGTGAAGAGAAATAAGGATTAAGAATACATCTTATCCAATTTTATATGTCATGCATGCTACAAATAAATAAAAAGTCACACGAAGTCCCACAAAATCCACCTTAGAAAATAGTCTATTATTGAAATTAGGAAGTTATTCAATACCACAAGACTTTTTGTTACTTGTAAAAAGTCTTGATTGAATACCACTAGATTTGGATATCCTCTCTAAAAAATCCTAATAGTCTTGATTGAATATCACAAGACTTTTTTATCATAAAAAAATCTTTTAAAATCTTTTAAATTCCCAATCCAAATACCTCCATACTTTCTCAGGTTACAGAGGATATTCATTGGTCAACAATTAATTTCAATTAATGACGATGGATATCATCTAGTTACCAGTTACATAACTGAAAAATATTACAAGATTGATCCTGAATAGTGCAATTTACATTGTCCATCTTATCACAACCAACCTTGTGCCTCTACCTTAAACCACCACAAACCACACTACCCCGTCACAGCCACCCAAATGTGTTCCATTGCCAAATGCCGTTGAATTTCGTCACTGACCATTTTCCACCACCACCTCTCCCTCTCAGTCACGCTACCAATTTGACCCAAGCAACGACACCCTTCCTCACCTCAACCATTTCTATTTGCCCCAACTAGAACTGTCAAGCCCATACACCATTATCTTTCTCAACAACCAAATAAAAAAGTAGATCTGACAAGCGAACACGATGACAAGATCTTCAAGCACCACAAGAAAAGTTTAAATAGCCACCAAAAATAGCGACCTAATTTATACGGTCACTATTAATAGAGACCGCGCTGGCGACCGATTGGCTAATTTTCTGAAAATGTTTGTGGCTTGACTTTAGCTACCGAATTAACGATCGAATAAAGTGGTCTCAAAATAATCGACAGCTAAGTCGGTCACTAAATGATAAATTATAAAATTCAACTTAATTGACCATTTAGCGACCAAGTTAGCGACCAAATATAGTCTAATTGATCTAATAAAATCGGTCACTAAACCCACTACGTCAGAATCGACCTTTAATAGCGCACACTGAACTATTGTTTCAGGTGGAAACGCTTAAAAAAATGAACATAGGTGTTTAAAAGCGCTTCCACAAGGAAACTTATTAAAAGATATACCTTTAATAGTGTTTCCTCAATAAAACGTTATCTTTATCCCATGCCTTTTGTTAAAAAAATGCGCCCCAACTTTAATAGCGCTTCTTCAAGAAATGCTATTAAAAGATATAGTTTTAATAATGTTTCCTCAATAAAGCGTTATTAAAGGAATCACTATAATACCGTTTCCTCAAGGAAGCGTCATCTTTTACCTTTTTTAAATAAAAAAAATGCGCTCCACCTGGATAGTGTATTGATGTATGTTCGTAGTCCTCTACTGCGTTTTCTACTATGGTTTTCATAGCACTCAATCGCATCCTTT
Organism: Ammopiptanthus mongolicus; assembly: GCA_039655645.1. Lineage (NCBI taxonomy): Eukaryota > Viridiplantae > Streptophyta > Magnoliopsida > Fabales > Fabaceae > Ammopiptanthus > Ammopiptanthus mongolicus. The sequence goes on along the minus strand of CM077343.1, from coordinate 13,332,965 downwards.
GGCTACTTTTTGTTATGAGTTCACTCCTTTTTAGTTTTCAAATCATGATACTGATGACATTTTCTTTTTAGTTTTCAAATCTAGATCCTAAAGTTTGGGGTGTCTAAGAGAAATGTCGCAATTTATTTATGTCTCCGCTCGAAAGTAGATCTGACAAGCGAACACGATGACAAGATCTTCAAGCACCACAAGAAAAAGTTTAAATAGCCACCAAAAATAGCGACCTAATTTATACCGTCGCTATTAGCGACTGCGCTGGCGACCGATTGGCTAATTTTCTGAAAATGTTTGTGACTTGACTTTAGCTACCGAATTAGCGATCGAATAAAGTGGTCTCAAAATAATCGACAGCTAAGTCGGTCGCAAAATGATAAATTTTAAAATTCAACTTAATTGACCATTTAGCAACAGCGTTGGCGACCGATTGGCTAATTTTCTGAAAATGTTTGTGGCTTGACTTTAGCTACCGAATTAGCGATTGAATAAAGTGGTCTCAAAATAATCGACAGCTAAGTCGGTCGCTAAATGATAAATTCAACTTAATTAACCATTTAGCGAGCGAGTTAGCGACCAAATATAGTCTAATTGATCTATTTGAAATCACATAGCGATCAAAATAAAGTCGGTCACTAAACCCACTACGCCAGAATTGACCTTTAATAGCACACACTGAACTATTGTTTCGGGTGGAAACGCTTAAAAAAATGCACATAGGTGTTTAAAAGCGCTTCCACAAGGAAACTTATTAAAAGATATACCTTTAATAGCGTTTCCTCAATAAAACGTTATCTTTACCCCATGCCTTTTGTTAAAAAAATGCGCCCCAACTTTAATAGCACTTCTTCAGAGAAACGCTATTAAAAGATATAGCTTTAATAATGTTTCCTCAATAAAGCGTTTTAAAGGAATCACTATAATACCGTTTCCTCAAGGAAGCGTCATCTTTTACCTTTTTTTTTTAAAAAAATGCGCTCCACCTGGATAGTGTATTGATGTATGTTCGTAGTCCTCTACTATGTTTTCTGCTATGGTTTTCATAGCACTCAAACGCATCCTTTGGCTACTTTCTGCTATGAGTTCACTCCTTTTTTGTTTTCAAATCATGATACTGATGACATTTTCTTTTTAGTTTTCAAATCTAGATCGTAAAGTTTGGGGTGTCTAAGAGAAATGTCGCAATTTATTTCCATTTTTATGTCTCCGCTCGAAGAAGGTAAGTATGAATTCTTTCCTTTTTCATTAGAAATTGTGATACTGATGAAATTTTCTTTTTAGTTTCCAAATCCGAAGACGCAAAGTCTGGGGTTTCTAAGAGGAATGTCGTGATTTATTTCCATTCCTATGTCTCCATTTAAAGCAGGTAAGTATGAGTTCTTTCCTTTTTAATTTCAAAATCATGATACTGGTAGAATTTTATTTTTGGTTTTCGAATCCAACGACGCAAAGTTTAGGGTTTCTAAGAGGAATGTCGCGATTTATTTTCATTCCTATGTCTCTATTTGAAGAAGGTAAGTATGAGTCATTTTCTTTTTGGTTTCATATCGTAATACTGATAGAATTTCTTTTTAGTTTGAAAATCCAGAGACGAAAAATATCGAGTTTCTAAGAGATAATGTCATAATTCCTTTCCATTCTTATGTCTCCCTTTGATGAAGGTAGGTATAAATTCTTTCCTTTTTAGTTTTCGAATCGTAATCTTGCCCAAATAACTGATTGTGTTCTGTGTTGAATGTTATTTCATAGCTTTTAACTATAAAAAAAAAAAAAACCAGAATCAACATCAATATGCAGTGGACTTTTAAATACCTAAGTTGTATTTGTATCATTGAAATCACTCACACTCTCTTTTGGTATATATGTGTCCTCGTTGGATTCGTCCAAGTCAGGTTGATTCACTAACTCTCTATCAACTTATTCCACGCCGCCAGCAGCATCCGCAGGAGAATCATCAATGAGATGTGGCTCAACATGCAGCACTATATGTAGCCCTGCAAACTCATCATCTTGGTATGTAGCTTCTTTCTCAACCTGATTGACTATGTTATCAGTAATTGTACTGTGAACCTTTGTCTTAATGACACCCAACCAACCTTGATGTCCTTCGGGATATGGCGTGTGATAAACCTGCTCCGCTTATTGTGCAAATATGAACGGGTCATACGCCTTATTAAATCTCTACGACTGCCTAACTTCAACAGTGAAGAAGGGTGACGGTTGGAGCAGTGACATAAGATCGATGAGTGCTAGAAGAAAAAAATAACAAATAGCAATGATTTTTCTAGGTGGCCACTATTTGAGGTTAACATTCGATATTTTGAAGTTATTATGTTTATGCTTGAAAAAATAAAGGTTCTAAGGAGTTTAGTTAGTTTGGAGAGAGGCCAATGGAAGTAGTCTTCCTGTGATCAACATGTCCAATAGTTATGATATTAATTAACATGGAGTTTTCTATCAACAATAAGATGAAAGGCAAAAAGTAAAAGTTTAGACTTTTCCCAGCAAAGAATAAGAAGCCATCATTCCAATCACGAACAAAATATATTGGCCTGACAAATCCAATAATTGTTCTCCCAAGTTCAGAATAAGTTTCAAAATCTTCACCATGACTTCACTATGACTAGTAAAATTTGATTTTTTTTAAAATCAAATATAGTAAAAAGGCTGAGAGTGAAAAGGGAGCAAAATGTTGGCTTATGTTTGTGAAATCCAAATGTGAATGAAGGAGACAAACTCACTTATGTTCTGGTGAAAGTGGCCATGGATCTCCACCAAGGATTGGGAAAGGATAAAGAGGATGAATAATTTGCAGAGAGAGAGAGGAATGGAAAGGGAGAGAGGGTCCGGAGCAGGAAGAGTACATTTGCTAAGAAAGTGGGAGGAATCGCCAGGAAGTACAAGAGTTTATGAGAGCAAAAGTAGCCATTGAAGATGGAAGAAGAATATGCAGATTCCACAGAGGAAAAGTAGCCATAACAAAGACTGCACCCCAACTTCATCAAAGTGATAATTATTAATATGCGATAACATTTGTTCAGACCAGTTGGTTCAGATGAGGATTCCCTCCCCCTTCTTCAACAAAGTGATAACATCCCAACTTACAAGATAAAGACTATGATTTCCAACATTCTTGGCCCACATTTACTTACGAACCAACCTATTAATGTCATTGCAAGAATGGTTAGTATGTTAATTTATTATATAAAATTAAAATTATATATTTAATTAAAATCGGTTTGACCCAGCTAGTTGGACTAATCAATCTTGAACCAATGCTTTCACCTGTTCTCAATAACCAATTGTGTTTTTAAAACATTGATTATAAATAAATCTTTACCCATATATTCAACCTATATAGGAATTAACTTTTAACATGTCCAATAGTTCTGATATAAACATGGAGTTTTCGCGGCCAAGAAAAATCTCTATAATCAAAACTCTTAAGAACGAAACCACCCTCACAGCCATAGAAGTAAATACACAGCACAACAAAGAGAAACAAAGCGTCAAACCTAAAATCCAATGACGGCCGGAGTCCCAATTCAGAAATTGAACTCAAAGAGACCCCACAAATCAGCCATCAATCTTGAAATCAAAGTACTCAATCCCCCCCTCTAACTTGAGGCACAATACGAGTAGCAAGGGGGGGAAAGGTTAGTGGGAAAAAACTTTGAACCAGAAAACGAAAAGAGGGAAGCAAAAATAACGTAATTGGGCAGAGCAACGAAGAAGGAGGGAAAGAAGAATGTCCTAGGTGCAAGGGAAAATGATGCTAGAACGGCGTGGTGGAGCGGGTGGAGCGGAGCGTGGTCGCATGCGTGAAGGTGCCAGAGAAGAGGACCAGAGCGTGGTGGCGGTGTGCGGTTGACGAGAGAGGTAACTAGGGTGTTTGGGGGATGAGAGAACAGGATAGAGAGAGGGAGAGAGAAGATCTAGATAGGGGGAGTTATGAGAAATTGAAAGAGAGAAAGAAAACTACGAAAGATAGGGAGATTTTGTCGATTTTTTTTTTTTTCAAATTCCGTCGTGTTCAGAAGGTTTCTTTCCATGGGAGGTGAAAATCTAATATTATTAATGAAAATTTGATGAAAATGACTAATTTGATATAACGTTGATAATTTAAAAAATCAAATTAAACTTCTATTATTTAAAAAATCAACTTAAAACTACAAATTAAGATAACGAATAAAAAATTTATTTTAGTCTTTCTCAAGCGGATAGAACCAAACATATGAAACAAACGAACCTAAATCATCCATTTTTGTAAATATAAGTGTTATACCCATATTGGTGCGTGAACAAAGCTGCCGAAGTAGTCAAACAAAAGTTATATATATATATATATATATATATATATATATATATATATATATATATATATATATATGTCATAATATTTATCTATATATCTTACTTAAAGTTTAAATATATAGGATCCACAAAAAATATAATAAATTATTTTATATTTATATCTTAATTAAATTAAATAGGTATGACTAAATAAAGGAGACGGAAAGAATTACTATGTAAAAAAGTACCTCCTTTGGTCTCTAATTTCATTCCTCCCATAATATAGTTACTAATTAATTAAATAAAAAAAAATAAAGATTAAAACATATTTTTCCCTATCCAAAAAAGTTTTCAGTTTAGTCTTATACTTTTTTATTTTTGGTAACAAGTTTAGTCCTATACTTTAATCATTTTATTTTGATACTTATCGCGTGTTGTCATTTATAACATTATGAAGTATATGAATCAAATTAAAAATAAATATTGTGTATATGGATGAAAAATATACATTAATATATTTCATAAAGGATGCTTATTTTCAATTTGATCCTCACATCTCACATTAATTTGGTCCTTCTACTGATGGCAATAAATTGTTGGAACTAAATTTAAATTAATTATAAATATAGGGATCAAGTTAAATTTTTTATATAAACTCCAAATTAAAATATGTGTGACATATAGAGATCAAACATATTTTAACCTAAACAAAATTATAAATATTCCTTAGTTGCAGTAACAATTACTTTCAAATACCTTGTAAATTTTCACTTTGCAATTATAATTTTTTAATTACAATGAACTTCTGATTATTACGTTTATTTTATCTTAAGTAATTAAGAAAAAATTATACATGTACCTATAAAAACACTAGCATATATAAAAAATTTAATGGATGGACAGAGGTTAGGTTGGATATACAACTGAATGGGGTAAGGATAATAAAGTTGGTGGGACTAGTGGTACACATCTCAGTTGAGAGAGAAAGAGGTAGAGATCAGTGATCAGGTGGGCCTGGGCTTGAGTAATAATTGAATGAATGAGATGAGAGAGAAACAAAATACTACATGGGATAGTGAGAGACAGGGAGCCACTTCGTTGGTACTACTGCCACTTGAGGAAAACAAGCTACGCGACCATTGCCTCGTCCCACTTCCATTACGGGAAGGTTAGTTTTTGAATTTCCTCCCCACTCATTGGCCTCATATGAGAGTGTTGGTGAGGATTAGATAGATGGATGGATGGATAGGCACGTTCTCAGTTTTTTGAGGTTGGACTTGTTGGGAATTTTGTCTTGGCTGTCCTATGAGGTGTCCTTATTCCGATTTTTGTTTTACAAAATGATAGTAAACAACAGTATAAAAGTTGGTGGTCTACCCGAAAAGAGTGAATTAATGTGATGAGTAACTTACCTTTTAAGATAAAGATGTGCATTTAAATTTAAAGGAAACTATTTTTACGTGGGAGGAAGTTGCATATTCTCAGAAACGGATCGAACCGGCCAGTTCAATCTGTGAATTGGTGAACCGATCCTAGTATCAATCCAGACACTCCTAAAAATCGCTTGTGTTAAAAAGTGGTGAGGAACCGATCAAACTGGGGTGAAATTGGCCAAACCAGTGAAAACCAATGGTCCAATGATTTACTCGAAAATTCAATTATTTTTTTAAAAGAAACATGAAACGACATCATTATACCTGAACTCTTTAGGGCTCGGCCACTTTCCTCCTTTTCGTTTCTCGTTCTCAGCCGCGCGAAGGTAGCAATCTTCATCTTCCTTGTTTCTTCGTCATCTCAGTCGCACAGTCGTTTCTTATTCCTTTTTCGTGAAACAAGGTTTGTTCTCTTCCTCCTCTGTTATCTTCACTTCGCAAACTTCTGCAGTCACCACGTTATCTAAGTGTCTATAACTATTAGCATTGCAATTCTTTCTATTAGCATTGTTTGGAAATATTGATATGTTTATTTAATAATTACACATATTATTCATTGTTCTTGTTTGGGAGATTTCATTAAACATTACACGGCGCCCTGGATGTTCTTGAAGAAGTCTTAATTAATTGGAATCAATAATATGTAAACTATTTTGTTAGTATGTTAGTTTATTGTTTTATTATTGAATATATTATATAAAATTAAAAACATATATTTAATTAAAATTAGTTCGACCATAGTTCTACCATTGTTGGACTATTGAACTGTGAACCAGTGTCTTCGTCGGTTCAATGATTGATCCGATTTTAAAACATTGGGAACTTGAATTACTTTGTTCTCCTAGGTCTAATGGAGAAAATTATATCGATAGTTTAAACAAACCAAACATGCAGAGACAGTCTGTAATTTTACAAAAAAAATATATATATAGAATACTATTTACATTCCTAATTATTTATTTACACTCTCAAACATTCAATCAGATTAATATTAGGTAGTAAATTAGAAATATATATAAGTAGTTATAAATAGATAATGTTGAGTCTTTAAGTGTCTGATAGACTTTTTTAACCCTCAGTTTTGATGAATTCAAACATTAAAATGATTAAATGAACCCCATGTATATTACTCATGCTCTCACTTAAGTGTGCAGATTGCTAGTGTGTCTATAAAGGCAGAAAACTCTTAAAAGATAAATTCAAATATTCCTTGAAGTTTCAAACGTCTAATCCCTAAAGTAAAGACAAGCGTCTATTCATATCTAGGATCAAACGTCTGAAGTTAAACGTCTAATGAATTGGAGAGCTAAGCGTCTAGAGGATGCCTCAGAGCTAAAGTCAAATACTCTAGGTGAGACGACCTGCCGTCCCATTAGTAGAACCTAAGATATTAACTAACCTTAATCTCATAATAAACATTAGCGCACCTTATAAATACGAAACGAAACGGAAAATTGAGCGCGGAAGCAATCAAATACACGGCACGCAACGCTTCAGAGTATACAGCTTAAAATATAAAGAAAATATATCACATACATCATTGCCCCATCAGTAGGGCTACAGTGTTAAAGTAATACATACAGAGTATATTATTACAAACCAAAATAAAAGTACGAAAAGTAGGCCGAGAGACAATCCTCCGGCTAATCACGATCGCTGCCCAACCTCTCGAGGCTCGGGTCCGTGGCACGTCCTCCGACGTCATGCTCATATGGAACGCCGTCCAGCTCTTCAGCAACTGGTTCCTCCTCGGGGTCTTTCCATAAAATTAAGTAACACATATAGAAAAATAAAGGGAGATAAGAAACATAAGTCATCAATATGGGAGAGGGGCATTAGTACAGCATATATATATACATCACACAACACAGATAACATATACAACACAACATCACCCATCTCTTAAGTCATCCATCACAATCATCTCAAACATCATTCTCTCAAATAAGCCTATAAGAGGGATACTAGTCCCAATGTATATGTTGTCTTCCCTATATGCATGTCGGCCGATACATCACGTCCCCAACTGGACATCCCCGTCGGGATTACATCACATCACATCCCGCCTCGGGATTTTAAGTAACGTCCCCAATTGGACATCCCCCTTTGGGACCAAATGTTGTGGTATCAAATGATATGAAAATGCAACAAACATCCATCGCAGGTTGATATCGGAACCTCACGCCTAAACACTCATCCACAACCACGACACATCGCATCACATCAACATCAACATCACATCAGCATCAACATCACGACGCCTTGCGTCTACGAGCTACAGCTCCACGGTCGGGACCACAACGATATCAACCCGAACAACATCAACGCTTACCATACTCTCATCAACACTCAACCAATCAATCACAATAAACATCGCAACAGAAGATCTTTCCAGTACAGTTATCATCATAAATTCAGACAATAGTTCATCAAACAGACAGTTCACCAAAATAAAATCAACAGATAATCAATTAAATAATTCAACACAATCAACCTCAATTAGTCTCATCATTCATAATATCAATTTAGCGGTGATAGCCCAAAGGTACCTACACCTAGGGTCTAGGCACTTTATCCAGGGCTCAACCTCTTGTAGGGTTTTAGGGTTCCCCTACACACACACACACACACACATACAGATATATATATATATATATATATATATATATATATATATATATATATATATATATATATATATATATACACTAAGCTTGCCTTCCCAACGATATTAGTTCTTTCTCCCCACCTTAGTGATTTCCTCGTGCAACTCCGGCTATGACTCCGTAGCTGTCAGTCGGGTACGCTATCGAACGTTCGAATCCTGTCTGATTCTATATAACAAAACACAACCAGAAATTAAAACAGTTAAATCAAAAATTCCCTAATTCCTTAGGATCAGCTACTGCCCCTATTTAATTAATTAGGCTAGGGATGTCTAAAAATTCCTAACTCTTGGATCAACGATCCTTAGGTATCCCTAAACATAATCAATGAAGGCATTAGCTCAAAAAAACGAAGATTTCTTCTACTGCACTATCCCTAGGGTTCGGCCCTATTGAATGAAAATATCAAGGGAGCTTCAAAAATTCTCATTTCTTCGATAAATCCCTAACTAAATGTGATAACCCTAGATATCAACTCAAAACATCAAAAACCAACCAAAAACCCTACCCTACTCAATAGGGGGTTTCGGCCCCTCTATGGTTAAATACCCTAGAGAGATTTCTTGGCTCTAAGCTTTGGAACATACAAGTATGTCATGAACCTAGGCCATAGAAATTGGTTTGGTATCAAAATGACTTTCCTACAATTTATCATGGATTTTTAAGGATTTAGGGATAAAAACCCTAACATTTCTAATCATGAAATTTAAAGGAGAAAAATGAGAGATTGAGAGAGATAGAGATGACAAGCTACCTCCTATGATGATCTCCTTCAAATTTGGTGAAGATTGCTTCACAAAATCTCAAGCTTTAAAGCTCCAAAAATGAGCTTCAATGGTGAGAAATTGAAGAAAAGAGAGAAAGAAGAGAAAGAAAAGGAGATGGGGGTTTTGGGGATGGTCCTGGTCGAAGGTGAGAGTGAGTGAGGATGTGAGTGAATTAGATATTTCTTAAGAAAACCTAAGAGTTAAGTTATGGTAAAAAGTGATAAAACGTAATTAGTAAAAACTAACCAAGGGCAATTTGGTCAATTCACGTCCTGACATCTCGAAAATCCTCACGACATTGGTGGGAGTCCCCAAATAATTTAACATAGCCTTGGTATGAATATTATCGGTTCAAGGTTTTCGAAAAACCCTAAGACAACTCGAATCGTCTACCCGAACGATTTTCGGCTCGAATATAAAATATTATTCATATTTTTGGACGTCAGGACACATTTTAGCAAAAAGGTTGGGGATTGAATTTTAAGACTAATGGTTCCGACCGTTAGTCAAAATGGGGTCTTGATAGTAGAAAAACACTATCATCCGAAAAAATATAGATCGGGCTTCGTTTGAGTTTTCTTCCCAAAACTTAACCATAACCTCCTACGATGGCGTAGAATGCGACTATGGTCTCGGAATAATTTATTTAGTTTTCTAGACCCTCCAATAAAATATAATTACTTAATTACTGATTAATTAGAAAAATCGTGGTGTTACATTACTACCCCCCTTAAAAAGAATTTCATCCTCGAAATTCGACGTACCTTAGAATAGATGTGGATATCGCTGCTGCATATCCTCTTCACGCTCCCAGGTTGCATCTCCTGTTATAGCATCCCATATGACTTTGACTAAGGGAATCTGCTTTCCGTGGAGTTCTTTCACCCTCGTACCTTCAATCCGTACAGACAATGCTTCGTATTCTAAGTTCTCCCTTACCTGGATTGATTCGGGCTCTATCACGTGTGATGGATCAGGATGGTATTTTCTGAGTTGGGATACATGGAATACATTATGAATATTGGATAGGTTAGGAGGTAAAGCAATTTGGTAGGCAACTGGACCAATTCGGCGAAGAATTTGAAACGGCCCAATGAATCTAGGTGTAAGCTTTCTGGATTTGATTGCCCTGCCGATTCCAGTTCTTGGAGTGACTCTCATAAATACATGATCGCCTTCCTGGAGCTCCAAAGGTATCCTCCTCTTGTCACTGTAGCTCTTCCGCCGATCCCATGCGACTTTCATCTTTTTCCGAATTTTCTTAACTTGCTTCGTCGTTCGCTGCACCATCTCTGGGCCTATTAACTGATTCTCCCCGGTCTCATACTAACAGAGCGGTATTCTGCATTTTCGTCCATACAGTGCCTCGTATGGCGCCATGCCAATACTCGAGTAGAAACTATTGTTGTACGTAAACTCAATCAGTGGAAGGAATTCGTCCCAACTTCCAGTGTTTTCCAAAACACAAGCCCTTAAAAGATGCTCCAAAGATTGAATCGACCTTTCAGACTGACCATACGTCTACAGATGATTAGCTGAACTCATTCTGAGCTTAGTTCCCAAAGCACCATTTAAGCTCTGTCAAAACCTAGAAGTAAATCTTGCATCCATGTCCGAAATTATACTCGAAGGCACTCCATGTAACCTCACTACTTCCTTGATGTAAATCTGGGTTAATATTTCCAAAGAATACCTTTGGTTGATCGGCAAGAAATGAGCACACTTCGTCATCCGGTCAACAATTGCCCAAACTGCATCGCATCTCTTTTGCGTCCTTGGTAGTCCCGAAACAAAATCCATTGCAATGCTATCCCATTTCCATTCTGGGACGTCCAGTGATTGCAATAACCCTGCTGGTTTCTGGTGTTCAATCTTTGCCTTTTGACACACCAGACAGGATTGGACATATTTTGCTACTTCCTTCTTCATCCCAGGCCACCAAAACATTCCCTTTAGGTCCGGATACATCTTTGTAGATCCGCGATGAAAACTCAGTTTGCTCGTGTGGTTCTTCCAAGGTCATGTTCCTAACTTCATTATCCTTAGGCACACATATCCTGTCTCCAAACTTCAGGATTCCATCAGTACCCTTCTTGAACTCTGAAGTCTTTCCTTCTTCTACCATCTAGTTCTTTTCCGGTAGGTACTGATCTTCTCCTTGCTCTTTCCAGATCAAGTTCAGAAATTCGCTAGTAATAGTGACCATTCCCAAACTTATCTTATCTCTGGATAACTCCACGTTCAAGTTCAGATTCCTGAACAGTTCCAGCAGTTCCAGTTCTTTCACCAACATAGCAGACATATGCAAAGATTTCTGACTCAATGCATTTGCCACCACGTTGGCCTTTCCTGGGTGGTGTTGTAGATCAAATTCATAATCCTTTATGAATTTCCATCAATCTCCTCTGTCGCATGTTCAACTCCTTTTGGTCGAACAAATACTTTAAACTTTTATGGTCGCAAAACATGCTGAATTTAGCGCCATAAAGATAGTGTCTCCATATCTTCAACGAAAACACTATTGCGGCCAACTCTAGGTCATGGGTTGGGTAATTCCGTTCGTGCACTTTTAGCTGTCTGGAAGCATAGGCTACCACTTTCCTTTCTTACATAAGCACACAACCCAAACCTTGATACGATGCATCACAGTACACATTGAACGACATTGATGGATTTGGCAAGACTAGTACCGAAGATGTAGTTAGCCTACCTTTTAGCTCTTGGAAACTAGCCTCACACTCTTATGTCCATTCGTACGCTTTTCCTTTCCTCGTTAATTGCGTCAGAGGTAATGCAATCTTCGAGAATCCCTCGATGAACCTTCTATAGTATCCTGCTAGTCCGAGAAAGCTTCTGATCTCGGTTACCATCTTAGGACTTTCCCATTGTATCACAGCTTCAACCTTTGCTGGATCTATCGCTATCCCATCACGATTAATCACATGACCTAAGAATTGTACCTCTTCTAATCAGAATTCACACTTGGACAACTTTGCATAAAGTTGTCGGTCCTTTAACACTTGAAGCACAATCCTAAGATGTTCCTAATGTACTTCCCGATTAAGGGAATAAACACAACAATAAACTTTTCTAAGAAAGGTCGGAAAATCCGATTCATGTAATCCATTAACGCTGCTAGAGCATTAGTTACACCAAAGGGCATATCCAGATACTCGTAGTGTCCGTACCGGCTCCTAAACGCCGTCTTCAGTATATCCTCCCTCTTGACTCGAATCTGGTGATAACTAGATCTTAAGTCAATCTTCGAAAATACCACAACTCCTTTCAACTGGTCCGTCGAATCGTCAATCCTAGGCAACGGATACTTATTCTTAATTGCCGCCTTGTTCAGCTGTGATGATCCACATACAGCCTCGAACTTTCGTCCTTCTTTTTGACGAACAGCACCGTCGCTTTCCAAGGTGAAGCACTCGGTCTTATAAACTCCTTATCCAACATGTCATCTAACTTCTTTTTCAACTCTGCCAACTCCGCTGGAGCCATTCGGTATTCCTGGTATGATGTCTAAAGCGAACTATATCTCTTTGCTGATCAATCTGGGAAAATATTTCTCTAGAAAGCATTTCCGAAATAGTCCCCAGTTAATAAGTTTTCCTTCTGCTTCGAGCATTCTCTGCTTGCCCTTCCACCATAATTCTGCACCTCCCATCAGCAAGAAGGATGCATAGGTCACCTTCTTGTCCTCGCGACAGTGCATTGCCGCGAAGATTTTCTCCAGTTAATGTATCCGGAGTTCTGCTCCCTCCGGATTGAAGTCACCATGAAACGGTGGCGGCTTCCCTTTCATAAAAGTACTCAATCCAGCATCTTCTGTCTCTACCTCGTCCGCGAGCCATTTAATTTCCCGTCGAAGAAATTGTCAGCTCACATTCGTAAGACATACACACTGCATTATCCCATACTTGCATTGTATGTCTTACAATGCTTCGATCCATAAGACATATCTAGTTTGTTAGCTAGGAAAGAAATGAAGAAAACAAGGGAAAAGGCAAAAAGAAGGCGCTCGCCTTGCAACCATATGCTCGCCCCGCGAGCCAGGAAGCCAGACTGATTAATAGAAAACAGCCTTACGGCCTCACGACGCGAAAACCATTCTCGCCTCGCGAGCCAGAAGGCCAGCCTGATCAGTAAAGAATAGCCCTTCGGCCTCGCGACGCGAAGGCTATGTTCGCTACGCGAGCCAGAACGCCAGACTGATCAGTAAAGAATAGCCCTTCGGCCTCGCCTGGTCAATTCACGTCCCGGCATCTCGAAAATCCTCAGGATACTGGTGGGAGTCCCCAAATAATTTAACATAGCCTTGGTATGAAAATTATCGGTTCAAGGTTTTCGAAAACCCTAAGATAACTCGAATTGTCTACCTGAACGATTTTCGGCCCAAATATAAAATATTATTCATATTTTTGGACATCAGGACACATTTTAGCAAAAAGGTAGGAGATTGAATTTTAAGACTAATGGCTCTGACCGTTAGTCAAAATGGGGTCTTGATAGTAGAAAAACACTATCATCCGAAAAAACATAGATCGGGCTTCGTTTGAGTTTTCGCCCCAAAACTTAACCATAGCCTCCTACGATGGCGTAGAGTGCGACTATGGTCTCGGAATAATTTATTTAGTTTTCTAGACCCTCCAATAAAATATAATTACTTAATTACTGATTAATTAGAAAAATCGGGGTGTTACACTAGGCAGTTACTCTACATAAAGGACACTGAATCTATTTTAAAGGATGTTACAAGAAGACTTTTTTCCTGGTATGACGGCGAGTTATACCAAAATGGAAACATCTCTACGCAAGGACAAAAGCAGTTATGCTGCATCAGATACAGTGAGAACTTCTCTGTTAGAGTACATACCAACAACTATCTACATTTATGAGCATTTATGACGATTCGAACGTTCAAATTAAAGAGATCAAGGTGTGGAGAATATCTTTAACATATAGAATTGAATGACGGCTATAAATAGAAGACCTGAAAAACTGTCTGGTGTATGAACACAGAATAACGAACATTACAAACTGCATTTATTCTCAATCATTCAATTATTCTTCTCATTCTTTCATTCATTATTCTTTGAGAAGTTATTGTGCTGTCTTTCAAAGCTCTTATCATTTATTTCACTCTCTAATTGTTTTCTGAAAGAATAACAAGTTGTAATCAAACTCTTTCACTTCATTTATTTCTAAAGAGACTAGGTAAAAAAAGAATACATACTTGTTTAGAGACTGCAAAGGTTAGGTCTGCAAATAATACTTGTTGCTATAAAGTTGGGCCTAAAGAGACTAGGTGTGCAAAAAAATACTCTATTGTAATTGTTAGTTATAGTGAAAATCTTGATGGTAGCCAACGACTGGACATAACCCAAGTTCTTAAGGGTGAACCAGGATAACTTCTGTGTGTAAATCTCTCAATCCCTTAAACTCTTTAGTTATTAATGTTCTATTTATCTGAGTGTCTAAAAAGGGGTTAAAGATGTACATACTAAATTGGTTTTAAAGTTTCTCTGTGTGGTTTCTAACTTAAAATGATAGACCACTCGTCTAATTCCCTTAGACGAGTCTTTTAAAAACGTTTTACATTAAGTTGCTCACTCAACACTCCATGAGTTTTGATTAAGACTTCTCAAATGCATTGAAGGAACTCAAAGAAAAAAGATATAGTCGATAATTGGATATTTGTATAAATTTCTCTAAGTGTGTAATTAAGCTTAATATGTGTTTGTATTATAATTGAAAAAGGTTTAGAAATCCTTATTCAAGATTCAAAATTAATAAGACAAAGTTCTAGATTTGTTTTTCAAGTGAAAAACTTATTTCAAGTGAAGTAATCGACTACTTTATAATTCCAGAAGCTAGAACTTTGTTTTACGAGTAAGTAATCAACTACTTAGCAAAAGTAATCGGCTACTTATTGTGTTCTTGAATCTTGAGTTTCTATTTGACTGAAGTAATCGATTACCTTGGTAAAGTAATCGACTACTTGAAGTTTGTTAAAGAAAAATGAAGCTTCTTGAAAGAAGTAATCAATTACCTTCTTGAAAGTAATCGACTACTTCAAGAATTTCAGAAACAGAATTTTAAATTCAAATGCTTCACTTTCTAAACCATTTTTCCTATAAATTGGCTACTCCGAATTATTCCTAAGGTGGGGTATCCTTATAGAAGCTTGATTCTAAGGTGGCGTATCCTTAGAGGTAAGGATTGAAGTTTGAGGGAGATAACTCAAATTCAATCAAGGTAAAGGTTGCAATTTCCTTTATTGAAGTTGCTTACCTGTAATAAACGCTTATTCAAGTTAGTGGAAATACCCTAAGGTTCTTGGGGACTAGATGTAGGTCACTAAGGTTGATCTAACCAGTATAAATCTTGTTTGCGATTCTCTCTTTTCCTTACTCTTTGTTTCTTGCAAATCATATTGTATATTGCATAATTCAATTTAGTTGTTTGAGGTATTATTTTAGATAACTTGAGTTAGTTACTTTGTTGACTTTCTCTTGTACATTTTCTATTATCTTTCAAAGAAGATTTCTTTAAAGAAAAATCTTTAAACGTTTCTTAAAAAGGGAGAAAGTTTTCGAAAATCCGACATACTCAATTCGCCCCCGCTTGAGTAGTGGCCATTAAATCTAACATAACAAACCCTTAATCTATTGTCTTTTTAATCATCTACTCACTTGCTTTCCAAAAATATTTTCAATTTGCAATCATTTTGGTGTTTTTGGAATTAACAGTCCCTTTCTCGTGTTTACTTTGATCATTTCAGTTAGTATCAGAGTTCAGCTTATAGGTTAAGCTCGTAACAATATAGAGGAAAATATCCTTAAACAGAAATGGCAGGAGAAGCAAGTACAATCAAAGACAGTTACATCACTGAAGGAACCTCAGTAACAAGGCGCCAACCTTTAATGGAGAAGACTACAGACACTGAAAAGGCAAAATGAAGTGGTTCATTGAGTCCACGAATTCTAATCTATGGGATATCGTTGTGATTGGTCCATACGTTCCACAAGATGATGTAGGAAAACCCATTCCTAAATCTAGATGGACAAATGATCAAAAGACCAAGTGGTTTTTGAATGCTAAGGCAACATAATATCTCTACCATCTCGTTTGTTTCTTGAGCAGAGCAGAATTTGACAAAATGAGCTCATGTGAATCAGACAAAAAAATGTGGGATACCTAGCTATAGCTCATGAAGGAACTGATAAAGTCAAAGAAACAAAAATCAGCTTGCTCTTCAAGATGGAAGAGGGATAGACTATATATCATATGTTTGGAAGATTTCATACTATCATAAATGGTATGAAATCTCTTCGTATGACGTATCAAACTGATGAGCATGTTCAGAAACTCTTGAGGAGTCTTCCAAAACAATAGACACCACTGGTAACTTACGTATCACAAGCTATGGACTTAAAGACCATGAAGTTGGATAAACTTATGGGAACTCTTCAAATACATGAAAAAGACTTGAATGAAGAAAATAATGACAAAAGGAGGCAAGTCTATTGATCTAAAATCTGACAAAGAGAGGAATCATCTAAAGCTCTTAAAGTAGAGGAATCACTAAATGAATTAGAAGCATCTGATGATGAAGAATCTAACGATGATGATGATGAATTATCTCTCTTGTCAAGGAAGATAAACAAGCTATGGAGAAAAGGAGTAAAACCAAGAAGGAATCAACCATTCAGACGATTCAACAAAGAAGGGAATCACAAGGAATCAAGCTTTTAGGAGAAGAATCAAATACTCTGCTACGAATGCAAAAAGTCTGGCCTTATCAAAGCAGACCGTCCACACCCGAGCAAGCAATCGACAAGAAAATTATTCAAAAAGAAGAAGAGAGGAATGATGGCCAGATGGGACCTAGATGAAAGTTATGATAAAAGTGAAGAAGAAGTTACAGAAGAAGTGAACTTACGTCCTATGGCTGAAGTAGATGAGTCAAACTCTCAAGTAACTAACTCTGAACTTAAGGACTTACAAGAAGCTTACGATGAGCTACTTGAAGAATCCAATTGTCTCTTTAGGGCTTTTAAAACACTTAAACGACAATATGTTAAACTCTTAAAAGTGGATGAACAAAAAGGTCAAGAGTATGAAAAGCTTACATAAGAGAACAAAAAGTTGAAGGATGAAAAGCCTAAGCTTGAGATCTCTAATGAGATATCGCCGTATGGAGAAGTTATAAAACTTCAACAGAAGGTAGAAGAGGTCACTTCACATCTCTCCAAATTTGTCAATGGGACAAAAAATATGAAAAAGTTCTTGGACTGTCAAAGAACTATCCTTTACAAATCTGGCATTGGAATGTCAACTAGATGCATCATAATGAATCTGGTAAATCCTCAAGGACACCTGATAAACATTTTTATAATTCTGTTAAATTATCTTGTTCTGTTAATGGCCAATTTGGGCATGTCACGTCTAGATGTCGTTAAAATACAAAAAAGAAGTCCTCACACACTTCTAGAACTAACACTAAAGGACACAAGAAAATTTGGGTACCTAAACATCTAATAATTCATGCTGCGTACATCCTTAATCGGACAAAGAAGACTCCAATCATGGTACCTAGACAGTGGATGCTCATGACACATGACAGGAGAAAGATCTATATTCCTAGACCTCCAACCTAGATATGGAGGACATGTGCCCTTTGGAGACAACCAGAAAGAAGTGGTAGGAATAGGAAAGATTGATATGCATCCTCTACCTTCTATCACAAATGTTATATTGGTTGAAGGATTAGCACATAATATGCCTAACATGAGTCAATTGTGTGACAGTGGATTGATCGTTTCTTTCCCAAAGATCCATGTATAGTAAAAATCAAGAGTGACAAGATCCTTTTCTCATCCAAAAGAAAGAAAAATATTTTTAAAATTGATGCGGAGGAACTCTCAAATCAACATGTAACATGTTTTGTGTCTAAGAAGGATGAAAAATGGATTTGACATGAGAAACTAGGACATGCTAGTATGAGGTTTATTTATGTAAAACCCGCCAAAAATGGCATAAGGTTTAGTTAAAAATAAATAAATAAATATAGAGGAAAGTTTTAAAATTTATTTGGCATGTTATTAATTATTTATAACATGAGAATATTAGTATAGTGTAAATAAAAAAAAATAACAATATTAATGTACATAAGAAATACAAATAAAATAAGGTGGTTTTCATGATAAAGATAGGGACATATTTTCCTTTCTATCCAAGTGTTAAGTTATGAGTTAACTTAACATCATGGGCTTTTCAGTAAAGGTAACGAAGTATAAATAGTTAGATAAAAGAGGATGGGCAGCCATTGGCAACCCTAGCAGAAGAGAACAAATGATGGAGAGAAGAAGAAGAAGAACAAGAAGAAGAAGAGAAGAATAAAGGGCAAAAGAGAAGGAGAAGATGAAAGAGTAACAACGGCATAGGAAGAAAGAAAATAGAAATTCAAGAATGTCAAACAAGGTGAGGAGTTTAGATTTATGGTTGAATTGATGATGCATTTTGGGGAAATTTGCAGGTATGATAATTTGGGATCTTAGGTTATGACATTGTGTGTTTTTGGCAAGAAATTTGTGTTAAATCGTTTTGATGTTGTTGATGTATATGAGTAATGTTGTTTGGTTAGTCAAGTATGAATGATATACAGAGAGTTTTGAGCTTTTCTTCATGTATTCGAGTTATTTTTGTGCATTGAAATGGTTGGATTTCTATAGAACTCGCGTTTCTGCTATTCTGTAGAAATCGCACCAGTGGTGGGCACCAAGAACCCAGCGCTGAGCGCTAGGATGACAGAGAGGGACTGATATCTAGCGCTGAGCGCCCAAAAACCAGAGCTGAGCGCTGGAGCACCCGAGAGCAAGACCTGAAAACTCGACCCCTACGCTGAGCGCCACTTTACCAGCACTGAGCGCCAGTAAGAGACAGCAAAATAATTATTTAGGCTTCTGTGTTTCTCCACTCTTGCTCTTGAAGAGGTAAGGAATTACAATGAGTTTAAACAAAGTAAATTAAATGTGGAGTACTATGATATCAAGGGAGGTTTATTAAAAACATGTTAGAAGAGATTATGGTGAAATTGGTGATAAAAGGAAAATTGTCATGATGTGACATGTATGTAGAGGTATGAACATGGATGATTTGAATTAAAAAATTGATGAACTATACGTTAAAGTTCTTTGTGGCATAGTGTGGGGTAACAAATAAGTTGATGAAATGTCGAACATATACATATGATGGGATAGTTATGATGTGCCAATAAAATGAGAGATTTGAGAGATAACATGATAATACTGCTTTAATGCTATTATAAGTAGGGTTAAGACATGTGTAATTAAGAGAAGTATAACTGGTGTTGTCTTATAATCTTGAGTATCATTGACTAATGTGAGAATGTGTTTGAGGGTCGTGAACGACTTATTTTTAGTTGGTGTAAAGTAATAATATCAAAAGAGAGGAACATAATTGCGGACTATGTTTATAGGAGGTGAGATTACGAAACACAAAGGGATGAATAGGAATGTATGAAAACTGGAATGAAGCTATATGATGGTGATTTAGCCAAATGTAGTGGTAAGATTGTTATGTGGTACAAGCATTTGTTTAAAGTGGGATAGTCAATGTTTATATTCTTGTTAAATCTAAGAATGGTTCTTCCTTATGATTAAGTTGGTTCTTATGAAAAGAATAGAGTATAGTTGCGAGCGTTACTGAGTAACTGTGCTAAATACGATAAGGAACGTTAGTTAAGACGGTCAATGTACACAACAATTATGAAGAAAGTATTTAAGTGAAAATGAAGTAGATGTATATGTGAATTATTGTTGTGTTCTATGTTTATGATGGTCTATGGGCAATGGCCATTTATTCACGTGTTTATTGAGTTATGAGGTTATTGTACTTTTTGTATATTGAGTTTTAAGGTTCGTAAGCGAAACAAATGCTTATTGTGGTGAACAAGGTTTACCGTGAAATTATTGACAAAAGTCAAGGTAAGGTCTATTGACTTAACTACGTATTTGCGTATAAAGCAAGTGTTGAAATGGCTATAATGTTGTCTACATGTATTTATGATTGAGATCATTATGAAATTTATTGATTATCGTTGTAATGGTTATGTAAGCTATGTTGAGGCACATTATGAAGGTGTGATATTGTGAGTTGATTTGCATGAACATGCCATGCATATGAAAAAGGATTTGGTTTTGGACATTAAGCAAGACTTGGTGTATCCGACCGGTTAGCGGACACCACCGGGGTATAAATGTGACCGCTAAAGAAGGGGATTCTAGTGAACAACCCCGAAGTTTGGAGGGATCTTGTGTAGTGACTGAGGTCACTTGCCGGTCAGCGGTTTTGACCGGGATAGAAATGCGACCGTCGGAGTGGGAGACTCGAGTGAACAACTCCAAGGGGATACACAAGCATCTTGCCCAATGCTAAATTGACATCATGGCAAGATATGATCAGCTATGTATGGTTTTTACGTTGTAATTTACATATTGGCATATGCTTAAATATATGGTTATATGTTATACTATTTGATGTTATGTTTTGTGTATCCCTCACTGAGTTCTGGAACTCACCCCCGCCCTTTTTGGTCCAGATTCAGGTACTTCATGAAGGAAGTCATCTCAGGAAATCCTCGCACGTGTGTAGTGCTTGGGTAGCTACTGCTGGCTCCTTTTGATTGGTTTTGTCATATATGGAAAATCTCCTTATTTTAGTTTTCAATCTCCTTATGATTTGTGAACTCTTTTGGTTTGTTTTTTTTTTTAAAACTTCGGTATTTTAACACAGGGCTGCCATGGCTTATATTTTGTATAATCGTTTACTCTGATAATTAGTGCTGATATGTTACATATCTTGCTATGATGTGACTTATACGTTATTGAAAGGCCTTGGGAATGGAACAACAGAGTTTCATTCTGGCCGGTCAGGGGCGCCTAGGTTGGGTTCTGACAATTTCAAAATTAAGAAAACATAACTTTGTGAGCTGAATGTTTGAAATATCTTTCAAAAATGATATCTTGTGTAACGCATGTCAGAGAGGTTAAAAAGAAAAATCAAGTTTCAAATCTAAGAATGAAGTATCCTCCTCTAGACCTTTAGAATGTTACAAATTGATCTTTTTGGTCATGTCAATGTTGATAGTATGGCAGGGAAGGAATATGGACCTGTCATACTCATAGTTGATGAGTATTCTATATTTACATGGGTACTCTTCTTCGCTTATAAGGATGACTCCTTTAAGGTATTATTCTATATTCTATAAGAAAGTACAAAATGAAAAGAGTTTTTGTCTCTTTACCATAAGAAGTGATCATGGAGGAGAGATTGAAAATGAGCAATTCAAACTATTTTGCTTAGAAGACGGTATCTCTCACAACGTCTCTGCACCTTGTAACACCCCAATTTTCTTAATCTTTTTAATTAATCAGTATTTAAGAAATTGTATTTCATTGGAGGGTCTAGAAAATTTAATAAATTATTCCGAGGCTATAGTCATGCTCTACGCCATCGTAGGAGGCTATGGTTAAGTTTTGGGCCGAAAACTCAAACGGAGCCCGATCTATATTTTTCGGATAATAGTGTTTTTTTACTATCAAGACCTAATTTTGACTAACGGTTAGAACCATTAGTCTTAGAATTCGACCCTCTACCTTTTTGCTGAAATGTGTCCTGACGTCCAAAAATATAAATAATATATTATATTCGGACCGATAATCAATCGGGGAGACGATTCGAGCAGTGTTAGGGTTGTTCAAGACCCATGAACGGATAATCTTCATGCCAAAACTGTGTTAAATCATTTGGGGACTCCTACCAGTATCGTGAGGATTTTCAAAATGTCGGGATGTGAATTGACCAAATTGCCTTTAGTTAGTTTTTACTAGTTACCTTTTTTTACTTTTACCTATTTTCTTAATGTCTTAAGTTAAATCTTTAAATATCAAATTCTCTCACACTCTCACCCTCATTATTTTCGAGCAGAAAACAGCAGCCCCAACCCCATCTTCTTCTTTCTCTTATTTCTTCATTTACTCACCATTAAAGCTCATTTTTGGAGCTTGAATCTTGAAGTTTTTGTGAAGCAATCCTCACTAAATTTGATGGAGATTATCCTAGGAGGTAGCTAGTCTTCTCTATCTCTCTCAATCTCTCGTTTTTCTCCTCTAAATTTCACGATCCTAAATGTTAGGGTTTTTGTCACTAAATCTTCAAAAATTCATGAAAAATTATAGAAAAATCATTTTAATACCAAACTGATTTCTATGGCCTAGGTTCATGACATACTTGCATGATCTAGCAAGGCTCAAGATGACACATAGGTAAAAAGATGACATATTTTAAAAGAATGGTAAAAAAGTCTAACTTTGTCACTCGAACCTAACTTATGACACCTATTTAACACAATATAAACTTAAAGGACCAGATAAAAAAAAAAAAGAATAATTAAGGGACCAATTAAATAGTTTTGCCAAAACTTTTCAAGAATCGTTTTCTTATTTTAAATAAATTTTGTTGGATACTCCTAATATTGTTGTTTAAAATACAATATGATATGACTTTTTAAATTTTCAATTAATGAGTTATAAAAAATAATATATATGTTATGTTTTTAGAGTTTAATTTTAACATATAAAATTTAGGATATCGTTCCTTTAAAGTGAGATCTTCCCTAAAATCAACAAATAAGAGGTATATTCATCGTTAGATGATGTAGTGGGTTCAAATCTGTATATACTTTATTAAATCAATGGTAAAAATCTTTTTACTTATTCACTTTAGAGAAGATCTCACTTTAGAGGAGTTTTTTCCTAAAATTTACAATATCAATTACTTATATATCACCATCGTATATATAAATTTTAAAGTAATTATTATAAATCCCAAGGGATTGGTCTAGCGAAGCATAACAAGGTTTGTATTCCGTATGTTGTGGATTCAAACCCCCACTAGTCCCCTTGGGAAGGGGTAAATGTAATTCCCTTCGTAAGTGCTCAATAAGTCCGGAGGTTTTCTCTGCCTTGGACAGGGACGACATCTCCTCACCCTAAATTTTTTTGTATATAAAAAAATTAATTATTATAAAAATAAAATATTTTTAATAATATGAATGTTTAATTGATTTGTACTGTCAATTAAAGATTTTTTATATTATCAACTAATTATAAATTAACTCATCATTAAAAATATTTGACTTTTAATTTAATTATCTTAAAAATCACTCATATCATGATTTTTGAATAATTTATATAATGTAAAAAATTTTACACTGATAATATATTTTAATTATTAATTTGTAAATTGTTGATTGATAATATTATTATTTTTACTCTCAATCTATTTTTTCATTTAAAAACTACAAAACACTCAAAAAAAAATTACTTTACTTTTTTAATAAATCAACAAAAAACTTTTTATTTTTAGGTTAAAGTAATATTTTGGTCCCTATACGTTACACAAATTCTTCATTTAGTCCCTATACGTTACACAAATTCTTCATTTAGTCCCTACAAGTAGTAGTAGTTAACGGATAATTAAAGATGATGGCATAACGGGAGGGACCAAATGAATAAAAATTACACGTATGAGAACCTTTTTAATAACTTTTTACGTATAGGGACTAAATAAAAAATCGGTGTCACGTATAGAAATCAAAATATTACTTTAACCATATTTTTAATATAAGTGTCGATGATGTCAACGATGATGATATCTCTCATAAAATCGACGAATCTATCTATCAATCTATCCTACGGTTTTTGAGCTTGCTTCAGTATTGTCAGACAAATCTTAGACCCACGCTCACGAACCTACACTAAAACGCAAGCCTCTGTTTTTATTTCTTTATTATTATTTACAGCCAAAGCCAAAATGGTTTTTGAACATAAATTTACACACGCTTTATTTTCGAAATTACTATCATGATGGATCATGTATAAAAGAGAGGTGAAGGAAAAAATAACTGATGATAATTTAACTTATATAAATTAAAATTTAATTGGTATGTAGTGTTAGTATAAAAAAAATTTATGCTGTCAACCAATTATAAATGTTACATCATTAAAAATATCTTATTATTATCATAATTATTTTAAAAATCACACATTGAATATTTTATAACTAGATTTTAATTATGGCAAGGGCATGTGTTGTGAAATGAAGATCACGAAACAACATTCAAGTTTGTATGAACATGAAACACAAATTTAAAGCACAACA
Source organism: Ammopiptanthus mongolicus (assembly GCA_039655645.1). Lineage (NCBI taxonomy): Eukaryota > Viridiplantae > Streptophyta > Magnoliopsida > Fabales > Fabaceae > Ammopiptanthus > Ammopiptanthus mongolicus. The sequence goes on along the minus strand of CM077343.1, from coordinate 13,308,560 downwards.
ATGCAAGAAAGATTTATGCAAATGAAACTAGAACAAAGAACAATTGAAAATAAGAAAAACAAATAAAGAAATATGAACACCAGGTTTTACGTGGTTCGGTCAATGCGAACTATATCCACGGGAAAGAGCAGCGATTCCACTATGATTATCAACAAAGATTACACCAAGTCTTTCTAATAGAAACTTTCCCACAACCTTCCATCCCTTGTACACCCATGTGCTTCCCACATGCCTCCAAGAATCCTAGATTGTAGTTTCTAAGCCTAATCACTTTCTACACTCTTGTTATAATCACTCCAAGAACAAAGTGATACAAATCTTTACAATAGAAATCTCCACTTATCTTGTCTATTCTTGCACACCCATGTGATTCACATCATGCCTCCAAGAACTACCCCAAGATAGCCCTTTCTACTCCTATGCACTTTCCTAATCTCTTCTTCATTTCTCCTATTACATGATATGTATATATATACCTATACAACAATCATTAATAGCTCCTTGACGAGTCATCAATCCAAGTGAAATCCTTTGATCCTTGTAAAGTTCCAATCCGCGTGAATCTTGGAGTTCTCTAACTTTCACAAATGATTTCTAACAGTCTTGATCGGCTCTGTTACTGGTATTTCCGCTTAGCTAAATTCCATTCGGTTAGCGAAATTGTGACAGAAACGAATACTTGAAGAAACCTCTGTTTTCGCTTAGCTAGCTCAAATTCGCTTAGCGAATTACTCTGACAGAAACTTGTGATTATGATTCATTCTGAGCAATTCTCCACCTTAACTCTAAACCGCAAATCTTAGCAAATCTTCACACTCAACCTTGAATGGAATACTTCACCTTAACTCCAACACCGAGAATATGAGATCTTCCTGCTGCTCTCCCACTTATTTTTTTCTTTACCCAGATCTTGTTCCTTCTCCACAAAGACTTCAATCTTTTACTGTTTCTTCTCCAGAAGCACCAAGAAGAGCACCACCATGAGCCACCGTGAAACCCTTCGCGTCTCTTATCTATGCTCCACATGCTCCGTTGTCATAGCCGCTGTCTTGTACCTCACACAGACCTTCGAAGCGTCGCCAACGCACCTAGGACCACCGCACAGAGCCACCGCCCTGCACCATCCCACCGCTGCGAGCTGCTTCCATCAACCGCCTGTCGTGCCTCTTGTTTTGTGCCATTTGCACCAATCTGTTCCATCATGAAAGGCACACGACAGCCAAACAAAGAAAAAACTTGAAACTAGACTAGAAGAAATAGAACTGAAAATACCTTTAGTGCATGAAGCACAAACGCATTTTCCCTTCCTTTTCAAAGGCTTCTATTTCCTTCTTTTAGCTTCCCTTTCTTGTCTTTAGACCCAATCGATTTCCTTCTTTTTCTCAGTTCTTGATTTTCTCTTTCTCCTCTCCATTCTTGCTTTTATTTCTCCACTGCATTGCTTCGTTGTTCCCACAGATGGCGCCACTTGTTGGGAAATCAAAGTCACGAAGCAACATTCAAGTTTGTATGCACATGGAACATAAAGCACAACAATGCAAGAAAGAATTATGAAAATGAAACTAGAACAAAGAACAATCGAAAATAAGAAAAACAAGTAAAGAAAGATGAACACCGGGTTTTACGTGGTTCGGTCAATGCAACCTACATCCAAGAGAGAGAGAACAACGATTCCACTATGATCATAGACAAAGTTTACACCAAGTCTTTCCAATAGAAACCTTCCCACAACCTTCCATCCCTTGTACACCCATGTGCTTCCCACATGCCTCCAAGAATCCTAGATTGTAGTTTCTAAGCCGAACCACTTTCTTTATACCCTCTTGTAACAATCACTCCATGAACAAAGAGATACAAAGCTTTAGAATAGAAATCTCCACCTATATTGCCTATTCTTGTACACCCATGTGATTCATATCATGCCTCCAAGAACTACCTCAAGATAGTCATTTCTACTCCTATGCACTTTCCCAATCTCTACTTCATCTCATCTCATCTCTCCTCTATCTCTCATCTCTTTTCTCATTTTTTTCTCATTTCCTATTACATGATATGTATATATATACCTATACAATAATCACAAATAGCTCCTTGATGAGTCATCAATCCAAGTGAAGTCCCTTGATCCTTGTGAAGTTCCAATCCGCTTGAATCTTGGAGTTCTCTAACTTCCACAACTGATTTTTAACAGTCTTGATCGACTCTGTAACTGGTATTTTCGCTTAGCTAAATTCCATTCGCTTAGCGAAATTGGGACAGAAACGAATACCTGAAGAAACCTTTGTTTTCACTTAGCTAGCTCAAATTCGATTAGCGAATTACTCTGACAGAAAGTTGTGATTTTGAGTCATTCTCAACAGCATGCTAATAATATACAACTCTTTTATTGTGAGAAAGAAAAAAAAAATATAACTAAAAATTATAGATTTGAGATGTAACACTACGCCAAATTCGATCTTTAATAGCGTGTATCTTTTTTGCATTTGATGGATCTTTTGAGCACTATCTATCTCGACGTTATTAAAGAGGGCAATCAAAGATAGCAGATTCAAAGCGCTATCATAGATGCACCTACAATAGCTCGTTTCCAGGGAAACGTTGTCTAAGTTTAAGATATAAGATAGCGCGTCGACGGGGAAACACAATCTAAGTATTTAAGTTGTGCTACTGGACGACCTTTACTTGGTACTAAGTTATTGTTTGAGTCAAAAGGACAATCAAAGTCATTAAATTTCTTTAATACATTTTCTATATATTGTCATTGAGATAAACATATATCATCACCATCTCTTGTTATTCTGATTCCTAGAATCACATTAGCTACTTATAGGTCTTTCATATCAAAATTTCTACATGAGAAACTCTTGGTGCTTTCTATCGATACCAAAGATTAACATGTCATCTACATATAAATAAATCATGACCCCTCTTCCTTTCTGGAATTTACTATCTACATATTTGTTAGACTCATTTATTTATATCCATTAGCTAAAACAACTTGATCAAACTTTTGAAGTCATTGCTTATAAGTCTGTTTTACTCCATACAAGGACTTATTCAATTTACATACCTTCTTTTCTTGACCATTAACCACGAACCCTTCACGATGCGACATATACACCTCTACATCCAAATCTTCATTTAGGAATGCAATATTCACATCCATTTGATAAATGACAAACTTTATTGATGGATGCAAGTGCCAACAACACTCTAATTGTAACAATACTTACCACTGGTGCATATGTATCGAAATAGTCAATAGCCTCTTTTTGTCTAAATCTCTTAGCAACTAATCTTGCCTTAAATTTATCTATGGTTTCTTTAACACCCCGATTTTCTTAATCTTTTTATTTAACTAGTATTTAAGTAATTGTATTCTATTAGAGGGTCTAGAAAATTAAATAAATTATTCCAAGGCCATAGTTACGCTCTATGCTATCGTAGGAAGCTATGGTTAAGTTTTGGGTCGAAAACTCAGACGGAGCCCGGTCTGCGTTTTTCCTTGACAGTAGTGCTTTACTACTATCGAGACCTAATTTAGACCCGTGAACGACACAATTAGTCTTAGAATCACGTTTCCTACATTTTCGAAAAAGTTCGTCATGACGTTCGAAAATGAAAATAATATATTATATTCGAGCCGATAATCGTTCTAGGAGACGATTCGAGTTGCCTTAGGGTTTTTCGAGAACCTTGAGCCAATGATTTTCATACCAGGGCTAAAATAAATCACTTGAGGACTCCTAAAAATGTCGTGAAGATTTTCAAATTTATCGGGACGTGAATTGACCAAATTGCCCTTCGTTAGTTTTTACTAATTACCTACTATTACTTTTACCTTTCTTAAACCTTAAGTCACCTATTAATACACTATTCTTCACCTTTTTCCTCCTCATTCACGTTGGCCAGCTGCTGCTGCTGCTGCTTTTCTTCTTCTTCCTTCTTCCTTCTTCTTCTTTCTTCTTCCTTCTTCTTCCTCCATTTTCAACTTCAATTTTCTCAAGCTTCCTCAAGCTTTTTCAAGAAAGTTTGTTAAGCAAAGTTGCTCCTCTCATCCTCCTCTATCACCTAGAATGTATAGATTTCATCCTTGAGCTCTCAATCTTTATTTTCTCGATTTATTTTCATGAATTTCAATTTCTAGATCTAAACTTCAAAAATCTCTAGAAAATTGTAGAAAAATCATTTTGAGACCAAACTAATTCCTATGAGCTAGTATCATCCCCTACTATCATAATCCAAGAGCTTGTAATGAAATAAAATCTCTAGCCTATTTATCAAAAAGGGGCCGAATAGTGCTTAAGGGGGGTTTAAGGGGTTTTGGTTCAAATCTTTGATAATTGATCATTGATTATGCATTAGGTATGCTTAAGGGTCATTGATCCAAGAGTTGGTAGAATTTCAATATCCCTAACCTATTTACGTAATTAAGGGCAGTAGCTAATCCTAGAGATTAGGTAGTTTATGGTTTCATTATTTTAATTTCTGGTTGTGTTTTACTGTATAGAATCTGACAGGACTCGAAGGCCCGATCGCGCACTCGATTGACTGTTGCGAAGCCGTATCCGAAATCTCTCTGGAAAATCACTAAGGTGGGGGAAAGAACCGCAATATCGTCGGGGAGGCAAGCTTTAAATAATATATATTGATATGCGTAGGGCGACCCAAACCCTACTAGAGGTCGTTTGACCGTTAGGTTGATTTTACTATATATTGAGGATGTTGGTGCTGTGATTGGATATTTGATATATTATATGTGATATGTGTATGATGTCTATTATATGCTATAATAGATTAAATGTTATTTATTTGTAAGTTGATTGTACTGTTGAATATATATTCTGACTGTTGTTGATGTCTATTGTGACTGCTGATGTCGGAGTAGAACTAGGCAATGATTTCTGATAAATCGGGTGATGAATGTGTAGTGAGAAAGTCGAGGTTATATATATGTTGTAGTGCTCAACCGAGTGATATAGTTGATCCGTCGATGTCGTGATGTGATTGATATCCGGTTAAGCCGGATGAAAGTTGGTCGTGGTTGCATATGAGTCGTGGTTGAGGCACTAAGTGTTAATCCTGAGATGAGTCAGTGAGATTCATGTTGCATAGTTGTTATTCATCACTGTGTTGCCATACGGGCGATTTCGATCTTACCTGCGGGGAGATGGTTGTACCGATTAGTTTGGCGTAGGGGCGATTTCGATCTTACCTGCAGGGAGGTAGTCGTACCCGTTAGTCGAATTGTAGATGGACGGGCGAATATCTCGACCTAGCCTGCGGGCGGGGGGATATGTCGTTACCGAAAGTTGAGTTGTTAACGGACGGGCGAATGCTCCAACCTAGCCTGCGGGCAGGGGAACATATCGTTACCGTAAGTTGCGTTATTGATGGGCGAATATTCCGACCTGGCCTGCGGGCGGGGGAATATGTCGTATCCATGAGACGAGTAGGGCCTGCGGGCTTTAGACCGAACCCTACTTTATGGGGGTGGCATAGTGATGATTGGGACACCTTGATCCGTTGGGGATGTCGCGTCGTGATCGCGTCGATATAGTCGTTAGTTGCATGAGTGTGAGAGACAGTAGTTAAAGGAAAAATTATCCGAAAGTTGTTTGGCAGTCACTGTTGTGATTTGGTGTGTTGCTATCTATATACATTATTTATATCGCTGTTTTTCCCATGTATGACATATTACTGTTTCTTATCCCCTGTACTTTTCTATGTTGTATTTCTTTGTTCTCGACTGTACGAGAAGACCTTGATGAGGAGTTTCCAGAGGAGATCGATGGTATACCTGTTGAGCCTGATGCCGACGGGACAGCCTCGGATCCCAATGCTGGGGGACCTTGAGCGCTAGGGGAGGATCTCTGACGTGCCTTTATTTTCGTTGTTATGTTTTTAGTTTTATCTACTGTATACTCTGAATCTTTTATGTTTGGCATCAGTTGTTGTAGGCTCTACTGATGGAGCCGATACTCTTATGTCTATATATATATTACTATGGTATCAGTATGTATTGTATGTTTTAATATTTCCTCAAATTTTATACTACTACGCTACCCTATAACTCTAATAATTATAAGTGGGGTCACCAATGGGACCTCCTAGGAAGGGGTTGTCTCAGTTTCATCTACCTTCATTTTCCTTTTAAAGATCCATTTATAGCCTATGGGTTTGGAACCAGGTGGGAGGTCTACTAGTTTCCACGTTTTATTCCTCATTATTAAGTCTATTTCCTCTTGTAAACTTCCCTCCCGAAAGCGACATCTTGACACTCTATTGTCTCTTCAAATGTTTTTTGGACCACTTTATGTATTATAGCAAACTGGACCATAACTATCTGTGGACTTTGTTGTCCCTTCAACTAGGAACATGAAGAAATTTGGCCCATAAATTTTCTTTATCTTAGCTCTTTGACTTCTTCTAGGTTCTGAGCTTTCTAATGCATCTTCATTAGACACATTACTTCTTGAATTATGCACATTAGAATGCACATTATCCTTGGGACTTGGAATTGAGTAAAATTTATTTTCTTGAAAAATAGCATCCCTAGACTCAATCATTATATTTACAGGATATGAGTCGTTAGATCGGATAACAGTTCTATCTTCAGCATAGACCAAGCAGGAACACACATTCAATTCCTCTTTCTCCCAATTTATTTATTTTGGGTTCTAGAACCTTTACAATTGCCATACAACCCCAAACTTTGGTATACTTGGTCGGTCTTTCTTTTCTTCCAAAATTCATAGGATTATTGTGTTCCTTTACTTTGGAACTCCATTTAATATATAGAAAGTCGTTAACATGGGTTTACCCCAATAACCTTTTGCTAGACTATAATAGGATATCATGGCATTTACCATTTCTTCTAATACCCTAATTTTCCTTTCAGCTATACCATTCTGTTATGGAGAACAAGGTACTGTTGTTTGGGGAATTATACCAGTAGACTCAAAGTTACAAGGGTTATGAAATGTAAGTAAGCCTGTATAGCTCTTGTCAGTTCATCCATTGCCCGATTTTAGGTTATACAACATTAACACCACTGACAATCTTTTAAATTTAGTACAACTAGGATACAATGGTTTCTCATAATCACTTATCAACCTCTCAAACATTTGAGAACAATCATGAAGATCCTCTTCAAACGCATTTTCCATCTCTTCAAAATGGTCACCTAAATATGTATTTGTGTCCATATCATTTGATGCACATCTTACATTATTTTCGAAATCACCACTAGACACACACCATGCATTGTCCAACATGTATAACTTTGATCAATTCCATGACAGACTAAATGATCTTCCAACTCGTCTGCACTAATTTGCCTTCAATAACAACAAGCTAAACAAGGGCATATTATTCCACTACGGTTGCCTGCATGCTCAACTGGAACCCTAATAAACTCATGGATTTTGTCCTCATATTCCTTTGACAAATGACTTGAGGCCATTCATTTCCTATCCATAGATTCCCAATCTACAGATTAAGGGCACGTTTGGGTAAGCAGCTTAATTAAGCGCTTATATAATAAGCTCTTTTTCAAATAAGCTAAAAACAACTTATTTTCATAAGCTTCTCTGTCAAACTTATTGAAAAAAGCTAAAAAAAGCTTATGGAAATATAATAAACTACTTTCATAAATTATTTGTATAAGTTTATTTTCATAAGCTATTTTCATAAACTCTTTATAAGCTCTTCCAAACGCATCCTTAATGCATATCTACAGATTAAAACAAGCATGTCTGAAAGTAAAGGATGAAAAAAAAATAACTAAATGCCTAACGCTAATGAACACCAGGGTGCTTAGAAGGTCCAAAGAGCATGCAACCAGTTGTTTGTTGTTCAAGAGATTTTCAGTAGAAAATGAAAAACATGTCTAATGCTTATGAATTAAAGGATGATAGTGAGAGAAATACTTGAAAAATTAGTTTCTTTCACGCTCTCGTGGTGCTGAAAACATTCAAAGAGTTAGAACACCTGACATAGCTTCCTCTCAACACCTGACAGTCACAATAAACCTTAAATTGAAGGATGAAAGTAAGAGAAATACCTGAAATGAGTTCCTTTCACGTTATCGTGGTGCTGAACACATTCAAATAGTTAAAGATGAAGTTCATTCATGAGAGAGGCTTTTGCGGTGAGCTGTGGTTTTCGCGGTGAATGAAAAAGTGGTAACAGAGAAAGTTTTTTAATTTTAAATCTGGGGATCAGGTAGCGTTTCTTTACTAAGAGCTATTAAATATAACTTTTAATAGTGTTTCGTCAAGGAAACATTGTTAAAGCTAATGTCTTTATTAGCGCATGTCCAAGGAAACACTATTATATATTTACACTATATACGTTCTTGAATAAGCGCTATATAAACTCTTGAATAAGCACGTTCTTGTATTAGAGTGTTGTACCGTATAAGAAAGTCTTATGATGCACTTCTCATGAGTTTTTTTTTTTTTTTGTGTTAACTTGTGCTCCGGGTGGTGGACAAAGTTCTTTGCTCATAGAAACTTTGTAATGACAAGTGGCATAGTCTGGTTCAGTTATACTAGTCTTATGATAAGAGGTAGTTTTACCACTTATTCACTGCAATTCTAAGAGTCACGTTTGGGCTACTGGCATATATTAATGTGTGTCTTATGTATGTTTTATGCAGTTGCAAAAGTATTAGAGTAAAAGAGGACGAAAAGTTGTCAAACAGGCACCAGAAGACCCTAGGCCGTGACTCACTTGTAAACAGGTCGTGACACATCAAGGTTATAGCAGCCAAGCCGGACGCATGATGGCATAGGTCGCAGCACACAACTACCACATAACCAACGAGCCACGACACAAAAGATGGAGGCTGCGACGCATGAAGAATTTTGAGTCAGTTCGTGGATGACGCGATGCGAGGGTACTAAACGTTGTCGTGTGTGTTTGGTGAAACGTATCTTATGCAGGTTTTGTTCGAATTTTGTTCCTACACATTTGACTTGCATTAAAACTCTATAAATAAGATAGTTTAGACCATTTCTAGAAGATACACAACTAGGGAAAACCATTTTGGGCAATAAGGATTGGGATTTCGCTCTTGTTTTCTCTCATTTTTCTTGTTCTTCAACTATGGATTTTATTTCTTTGATGTTTGATGATATTTCATTCGTCATGAACTAAACACCCTTTTTTAGGGTGCTAATTGAAGGAACCTGTTTGAAACACAAGAAGGGGGGTTGAATTGTGTTTCTGAAGATTTTAAATTCTTTTCGTAAGCAGATAATAGTTTTCGCAAGGTTGGACGCTAAAACGGTTAAAAGCTAAGAGAGCTCTTCCAAGCACTAAGTTGGACGCTAACTTAGTTTGAGTAAGATAAAAAGACAGCGTAGAAAAAAGCAATTCAATCCCAGTTAGTTGGTTAGATTATAAACTAAAGTAAGGAAAGAGAGAGAAAAGAACACAAAGATATTATCCTGGTTCACTCTTCACCAAAGAGTTGCGTCCAGTCCTCTCTACTTGAGAGCTTTATCCACTATAACAAAAACCTTTTGTTACAAAGTATTCAACACCTCTTCAGACAGTATTCTCAACCTCTTCAGGTTCTCAAAGTATTCTTTTATAGACAAGCCTCTTCAGGCTCAACCAAACTAAGGTTTTGAAAAAGGTTGTTCTACTAACTCACTAAATGTGAGAATTCGAAACTAAAGCTTAGACTCTTAAAACAACTCTACACAGAGAGTAATATGAAAATGAGGATCAGAGTAGCTTTGCTAGCTTTGCAAGCTTGAGACTTTCTCTTTGATTTCTTGAGCTAATGTTTGCTTGTATCTCTTGAAAGATTTTGAATCGCTAAATGTTGCTTCACTTGTGTTTTTGCTCAAGTTCAGTTCGGTTTTTCGGTCACTTACACTTTCAAAAGATGGAGGTATATATAGTCTCTTTTCTTTGAGCAGTCTTCAGTCTTCGACGGATGGAAAAGGATACGTTCTGATGAGCATTGAATGCATTTGATCCATTGAGTCTGATAGCTTCTGAAGTTTCTGATCAGAAGAATAGACTATCAGTGTGATAGCTAAAAGTGGTGCTGACATATCCTCTGAGTAGAACGAAAGTTGCCTTTTGTTTTTCCAAAAGAAGAAGGTCAACTTCTTTAGGTGAAGAGACATTCTGGCTTATGCTTTACATTTGTACGAATATTACAAAGAAAGTTTTGTCCCAAGGATATAAGCCTTTTACAGGGAATAAATTCAAATACTTTTACAAGATATTTGCGCTTCAAATATAAAAGCATTTATTGGACTAGCTATTACAAAAGGTCACCGAAAGAGTCTTTGGACTCATGGTTCTATATAGTACCGTCCAGTCGTAAACCAAGAATAAATGTTGGACGAGATAAAGTCTTTGGACTATGTTGGACGAGATAAAGTCTTTGGACTACGGATAGTCTTTAGACTCAATTAAGTTTTGTCCTGCACACTTAATATAAAACGTTAGTCCATAACAAATCTTTGTTCATCTTAAATTAGCTCTTTGTTAACATCAATACTTAAGGGATTATTTGGACCATAACCACTTTGGTTCCAACAACAATAGCGCTTCCGAAGCGCTGTCATAGACTTACCTACAATAGCATTTGTCAAACGAAAAGTTATACTAGTTCACACTAAAATGCGCATCCAAAAAGTGGCGTTGACGTGGGGTCAGAATAAATATAACACTTACTTAAAGAAGTGCCATCTTATTTAACCAAAGACGATAGCACGATTTCAATAAAGTGTTATCATAATTTAAACTACGACAGCGTTTCCTTATAGAAGTGTTGTCTATTCCCCCACCTTTTTATAAAAAAAATATTTTTGCTGCTTTCTACACATCCCTCTGCATTCAGCATTCAAAAAACAACATTCAACATTCAAAATACATCATTCAGTAATCAAAAAACAACTTTGAACAATAAAAAAAAAAAAGTACATTCAGCAATCAAAAAACAATATTCAGCATTAAAAAAAAAAAGCTTTCAGCATTCGTCATATCTAAAAAACAACATTCACCATTCGAAATATAGCATTCAGCAATCAACATCAATCGTACCCCTAATGCAATCAGCAGAATCGATCATAATCAAACTTTGGATGTGAAATACAGATATGATAATGCAAAAACAACAAAATTATAACAAAGTCCAAGATTTGAACATTTACTTGCATCATTTTTAGCACTAACAACCAGAATCTCCGAATTTGCTGACTGCTGTCATTTACTTGCAACAAAATTAGAACACACAAGTAAAACGTCAATGGATAATAATAAGTGAAGGATATACAAATGAAATAAATAAAAATCATAAAAATAAATTTAATTAGAAAAAAAAACATACATGTTTAAGTTGATCTTTTCCTTTCTCTCGTCGGATTGAGACTTGCATGTCCCTTAAGGTACGAAATGATGGATTGACCCAAATTCCTTCATCATTATCATCCCTCATATATAACCCATCATCCATTAGGAGCAGTCTTGAGACAACCCCTTCCTAGGAGATCTCATTGGTGACCCCACTTATAATTATTAGTGTTATAGCGTAGCGTGGTAGTATAAAATTGGCGGAAATATTAAAACATACAATACATACGGATACCATAATAAAAGTATACATACACAACATTACTGGCTCCATCAGTAGAGCCTATAACACTGATACCAAATATAAAAGACTTCAAAGTACGCAGTAAATAAAATTAAAAGCATAGTAGCGGAAATAAAAATACAGACGACTCAGTCTCCCGTACTGGCCATAACAACTACAATTACCAACCCTCGATGTCTATGGTCCTTCAGCACCGGGATCCAGGGCTCTCCCGCCAGCATCTGGTTCTACGGGTATACCATCAATGTCCTCCGGCAAATCCTCAACGGGATCTTCTCGTACAGTCGAGAGTAAAGAGAATATGACATAGAAAATACAGGGGATAAGAAACAGTAATATGTCATACATAGGAAAAACAGCGATATAAATAATCTATATGGATAGCACACTCAAAAGCACAACAGTTACGACCAAACAGCTTCCGAATAATTTTTTCCCTTAACTACTATCTCTCACACTCATGCAACTAACGACTATATGGATGCGATCACGACGCGACATCCCCAATGGATCAAGGTGTCCCAATCATCACTATGCTACCCCCATAAGGTAAGGTTCGGTCTAAAGCCCGCAGGCCCAACTCGTCTCATGGGTACGACATATTCCCCCGCCCGCAGGCCAGGTCGGAATATTCGCCCATCAACAATGCAACTTAAGGTAACGACATGTTCCCCCGCCCGCAGGCTTGGTCGGAGCATTCGCCCGTCCGTTAACAACTCAACTTTCGGTAACGACGTATCCTCCCGCCCTCAGGCTAGGTCAAGATATTCGTTCGTCCGTCTACAATTCGACTAACAGGTACGACCACCTCCCTGCAGGTAAGATCGGAATCACCCCTGCGCCAAACTAGTCGGGACGACCATCTCCCCACAGGTAAGATCGAAATCGCCCGTATGCCAACACAGTGATGAATAACAACTATGCAACATGAATCTCACTGACTCATCTCAGGATTAATACTTAGTGCCACAACAACGACTTATATATAACCACAATCAACTTTCATCCGGCTTAACCGGGTATCAACTCACATCACAACAACAATAGATCAACTATATCACTAGGTTGAGCACTACGACATATATATATAATCTCGACTTTCTCACCACACATTCATCACCCGATTTATCAGAAATCACTGCCTAGTTCTACTCAGACATCAGCAGTCACAACAGACATCAACAACAGCCAGAATATATATTCAACAGTAAAATCAACTTACAAATAAATAACATTTAATCAATTATAGCATATAATAGACATTATACACATATCACATGTAATATATCAAATATCCAATCACAGCACAGACAACCTCAAAATGCAGTAAAATCAACCTAACGGTCAAACGACCTCTAGTTGGGTTTGGATCGCCCTACGCATATCAATATATATTATTTAAAGCTTGCCTACCCAACGATATTGTGGTTCTTTCCCCCACCTTAGCAAAGTTCCCGTGAGATTCCGGATGTGGCTCCGTAACAGTCAATCGAGTGCGCGATCGAGCGTTCGAGTCCTGTCAGGTTCTCTACAGTAAAACACAACCAGAAATTAGAATAATTAACTCATAACCTACCTAATCTTTAGGATTAGCCACTTCCCCTATTTAATTAATTAGGCTAAGGATGTCTAAAAATTTTCAACTCTTGGATCAACGATCCTCAGGTATCCCTAAACATAATTAATAAAGGCATATACTCAAAAAAATAAAGATTTCTCCTATTGCACTACCCCTAGGGTTCGGTCCTATTGAATGAAAAAAATGAAAAATAGCTAGGGAGCTCCAAAAATTCTCATTTCTTGGATAACACCCTAACTAAGTGTGATAACCCTAGATATCAACTCAAAACATCAAAAACCAACCCAAAAAACCCTACCCTACTCAATAGGGGGTTTCGGCCCCTCTATGGTTAAATACCCTAGAGAGATTTCTTGGCTCTAAGCTCTTGGCCCATACAAGTATATCATGAACCTAGGCCATAGAAATTGGTTTGGTATCAAAATGATTTTTCTATAATTTTTCATTGAATTTTGAAGATTTGGGGTTAAAACCCTAACATTTCTAACCATAGGAATTAAAGGAGAATAAAGAGAGATTGAGAGAGATAGAGAGAGCTAGCTACCTCCTATGATGATCTCTTTCAAAAATGAGCGAAGAAGCTTCACCAAAACTCAAGCTTTCCAAGCTCCAAAAATGGAGAAATGGTGAGAAGGAAAAGAGTAAGAAGAGAAAGAAGGAGAAGAAGTGGAGATGGGGATTTGGGGGGCTGTTTTGGCCGAGAGAGTGAGGGAGGATAAGGGTGAATAATAGTATATTTATTAAGAAGACTTAGGAGTTAAGTCTTACTAAAAAAAAAGGGTAATTAGTAAAAACTACGCAAGGGCAATTTGGTCAATTCGCCTCCCGACATTTTGAAAAATCCTCACGACACTGATAGGAGTCCCCAAATAATTTAACATAGCCCCGGTATGAAAATTATTGGCTCAAGGTTCTCGAAAAACCTAAGACAGCTCGAATTGTCTACCTGATTGATTATCGGCCCGAATATAAAATATTATTTATATTTTTGGACGTCAGGACGCATTTTAGCAAAAAGGTAGAGGATTGAATTTTAAGACTAATGGTTCTGACTGTTAGTCAAAATGAGGTCTTGATAGTAGAAAAACACTATCATCCGAAAAAACATAGATCGGGTTCCGTTTGAATTTTCTACCCAAAACTTAACCATAGCCTCCTACGATAGCGTAGAGTATGACTATGGCCTCGGAATAATTTATTTAATTTTTTAGACCCTCCAATAAAATACAATTACTTAAATACTGATTAATTGAAAATACAAGAAAATAGGGGTGTTATAAGTCTCAAGTAATTGGAATGTCCCGAGGAAAGGATCATCCTCCATATCAATAGCTTCATTGTCTCCACCATCAATATTATTGATATGTGCGCTATTAAATTCCGAATCTGGCATAGTGGATATAACCTCGTTATGACCATTTGATGATTTATTTAAGTTTTTTAATTTTCTTCATCCATACTTTCACATTTTATTCTTTGTTTTTAATGCTTCTAATTATTAACTGACCATTAGTTAGATGATTTCCTAATCATATTGAGATCGGCAGGTGATTTATGTGTTTAGGGTATTGAGAGAAAATCATAGGGTTACTCTAGATAAGTCTTATACCACATGCTCTGTGCAACTTTAAAAAAGAATCATATATCCTAATAAATTTCCAATTAACTAATTCACATAGATATATAGTTGATTATTAATTTGGGGATATTTTCTTTAATCTCGAAAAAAATCATTTAATAAATTAGGATTCTTGATTGACAAAAAGGGACCTATAGAATATTAAAAGGATATTAATAATTGAACTAAATCGAGGCCATGGAATGAAACCTAATCCTTAAAATTACCTTTTAGTGATTGTTTAGCTTTTAATATTGCTTTTAATTGCTTTTTCAATTTCTTTCTCAATTAATCATTCAATTTGCTTATCTAGATAATTATATTTTATCTTAATTTTGTTATTTAATATTCAATTCTCGCAAGAACGATTCTTTTTCCACCATTTTATTACTTGTTATTCACAAAAGATCCACATAGGTCGCGCCTGATAGAATTTTGATGGTACCATTGAACCCATTATAAAAAATCTGCATAATCATCCACTGTTGCATCCCATGATGCAGGCACTTACTTAACAACCCTCTGAATGTAACCTTGAATTTTGTATTTCCTCACCCAAATTCTGAGAAAATAAATGAATATCACTCCTCATTTTAACTGTCGACGGATGAGGATAAAACATGTTTAAGAATGTGCAGCCTAGTCATCTCAAGTAGCTACGGTACCCGGTGGAATCAGAATGTGAATATTGTGTGACTTTTACGATAGTTATAATAAAAATCAAACGATTTAGTTTATATGACGATTTCTAGTTGATTGTCACTATAAAAAATCTTTATACTAATAGTAATGCTAACAACACACTCTCTAACACTCTCTTTTCAACACACTCTTTCCTATTGATTGAAATTCATATGGATCATATAAAATTCAAGTGAGACTCACATGAATTAGTGAGACCCACACTTTTCAACAAACTTTTTTTGAAATAAGTTTAAAAAACAATATTTTTTTATACTTATCTGATAAACTTATTAAAATAAAATGTTAAGAACTTATAAAAAGGTCATAAGTTTTTATAAGTTTATTTTCATAAGTTCAAATAAATTTTCTATCATCTCTTCCAAACGTCCCATTTATCTAACCATCATCTTCAACCTGAAATTGCATGAGCAATGGATCATCCAAAACTATACCAACAATTTAATATGAATGGATATGTCAATTATTAATGTTGATAAATTTTTATCCAAAAAATATATTCAAATAAAAAAATATATGCATACATTTTTGCAATTTTTTATATGTACATAATTGTTTAGGATATATTTTTAAGGAATTTGGCTTCTCTAAAGTGAGCTCACTTTAGAGTGTAAAATAAACACATATTTACCCTTAAATAAATCAATGGTTCAGATTAAATTATATTTTAAATTTTTTAATTAAAAATACTAAACCATCAAGCCACCCACTACGGACTCTAGCTACTGCGAAGACCTTCCCCACGTAGACTACATACCCATATTTACTAGCTTGTTCAGATTTAAACACCAATATTTCTCTGCTGCTTACTATCGTGATGGGCGAAAAATCCTGCATAGAAATACCACTTTTGAGCATCGTTCATGGCTTATGTAAGAAATTGAAAAAGTTCAATCAAGTGAAGAATGCAATCTGAAAATCTCTTCTGCTGCCAAGTTATTTGTCACTGAAAATCACAAGTTAGATGTACAAGAAGCTGGTTTGGAGGTTGGAAGAGTTCTGCTGCTTATATTTTTCTGTAGTCATTCTCTTTTGAAAATGGGGTTGGGAAAGTCAATGCAAGAGACTTGCAACAATAGAATTTTACTGTGCATCAGTACCTAATACAATTTTACGACTCATTACAATTAAACAGAGATCAAACTATCTTTCAGTCAATGCTACAACCACAATCATACTTGCTGCAAATTTTATTTTCTGACAAGGCAAACATCAGCTCCTCATCTTGAGTTGCAAGCATTTTGAAGGCTTCTATCATTCTGAGTTGCAAAGCATCTTGGCCTCTGCACTTATGAGGGACTCTTCCAAATCAATAGCTCCTTGTTGTAATTCCTTTGCAAATTGTATTCCATATGTCTCCATGTTTAGATCTATTCAGCATCTCCCCAGTTCTAGAACTAACCTGCAAAACATCAAACAATTTTATCAAGCTAATTTTAAAGCAAAACTGAGAATCCAATTCACTCCAATAAATAAAAGGAAAGTCAACATTTGTCTTATCTGACAGCATATGACCCCCAAACTATCACAGTAAAAGCAAAACATAACAATAGAAGAAAAAGCTACAGGGAATAACCCAAAAAATTTCTTCATCTCCTTGGAAGCAGTGTCTTGTGCCTCGTTCGTCGCCGTTCGCTACGTGCCGCTCGCTTTTCGTCGCCATTCGCTGCGCGTCGCTTGCCCCTAATCGTCGTTCGTTGCGCGCCCCTCGCCAACGTTGGCGGCATGCCGTTCACCGCCACTCTTTGACCCGTTCACCGGCATTCATATGTGTTGTAGAGCCACCATTGGCTTAGTGTAAACGGCTGAGATGCTTAACCATGAGATAAGTTTAAAGGGTTGTGTTTTAGTGGTTAGTGGGTGGTTTGATGGTTTAGTATTTTTAATTAAAAAATTTAAAATATAATTTAATCTGAACGATTGATTTATTTAAGGGTAAAGATGTGCTTACTTTACACTCTAAAGTGAATGGGCTCACTTTAGAGGAGCCAAATCCTTTTTTAAATGATTAATAATGTACAAACTTTAGGATTGTAGCATGATTTTGTAGTTAATGAGGCCAATAATTGATTATCAATATTTAATTATTAGGTTTAATTACTTTGTAGGTCCTTAAATTATTTGAGAATTTTTAAATAAGTCCTCAAACTAAAAAAGTTTGTAATTGGGATCCCAAACTTCTAAATATTTAGTAATTTGGTCTCTGCACTTCAAACGTTTGTAATCGGTCCCTAAACTTGTAAATAATTTGTAATTAGGTCCCTGGAGTAGCAGAACAACCTTGTAATTAAAGCACCCTATAAATCTCCTTTCAGGATTCTTGTCTATCTTGAAGGTTAATAGAACCACTAGATCACTCACAATAGTAAAGGTTTTTAAAATGTCTTTTACCCCAAGGACCTAATTACTAGAGCTATCAATATGAGTTATAACTCGTGAGCCAACCCCGCTCATTGGGTTGCAAAAAAACAGGCTCACTTTAACCCCGGGTTATTTTGACCCGGCTCACTTAACCCACGGGTTGGCGATGGCCGGGTTGAACCCGTGGTGAGCCGGGTTGGCTCACGAGTCCACTCTTTTTTTTTTTTCCCTTCCCCTAAATGACCATTTCGGGTTCATCAAACACAAGCCCAACCCACTTTTCTTTCCCCAACCCGTGCCATACTTTAGCCTTTTCGGGAACTTACCAACCCAACCCTTGTTCTCACCTCACCACTCGGGCATTCCGCATTCAATAAGTCAACAAACAGACACCAATGCTGATGGCTGACCTAATCCTAGAGAACAAGAAGGGAGGAACGCCGCCGCCTGGGAAGGAATGTCGCCGCCTAAGATGAAACACGTGACCTGATCTCCCTGTGAGAAGCAACGCCATCCGATCTCCCTGTGCGCGGCAGCTCTGACCATCGTTCTAGCTCCGTTCAGTTCTGTTCTCCCTCTCCACAGCTTCGACGACCAGGTTTGTTGGTTACAAATTAAACTTTTAGGGTTTCGTTTTATAACATCTGATCTCCCTTTGATCTCTGATTGTGGTTCCTAAAGAAATTGTATTTTCTACGGGAGTGGTTTTGCTAGGTTTTAGTTGCGTTTGTCACATTCTCCCCTCTGGTTGAGTTCTTCAAACCTCTGGTTGCGGTTCCTTACTGCTGCTTAAGACTCTGGACAAGGAGAACAAATTCATCTCGTTGAATAATGATCTTATGTATATGATTTTGGAATCAATACTTGTATTGGTTAGACTATGGAAATGATCATTAGAATTAAAATAGTTGGTTGGATAAGTGTTGCTGTTACTGTTTCTTTAATTTTGGACTTAGCCACTTAGGGGCTTTTAATTTTGAATGTGCATTTTAAATTTTTAAGTGTTGAAGGTGCATTTGGACCTGCTAAGAGTGTTGAAGGTTTAAGTTTTTAACAAAGGTTGTAACTGTCCTTTCTATTTAAGTTTTTTTATTTTTTTAAATGTGAGTGAGCAAACCCGTTTAACCCACCAACCCGTGGTGGGTAGGGCCAGATAGGGGGTTGGCTCACTTTGACAGCTCTACTAATTACAAATTTTTTATAAGTTCAGGGATCCGATTACAAACATTTAAATTGTAGGGATCCAATTAAAAAGTATTCAGAAGTTCGAGGACCCAATTACAAAAAATTTTAATTCGAGGATCTATTTAGAAATTCCCAAATATTTTGGGGACTTACAGCGTAATTAACATAATTATTAAATATTAACATTATTAATTACATAATACACTCTAATAACTATATATTTATACACAAATCATTTACCTTTTTTTCCAGGATACCTCACCTAATAAGTGAGAGACTCATCTCCCGAATACTGTTAGATGCCTAAACGGAAACCTCCTTCAATATTTTTTTTTTCTTATGAATGTTGAGTCATAGTTTGCTTAGAGACTTAGTCAAAGTCTCTCTTTGTTAGTTAGTTAGTTTTCAGTTTTTCTGTTAGAGTTAGTTGGGCTATGCCTTGGTTAGTTTTCGGTTGTGATGTATTTTGCTCTATAAGAGCCAAACCTTCTTTGTCAATAATCAAGAGAGTATTATTCATTCACTGTTTGATCCAAGCTTATCATTTTGGCATCAGAGCTCCTACTGGGGCCTGAGAAGAAAAGTCGCATACTTAGAAGTGCTAGCAAGAATGGCGAATGAAGGAAACTTTGTGCAACCTGCAATTCCCCGCTTTGATGGTCATTATGATCATTGGAGCATGCTAATGGAGAATTTCTTGAGGTCCAAGGAGTATTGGAGCCTAGTTGATACAGGTCTCGCCGAACCATCCAAGGGGCAAGTGTTGAATGAAGCTCAGCAGAAGAAGCTCGATGAGACAAAGCTGAAAGATCTCAAGGTGAAGAATTACTTGTTTCAGGCGATAGATAGAAATATCTTGGAAACAATTTTGGAGAAGAACACCTCCAAGGAGATCTGGGACTCGATGAAAAGAAAGTATGAAGGTAATGCCAGGGTGAAAAGATCCATTCTTCAAGCTTTGAGGAAGGATTTTGAGGTTCTTGAAATGAAAACTGGAGAAACCATTTCTGATTATTTCTCTAGAGTGATGAGTGTGGCAAATAAAATGAGGATTCATGGAGAGCAGATGAAGGATGTCACTATAGTTGAGAAAATCCTTAGATCCTTAACTGACAAATTCAATTATATTGTTTGTTCAATTGAGGAGTCTAAGGATACAGATATGCTATCCATTGATGAACTGCAAAGTTCTTTGATTGTGCATGAACAGAAGTTTCGCAAGAATCATGGAGAGGAGCAGGCTTTGAAGGTTGCCTCTGAAGAAAGAAGTGATCTTGGAGGCAGAGGAAGGGGAGGCTATAGAGGAAGAGGTAGAGGTAGAGGGAGGCAAAGTAGAGAGACAGTTGAATGTTTCAAATGTCACAAACTAGGACATTACAAAAATGAATGTCCTGAGTGGGATAAGGAGGTGAACTATGCTGAATTTAATAAAGAGGAAGAGATGCTCTTGATGGCCTATGATGAGAAATGTGATGTGCAGCAAGGAGATGTTTGGTTCTTGGACTCGGGTTGTTCAAACCACATGTGTGGGAAGAAAACCTGGTTCTGTGAATTGGATGAAAGTTTCAAGCAACAAGTGAAACTAGGAAACAACACAAGGATGGATGTGACTGGAAAGGGAAATGTGAAATTGAGCATACAAGGAGTTACACATGTGATCTGTGATGTGTTCTTTGTGCCTGAACTCAAGAACAGTCTCTTGAGTATAGGACAACTGCAAGAAAGAGGATTAACCGTAATGTTTCAAGCAGGAAAGTGTAAGGTGTTTCACCCTGAGAAAGGTTTGATTTTGCAAACTAACATGATAACGAATAGAATGTTTATTCTATATGCTCAGTTTCCTGCCAAGAAGAATGTGTGTTTCCATACCAGTGCACAAGACCTCACTCACTTGTGGCATTGTAGATATGGACATCTGAGCTATAAAGGTCTGAAAACTCTGCACAGCAGGGGAATGGTGAGAGGTCTTCCTAAATTAACAGACTCAACAATTGTATGTACAGACTGCATGAAGGGGAAGCAGCACAGAGATCCAATTCCAAGGAAAAGCAAGTGGAGAGCAAGTCAGAAACTGGAACTTGTGCATGCTGATATTTGTGGACCAATCACTCCAGCCTCAAACAGTCAAAAGAGGTATTTCTTATGCTTTATAGATGATTTCTCAAGAAAAGCATGGATTTACTTCTTAGTTGAAAAATCAGAGGCTTTTCATTACTTCAAATGTTTCAAGAGTTTAGTTGAGAAAGAGATCGGATTGCCTATCAAATGTTTTAGAACAGATAGAGGTGGGGAGTTTACTTCTGTAGAATTCAATGATTTTTGTCAAAAGAATGGAATAAAGAGGCAACTAACTACAACTTATACCCCTCAACAGAATGGGGTAGCTGAGAGGAAGAATAGAACGGTTATGAACATGGTTAGGTCACTGCTTTCAGAAAAGAAAATTCCCAAATGTTTCTGGCCTGAGGCAGTGAATTGGACTGTGTATGTTTTGAACAGATCACCTACCTTGGCTGTTAAGAATCAGACTCCAGAAGAGGCATGGAGTGGCATAAAACCAGCAGTTGATCACTTTAGAGTGTTTGGATGTGTGGCACATGTGCATGTTCCAGATGTTAAAAGAACAAAGCTAGAAAATAAGAGTTGCAAATGTGTACTTCTTGGCATGAGTGATGAATCAAAAGGGTACAAATTGTATAATCCAATCACAAAGAGGGTCGTTGTTAGTAGAGATGTGGTGTTTGAAGAAGGCACTCAATGGAATTGGGAGATTGAGCAAAAGGAAGACTTGATAGTAGACATGGATTTTGGTGAATCAGGAGCAGAAGAAGAAACAGATGCTGACAGTGATTCAAATGAGGTTGAATTTCCCTTTAACACTAACACATCAACAGAAGTTGACAGTAACAGACAAGGAAGAAATAGGCATCCATCTGGATGGATGAGGGACTTTACCACAGGTGAAGAACTTTCAGAGGATGAAGGAGATGCAATTAACATGGCACAAGTTGATTCTGCAGATCCCGAGTCATTTGAAGTAGCAGTCAAAAGTTCCAAGTGGAGGTCAGCCATAGATGTAGAAATAAGTTCCATCATTAAAAATGGAACTTGGGAGCTATCAGATCTACCTAATGATGCAAAAAAGATAGGTGTGAAGTGGATTTACAAGACTAAGTTAAATGAACTTGGTCAAGTCGATAAATACAAGGCTAGGTTGGTGGCAAAGGGGTATTCTCAGCAATATGGAGTGGATTATACTGAAGTATTTGCACCAGTAAGCAGGATGGACACGGTGAGGATGATAATTGCTGTTGCTGCACATAGAGGCTGGAAATTGTATCAGTTAGATGTCAAATCTGCTTTTCTATATGGAAAGCTGAATGAAGATGTATATGTTGAACAACCAAAGGGTTATGTAAAGCAAGGCAGTGAACATAAGGTCTACAAGCTCCATAAGGCCCTATATGGACTCAAGCAAGCTCCAAGAGCTTGGTTTAACCGCATAGAATCCTACTTTATTAGTGAAGGTTTTCAAAGAAGCAAGAATGAGCAAACCTTGTTTCTAAAACACAGCAGTAAGGGAAATGTTCTTATTGTCAGTGTCTATGTAGATGATCTCATTTATACTGGCAATGATGAATGTTTAATGAATTCCTTTAGAAGTTCTATGCAAAAGGAGTTTGAAATGACAGATTTAGGAAAGATGAGATTCTTTCTTGGCATTGAAGTTCTGCAGGAAGAGGATGGGATTTACATTTATCAAAGGAAATATGCCATGGAAATATTGAAGAGGTTTGGCTTGTCAGAAAGCAGCTCAGTGGGAATTCCTATGGTTCCAGGACAGAAGCTGCACAAAGATGAACATGGAGAAAAGGTAAATGAGACTTACTACAAGCAAATGGTAGGAAGTCTCATCTACATCACTGCTACTCGACCAGACTTGATGTTTGCTGTGAGTCTCATTAGTAGATACATGAGTCAGCCTACTCAATTGCATTTTCAAGCTGCCAAAAGAGTCCTAAGGTACTTGCAAGGAACTGTGAATTTTGGCATTCTATACAAGAAGGGAGGGAATGAAGAGTTGCTGTCCTATACAGATAGTGACTATGCAGGTGACTTGGAAGATAGGAAAAGTACATCCGGATATGTTTTTTTGTTGAGTGGTGGAGCAGTTGCTTGGATTTCTAAAAAGCAACCTATTGTCACTCTCTCCACCACAGAAGCCGAATTTATAGCAGCTGCAGCATGTGCGTGTCAAGCTATTTGGATGAGAAGAATATTAAGTGAGCTAGACTATGTACAGGAAGGTTGTACTACTTTGTTATGTGATAGCAACTCTGCTATAAAGTTGTCCAGAAATCCAGTTATGCATGGCAGAAGCAAGCACATTGATGTGCGGTTTCACTTCCTCAGAGATCTTACAAAGGAAGGTGCTATTGAGATGGTGCATTGTGGAACAAAGGATCAAATTGCAGACTTGATGACCAAGCCTCTGAAGTTAGAGTTGTTTGTCAAGCTTCGAAATTTGTTGGGAGTTTGTGAAATTCCCAAGTTAAACTAATTGCATTTTACAGAAAGATGTTTCTGATATGCACTAGTTTAAGGGAGGGTTTGTTGAGTCATAGTTTGCTTAGAGACTTAGTCAAAGTCTCTCTTTGTTAGTTAGTTAGTTTTCAGTTTTTCTGTTAGAGTTAGTTGGGGGCCTTGGTTAGTTTTCGGTTGTGATGTATTTTGCTCTATAAGAGCCAAACCTTCTTTGTCAATAATCAAGAAAGTATTATTCATTCACTGTTTGATCCAAGCTTATCAATGAATTCAAATCCATTTTACTTGAACCAATTCACATTAGTGCATGCATTATTTTATATTTTTTCTTTGTAAAAGACGGAAATGCACTCTTACATGGTTGCCGTCATGAAATTAAGATGTATTGTAATCCAAGGGGACCGGTGAAGTAGTGAACGAGGGCGACGGAAGGATAAGCACGAATGAGTGTAAATTATTTTTTAATAAATTATCTTTTTTGACTGATAAATAAAATAAAATAAAAACCTAAGGTATAATTAATTATTGTTTTTGACTGAATAAAATAAAATAAATTTTTATAATTATTGTTTTTGACTGATAAATAAAATTTTATTTATTTTATTTTATTTATCACTTTAATAAACTATATCCTTAACTTTTAGTATTTTCAGTAAAAGTAATGAGAGAGTATTAACGAAGCAAGATTAGGGATGGCAACGGGGCGGGGCGGGCACGGATAGTAGCTACACGCTACCCGCCCCGCGAGAAGAAAATCCGCCCCGTGCCCGCCCGCTACCCGCGCGGATATCGGTTAAGGAGATATCCGCAGATTTTTCAAAAATCCGCGGATATCCATGGATATCTACTAAAAAAATAAAAAACATATATTCCTATTGAATTCCACCACAGCAGTGCTGGCCTCAGCAGGGCCAGCCCCAGCAACAGTGCTGGCCTCATCCACATTTAATTCCACCACATCTGGTGACACAATAGGGGTAGATATTCTACAAATAAAAATATGTGCAGCTATTATTATTTATTAAGATTCAAATAGAGGAATATACAAATTGAGGAACCTTAATAATTAATAATACAAAATTACCTGGTGCTGGTGGTGGAATGGAAGCTACCCGGGTTAAGGTTGTCACTGACAGTGACTAGTTGGAGGAGAGGGTCCGGCTGGAGGTGGAGGAGAGAAGAGGGAGGGCGTCACTGACAGTGACTAGTTGGAGGAGAGGGTGCGGCACTATGATGAGAGAAGAAGGAAGCGACGCGGAGACCGGAGAAGGAGGGAGTAAGCGACACGGAGACCGGAGAGGGAGCGAACGAGCGAAACGGAGATCGGACAGGTAGCGAGCAACGCGGAGACTGGAGACCGGAGAAGGAGCGAGTGAGCGACGCGGAGATCGGAGAAGGAGCGAGCGAGTGATGCGGAGATCGGAGGAGTGAGCGAGCGAAGCGGAGACCGGAGACCGAAGAGGGAGCGAGCGATGGGTCACGAAAGGAGGGCGTGACGAGGGGGGTTGCCGTTGCGGCGACCGGAGTAGACAAGGTGGAGGCCGGTGCTGGAGCTGGACTCAGAGGTTGGGTCGTAAGTGAGGGTGAGGGTGAGACTCTCACCGTGAGATTGACTGAGTCTGAGACTCTGAGTGAGACTCGAAGAAGGCACCGCGTGAATGAGAGTGAGAGTGACTGAGTCTGAGTGAAGAGAGTGAAATTAGGGTTATATTATTAGGGGGAAAACATTTATTTTAATATATGCGGGTATCCGCGGATACGGATAGTACTAAATCCATACCCGCCCCGTTAACTAACGGATGGTGAAAAAATCCGTTTAGCCTTACCCGTGGATATCCGCTAAACTATCCAAACCCGATCCGCGACGGATGTTACCCGCGGATATCCGCGGGTACGGATTTTTTTGCCATCCCTAAGCAAGATGGTAATTTTAATGAAATTTCGTTTTATTTTTCTAAATTAAGGATATTAATATATTTCTTAACCCTTATACAAAAACTTTAAATAATAAATATTATAAAACTGAAGGTCTAAAAAATTGTTCAAGTATTAATATATTATTTTTTTTTATTTGTTAACACTACTAGAAATTTTCTGATTACTTGCGGATTTTACACAAAAATTCTCAAGAAACAGATTTCCTACAGTTTTTTCTATAAATTTTTGTCCATATGTAATACCTTCGTGGGTAATTTTTTCCTGCG
This sequence comes from Ammopiptanthus mongolicus, assembly GCA_039655645.1. Classification (NCBI taxonomy): domain Eukaryota; kingdom Viridiplantae; phylum Streptophyta; class Magnoliopsida; order Fabales; family Fabaceae; genus Ammopiptanthus; species Ammopiptanthus mongolicus. The sequence continues at coordinate 13,282,740 of CM077343.1, read as the reverse complement.
AACCTGCAAATTTTCTTAGGAAAAAAATTAAATTTGTAGGAAAATTCATAAGAAATGTCAAAATTTCCTACAAATTTGAATCTACAAGAAAAAACTTTATTTTTAAAAAAAATTGCAGGAAATTTCGCAGGAAATTCCTGTAAAAAAAATCCGCAAGAAAATGCGAAAGTAATTCATGAATTTCTAGAAGTGATAATATAATAGAGTTTAATTGTTATATACTGACAGTGTAAAGTTTTTTACATTGTCAATCAACAACTAATGACCAATCATGGTCATATGGTATGATCATGAGTGACTTTTAAGGTAATTATGATAGAAAATAATTTTTTTAGTGATGTAACAATTTATGATTTGATGTTTATATAAAGTTTAAAAAATTTTATACTATCCGTATATAGCAATTAAACTCAATACAATATGACAACCTGATCACTAAAACTTTTTTTTTATAGGAAAATATTAATTTATTAGCTTGTTATGTCTGTAGGGGTGGAATTAGAACTTTGCACCTTATAACTCTCAACACCTTTGTCTCACGCTTCAAATCACCTGACCATCTTATGACTCCTTCGACCACTAAAACTATGTTGGTCTGTTGGGTTTTATGATAATTTGTTTTCATCATCACAAAAAATAAAAATGAAAGAAAACATGTTGATTCATTTTTTTGGATATTAGTCGAAGTTAGAACAATGCAAGTCTCAAGGTTACAAAGTTCTAAGCTCTAGTCTAATGGGCAAAATGCTGAAGAAGATGATCCCTTGCTCACGAGTGGGGGGTGGCTTTTTTAATCTATCTTCAAGCGTGCCAAATCGTTACAAGAGGATGAACAATCATTGCTTGCGTGAGATGTGGGGCCCAAACCATTAGTAGGATATCCGGGCACATGAGAGGGGTAATAATCACCTACTTCTCCTTTTATGTCATGCGCTGGGTTTTTAGCACGTGTTCTCTGCGCTCCTAAGGGGATTTGATGACAGGTCGAGCGTGTAGCCCAACTCAGGCATATCGAGATGACATCCACAAGTCAGGATCTATCCCTGCTAGTTCCAACTCGGGTCTGAGGATGGGTTGTTCGTTGTCAGGGGCTAGCTTTGTATTATGACTGGACTTCTCCAAGGTGGGCCTCTATGTATTGGGCCCTGACCAATTCCGGGAGGAACAAGAGTCCCCCAAGCCTTGAGCTGAGTATCAATGAAGAGGCTTTGATCGAGCTGTTGACTTGCATACTGGACTTCCCCAAACTGGTCTTCTATGTATTGGGTCCGGACCAATTCCGGGAGGAACGGTATTGAAGTTGATGCTTTTAGAAATTTTGGAAACAATAAAACATCTTCTACATTGTTTTTAATTTTCACACGCTGCGACATTTTTGCAATTTTAATCAAAAGTTGTCATCTTCTTTCTTATTTTATTAATTTCTCCTCTTTTTTCTTCATAAGATTTGCAATATTACCACTACAAAACACGAAACCCACCAGCACACCATTGAAAATTAAAATTAAAAGTAATAAACCAAACATGTTTTTTAAAAGATAAAAACTCTAACAAAAATAATTTTTAGGTTAAATTGCAATTTTCGTCCTCCAAGTTTTTCAGTTTGGCGAAAATGGCCCTCAAAATTTTTTTTGCCAAATTTAATCCTCCTAAAATTCAAATATTGCGAATTTGGTCCCCATATTTTTTAATTGCACTTTTGGTCCCCCAAAAATATGGGTTTTTTGCATTTTTAGTCTCTAAAAAGCATGGATTTTGGAAAAATGGGGACCAAAAGTGCAATTAAAAAAAATATGGGGACCAAAGTTGCAACATTTGAATTTTAGGAGGACTAAATTCACAAAAAAAAGTTGAGGGACTATTTTCGCCAAAATGAAAAACTTGGAGGATGAAAAGTGCAATTTAGCCTAATTTTTAAGAAATAAAATAAAGAATCGAAATAGAAAACAGGTTAAAATATACTTTTGGTTCCTTATCTTATTTTTCAAAATTCTTTTTTGGTCCTTTATTTTTAAAAATGATTCGTTTTAGTCCTTTATCTATCAAACGTTATACAAAATGATATTTTCTGTCAGTTCGTTACTAAAGTCGTTAATGATGGTGTATGTGACAGTTACCTGCCAGCTGGACATGAGTTTGCACGTCATCAACATAGCAATATATGCTGAAGCCACATGGGAGGACTGAATCGAAACCAAAAAAATAAGAAAAATGACCCAATCAAAACCCTAAACATCTTCTCCAACAAGTCTTCTTGCCCAAATTGATTTAGTGTTTCTGGAAATCCTAGTGTTTAATGGTTACCAATCGCATACAATTCATTCATTTCGATCTCAAAAAAAAAAATTCAATATATGCTTTACTTTCCTTGCAGAGTCCTTTGAAGATGCTTACAAAGACGATACTGAGTGGATTTGGATCCTCTAACTTTAAGGCGGGAAAGTCACCTACCTTTCTCTCTATCTCTCTCTTTATTCATTTTTCTCTCATATTTATCTCTCATTTTTAATCACTCTTCTCTCTCCTTTATAAGCATAAAGTCACTGTAACTTTTCCGCCCTCAAGTTAGAAGATCTGGATCCGATACTAAGCTTCGTGCTGTTCTTGGAGATAGTACTATTGGCAACTCTCAACCTATGAGGAAAAATATATTCTTAGAATCAACTAAATTACAAGCTCAATAAAATAAATAAATCGAGTAAACAATAGTATTATGTATATATATTTACATAATAGCCCTAAGATATATTAATTAATTTTAGATTATAAAAATTATATATAAATCATATAATCATTCATAACATTTTTCTAATTATACTCATTTAATTTGTATGTCACAATTTGATAAAATTATATTCAGTCCTATACTCAAGTATGTAAAACAACATTTTTGCCATACTTATCAACAACAATTGATATAATAATTCTTGTATTCTATAGATAAAATAATTAAAAGCATGATATTTATTTAAAAGTTGTTAAGCTAAATGACTAAAAAAACAAGAATGTAATAAAAAATTGTTTTTTTACATAATTGATATATGTTTTATTTTTATCATTTGTTAGAGTGTATACTTAAATAAATATTTGTTTGAGTAAAATAAACTTAAAAGTGATGACATATAATTTATTTTTATTTCTCATTATTAGTTGGAGTGATATGAAACATTAAACAAAGAATAAATGAAGTAATGAGTTTAATTTTGATACATCGTATGTATAAAGTTTTTTATATTATTAATTAATCACAAATCATTTTATGTGTGATTTTTAAAATATTATGATAAAAGCCAATTTTTTTTAAATAATTTAAAAATATGTGATTAATTGACTTAATAAAAAAAGTTTACACTAAAATTGCATATCAATAAAATTCTTATGTAATTTAGTAAGTACGGTATGAAATTCATATGTGAGCAGCATTTTTCTGGATTTTTTTTTTGTCACAAACCATATTAAGAATTAGATGAGGAGGAACACGCGCAGTTTGGGGAGAGTGAAGCAATGTGAAAGGGTCATAAATACGAGGTACAGCATAGGAAGGGCATTGGTCGCTTGGAGAACGAAAGAGGCAAAGGTGGCCCTCTTCCCGTACTCTTGGATTGGACTTTTCTGGAAAGAGTTTCCTTTTACTCCTATTATTCCCATTTCCTTTTATGATGCCAAAACCTACCCCAAACACAAACCCCTTCCCACACCCTCTCTCTCTCTCTCTCTCTATCTTCAACTTTGCATCGTGTCACAAAATAATACTCCTACAATAAATAATTAATATTCCATCTCCTTCCCCAAAATACCCTCATCCACCACCCTTAATTACTTTCCTCTTTTGACCTCCTGTGGCACCCCACATAGTAAAACTTAGCCATAATCCCAAAAAGATAAAAATGCTTGGAGACGTGGATGAAAGATGAAACGAGGGAGCTTTGGGACTTACTATGAGTTATGAATGGGAATGATTAACGATTAGAAGTTAACAAAAGCTAATTTTGAGTAATTATCTATCTTTAGGATTCCTTGTGCTGTCAATTTTGATTGCTGGGTAATTTTGAGCCATAAAAGATGAGAGAGTGAGAAAGACACCCCAAGGATGCTTTTCGATTTAGTTAACGTGGGAAAGTTGTTTAAGAAAGAGATGGTTCTTTCTTTCCCAATTTTCCCATTTCTCTATCTATTAAATAATAAAGGAAAGAGAAATAATAAATAAGAATACTTGTGAAAACAGAAATGTTTAGAAATTAGAAATCATTATATTTTGTTGATAAAATAACAAGTTAATTAATCATATACGTTTTTTTATATTTTATAAGTTTGATTTTTTTTTTTGAATTGATTTTATATATTATGTTTCGTTTTCATGTTATGTTTTTTTTATTAATTTCGACCTAACATCATTAGTCTTGACCTGATATGATTATCACATTAATCCAACACATGATTTTTGATCTGATGTCATGAAATCAAAATTGATAAAAATGATTAACGTGAAAGTAAAACATAATATATATGATCAATTCAAAAAAATTAAAATTTATAAGATCAATATAAAAAATAAAAATATATATATAAAATCAATTAATCTATTTTATCTATTTTATATATTGAGTGAATGAATGAATGAGAAATAAAAGGACAGTTTAGAGAGAGAGTGAGAGACAGGGGAGGGTGAAATTATGAGTCACTGAAAAGAAATGAGGGAAGCAAGTGGTTAGAGAGAGAGTGAGGAGTGAGAAGACTGGGGCATGGTGTTAAGGAGAAGGTTGGATGCTTTCGGCTAAGCTTGCTCAAACTGGCCTCGTCTATGCTGTATTGGGCAGTTGGGGAATACAAAGATCTTTGAACATCTCCTTTACTACATTTTTGCAACACCTACCTCTCTCTCTCTCTCTCTCTCTCTCGTCCTAGGTTTGATTTTCTTCTCCCAATTCCTACACGACTACTCTATCTTTTTTATTTCACATCTCCATTATTTTATTATCAAACAAGAGAGAAAAAGAGCAGAACAAGACATAGTAAGACCCAACCCAAATTAAATTAAACAAAAAAAAAGAAGAAGAAAGTTTTAGTTTTTCCATGTGAGAGTGTGAAATAGAAATCTGGGTTAGTAGTCTTATTTTTTTTTTTTTAGTTAATGGTTGTGTATAAAGAAGGCCTATATCTATTATAGCTAGCTGAGAAGCTAAAATCTCAATATTTGTGCACAAGAATGTGGGATCTCAATGACTCACCCGATCAGAGAAAGGGTGATCAGGAATCAGAAGAAGGGTGTTCTTCTCTCAAGACTTCAATGGATGGAGATGATGATAATAAAGGAAAGAGAGTTGGATCTGTTTCCAATTCAAGTTCTTCTGCTGTGGTCATCGAAGACGGATCAGAAGATGAAGAAGAAGAAGAGAGGGAAGGTAGTAGAATCATGAAGAAGAGAAGTAGTAAGATATTTGGGTTCTCTGTGACCCACCATGGACATGATGAGTCCATGGATAGTGACCTTCCACCACAAACCGTAGTGACTAGGCAGTTTTTTCCGGTGGAGGAGACTGATATCGCCGCCGCATCAAGTGGTGGTGGTGGTGGCATCTCATCTTTCCCTCGTGCTCACTGGGTTGGTGTGAAGTTCTGTCAATCAGAAACACTAGGTGCTGGAAAATCAGTGGAAGTTTCACAACCCATGAAGAAGAGTCGCCGAGGACCAAGGTCAAGGAGTTCTCAGTATAGGGGTGTCACCTTTTACAGAAGAACAGGTCGATGGGAATCTCATATATGGTTAGTATGATATTTAGTTTCCATTCCATAAAAATGTGAACCTTAAAAATTCTATATATGTTCTTCTATTTCTTTTTAATTTTTAATTGATTTTCTACTAAGTTAAATTTGATTATTTTGGTTTTATTTGTGTCCTTGATATATTGCAGGGATTGTGGAAAACAAGTGTATCTGGGTAAGTATATATATTACGATATAAGAATGATGATGATGTTTGTTATATATATGTGGCAGTTATTTTCCTATATCAAGTGGCTAAAACATGTTTTTTTTCTTTTATATTTTTTGTTTGTCTTGGATGTGATTTGGTGGAGAGACAAGCGTGTTTAAGTGTGGGGAAATTTTGTTGTGATAACTGACGAGATGCTTTTGTCTGGGTAAAATTTGTCTAGGTGGATTTGACACAGCACATGCAGCTGCTCGGTGAGCATTTGACCCCTCCTGAAACACGAATCAAATATAAAGTTTCATTCTGGGAAATATAAGGCTCAAAGAAAAAATATGTAATTCATCTCTCTGTGCAGTGCATATGATAGAGCGGCTATTAAGTTCCGAGGAATAGAGGCAGATATAAACTTCAACATAGAAGACTATGAAGAAGACTTGAAGCAAGTGAGTTAGTTAATTGTGAATGTTTTATTCTTCTATAAAAAACAGGCATTTAATTTATCTTATCTTGAACGAGTCATATAATTAAGATACCCCTTATCTTATCTCCTATAGTTATAAATTTTTTCTATCTTGAATTCTTCTCGTGATTTGGTTGAATGTGATGTTAATATAGATGAGCAATCTGACTAAGGAAGAATTTGTGCACGTACTTCGCCGACAAAGCACTGGATTTCCGAGAGGAAGCTCCAAATATAGAGGTGTAACTTTGCACAAGTGTGGAAGATGGGAAGCTCGAATGGGCCAATTTTTAGGGAAAAAGTAAGCATTATATATATTTTACTCCTTTTTTCTAATCTTTTTTTTTTTTTTTTTTGGTATTTCCACCCTCGTGTATATATGTTTATTCATGCAGTTTTATCTGTGTCATAACAACTAAGGTTAATTAATTTGATTTACTAGGTACGTTTATCTGGGTTTGTTTGACACCGAGATTGAAGCAGCAAGGTATCTGCTTTGCTTACGTTATCAATTTCTTATTTCCTTTTCCCACTTCCAATTACTAGATTGCCCATCTTCCAAAACGTAACCAAGAATATAAATGAATTCTATGCTAGGGTTTAAAATTTTCCTGCACTACTTTTTACAGGGCCTATGACAAGGCAGCAATAAAATGCAACGGCAAAGAGGCTGTCACCAATTTTGATCCAAGTATCTATGATACTGAACTCAACTCTGGTAAGTAATGGATTTATATATGTACCTTGTTCTAATTCTAAAGTCTATATATGTTTTATTATTCACATTCATTCATATTATATTATATAATTAAATGTGTATATTATTATTGGGCAACAGAATCCACAGGTACCACTGCAGATCACAATCTGGATTTAAGTTTGGGCAATTCAAGCTCCAAGCCTGGTAATAATAGCCAAGGATTAGGGAATCACACCCTAAATACTGCAACTCATGATCAGCACATGCCATCTGAGTCTAATTGGCGAACTTGGGGTAGCAAGCCTAAGGTTCATATAATATATAGTTTTTTCATTATTTAATGGTTTGTTAATTAACTCTTGTTCAATTTCCTGTCTAATTGGCTGCTTATTAATATTTTATTCAGCTGGTGAGTATATTACCAAAACCATGTAGTAGAAGCAACACGGAAGCACATGGTGGAAGGGATGTACACGGAGAGAGTGAAGCCTTGCGGATGCTAAGTCAAACTCACCTTCATTCCTCAGCCTCAACTGAAATACAAAGATATGGTCCCTACAGGTCTCATGGAGAATCTCAAATGCTTCACAATTTTGCACATCTTCACCCACCAAATTTTCATGTGGGTACCTCTTCAATTAATTTATTTAGCCCATGCATTAAATGGATGAGAGATAGATCAAGAAAAACCCCTTATTATTAGTATCTATATTATTAGTATGCATATTAATTGTTATTGAGTGTTCTTAGGACATTAGTTAAGGAATTAATAAAAAGAAAATTTGTATTAAAAAACTAAGCGCGTGTTTGGTTTACACTTAAGAAACTGTAAAAGTACGTTTTTGGCAAAGTATATATAAAGTTCTTTTGACGTATATTTGCAACGGTAAATCAAACATAGTCTAACCGAAACATTTTTCAATATAATAAATACATCACTTTCATGAAAACCTTTCTTTTTGATTCCTTAATCAATTAGGACTGTGGTTAACATTCTCCTATTAGTATTCATAGTCAATTACAATTAATTTTTGACAGGATCTTTGTATGTTTTTTTCCAAATGCAGTTTCCCAGCAGCAGCAATGGAGGCCGAATTGGAAGTGAACTTTCATTATCAATGAACGATCAACAACAGTGGCAATCCGGGCCTCCACATTATTTAGCAACTGCTGCAGCATCATCAGGATTCCCACCACAGATTATAAGACCCTCTTCTCAAGGTTGGCTGCAGAAAAATGGGTTCCACACTCTCATGAGACCCTCATGATCCTTAAATGTAGAAAAATTTCTGCCTCGCCATATACATTCAAATAATCATATCTGCCCCCTCAGTAATCTCCACTTATTTTCTTTTCTTAGCAAGTAAAAATGGATGCAGTGTTAGACTATTGTTAATGTTCATGTCCAACCTAGACCCCCCTCTCCTCTCCTTTTAGGAAGGCCATACAAGACCAAAACTTTACTATTGGGGTGAAAGAAGGGATAAGAAAAGAAAAGAATCCAAATTGGGAACTCACTACTGGTCTTGTTCTGGGGTCAGTCAAACTAACAAACAGACGAAATCTTTAACTAGATATATATATTCTGGCATCTGACTAAAATTTCTGATCTTATAAAAACTCTGATTTATTGCTTTTCTGCATTATGGTATTTATGACAGCACCTATTCGTTTCTTAATTTGGGATATATTGCTATCATATACGCATGGTTGTCAATTTGTTCCTTTTTTTTATCTTTGGTCTTGAAATACTTTTCTAAGGAAAGATGCTAGCTTTGGTTTCTTAGAAGGGCAATGCAGGGTTTTGCACTTTTTGCTTAGATTGACAAAAAATATCGAGACAAATCTAGCTAAGCTTAAATGAGAAAATAAAAAAAAAGAGGAAAAATAAAAAAAGCAGAATATTACTCTTAGGAGAATTGTGGAGCTGGAGCCAGTGAAAATCAGAGATACAAAATGGTTTATTTTCTGGTGTCTTGGAAATATCATGGGATGGTGATGAATAGTCTCAATCAACGGTGTCCTTTGAATCAGTTCTCTCGGCCTAAAGCAGTCAGACAAAGCTATTATGACGAGAGGGACCTATCATTGTTCGTCTAAAGCTTCAAAAGGACACTGATGCATGGAGTGAGAGAGAGAAAAGGTAGCAACCAAAAGGGTATAATGGCGAACGAACGCTTGGGGGGTTTAATTAACACTTTAAAGTTTAACCCCCCTTGTCAGGTTTAACTTTTATCAGTTTTATGAGGAAAGTATAAGTACATAATAACAATGTTAATTAAAAGCAGAAAATGGTGTTGGTTCATTATATACTATATAATATGGGATGTACTTTTGTTGGAGCAGATCAGTAATTGGTTGGGTTCAATGATTCTAGACCTGTGAGTTTGAGAGGGAGCAGTTTCTGACTCGTTAATGAATCAGACACAATGTTTTATGATAAGCTTTGTTATCTCATTGGATACATTAATAATATTATATAACATAAAAATAATCATCCCGCCCCATTTGTTTTTTTGGATGTTGGAATTGGGTATGTAAAAAATGAAAAAATGCATACTTGCTTTCATCATCTCGAGCGTCATCCTAGATATTTCGAGAAAAGTGGGCTTCAATTGTTATTATTATATTAAACTCTTCAATATATGTTTCACGTTCAACCGTTGATTTTTTTTATACGATTTATTTTTATATAAATATGATTTATTTGAACTGTTTAAAACTTTAATTTTGTTCCTCTGCGGGTATTAAGTAAAGCAAATTTTTTGGTAATTCAAGTGTAATTTATTCTATCTAAGATGATTCAATCAAATGGTGATAATTATTTGATTTGATTCATTAACATGATTCATTTAATATAAGTATCGCATTTTGATTGAATAGAGTAATTTTACTTCAATACCATCATACAATCTTTCACCAAAAAAAGTTATTTTATTTTTAAACTTGAACCCACAACCTCCTCTCAAAGGTTTAAATTATGGACAAAATTTAGATGCAGTTTCGTAAGTATTTTTTATGCAGATTTTCAACGGGAATAATACATGTGTAACAACTCATTAATGAAACATCACAAATAGCTAGAAAAAACACTTAAGATTTTTCCTAAAATTATTTTTTAAGTTAACCTACCTTTTGTGGATGTGTTAAAAGATTTTTTATATTGGATTTTGCTACCAAATGGAAAGAAACTAAAAAAATGACTACTTTAATAATTACATTATTTGGCTAGTTATAGAGATTAGAAAGGAAAAATGACACCCTTGTGTCTAATAATATTGAATTGTTATACCTCACCTACCAAAAGACATATTTTAGTTTAGAGTGTAAATTATGTGTTTTTTGTTAGATCTAATATGATAATTCTTCTTTATTTTTTTATTTTTTTTAAATGAAAAAGCCATAATAGTAAGCTTAGAATTATAGTTGGATCAGATCATGAGAACTACTTAGCCAGGATAGGTTAATAACAATAGGAGTGGTGGTCCAAAGAAGAGTTGATGCCACGGGCCTTGATTGATTCTACGTAAAGTAAAGAAGAAAACAAAGGCAGCAATATATAGTAAATTACAGAATAGAGTACAAAGTGAGACTCTGCAATTCAGTTCTCATTAAGGTAAAGCCTTCCCTCACCTTAGATCCTTTTTCTTTTGCATCGTATCTACGAGACACTGCAGCACCCAGAGAGACTCATTTCTCTTTCTCCCTCATTTCCCTCTTTATTTTTCTTTTTATCTGTTTTACCGTAGGTAGGTTTAAGGTTTCAGACACACACACACACACACACACACACACACACACACACACATATATATATATATATATATATAATATATATATATATTGTGTAATATATTGGCTTAATTACACTTTTGATCCCCCAAGTATCACGATTGTGCAATTTTGGTCCCCCGAGTTTCAATTGCTGCAATTGAGTTCCTCAGGTATCACAATTGTGTAATTTTGGTCCCCCAAATATCACTATAGTGCAATTTTTAACGCCAGTAACTCATGTGGTCCAGGTGGGACTGATTTGGCACTTAGTGAGGTCAACTTGGAAGCTTACAGGACATTCTTATGTGGCATCATTGACATCTCACACACTTTAACGGTCAAATGCATATCACTAAGTGTCACATAGAAATGACACGTAAGCTGTCAAACTGGCCCCATTAAGTGCCAAATCACTTTCACATGTGTTTCGTAGGCTATTGATGTTAAAAATTGTACCATCGTGATACTTGGAGGACCAAAATTATACAATCGTGATATCTGGGGGACCCAATTGGCTCAATTGAAATCAGGGAAGCAAAATTGTACAATTGTGATACTTGGGGGACCCAATTGGCTCAATTAGAATCCGAAGGATTAAAATTGCACAATCATAATACTAAGGGACCAAAAGTGCAATTAAACTATATATAAGAAAATGGAAAAGTACTAGTGTGATCAAGGTGTACAAACGTGCACACTACACTAATTAGTAATTGACACATTATCAGTTTTAATGTAAAATGATCATTTGACACAAAAATTTATATAATTATTTAAATGGTAAACTTTACGTTGATTGATTTAGTCTAGAAAACTGTATAAGTCTATACAAATATTGTATTGGTTAAACTAATACGGTAGTCCCTATATGTGACATTGATTTTTAATTTAGTCCTTATATATAAAAAGTTTTCAAATCAGTCTCTATATGGACAATTATTTTTAATTTGGTCCTTGCTGTTTATTAATATTTTAACACCGTTTGTTGGAGTTTAAGTATAGGGACCAAATTGAAAATAATTGTCACAAGTAGGGACTGAATTCAACAACAAACAATTGAATTCGGTCCCTATATGTGACAATCATTTTCAATTTGATCCTTACATGTGACAATCACTTTTAATTTAGTCCCTGTTATATGACGGCATTATAATACCAATAAACAACGAGGACCAAATTAAAAATAATTGTACATATAGGGATTGATTTAAAAACATTTTACGAAAAAAAGATAACAGAATGAATCCTAATTTGATCCCTGAAATTATAAGGTGATATTAACTTAATCCCTGACATTTTCAAAATTTTAAAAACATCCTTGAAGTTGTCAAACGTTAATCAATCTAGTCCCTCCATCATGGACCAAGTTGATATAACCTAATAATTTCAGGGATCAAATTAATATAAAAATCAAATTGATAGCACTTTACAATTTGAGGATCAAATTGATATTGATGATTTCCTCAAACATAGCATGATACATTTATGCAAAGAATAAGAAAATCTCGGTTGAGAAAGTAAAATAAAATGGAAATCCAAAGCACCGAAAAAAATGGAATCCAAAAGAGTAAAGTAATCTAGCAAATGGGTTGGGTCGAGACCACCTTTTTCACCTTTTAAGATGAAGGAGTTTCCATATATGGGATTTCTTGAGCGGCTAGAAAATTATTGGGATCTACTTCAGATTTTTGTTTCAAAAGAAAAGTTCTATCTCTATCGTCCATTTTGATAATAATTGACGAGTGGTATGTGTTCGAGTTTGTATTTGATGTTGTAATATAATATTATAATAATACTAGTAATTTTTCTGTGCATATACAGGGTTGGGTGATGGTGACTGCGACTGGGACTGGGACTGGGACTTGGGGGAGGAGTCATTGGTCCTATCATGCACATTGTGCTCTCATTGTTAGATCGCTTTCATCATTCACTCAGACAAACTACTCCTTCCATTTGTGGGACGCCCCCTCCTCCTCCTCTCTCATTCCAATTTGATTAATGCTAGTTATGTATATTTATATTATTTAATTATAACTAATTTTACTTTATCTATATAATTAATGTAATCAGATATAAAGAGATATATATGAATGTGGTTGATCCAAGTGATAACAAACAGACTCAGATCCTTTAAACAAGTATTCTAAATCTTATGCATGAAAACAATTTGATTGGAAGATATCCTTCAATATCATTTAATATCTCGTGAGATTAGTCTTCACAGTTACGTACAAATGATATCCAGGTAACCAAAAAGATATAAAAAGATGTGTATAATTGTGCAGCTAGCATTAGACTAGTAATGCATGGTACACTTTCCTTTTCCGGTATGTTTTTGGGTTTGTTATTGTATTCCTTTGCATCTGCTTGCAATTTTCTCTTTAACCTTTAGCTCGGAGGTATATATGTAATTTTCGAGTTATAGATCCTCCAGCCATGTGATTTTAGCAGCCTCTCCTCCCAAAAACCGTCCTTTGTCTTCTCTATCGCTACTTATATCTATCTATCTATACGAATTGTATCATTTTTTAACTTGTGCAAATATTCGATTTGATATATAGCTTAGACTCTTTTCAACTTAATTAACTCACATGGATGAGTTAATTAAAAATGTTCACTCTGATTATGTTGTAATTAAGTGTAATCCATGAATATCATTATCATAATTAGTGTTAGTGGTGTACTTGAACATAGCATACGTAATTGAGAGCTGAGGTTAATTTTGAAGGGGTGCCTTAAATTAGTTTTGATTATCATTTTTACATAAATAAGTACCTTTCTATTTGAGTATGAACGACCCTAACTTGAATACTATTGTAAAGAATTTACTACCACATGAATAATATTAAAAAGGTTTAATTAATTTGCTGGTCCTTGAACTATTTGAAAATTTTTAAATAGGTCCCTGAACTAAAATAATTTGTAATTGGGTTCCCGAACTTTGATATACTTTGTAATTGGGTCCTTGCACTTTAAACGTTTGTAATCAGGTCCCTGAATTTGTTAATAGTTTGTAATTAGGTCACTGGCATATTAGGCATTTTTAGAATCTTTGCTATTGTGATGATCCAATGGTTCTATTAACCTTCAAGACTAACAAGAAATCTCGAAAGAAATTTATACGGTGCTCTAATTGCAAGGTTCTTCTCCTACCCCAGAGACCTAATTACAAATTATTTTCAAGTTCCGGGACCCAATTACAAACGTTTAAACTGCAGGGACCCAATTACAAAGTATTTAGAAGTTCAAGGACCCAATTACAGATTTTTTTAGTTTGGAGACTTATTTAAAAATCTCCAAATAGTTCGAGGACCAACAGAGTAATTAAACCTATTAAAAATTAGAAACAATATAAATAGTATAGTATAAACAAAGGTATTTTTTAACTGAAATAGTATAAATAAAGTTAAATTAACTTTAACAATTTAATATCAAAAGAGGATTGATAACTAACTTTTAATTTTAAAATAGGTTTTGTAATTTAAAATCTTTTAAGTACATGGTTCCTTTAGTTTAATTCAACTAAGTTCCTACTAACTATAAGATTTATTTAACTAAACCCTGATTTTAATCCTTGAAATTATAACACTACAAGAATAATCGTCATTAGCAATGATCAGAAGTTGTTGGAAATAATCAAAGTCCATCGGTAATCACTGATTATATCGACGACCAGTAATCTGTCAATATAATAACCAAAGTCCAATATTGGTGGCTCATTGTGGCTGGGGCACCGAGTTACAGTGGAGAGGATGGAGGTTAAGTCGAGGTCACACAGTCGGGCTTGGTGGAGCGTGGTTGTGCACATGGTCACGCGACTTCGGATCTGGGCTCGACACGATGGCCAAACAAGGTGATATTTTCTCCATTGGAAAGAAATGAATAGATTGTGTTTGTTTAAATAAACTCTATCTTATAGGTGACCAAAGGCAGCGCTTCAGAAACGCTATCAGCTTTCCTTACCCTTTCTTTAATAGCGCAAACATAGATAGCACCTAAAAGTGCTATTAATTATTAAAAAGAAGTGCTATTAAATGTCTTTTCTGGTATAGTGGGAAGAATTTATTTGAGCTTATGAAAATAACTTATGAAACTAAATTTATATAAATAACTTATAAAAATAGTTTATGATATTTTTATAAGCATTTTTTAGCTTATTTCAATTATCTTGTCAAAGAAGCTTATTTATGAAAATAAGATATTTTTAGCTTCTTAAAAAAATTAATATATAAGTGTTTAGTTTTTTTTTTGATAATTGTGTGTAAGTGATTATTTAAGTTGCTTACCCAAACACGCTATAAAAAGTACCGATGAATAAGTTAGAAGGTTTGTTGTAAGCACATGAGCAGTTTCCCAATTTTTGTAAGCTTTGAAATAATGAATGCTGAGAGATAACACGACATATTCTAGAGATGTTGTCAATCCTTCCATAGGGAAGACTGGCTCTGAAATATGTCCAAGCGTTATACTTAATTCTTGCTATGATAATGTAACCTGTGGAATTTCCACATATTAAACCGTACAGGCTCTGGCTATGTTAGATTGGATAGAGAGTGGTTGGCTTATAATGCAACCTGTGGAGCAGTAAGAGGAGAGCTTGGATATGTCATATGCAATGTTTCTACTCGTAGTAAAGCCTCATGAATAAGGAAGGAAGCTTGCTGGTGTTTTTTTTTTTTCCTATAAAAGGGCTCTTTCAGAGAGTATCTGGAGTTGTATCATGTTATAGTTCTTATGATAGTTTTTTTCAGGATAACAGGGGGATGTGTGTTAGCATAAAAAGGGGCTTGAAATGAGACATTTTGGTAGTTTTTTGGTTTTTGATGATGTAAAGGGACTTGTTTTCTGGAACTTTTCTAATTAGGAGCATATGATTATGTGTTTGTTTTTCAACTGTTCCTAGAAGGTGAGAAAAGTTAGACGCTATGATGTTATGGTTAGTATCTTATTATTAAAAAAAATTACCAATTATCCAAAAAACCTAATGCGGTCAAGTTAGTCATAAGAGTCTTAGTTGCACGAAATTCAATTTTTACTCAGGTCTGTTATTGATGATTTTTTTTTGTAACTACTTCTGTAAACACACATAGACTTGACTTAATACTGAGATATGGTAGCCACCATTAATCTTAAGTTTATTATTATAAAAAAGATTATACTAAATAATAATTCAAATTATCTTTTTATTCAGGTACGAAGTTTATCTTGAGAATATTTTACAATTAAATACCAATTTTCAGTTACCAACCAAAGGTTGATAGAGCGGTAAGCATCTCGATCCCATAAAAAGGAAGATGCAAGTTCGAATCCTGGTGACGACACTTTAGTTGAAAGGTTATGAAAATCAAGGATTAATTTTTTACTTTAAGTAACCGACCGAGGGTTAGTCATATAGGTGATATAAAGAATCGAAGCTTGTGGGATATATTCTATGATCCATTGAAAAATCAAAGACTTCATAAAAAAAATATACCAATTTTCAGTATTTGTTGGTAGCAATTAACATGTACTAAAATAATAGGCTCGTAGCCTATATATACTGTTAATTAGACATTAGGCGACCAGGTAAACCCTGATGCACATTCTCGATTAAACAAGAAACCCAGCATTATATAATTATCATAGACATCATGGCATCTGATGATTCTGATCTGATATTTGCCACCCAACTCGCCGTATATTACAAAATTTCATCATTGAGACAAAAGCCGACCAAACATGAATTAATTTCATTTCACATTCTTTTTTTTTTAATGCTCAATTTCATTTCCCATTCTGAAAGGAAAAGTTTTCTACAAAACACTAATAAAAATAATAAAGAAAATTGAAGAGAAAGGAAAATATACGGAAAATCTATGATAATGCAAAAGTTGAAACAATAGAAGAGTTTAATTATTATGTACTGTCAATATAAAATTTTTTATATTGTCAATCAATTAGAAATTATGATATAAGTTTTTTTTTAAGGTAGTTAGGATAAAAATCAAATATTTTAATTTATGTGATAATTTTTGATTGATTGACAGTATAAAAAATCTTTATAATAATAGTATATACCAATTAAATCTATAAAACAAATTGGTGGCAATATTAATTTGTTAGGTCGTAGATAAGATGGATGTCTCAGCTTATCAAGTAGTATTTTGATATCTCATTTAGTCCTTTCGTCTTACTTTAAGCAACCTGACCACATATACGTGGTTTGTGGAGTCCTCTTATGAGCGCAACACCTACAAATGGAAGGTTGGTTTCTGGTCCCCTCGTCTTCTTTTCTTTTCTCTAAAAGAGATGGGCTTCAAACGAATATTGATTATACATGCTTGCTCTTCCTCGCTAACTATTAATTGACTTTCATTTTCTAATGTCATTTGTGTTAATTTTACCAATTGTTTTGTCACTAACTTATGCATCTGTAACATCATTTTGTTCATTTCTGAAGGGACAGAATACGAGGGACAGAATACGTGGGTATTATTTTGATTAGTCAAGGGTGGACTATAATTTGCTCCATGATTTTCACTTAGTTTTGTCCTCATATTATCAATGACGTGCCTATTTTTAACGCATTATTATGCCATCTCTTTGGGCTATAGTAATTAAGTTACTACTCAAGGGGAAAAAAATCTTTTACAATAATCGATAGGACTTATAAGAAGACGTACGAAAACAAATTCGATGTAAGAAGACATAGCTTGACCCAATGATTTAAACTAATCAATATGGCTGAAACTTGGCAAAAGTGTGGGAAAGTAAAGCGTAATTCTACAAGCAATTAATAGTATGAGAAAATGGTCAAATTAATTTCTAAATGTTATGATCCAACACTACAAGAAATTTTGTCTTTTAGTGACAGACAAAATCTATCATTGTATGTTTAAAATCTGTAGATATATGTAAAACTTACATTCACCTACGGTCGGTTCAACCGTCCGTTATGAGCGACGAATAACAACAGTAAATGATTGTCACTATAGGTTTTACCTATAATCCACATACATTTACCTACAGTTGTATTTGACTGTTAATAGATTTTACCTACGATCCAACTACCTTTACCTACGGTTGACTGATACTAATACCTATATCTACAGTTTTAACAACTGTCACTAAAAATGTCCGTAGTTATATGACAAATTTATTGTAGTGCAAATTTCGTAGTCACGATTGACAGAAAGAGAAACGAGAACATTTTCCTTTCGCAACCTATCAAACATACTCAATTCATCTCATTCAAAGTAAATTTTTTTACTCAATAATACCTTATAATACTGAATAAAATTCGCCAGAGTTACACAAAACATAATTGTTACGAAATTCTAAATCTTAAGAAAGAAAACGTTTGCAACTCTTAACAAAACATGGTGCAAACATAAAACGGCTCCCACATGACGTACAAGGCTTCAAAGCAGCTCCTAAGCATGAGAGGGTTCGGCCTTATTAGTACCTGTTCCTAGCTATAAAAGTTGTGGGGTGAGTATTAAACTCAGTTAGGGCCCCCGTCCACACATACACACAAGGTGTGGAATGGCTTGGAACCTCATAACTTTTCTCAAGTCCCATAACAAGGGATAATACATAACATGAATCTGTAAACATAACTCGAGTCTTTGGATAACCTAGGAGGTAGGTTCACTGAGGACCTCCTACCCTGGCGGTTTTGATTTCGGACCCCGGAGATGTCGCACCCTTCGGCGAACATAAACATCTCTCCTCAACTCCGAGGTTATTCACTCCATCCTGATGGTGTTATTTATATCTCGGACCCTCCCTCTCGTTTCTCCATTTGGTTACCCAAAAATTCACATCAAGCCAACTCATTCTACCAAGTACCATGTCATTCATTGCATAAAGCAACATCACATATAATCTTCTCCATTACATATCTCATAATCGTATCAACAATGTTATCATCATACACCTCTTTCATCATAAATGCATCATAATATGTACACATCAATTCCTTTAAAATTGCTCAATAATGCAAGAACTACATTAAGATATGCATAATAGGCCATTTCATGTTTTAAAATACGCAAAATCAACATTTTCAGAATATGAGGCCTTGACCTTTGGTTATGATTTCTGTTATAACTTTAAGAATAATTGGATTTATAACTTGAAACTAGTTTCATATTAAAGTAGACTTAAAAGATATTTCCAACAATGAGTCATTCACTTAAAACGAATAAGAAATGACAAAGTTACGGCCATTTGAAGTGGGGAGTCGGAAAGAGATACGAGCAGGCGGTATTTCCTTCCATAGTCGTACTTCTTGGACTGTAAGAGCACGAGCCAACACAACAAGAAACACGACCAGCTCGTATTTCCTGCCACTGTCGTGGTTCGTATTTATGGGTTGAAAAAGATGCGTTTTTATGATATAGTTTCTCCCCATTTTTAACTCCAAAGCCCAGCCAAAGCAACTCAAATGGAACCATTACTTACAATAAAACAAAACATGACATATACAACCCCATCAACATAAAAAAAATAAGAACCTTCATGATTAAATTAATTCAAAACCCGAACCCATAAACATGTTCAAACATTCATGCGAAAATCATAGATAAATCCATAAAATCCATCCGGCCTTCAACACATTATAAACAATAAATTTGAAGACAAAGCATACCCGTATCATAACAAAAAAACACAAGTGAAAAAATTACTCAAAGCTCTTCCCTTTGTTTTCTCTTCTCTCCAAAGCTCTCCCTCTCTCTCCTTGACTCGAGGGTTCAAATTTGGAAGAAATAAGGAAATGGGAAAAACCTTCCCCTTTGAAAAATAAAGCCTAAGGCTTCAAGATAAAACACTCCTCACTTTAAGGGCATTATGGATAAGACCCATAAACTATTATTAGATCATTAATCAAACTAGTTAAATTACTAAGGGTGTGGTAAATTATATACTACCTTATCTATGTCTTAAGTCTTTATTTAATTTATTGATGCACAAATGAAATTAATTTATAACATAATTTATTAGTTAAGTACATATTTTTAGATATTAAAATTAATGGGTATACCACTAAAATATACAATATCGATCACATTATCCCTTGAATGATAAAAATTGCTTTAAAGTCCCTAAAGGTGTATTTTGTTGCTCAAATTAGTCTATGACACAAGTTGATATATGGACATTCAGGGACTAACTTGAAAGACATATTTTTAACTTTCCAGGGGGTTCGCTTTTATTCTTGGGGAAGTAGTTATGTTTGCGAAATTTTCTATTTTTGGTGACACGAATATTTCTTCCATTTCTACTGCCCCTTGTTTTATTGAAATGGCTCAACAACTCAAGGAATGTGGAAGGAAAGGTGTCGAGTATGTTGTTGAAGGTTTTCCTAGACGTTATGTGGAGGATCTCAACAAAAATCTCAAGGATACGAGGAACAAGTCCCCAACAGACAAGCAGAAGAAGGAGAACGACATCTTGAGGTATTTTCATACCAACCATGTCGACGACATCGATGCTCGATGGAGAGAACAGAAGACGTCGGACGAACAGCGGTGGAGAGGCGGTGTCGTTCTCTTCTTTCTATTTCTATTCCCAATTTCCCATTTCTGTATGTTCTTATTTTCAGATTTGTTCCCGTTTCAGGTCTATTTCTTTTCTTCTATTTTGCTCTAAGTTTTTTTAAAGGTTGACCCGCTCGGTTCTCTAGACCCGCCCGATTCACCAATTTTTTACAAAATTGGTCGAGTTGAACCGGGTCACACACATTTATGATCCATTAAGTGTCTTGGGCCAGTTACATGGCCGATTGCCGGGTTAACCGGTCAAACCGAGCTAGTCCAAGTCGAGTTTTATGTCAATAACTGCTACCCAAGTAACGAGAATATGATCTGACATAACCTTTCAGTGACCATTGTTACCGTGTAGTCTAGTGCTTTTGTCTAGATATCTTAGTTGAATGAAAGGCATGGTCCATATCACCCTTGTATAGTCCAACCTATGGTTTCTTGATGCCCGAGTAGACTTACTACATAAATAAGGTCAATATGTCATATTGACTTATTTGAGCTCAATCATGTAATTCATAGTCTCACTTAATCAAGGGGCTCGAAGATATCACTTTCGCTATATAGGGGACATCTACATCACTCACATCCCTTTGCATGATTGGTCATATATCCAAGTCTATGGTCGACCTTGTTACGGGTGACGTATGATGTCATTAAAACATACAACTCCTCATGTAGGGAACTGTAGTGACTTTAAGTCAAATGACCACATACACCATTGTCATTATGAGAACCTCATATGACACTCATATAATCCATGCAACGTTCTCATAAGGGCCAGTCAAGTTCATTATTACTCTATTATGTACCAATGTAAAAACTTGATATCTCATATCTATGTATTCGGTGAGATTCGATCATCAGTCTAGCCATATAGTCGTTCGCATTATGGTTATCTTTATTCATAATAATACTTGACTTGAGATATTAAGGATATTGTTTTAATTTCATCCAATAGGACCTCACGATCAAGTCATCAAGTCACATACTTGACATCCTATGGCATCGAACTTGCCATCCTAAGGACTGTATTGTATTCATATAATTAATCGATCAATACAAATGTAATAAATGAAATGCATCATTTTATTAATTGAATAATATCATACAAAATGCAAGTTACATATAGAAAGTATGATTGGCCTCTATGGCATGTACCAACACTCAAGACATTGTCTAATTCTGTAGGTCTCATGGAATCCCTTTTCTAAGGTTTGAATAACTCATGGGATCACTTCTACCTAGAAGCCTACCAAACCAATCAAATTATCAGGATTTCAAGAAAAGTACAATAGGTGTCACCCTACGCCTAGGTTCATAATGATACTTGGTTACATTTTTGGTTCGTTTTGGACCAACTCAATTCAAGGGAACCTGTTCTATTTCCTTTGGAGTGGTTTCTATCCGCTATAATAAATTTTTGAGTTTTTATTTTTAATTGATATGTTTTCATATGATATTTTTTTTAGAAATAAAATAAAATTATTCATAAGCCTTTACCTAAGTCATGCTCTAAGTTTTTAGAATAGTTGGTTGCTGATGTAGTATTGGAACCTCTATCATCAAGTAGTTAAAAATTCAATCCTTGCCACACAAAAAAGATGAATGAAAATAATGAGATATTTTTATAATTGCAACGGAAATACTCCTAGCTATATCAACTAAAAAACATAATAAGAAAACAAACCAAAGTTGATGTTGGTTTCTTTTTTTTTTTTGATTTAAAAAGTTGATGTTGGTTTCTGAACTTTTAAAAAATGGGATTCTTCATAGTAGCAATCATCACTATGGTGAATAATGCCACTAATTCGGTTATTAATATACAGGCATAATTTAGCACCCAAAAAAATATACAGGCATAATTACACACATAATTTCACCTAAATTTAGTATTTTTATTTGTTTTTAATTACATTTGAGAAATTACACTACTAGTATTGTATAAACCATGGTTTTCACTTTCAGGACTAGATCAAATGGGTTGATTGAACCAAAATATTGGGAATCGGACCTCAGACGGATACAATCTATCCTTAGAGATAAAATTTAAAAAAATGAATAGAAAAACTGAACAAATCGATTCTAAAGGGTTGATTTATGTGACTTCTCTTACTGATTTAAAGCCTCAATGTCTTAAATTTTGTAAAGATAATTTTACAAATCACGTTGAAAAAAAACTTTTTTCATATAATAATTTTTAAAATAATTATATCAAAAAATATTATTTTCATATTTAGGTTAGAATAATCTCAGCCAAGCAATATCTTAATAATTGATCCGATGTTAAAATTATTGTTGAATCAGCACGAAAGGGGAGAGCAGCATAAAGGAGATATAAGAAATGAATGTGATAGTTTGTAGTTTGTAGGTCCTCATCATTCTCTGCCGTGCTGCTCTGGCTCACATAACTGGGTTAGAAAATGGGGACCAAATGCTTTTACTCTTGCCACTCATTTGGATGGCATTGTTACGACAAAAAGCTAGGAACATATTTGGGTTCACATCGATATATCTTCACGTTTTATTCATGAAGTAGTAAATAAATAAAGTTTTGACGGAACATCGTTGATGTAATACTTAAAAGATAATTGAAAACATATTGCCTAGCAAAGTGTCGGCATACTATCATTTCATTCATTGTAAAAACAGTTAATCTTATTTCCATATATTTTACACGTACACCTTTTTATATTAAGGTAATTTTAACTTTTTAATTATGATTAATTTCATTAAAATTTATACACTTTTTTTTTTCTGATTTTGCGACATCGTATTACTTTTAGAGATCTGAGACACATCTAATATGCAATAAATTATTATGATTATTATTATTATTATTATTATTTTGGACGCATCTTAGTTTTTGAAATATTAACAATTTTATTGAATGGGTGTGACTCATTTAGTTACACAAACTGAACTTGTGGAGGAGGATCTCGATTCGAATCCCGCAAAACACATATTTGGGGAAAGATAAAGAACTTTAACTGTGATTAAGCATCCGAATGAAGATTAGTCTCATAGCGGGTCCAAAGAATCTAAGCTTGTAGGATACTTCGTGGACCCACCACTACAACAAATTTGTCATATACCTACGGACACTTTTAGTGACAGACGTTAAAACTGTAAGTATAGACATTAGTGTCAGTCAAACCGTAGGTAAAGATAGATGGACCGTCGATAAAACTTAATATAATTGTAGGTAAATGTATGTGGATCGTAGGTAAAGTCTATAGTGACAGTCATTTTCCGTTGTTATTCATCATTCATAATGGACGGTTGGACCAGCCATAGATGAATGTAAGTTTTACATATACCTACGAATTTTAAACATATAGTGACAGATTTTGTCAGTCACTGAAAGACAAATTTCTTTTATTGAGGAGCCAAAGCCATAATTACGGTGGGATTTAACACAAAAAAAAAAAAGGATATATTAACAATTTGAGAATAAATACTCCATATGTTTTATAATATAGGTTATTTGAGATTTTCTATAAAAATTTAAAAGTTAATAAAATATTTCATTATAGTAAAAAAAAATTGAAAATGTAATTTGTATTAAATTATCCTTTATTAAGATATTTGAATTATTTTTCTATCTCATTTTATTTAATGAAAAATATAAAGTTAAAGAAATTAATATCTTCTTGGTTTTTTAAAGCAACAGATAAAATAAAAGAAAATCATTATCTAAAACAATAGATATCATAAAATGAAAGGAGTAATTACTAAATAGAATAAATTACTTATTTATAAATTATTGTTACTCACATATACTGACTATTTTTTAATTGATTTAATCTCACAGATGAAACAAAATAATGAAATACTTCTTCGTTTCAAAATATCTATTTTTTAAGGTTTTTACACAAAAATTAAGAAAGTTATTAAATATCTTTAATTTTAAGTATAACAACATTTAACTAAATTACCCTGACTTCATTAATACTCTTTCTCATTATATTAAGCAGAGATAACAAGAGGGTTAAAATATAATTTTGATCCTTTATCTTATTTTCAGAATTCGATTTGGTCCTTTATCTTTAAAAAGATTCGTTTTAGTCATTTATCTTATAACGTTACACTATTTTGGTCCTTTCCGTTAGATTTGCACTAATGGCATTATTAAACCACCGTTAGTCGTCGGATTCTGGGTTCCATCACCGGAATCTGGGTATTAGAAAAAGAAAATAAATATCTTCTCCTTTTCACTTTCTCTTTCTTCTTCCATCCTCTTCCTCCTCCTTTCTTCTTCCTTCCTCTTTCTCTTTCCCTTTCTTCCCTTCCTACTCATAAGGAATGTGTATTGTTATTTGAAACACCACTCCACCTCCATTCTCTGGATTATAAACCCTAATATGTTGAAGATTTCTTCAACCTTCCCCTCCCTTCCCTTTTAATATAGACACATCGCACCACTCTCTTTCTGCCCTTCTCTTTCTTTTCCCCACACTATCTTCTCCTTCATCCCTCACTTCCCATCTCTGTTGGTATTTTGCTTAATTTTAGGAATTAGGAGTGAGGGCTGAATTGGGACCAATTTGAATTTGGGGCTTAAGCCTTGAGATGTTGAAATTGGAATTCATGACAGTGGGCTATTGTTTGAATTGAGGATTTGAATCTCAATTTGAGCTTGAATTTATGTTTCTCTGGATAAGTCTCTGAGTTGGGAAAATTAATTCTTCTCTGAAGTTATAAATGCTTGAATTTTATTTTTTGTTGATACTGAGTAAGAGAAGTTTGGAATTGATTTATGCCATTGTTTTAAGCTTGAAAGGGAAAAAGGAAGAGGAAGGAAGTAAGAAGAAAGGAGGAGGAAGAGGAAGAGGAAGGAAGAAGAAAGGGAAGGAGAAAAGGAGAAGAGATTTGTTTTTTCTCTCTAATACCCAGATTTCGATGAGGGAACTCGGAATCCGACGACAGTGGGTAGTTTACGGCAACTAACGGTAGTTTACTAATACCGTTAGTGCAAATCTAACGGAAAGGATCAAAATAGTGTAACGTTATAAGATAAAGGACTAAAACGGATCTTTTTAAAGATAAATGACCAAATTGAATTCTGAAAATAAGATAAAGGGCCACAAGTATATTTTAACCTAACAAGAGACAGGATAAAGTTGAAAAATAATTAGGTTTAATTATTCTTTTGGTCCCTTATCTTATTTTTAGGATTCATTTTGATCCCTCAACTTTAAAAAAAATCATTCTAGTCCCTTATCTTGCAAACGTTATCCAAAGTGGCCATTTCCGTCACATTATTTACTGACGTCGTTAGCCTCTCCCCTACGTGACTGTTAACGTCTGATGTGGCACTACCATTATATCAAAACGACATCGTTTTGACCTTCCAATTTTTTTAAAAAATGTTTTTCCCATAGAAAAATTTATCATCTTCCCCAAAATTCTCTGAGCCATCTTCCCCAAAAAAAACCATTATGAATTGAGATCAAATACCTAAAGCTTTTCAAGATAGATTAAAATCTCTCCACAAATATAATTTTTTGGTACAAAAATGAAATTTTAGGATGGTGTTATGGATCTCAAGGGCGAACCCCAGCCAACTTGGGGTATAGATGAGTCGAGTCGAGTCGAGCACTTGAAGCTTGAGCTTGGCTTGTGGAAAAAAATGGGTTGTTCAAGCTTGACTCATTTATTTAAACAAGTCTAACCAAAAGCTTGAGCTTGATTTGTTAACTAACTAGCCGAGCCGGAATAGTTCACAAATAACTTAGTTCATTTACCTCGTACTTGCGAGTTACGAGGCAAAGAAAAAGGAAAATGAGTGGGAAACCGAAAACAATTGAAACACTAGTTTTTTACTTTATTATTTTATTATTTATTTTAAAAACAAATTTATAATCATACGTTTTAACTCAAACATAAAAAACATTTTTCATAAAAATTTGTCATTAGAAAACTATACACAAGTGTTTTTATACAGAAAAGTAGGATATATAATTTTAATTTTTCGATGATATATATATATATATATATATATATATATAATATATATATATATATATATATGTAAACGAGCTATTCACGAGCCTTCAATGTCGAGCCTATAAGGCTTGGATTTGGCTCATTTAAATAATCAAGTCCAATCTCAAGCTTGAGTTTGTTTATTTAATTAAACAAACGAGGTCGATCGAGCATTTAATTTTACGAGCCGATCCCGAATAATTTACAAATAGCTCAGCTCATTTACACCCCTACCGCCCACTCATCAAGTGTTTACCTAAAAACTGGTTAATAATAATGTGTCCAACTTTATGGCTCATCGTTGATTCTTAACTGGATGGTACTCGTGCGTCGTATGAGAACATATCTTTTTATTTAAATAAATAGATGATATAAATATCTTTTGACATTTTTAATTGCATTTTGGTTGTCTTTTTAAAAAAAACACTTGATATTGATGTGCTAAACTTTATATATAGTTAAATGTTCAACTCTACACTACTTGCTTTTAAATTTGCAACTGCATAAAAAAATTAATTATTTTTAAAAGACGTAAAAAAAGTAAGATGAATCAAAATTCATTAGGTGTAATAAGCCAAAGAAAAGGAGTCGCACAAATTATTTTCCTCCTAAAGATTCGTTAAAAAGTTGTAAAAAACATAGAAAACGAAAATGTTGAGCAATGGTTATAGATAATACACTCTCTTTCTTTGGGCTGTTAGCCCCGTTGAGCACAAAAAAAAAAAAATAGATAATACACTCTCGTCCAAAAGCATCATCTCTACATTATCTCCGAAGTGAAGTTGCAAGAAATTTGGTTGCCACAAAAGTCGTATCACTCTAACTTTGGCCCCCATTCATTTTTTGATGGAGAAAGGTCACTAATAAAAGTAACAGGTTTAGCCATGAGTGAAGAATAGAGAAACAAACTATAGATGAACAAAATTTCTCAGGAGATGCTTGAATTTAATATTTCCATTTGATTGCATACATTTTTATAGTGCCTCTATTAGATTAGATAAAATGTGAACTTATATCAGGAAGATAACAGAAATAACTCAAACATGGATTTAAGTAAATTACATTGGAAAATGATTCATCATCTTGAAATTATTTATTGTCTTTGAAAATATCTATAAATCTATAAATATTCTATAAAAAATATTATATAGATTTAGTAGCTCATGCATGGATTTTTAATATTTTAATAACGTAAATCTATAAATTTTCTAATATAAAGCAGTCTTATTTTCCCGAAGTCTTATAAATATATATATTTCAAAAATTATAAATATTAGAAATTATTTTAGTTGCTTTAAAATGTAATATTCAAAATGGATACCACAATTATTAAAAAAAATCTTTTTTATTCATATGAAGTAAAGTTATGATAACAATTTGATTGATACTACTAATTTAGGACTCTTTGTTATCACAATTCATGTACTGAAATTATTTTTTAATTTCTTTAAATAAATTACATTGGAAAAGGTTGATAAACTTGAAATGCTATAGTTGCTTTGGAAACATATATATGATTAAATATTGAGAGAAGTTCAATACCAATGCAAGTGGGATAAGAAATGCTTGATAATGTAGAATTTTGCATTGAAAAAAACAAATTCATTATAAATATATTTCTAAAAGTGGAATGTTTCACCAATTATCATAAGAATTTAAATTTTATATTGACTCTGAAGATAACACGTGGCAGAAGTTTCCACCTATGATTTTTGCTTTAGAATATTTATAGATAGATGTATTTAAGACTAAATATCGCATTAATAAAGAGGGGGGATTAGAACATAGAGATTATCATGGTAATTTGAAAAAATAAAACTTTAATTAGTATTACTTTTGCTATAATTAAAAAAATTGTTATGAACCCTACATTGGGGAACCTCATCTAACAAGTGGGATTTACAAGTCTAGAGGTTCTCCCATCTAATGGATTAGTCTTTTGTGATGGACTTTCCTTTGGACTTATACTCATAACAAAAACAAAGAAATATTGTGATATATTTTTCGCTTTGACTTAGTAGATAAACTATTCTTAAAGATAGGCATCCTTGAAGAGTAAATTTAGATATTAAACCAAATAAGATTATTAACGAGGTGATTTAATTTCAGCTACATTTTCCAAGATTGAGTGTTGCTTCGCCTACCTGAAAAACTTTAAGGATTAGTATCAAGTAAGCACTTGGAAGAGGAATCTTCCATGTTAGGAGTTACTCATTCATGATTCAGAAAGAGAAAATTTAAAGAAATCCTATACTGTAATGTTGCATACTTATTCCTATAAAACCCAAGACTAATGTTGTGTGTGCAGATAACAATCACATTTTGCTAAAATCGAAAGCTTTTATTTCTCCATCGGATCAAGTCAATTCAATCGGTTCAATCAATTTTGGTTTTTCTTTTTACAACCGTTCTTTTTACAACCGTTAAGGTTCGATTGGTCATATGACTACGTTACTATGATTATGATTTCACATCACAGTCCATTTGAGTTTGAGGAGTGGTTACGCAAGTTCTTTTCCTATAATGGTAAAAAGAAAATTTTGTGTCTACACAAAGAAAGGAAAACGAAAATGTCTCTCAATATCAATGGAGGTTAATAATCAATTCTTGATGGTTGACACTTCTAAAACCATGAATCCAGCTAGTAAATATGAGTGAGGAGACAGAGACCACCAAACAAGGACAGCATTGTTTATGATGATGCTCGTCAAAGTTGCTTAATTTTAAGGGTGATGCTAACGAATGTTCTAAAAGACATTGGTTAAGCAATAGATAAAAAAAAAAGTTTGTATTATAAAACTAAATGCAACCCTTATTAATATATTAAATAAATAGATAATTTTGTCATATAAAGTTTTCTTTTTTAATTCCTTAAACAATGATCTACGGACATTCGTTAGTATTCTTTTAAAAAAAATAGTAGGAAACAACTATATTTCCATTTGAGGCAATGCTAATCAGAGAGTTTTACGAGTTTCTAATATGGGAAATGGATGACTTTTGCTGAGTTTTCTAACTGAATGGTCTCAAACAAAAAAGGTGAGTGGCACTAATCGTGGTGAGCACCCAAAAAAGTAGAGGGGGACTAGAATCTACTTTTCCCAAAGTAAGCAAAATCTTGATTTTGAACAAGGTTCTTTCTCGTTTGGGTTTCAATGTTGAATGTGATGGACTTTGGGGGTGCACTATTTTTTCTGTTAGTGGAACAAACTTTTGTGTTCAACGCAAACCCTACACCAACCTTTGATAATTGATATCTATTGTCACTACCATTTTCTTCTTACTGAGCTCATCATGATGGCTGAGGTTTAGCAACTCAGTCATTATGTATGAGTTTAGGACTTCACTTGATTCCTTGGACAACTGAAAACTGTGTAAGGAGTTGATTTTACACCTTTTTGTTGCAAGTTTGAAGAATGACTTGCACTTATTATATGCCAATTATAGGTACCCTCTTGTTTTAACTGCTGCATAGGCCAACACCCCCAAATTAGTAACAAAGAAGGCTAATGATGAAAATTTAGCCGATGTCTAGTTAGGCCCAAACCTCAAGCTCCTTTAGAATTCAGAGGAATAGATGGAGGGTAAACATATACAAAGCATTTTTTTATTCTAACCGGTTAAATGCTAATTGTTCCTAGCGTCTAATAAAACCATACTAGCCGTGTGTTTGGGAAAGATTAATTTTTCTTCTTTCAGTTATTTTTTTGACTAAAATGTTGTTTCATACATAATCTATCATATTTGACAATTAGCTTAAATTTATAAAAAAAAAAAACTTTTTTTTAGGTAAAAAAAGCCTTTTTATGTTATCTAATTTGTTTTAGCTTAATATTATTGTGATTTGATTATTTTTCGTTTTCAAAACTCTCTTTCCTATTCACCCCTACAATACTAATTTTCAAACAAATATTATTAAATTATACAAATAACTTCATACATTTTTTCGTAATTTACTATATAAAAGTGATTTTTTTGCACCACCCAAACAAAATAGATTATCTAAAATCGCTTTTCCGTAAACATACCCAAACAAAAACAGATTCTGATTATAATCGATTATCACAATTATCGATTATACATATAATCGATTATTAGCATAATCTATTTTTTTTCAGCTTTTCCAAACACACTCTAGTGGAAAAGAGAGATGGACATAAAAATATTTTTTGATGAAACCAATTAAAATTTGTAAAATTTCTTTTATAACCATTGTGTCTATCTCTTTTTCCACTTGACCACTTGACAAGAAAAAAACAATTGAAAAGATCCATTTCCAGACAAATATAAATTGTTGTAAGAATAATGTAGATAGGGATTTTTTTAAGGAGTATGATATAATTTTTTTTTTTTTTTAAAAGTGAATATTATGACGAAATTATAATTTCTATCTAATTCTCCTTTAGTCGCAACTCGTTATGCACAAGCTTTAGGCAAGTTCATTTTCATGAATCTTTCATCTTTGCGTGTTGAAAATTGAAAATATACGTTTTCTA
Source organism: Ammopiptanthus mongolicus (assembly GCA_039655645.1). NCBI lineage: Eukaryota > Viridiplantae > Streptophyta > Magnoliopsida > Fabales > Fabaceae > Ammopiptanthus > Ammopiptanthus mongolicus. The sequence continues at coordinate 13,251,866 of CM077343.1, read as the reverse complement.
GAAGACTTTAGTGAAAATGCTTCATGCATAGTACACGCAAGTTTTTTCCTTGATCTTGACCAATCCATTTGTGGTGCAGTAGAAGGCAAATTATTGGTGCCAGGAGATTCATAAGCTAATTTCATTGACCGGTGCAACTCCTGGCCATAGAAAAAAATGACTAAACGGCAATGCACTTTAACATACATTTTTTTGTCCGGTTAAAAAAAAAGGCATGGTCACAAATCGGGATGCAACTCGGTAAAAAATTATACTAATACACTTTTGACTTAACTAGAATAATTATTATTCATACATCTAATCACCATAGACTTACTTCCTCTCCAACAAGTCTAGGGACCCAGATGCCCGCATGCAGTATTTAACGGTACCCTAATGTAAAGATACTGCTAAATCAATTTGAACTTTCTCAAACACTTCTAGTGATTGATCTAACGATACATTAATACATGAATACGTCAAATATTAAATGTAGAAAATCCGTTTTCCAAGTCTAGTCATGAATTACTGAGACGTTGTAAATATCCGTTTTCTCTTCTGTTTCATTAGGTCCATTGACTCTTAGCCCAAAAGGTTAAAAGGAAAGGACTCTCGTTTAGCTGAACTTTGTATTGATTATTGAGCCACTAACGTTTTTCACTTTTTTGTTCAAAAATCATTATCGATAAATTTTTTTCTACCTATATTTTAGGCAACGCAGATTCTCATTCAATACATATCATAAAAATTGATCAAAACTTGCACGTTCTTCCCAAAGGCATTTTGCTTGAAGTTAAAAAATTATAAACGATTTTGTACAATTATTTCTTCTTTTGTCTGTCCTTTCCCTGTTCCAAATTTTCCTTGTGCCAAAAGGAAACCTGTTTACAGAAAGAAAACTACATATCAGGAAAACAATACCGTATGTGGTGCTATCTCGTAATATTTAATCTTGTAAGGACACAATATGCACTTTTAAGTAAAGCCTATTAGTAAAATGCTATATGCTGAAACTCTAAAGGCTGATGGCAAGTATATGGAAGGCACGATAATAGCATAATAATTATAACTCTAGCATCTTGGTAGCCAATTAGTTCAATAATAATGGTGTCACGTTGGATCACTAATTGCTATGCTCCATATTAGAATTTTATTCCTGAAATGTGCGATGAATTCAAATTTATCAACAGAAACAGATATCAATTATAATGTCTTATATCAACAAGCTGAGATTAAATGAGCAATGACTACATAAAAAAATGGTAGAGTTATCCTTGTTTGCCATTTAGTAAACTTGCAATTCAACAGTCCCTACAACCAAAACTTACTGACCTGTAAGTAGTTTCTGTCCTCGGGGGGAGCGCAAATTTAACTTCTGCTGGAAGAGACAATAACTCATGAATCATTTTCATGAAGCAAGAAAAAGTTGCTATAGACAATAGTAAAAGGTATAAGTCTTACATTTATAATCAATTCAAATACAAAGTGCACCCATGTCAGGTGCCGCCAAGTCATATTCACAAGGTACTTCAGCTTTTGCAGAAATCCCTTTCTTTCCTTGCTTCCTTTCTTTTTTGCCCCTTCTGGAGTCAGCTGCTTGGTTACTGACACAACAAAGGTATCGGGCACACCACATTAAAATCATCTAATGCAGAACCTTACTTGATTACATTCTTATAACACACAAATCTGTATCAACAAACTTAAATCCAAGGAACATCATGTGAATAGTCGAAATTTGAAACACAGATATAGAAGAAAGGAGACTAAGATGCATACATTACAAACTTAGCATATTGTTTACCCAAGGAAGATCCACAACAAGCTTTGTATTTCTTTTTTGAGCCACATGGGCAGACCTTGTTTCTAGGAATCTTCTGTGGTTAACCCCATAAAGAAGGGGCAGCCAAAACAACAAACAAAAGAGTGTCAAAGGAGATCATAATATTAGAACAAAGTGTATGAACAGCATATTTACTTTGGATCATCCCAACAGCCCCCCGCCCCCCAAAAAAAAAAATAGAAGAAAAAGATAACCTTGTCATTTGGTTGCAATCTGCTATCGTCATTGGTCTTCGTGGAGCTATTATCTGAGTCATCATTAGTGTTGTCCTCTACCATATCTTCTTTGTGTTGTTCACAATTCTTCTCATTTTCATTGCAACCTTTACATTGAGATAAGACTTATAATGGAGTCAAAAGTTCCATTTCTTTTCTACTAATCATAATTGTCATGAAGTAACTCCCCCAAAATCTTAATCTATTAGGTGATGGATCATGAATGGTTTTATCTTTAACACGCCCCCTCATGCAAGAGCCCTTTGGGCTTTGAAGTGTGGACAATGCATAGGCGCTGTACTGAAATTTAACTTTTAATTACAAGAATGGAGGCGGAAAGGATTGAACTCTAGACCGCTTGGTCATAGAGGCTTTGATACCATGTCATGAACGAATTCTTCCAAAAGCTTAAGCTATGAGATGAAGGATCATGAATGTTTTATATTTAACAGAAACTGTTCAAACTAAACAGTGATGAATAAAAACAAACATGCATGAATTCTACTGAGATAAAATATGATAGAGAAAGAAAAAGGTTAATCAATTTTAAACAGGAAAATATGTTGGTTTCCCTCTAACAGTAAAGAAAGTGCAAAGCTCATTGACTATACATTACCATAAGTATCAGCCTGACTAGGAAGGGAATCACATGTTGTAGAGCACTCTTCGGTTCCTTGTTCTGCTATTAGAAACTCTATTGCAGCATCAACATTTCCATTTACCTGCTCTAGAATCTGGTTAAGGAAGACATATTTTGAACATATGTCACGTTTTTACTTTCTAGAAAAGATAGCAAGTTGCAAGAGAGCTCCCCGAACTGAAATATTAATCACGCCAGACAAGGAGCATACAAACACAAACAAGGCATGCACTCACCTTTTCCACTTTTTCAGTGTTTTCACATCCAGTTCCGGTCATAACCAACTTTATGGACCCTGGCACAGAAGTTTCCCTATCAGCTCGCCTATGGGGTTTGTTAACTGTAACTTTCGCTTGATGTGATGTTGCTGAAAGATCAGCATCAGCCTTTCACAAACTAGAATTAATCAGGAAATGGCTACTACACTTAACATTAATTTGAGAGTTCGGAAACAGAATTCCAATACGAACCTTGATTACAATTGACCTTGCAGGCCCATCACAAGGATCATCCTTTAACCGCACACTATTATAATGCTCCCCATCATGATATGATCTGAGAAAACATGCATATCCAAATAAATCATCGAAGTTCATATGCAAGGTCAAGACAATCATTTTGAACTGATTTTCTATTGAAGCCATTGATAGTGTTATCAAATGGCGGTCATGCCATGGCGGAATTTCTGAAAATTGCCATACGAACGTCATGGCATGGCGGGTTTTCAATGGCGGTCGCAGGATAGCAGTGGCGCTATGGCAGAGCTATGAGTTAAATGGTGGTTTGAAGGTGAGAAACCTCTCATCCACCCTCATATCTAGTTCATGGTTATTACCCTTTGTAGGGTAAAACAAGTTTTGGCAACCCTGGTAGAAATACCACCTTTTGGGTGTGACACATCTGTTCCTCCATCTGTGTGCAACACATCTGTTCGTTATATCCATCTCTGTCATCCCACTCCGTCTTTGGTGAGTGTGTCTTTCTCCGACATCCTCTCATTTAGTCAAGGCCATTTGTACCTTTTTGTTTGATTTTTTCTTTTGCTTTTTCTTTTACTTGAAAGTTGCAACAAAGACCTACTCGTCCTCCTCTCTACAAACCATGACCATAAACAAACCCACCCACCTATTTCCAAAATCATGGCCATAATGCACATGTTCCTCTGTTTTCATTTCACCGTGACAGAACCAACATGCTCTGTTTTCGTTTCACCAAAGGAGAGCAACTCTGTTTTCATTTCACCACGGGAGAGCAACTTTGTTTTCAGGTTTTTGTTCCATGTGTGTGTGTGTGTGTGTGTGTTTAATAATTTGTAACCCACCCGCCCATCCAGTATGGCCAGTCTCTGTAAATGTTATTCTGGCCAGAGTTTTAATTTTCTTCTGCTTGCTTTACATGATTTGTGATACTTTAATTCTTTAAGTTTGATGTGCTAGAAAATGTTTTAATTATGTTCAATATTATTAAATATGTTGTTAGATTTTTTATTATTTATATTATGTAGATATTGTAGTATATATTATACTTTTTAACATACCCTCCATGTGTCCGCCAATTGGCACAACGCCATCCATCATTGATAATAATGATTGATATGCATATTTCAAATCTTAATTGCATACATAAACAGATTCAATGCACGCAGGACAATATTACAGGAGGTTGTCTTCCCTAAAATGATAAAATGATGTGATTCACCTAATAGGAAACTGTTAGCTAATAACTACTCCAGCCACATACAAACAAGATCATAAAAAGTGATAAAAAATAGGTCCCAAATCCTTGGAACACTCAACAAGATATTTCATTCACGAATATTGAATAGACGTTTGCTCTTTGATTTTATTAATTTTCCTTCAAAATAACCCAATTATGCCAGTTGCTACCAGCTTTAACCATCCAAATTCCAATTATCATTTACCATACCTCCTATCTACTTGATCAGCATACACTATTATTCTTACTCCGTTTGTGTGTGTGTGTGTGTGTGTATATATATATATATATATATATATATATATATATATATATATATGATTCTAAAGTATGTTACTAATTGAACACTGGAAGCATAGGTCTCCAAATCTTAAAATTAAGACCCAGAGTCTGCCAGCAAGCTGAAATATAAACAATTTATTGCTTGTTTAGTCATAGATATAGCACATCAAAAAAATCAATATAATGCTCAGAGCATCAGAAAAATAGACAATGCAGTGCAGTTTAACATAATAACCATAGACTCCTTAGTACTTACAAATGGATCATACGAGCTCCAAAATCTTCAAAATTTCTTATGTACCAGCGAGGAGTCATGCTCTGCAAAAGCAAACCAATAAGCATGTGAATTTCAATTAACTTTACGGTGCAACATTCTTAAAAATCTACCAGAAACTTTAGAAGCAGTTGTTGTCTGTGTCTGCACAAATGTGCGTCTTCAGTCATTACATTAATGAATGAAGTTTACACACATCCAAAAAAAATTGCATGGGACAAAGGTGTTATAATGTGGAAAAACCTCCACTATGACATGTCCCAATCTTTGTTTGGTTAAAAGTATGAATTATCTAACCAAATAAAAAAATATTTGACATTAGAATATAAGGGGACCAATTAAGTATCTTCAAGTAGACTACTCACCCGGTGAATGCATATATTACTATGTGTTACAAGGGAAGCTGCTTGCAATTCCATATGTCCAGCCCATGTACCATCGTTTTCCATGGATTGGCAATATTCATCAAATGGGACTTCATCTTCAATAAAGGGCTCAAACATTTCCCGGTTGTCCTGTTAATTACAGCTTCAAACCCAGATTTTGTACAGGGATTTTCCAATAAAAAAAAGGGGGGAAACTACATGAGAAAGCTAGCTGTCAAGCTGACAATAGCGCAATATTAATAGAGACTTGGCATGCACGTAATATATATAGCAAGATGACCTCCAGTTCAAAAATAGCAAAGAAAGTTAACAGTCTTAATCAATTGTTATGCATGGGAACATAAGCTACCCCTAACTAAAAACAAACCCAGAGTATGTAGGCAAACAGCAATCCTCGTGACTGACTATTTATTTATTTTATGTTTTGCCAACTTTCCTTATCTTTACAGTTAACTGTGAATGCTCAGGGGTCATTAACTAGATGAAGCTTCTTATTCGATAATCATTCAATTACCCCAAACAAATTTCTTCCCTAACTTTTACATCTACATTACTAGAGACTGACAAAATGTTTCAACTTTCAAGCCCTTCCTTTTTTCTTTTTCTTTTTTTTTAAAAAATATACTGTTAAGAAGAGGAAAATTGAGAAAACATGGGACAGCTGATTAATGACAATACATAAACTTGAGGTTCAAAGAGTAATGGAGTTAATATGTTGAACCCGGAAGAAAAGTAAAAGTGTTTCCAAAAAATCATACCAATATGTGTTTCACCACCATGCTGCGGTACTTTTGATGTTCCTCCTCATTGCCTTCCAACTGATCAGCAAGGGCTCTGCATAGCAGTAGAGAAGTGCAAAAGTTGAATCTAATATAGACTTTAAACATGATTGATTCTTCATACTGTAAACTAATATACCCCTTACACGCATTGATTCGTCTTATTGTAAACAAGAAGTGCCACTATGACTTGTCTACCCAGAAAGGAAAAGGAGGAGGAGAGGGGGACATAAGGAACTAATAACTGATAATGCCAAGATCTCAGGGTCTTAATCTAACCTCAGTTTCAGCATAAGGGCAATGAGAACGGTGTTTTTGTGTGCAAGTGCAACTGAAAATACCTTGTATGTAATGGCACATGACCACTTGCTGAAGTATAGTAATACCCCACAATACATGATATGAATAGGAAGTGAAAATGAATATGAAGCATGAAGGCTGACCTGAAGAAACAATTACCATCTGCTGTCACTTCAACAATGCATAGGCCCAGAGCATCCAACTGAATCCGAAATTGTGAAGCATCAGCCTGTTTCACCTGTTTCTTATTCTGTCACCAAATAAATGCCGGGTCACCAATGGCCAGAGTATCCAAATAAACACCTATTCCTAGAAGAAACTCACAATTGGATTTGTTACTCAACATACTGAAAGAGGAGGTATTGTGATTCTTAATTTGCAGAACATTTAAATTAATAGATACAATAAGATTTATTGTACTATCCATTGTAGCCTTTAAAAGATTCTGCATAACCTTCCAAAGACATAAGGTCAAAATACAGGAAGATCATGTTGACATACAGAAAAACTATTCTCTTTAAACCAAAAAACCTAAAAAAAAAAAAAAAAAATCATACTTAACACATGCAGACAAAGACATGTTTTTTTTTTTTTTATTTACTATTACTATCAATGGCCACATTAACATCCATGATATAAATGTCATCATCTTTGTCTAACCTCAAGTGTAAATTGAACTAGCTCCGCCACAGCATCATGAATGAATTACATTAGAAAATAAAAATGAATAATTCCAGTACACCAATCTTAACTCAAAATTCGTCCTTGCACATACTCTTCAAAGCACAAGTTTCATAAACTTATCACTTTAAGCAACATTTTAGTAGCACACCACATATGCCACATCTGAATTAAACGGTTAAAAGATGCAACCCAAGCACTAAAAAAAGGGCGACCGAATACACGAGGCTTCCACCTGGTGTACGCAGCCTTACCCCGCAAGTGGAGAGAGTATGCCTGTGATCTCCAGGTCAGAACTCACCAAAAAAAAAATTATTGGTTACATTGTTTCTCTTTATCATTGCCAACTGCAAAATAAGTTAAAGCATTCTCATCCCAAAAAAAAAAAAGATTTTTTATTTGTTTTTTTTTTTTTTCTGAAACCCTACGTATCCGGAAATCATATTGGAATCCGACTAATCCGAGTTGAGTCGGAAAGACCCATTTAAGGGGGCAAAACTCTCCTGACGCTTATCTTTTTCATAGACTCGAACTGAAATATTGCTTAAAGAAGAACTTGGACCTAACATGCCTTGGTTTTTTATTAGTTATTTTGTTTTTCTTGCTCATTGGCTACTGCAAAATAAATAAAGCATTGACAACAAAGAGAGATACTAGGGAAAAAAAACAGATTGGGCATCCAAATACAACGTGATCAGTGAAGTCCTGAAGATTGAAAGCAGAGAGAGAATCAAAATATAAAAAAGTAAAAAATAAAATAAAATTTGCAGAAGCTGAAGCATACTGCATACTTGTGGGTGTTGTTGCTTCTTCTGGGATAGCTTCTTCTGTTGCTTAGGCTTAACCATGTTGTCCTCTTACGAAATCGAAAAACCAATGATTTCTTAGTGTGTCGGTCCGAGAGCAAGGCATTAAACCAGAACCAGAGCCAGCTCCAACAAAGCTCAAGACTCAGGAGTTACGAGCCCTTGGGCTTTATGAATATAGGTAAAAAAATATTTTCATTTTGGGCTTTGACTTTTGGGCCTAAAACGTGGCCTGTTTGAGAAAATTCGTTATTATAAACGTACCAAAACTGAACCAAAAGGAATGGCACGTGAGAAAAATAACATAAACTATATATATATATATATATATGATAAGTAAAATTTAGAAACTCAACAATTTTTTTAGAGTTATTTTCAAAAGTTTATGAGATCAAAAACTACATTTAGCCATTTATAAATTTGATTTGAAAACAGAATAGGTTTTGCTTCCAAAGTGTGTTTGGATGAGCGTTTAATAAACATGATTTTGAATGAAATTGATTTTGTAAAATTGATTTAGTTAGAATTGAGTTCGAAGTAAAGTGATTTATGTTTGGAGGTTTTTATTCTGAAAGTAAGTTGAATATAAAACTTCGTGTAAATTTTTCAACTTAACTCAAAAGTTACTTTTAAGAGCTACTAAAATTATATTTGAAGACAAAATCAATTTTATTAGACAATAAACAAACGCATCTAGTTTTATTAAAATCAGTTTTCATATAGGAGAAACACAATTCTAAATAGTATCCGTTGTAAAACCAAACACACATATGGTCTAACAACTTGCAAGGGTAAAAGTGGACAAAACACGGAGGTTTTAACTTCAAAGTTCAAACTTCAAACTTCGAACTTCAAAGCCATTATTCAGCGGAATGTGGACCTTTAGCTTCTGAACTTTCTGACTCTGCCGCAAAGAGCAACAGAGTGTGGCAGCAATTCATTTCTGCGTTTAATGACGCAACTAACGCAATGCAATGCAAGTATAGCCCCTGAGGTAGCATCCAATGTAAACACAAAAAATGGCCCCAATTTGTATTCTTTTGACCAGACTCTGTACGAATGCGAGACTCTTAGATTATTAGAAAAATGTTAGATAATAAAAAAAAAAAAAAGTCTATCAAAGTTCATAGATAATTGATTTCTTTAAATATATTGTTAGAGATTCAATTCTAATCATAGGTATGAAAAAAAATTTATTAGAAGAGATAAAACTTACTTCAATAATTTTTATGTCTCGAAAGGAATTAGTTTTCGACTATCAGCTGGTAGATATCCTTGTTATAAAAAAAAAAAAAAATTTAGATGCATGTCATGTAAAGAGATGTATATTTTATATAGGCTAAAATATCATTTTGGTCGCTTAACTTATTTTTTAGTTTTAATTTGGTCCCTTAACTTTTAAAAGTTTCAATTTGATCCCTTAACTTATCTCCGTTAACACAAGTTAGTCCTCTTCGTCAATGACATAAACAAATGAATTTCAAATTGGTCATTTAAATTGTTAACAAGTTTCAAATTGATCCTTTAACTTTTAAATGAGTTTCAAATTGGTTCCTTACTTTTAAATGAGTTTCAAATTGGTCCCTTAAATTTTAAATGAGTTTCAAATTGGTCCTTTAAATTGTTAACATGTATGGTACTTTCGTCACTTTTGCTTATGTAATTGACTGAGGGGACTAACTTGGGTTCACAAAGACAAGTTAAGGGACCAAATTGAAACTTTTAAAAGTTAAGGGACCAAATTGAAACTAAAAAATAAGTTAAGGGACCAAAATGATATTTTAGCCTTTTATATATTATTGAGTTTTAAGTTTTGATGATGCATTTAAGTTATTGAGCATGTGAATATTTTAGAAGATTTAAATTTACCCCCTATTAATTTGTTGATATGTGATTGATTTTGGGTCTTATTTTTCCATTTAAAAAGAGCAAATATTTTTCCAAAATATATTTTGTGATTTGATGAGTTGATTGATTTTTATTTGGATCAAATATCATTAATCTCTAATCTCCAATGGTCAAGCACATTTATAGGAGAATCATTTGGTCCCAATAGCTAGAAGATTGCAAAATGTTAGTCATACTCAAACCAGAGAAGAATAGCAACTAAAACAGCACCTGCTGGGCGAAACAGCAACTAATGCAAGCGAAAATAGCAACTACTTAAAAAGGCATACAAGCTGCAAACCCACACGTTTTAAAGTCTCCTAGATGATTTTTTGCTTCCTCCAACAGCTAGCTATAAGAGAAACCTTCCACTATGTATAGGAAGCCTTGAAAGGATCAGAAAACTTTGACATGCAAAAAAGAAGTAGAGTTTCAAGCTGCTTCTCCATTTTCTTGTTGATTCTGAAATTTGTTTATCTACTCTTGAGAGAGCTTTGAAATTCATTATAGCTGATTGATAAGAGCAAACTATTTTTTGTTGATTATATCTTTGTTTTAGAGAGAAGGAAGAGAGTGCGGGTAGATTTCCTTCAATCCAAGTACTCTATCTTGGGTTAAGGTAGAGGGAGGGTTGGTGACGTCCTTGTATGAAAGAAATCATTGTAACTCTATCTTGGGTTGAGATAGAGGGAGGTTTGGCGGTGTACTTGTGTGAAACAAACCATTATAACTCTACCTTGGATTAAGAGAGAGGAAAGTTTGGTGGTATCCTTGTGTGAAAGAAACCATTGTAAGAGAAAATTCGACAAGTGAAAAAATACTTGGACAATTGCTTGAGGATTAGATGTAAGTCACACATATATTGTGGCTGAACAAGTATACATTTGTTTGTGCACTCTTCTCAACTTTTTCCTCTTTACCTTCAAGTATTTATTTTTGTTACTATTACAGTTGTTTTGTTTAATTGTTTCTATTGAATTTCTTTGAACCAATTCACGCGCCTATTGGTTTTGTCATATATGATAAGTAAGATGAATTCTCTAGTATCCCATGATAACTTTTATCCTCTCTAGGTGATCCAATCAGATGCTGAGAACTAGAAAAGTATCTAACAAAAATAAGTAAGATAAACTATAATCCAATGTTGTTGAAGACAGACCGGACAGAAAATCGAAAAAGGTTTCGGTTAAGGTTCAACCGGATGGATTAACAGAATGATGTATAACATAATTTTTTCCATAAATTATAACATACAATACTAATAAAATATTATAATTATTAAAAGTTAGGGTGCTTCTACAATGCACCTTGCTCAAAATGATGCATGAGTGCACCATTTTTTTTATGCAATCTCTACCCTTCATTTTGACACTTGGAAGTGATTGACATTTCAACACTTGTTTGGCTGGTCAAACACTCATTAGTAGTTTTAATTGTTATTGTATTTGCATAGTAGGTGTTTTTATTTTTGTATTTGCAAATGCACTATTTCGCTTTAAAAAATAAAACAAAATATTTTGTTTACTCTTCTGATTTTACAAACTCCATTTGGTATCCTATCTTTCTCCTCCATCGTATATTTTTTAATTGAAAAACGAATTGCTTCCTACTATTTACTGCAACCACGAAAAAAAGATTGATTGAATCTAATTCATGAATATATTTATTTGATTAATTTTACGTAATTTGGTGAATATTTAATTATAATATATTTCATTAATTACATACTTTGTACTGTTACAAATTAATTAAGTGCCTTTTCAGATACAATATTTTAGATAAATTTATCATACTAATAAATTACAAATATAAATACAAATACATGCAAAACACACAAAAATTGGATCTAAAGTGTAAATACATAAAACCAAATATACATTTGACCCACCAAATGCTTTTTGACCAAGACAAAATCAGCAAAAATTGGCCCATGCCATGTGTGAAAAATGAGCCTTCTCATTGATTAAAAAAACAAGTGCATGCTTATACCATATTTTCAAAGGTTTAACTTAGATAAAGTCTAAAAGTTAAAACAAGATATTAAAAATGGAACTTACCATCTCTATGATATAATAATATTATTAAAAATTTTATAACCTTATACGTTTTAACATTTAACTTTGCAAGAATTGAGATGTGGAATAAATGATTAGTTAGCAGATTAAGTTTTCTCTTCTTTGTTTCAGTTTTTCAGTTTTTAAATTTTGATTATTTTCTAGAAAATCGGTCAAATCCGATTTAGTCGGATCCAACCGAGTTTTTGACTGATTTTGACCGGTTTAAAGCGATCTGATCGTAAAAACGGTTATAACCCCTGACCAGGATCGAAAAAGAGTTTGTTTACGATTTAATCAATCCGACCGATTGGTCCGATTTTCATAACCTTGCTAGTATTTTAAGTTATGTTACTTGATATTCAAACTCCAACATAATATAAGAGAAATATTTCTTGGACATCAAAATATGGACAACAATATGGTGTCCTTTGTTTTTTTGATATATTTTTTAAATGCGTGTATACAAAGAAGATAAAAAGTAAGTGAGAGATAGAGACAATAAGATACAGTGTCACATACGGTGTCTAAAATATGATGTTCAAATAACACAACCGTAATATAATGACTAAAATATTTAAACATGCAACTTATATAAATGAAGGAAAAAACTACACTTAAGAGTCTTATAGTAATATCAGTAAGCTTATGTTTGGATTAGCTGCAAAAAATTGATTATTTCAATAATCGATTATATGCATAATCGATTATTATAGAATTAGTTTTATATTTGGATGTGTTTGTTGAAAAGCAATTTTAAGATAATCTATTTCATTTGAGTTGTATAAAAAATCACTTTTATATAATAAATTACAAAAAAAAAAGATATGAAGTTATTTGTATGATTTAATAATATTTGTTTGATAGTTAGTTTTGTGGGGTTGAAATGAGAAGAATGTTATTGATTTCAAGATAATCTAACAGTTTTTTAAATAAGCGTCAAACTTTAAGTTTATCAAAAAATAACTTTTTTCTCATAAAAATAATTATTTTAAAATTTAATCAAATTAGCCAAAGATATCTCTAAAGCATCCAACTTTACAACTTATATATAAAAATTAGAGGTGGCAGCTTTATATGTAGGTTTTTCTATCTTCAAATTGGACCTCTATTTATTTCTTTTTTGGGTACATGACCTCTATTTAGCTTAATATTATTTCTAAATGAGTTTAATTTTTTAAAATAAAAATAGATTTAAATTGATTTAAATCGTTTTGACTAATTTTACCAGTTTTTAACCAATTCTTCAGAATTCTGATTTTTTGAGTTGAATATATGAGAAAAACGGCTTATTCACTGATTTTCTGGTTGAACCAGTCAATTTGGTCTAATTTTTTAATCAATGATTTTAATAGGACACTTCTTTTTTTGACACCCAATAGGGCACTTCTTAAGAAATAAAAAGAAGTATTGAACATTGTTTTTCAAGTTTTCAATGTATTGAGAGTCTTATTTTCTTTATTGCTGATACTCTGTTAAACATATCTATATAAATAAAAAATGATTAAATTATAAGTTTGGTCTCTATAATAATCTTTATTCTTTTTCAAGTCTTTATATTTCTTTTTATTAAATCCTACTAATAAACATTTTTATAATAACCTTTGTCATTAACTTTTGATATAGTATTTTAAATTTAGATAGTTTACTGGGGAAAAAAGTATCCGAAGGAGTACTTATTGAATAAAGCAGCACTTATTCAAAAGTAAGGAGAGCACCCGCTAAAATGAAAGAACACTTATCAAGTATTTGAAGAAAAAATAAGCATATAAAAGAGCACCCACCGAACAAAAATAAGCATTCAAATGTTTTTTGCTTCTTTGTTTTGGGTTGGGAGGATACATTGATCAAGTATTTTCAAATAAAAAAAAAAACCTTTTGTCTCTAAAATCTTTGAAGTTGTCGCCTTTTAACTCACCCATTCATCATTTAAAAACTAAAACACAATTATCAAGTCTAGGCCAGCCTCGGTTGCGCAAGAGTCCTTTTCCGATTTCCTTTGTTTTTTTTTTTTTTTTACATCTCGTGCTTGGATTCAAGATGTAAATGAATTGAAGTATTCATGAATCTTTCGAGTTTGACTCATTAAATGTTCTATCAAACTTGTTTGTTTAATTAAATAAACAAACTCAAGCTTAAGATTGAATTCGATTATTTAAATTAGTTAAGCTCCAGCCTTACAGGCCCGACATAATCGACTCGTAAATAGTTCGTTTACATATATATTCTATTTTTGTAAAGAACACTTTTGTATAGTTTTCTATAAGCAAATATTTGTATAAAAACACTTTTGTATAGTTTTCTATAAGCAAATATTTATATAAAAACACTTTTGTATAGTTTTCTAAAAACACTTTTTTGTATAAATTTGTTTTTAAATAATTAATAAAATAAAAAACTAGTGTTGTAATTGTTTTTAGTTTCCCACTCATTTTTCTTTTTCCATTGTCTCGTAACTCGTGAGGGTTTTTCATTCCAAAATCAAGTTTCCACCTCCAAAGTTGTTTTTCCCGCGTCAAGTTTCTACTCCCAACGGTTTTTCTTTCTACGGGATCACTCTCACATCCATTATCCGGTATTCCGGTGCTTCAAATTCATTTTCCACTTATCATATAATATTATAATCTTTATTAAATATTAAATTGATAAATGTAAAAAATAATTTAAAGAAAATTTTCATAAATGCAAGAAATATTAAGTTATAAATGAGCAAAACAAGAAAAACTCAAGCTTTAGGGTGCGTTTGGAAGAGCTTACAAAGAGCTTATGAAAATAAATAATAAAAATAAACTTATACAAATAACTTAAAAAAATAGTTTATGATATTTCTATAAGCTATTTTTAGCTTACTTCTATAAGCTTGTCAGAGAAGCTTATGAAAATAAGTTATTTTTAGCTTATTTGAAAATTAATTAACTAAAATATTGCATAATAAAATTAAAGATAACATCAAAGAAATTAAAATTATACTCAAATGATAAATAACATATGTTTTTACAATATATAGAAATATAAATAAAAAAACTAACATAAAAACCTAATAATCCCTATCATAATGAGGAGAAGACCAGATAAGATCATCGAATGAGTCCTCATCATCATCGTCTCCGGTACAACAGGTCGGTTGACCAGGCTGCATGGGTTATTGCTGCTGCATTTGTTGTATGGTCAGTAGCATCTAAATTTAAGGGTATTTATGTCATTTTACAATTAAATTTATGGTCACTAGTGGATCCACTCACCCCTCATGACATATTATTATATTATTTTAGGGTATTTATGTCATTTCATAAATATATTTTTTTCGTTCCACTTTCTACTTAATCAAACAAGAGGACGGAAAAATTTTAGTTTTCTTTCCTTTCATTTTCTCTCATATCAAACAATTAAATAATCATCTCATTTTTTACTTTTTCTCTTTCCTTATACTTTCTTTCCTCCCGCTTTTGAGACGACCCGCCGTCCAATTAAAGAATCTAAGGTATTTAACTAACCTTAATCGTTTATAATCGTAGCGCGCCTTATTAATACGAAGCGAAGCGGGAATTTAAACGCGAAAGCGAAACGAAATTAAGGCACGCATATTCTCAGAGTACACAACTATAAAATATAAATAAATATATCACATATATCGGTTGCCCCATCAGTAGGGCTACAATAATAGTGTATACGTACAAAGTGCGTTAATGCAGATGGTAATAAAAAATATGTAAATAGGCCAAGAGACAACTCTCCGGCTAACCACGATCACTTCCCAACCCCTCGAGGCTAGGATCCTGGGCTCGCCCACCGGCATCGGGCTCATACGGAGTGCCATCCAGTTCCTCAGCAAGTGGTTCCTCAATGGGGTCTTCCCATAAAATAAAATAACACATAGAGAAAACTGCATGGAGATAAGAAATATTCAGCGTCAAATATGGGAGAGGGGCATCAGTACAACATATATATACATGCAGCACACACATACGGAAAATAAGCAACACACCAACACCCATCCCTTGAGTCATACAGTACAACCATCTCAAATTTCAATCTCTCAGATGAAACCTATATGAGGGATACTAGTCCCTATGTACATGCTGACTTCCCTATATGCATGTCGGCCGATACATCATGTCCCCAGTTGGACATCCCCGTCGGGATAACATCACGTCCCCAATTGGACATCCTCCTGTGGGACAAATATGCTGTGATATGAAATGCTATGATATGCAACACACATCCATCACAGGTTGATACTAGAACCTCACACCTAAATCACTAGACCACGACCACGATGCACTGCATCCACATCAACATCAACATTACGACGCCTTGCGCCTACGAGCCACAGCTCCATGGTCAGGACCACGACGTTATCAACCCGAACAACATCACAACTCACTATACTCTCATCAACAACCATCCATCCAATAACAATAATAAAATATCACAACAGTAATTAAGCCAATACAAATATCATCACGATGACAGACAAACAGCTAATCACACAAGTAGTTCAACATAACAGATTAACAGATATGCACATAAACAGTTCAACATATCAACCTCAATCAATCACATCATTTAGATTATCATCTTAGTGGTGATAGCCCAAAAGTACCTACACCTAGGGTCCAGGCACTTTGTCTAAGGCTCAACCTCTAGTAGGGCTTAAGGTTCCCCTATACACGTATATATTCTATACTAAGCTTGCCTTCTCGACGATATCAGTTCTTTCTCCCCACCTTAGTAATGTTCCCGGTGCAGCTCCGACTGCGGCTCGACAACTGTCAATCGGGTGCGCTGTCAAACGTTCGAACACTGTCCGATCCTTTGCAACAAAACACAACAGAAATCAGTACAGTTCAACCAAAAATTCCCTAATCCTTATGACTAAGGCTGCTGCCCCTATTTAATTAAATAGGCTAGAGAAGTTTAAATTCTACCAACTCTTGGATCAATGATCCTTAAGCATGACTAAGACATAATCTATGATTAATTGTCAAATATTTGAACCAAAACCCCTTCAACCAACAAGCTAGGGTTTCGGCCATCACCATTAAAAATAGGTGAGAGTTTGATTTGGTTTCCTAATCACTTGGATTGCGTGATCATGGAATGAAAGAGGTGAAATCAAAAATCATTTCACACAAATTGAACAAAAACTCATTTTCCCCCAAATTTCAACCTAGGTTCGGTTCCTCCAAAATATTTATGCTAGGAAGATTATTTGATTTCATGCTCTTAGATAGTGATAGAAGAGGATGAAACTAGATCATAGAAATTGGTTTGACATTAAAAGGATTTTTCTACAATTTTCTAGAGATTTTTGAAGTTTGGATCTTAAACTTGAAACCATAGAATTTAATGGAGAAAAATGAAGATTGAGAGCTCAAGAGTGAATTCTATACCTCCTAGATGATGAAGATGGATGAGGTGGTCAACTTTGCTTCTCAAAGTTTCTTGAAAATCCTTAAGGAAAACTAAAGAAAAATGAAGAAAGTTATAGAGGAAAAGTGAAGAAATGGAGGAGAAGAAGAAGAAAGAAATGGAGGACGAAGAAAGGGAGAAAGGGGCCGAATAAAAGAGAAAGGAGAGGGGTAGGATGGGCCAAAAATTCCACTTTGGGGTATTTTTATCTTTTCACACAAGGGTAAAATGGTAATTTTGAAGAAAATCAGGGGCATTTTGGTCTTTTTCGCGTCCAGATATTTTCAAAAAGTAATCATGACTCCGTCAAGCATTCCTAGGTGATTTGACTTGATGTGATTTCGCGTTTATCCGTTAGCGGGTCCCGTTAAATCTATGCATAGCTCCGTTCGTCACCTGATTTGAGTTTTAGTCCGAATAGTTTATTATTATTCCGATTTTTAAGGGTTGAAACCAATTTTAGCAAAATGATAGGAAACGTGATTATAATACTAACTGTCTAGTTCACGAGTCCAAATTAGGTCTTTATAGTAATAAAACACTACTGTCAGTGAAAAACGCAGATCGGGCTCCGTCTGAGTTTTCGACCCAAATTTTAACCATAGCTTCCTACGATAGCGTAGAGCTTGACTATGGCCTTAGTTTATTTTATTTTGCTCTCTAGACCCTCCAATAAAATACAAATACATAACTACTGTTTGATTAATATTAGAAAGCTTTTAGAAAGCTTTTTAAAAAAAACGGGCTGTTACAACTTTCACTCTTAAACCAAACAAAGTGTAAAAGTCACATATAGTATTATTTGTGATTGATTGATAGTGTAAAAAATATTACAGCTATGTTTGGTTTAGGAAAGAAAGTGAGAGGAAAGAAAGTGGAAGGAAAGAAAAAGGAAGGAGAGAAAAATGATAGAAAATGAGATGATTGTTTAGTTGTTTGGTAGGAAAAAAAAATAAGAGGAAAAAAAATATATTTGTAAAATGACATAAATACCCTTAAGTAAAAATAAGATGTAATAAATAAGTCAGAGATATAAATGTATTTCATCAACTTTTCTCTCTCCCCCTATGTTTTCCTCCCAATTTGGGAGAAATCACTTTTTGATGTGGGTCCTACCTCTTATTTCTTTCCTTATTTTCCTTCAGACCAAACAACGAAAAAAAATATTTTCCTTCCTCTTTTCTTCCTTCCTTTTTCCTCGATACCAAACATAATGTACACTAATATGGTATAAACTCATAAAATATACTAGTACTAGTACTAGCATTAAAGTTTGTGCTTCCCACTGTACTCCACTATAGCATTATTTGCATTATTGTTCATTAATTATTAATTAATTCTGCATTTGTGATCAGCAGCAATATAACCTGCCGCGAAAGAAACTGAAGATTGTCGCATAAGCTAACGAGAGTGCACAAACAATCCCAGCCATCTGATAAAAAGAAAAAACAATCCCAGCCCTTCCTTTTGTTCGTTGTTGGTGGGATCCTAACTACCCAATGTGAGAGGCAGATTAGGGACCACAATCAACTTTATTAATCACTAATCATAAAATTCGCTATCATTGATGAAGTTAAGACTAGTTAAGAAGGTTTTCACAGAAGGATACCAAGAGTAAAGCCCAAGGCTTAAGTCATATCCTATATGAAGCAATGCATCTATCTTAGTTGACTCTTTATTCCACCATTTATCCTATTCTAAAACCACCACTCGTTAGGTTTGTGTTGCTAATCAATTCTTTATTGGATTTGGATACTTTCCGGCCTTTTCTTTGTGTTATGAGAGAAAAATATATAAAATCAAATTCATTTTTGTTTGTGAGATTCATTCAAATTTAATTTTGTTTCTGTCTCTTTCATAATGAGAGAAAACACGAAAGAAAAAAGAAAAAGATACCAACCCTTTTTCATTTTTTGGTAGGGTATCTCGTAAGCAACTGCGGAGACTAATCCCTCGACTCGGATAAGATCACAAGGACGGCAAAGCCCTCCCTCTAAAGTTTTAACGTTATTGCATTCCCAGGACTCAGTTCGAACTCAAAATCACTGATTAATCTAAAAAAAACTCATGTCATCTTATCCAAACGCTCTTGGATAATCCTTTTTCATTTCACAATGTCACGCCAATTTGAAGACTGTATTTTGTCAATTATTTTTCAAATTATCGAGTGGATTTGGCATTGAGTAGGCAAGAATTAAAACAAAGAATTTAATGCTTTAATCCAAAAAGCTTTATTGTTTATTTGCTTTCTTTGTCAACTTTCAACTGTTGATTATGATTATGAGTTTAATTGTTATGCATTGACAGTATAAAATATTTTTACTTAAACAATCAATCACCAATTATGATATGGATGACTTTTAAGATAGTTAGAATAAGAGTCAAATTTTCTTACTGATGTGAAGATTGAATGTCTGTGTAAAAATACTTTACACTGTTAGTGTATAACAATTAAACTCTATGATTATTGCAAACAAATTAAAAATTAATTAAATAATTTCGATTATAAAAAAGCTAATTACATTTTACTCCTTTGTACAATTTAATCTATTCATTAAATTTAGTGCACAAGAATTAAGAAAATTAATTAAAGCTTTTCATCATGATCTTGTTAACGAGTATCCTTCGTAGTTAAGAAATTAATGAAAAAAAAGTTTGTATTGATAAATTAAGTGTAACACTTTTTAATATATTTAATACATCATTTTTTTCATACAAACTTTCTTTTTCCAATTCCTTAATCAGAGTATTGATTATCATTATCCTTTTATTATGCAAAAACAATTTGATTGACTCAATTAACTTTCACTCAAGTGCTCAAAATATTATTATCACTATGTACCAAAAAAAATATTATTATCACTCTACTAATTTTGTCTCTCACTTATTAATACCAACGATAAAGTTAGAAAATTAATTAATGACTCATGGTTTTCTAAATAACAAATAATTATAGACAGGGTCATGCTAACGAGTGTCTTAAGGGCACTCTTTATAAAGAAAAAAAAAATTTCATTGGAAAACTAAGTATATCACCTATTCAAATATTAAATACAACAATTTTCAATGATAAACTTCTTTTTTTACTTCCTTAAAGAGTGCCCTTAGGACACTCATTAGCATTCTCCTTATAAACAAAATTAAATGAGTTTAATTTTGATACGCTGTTAATGTGACACCAATCACAAATAATCTTGTGTGTGACTTTTAGAATAGTTATAATAAATGTCAAACATTTTTAACGATATGATAATATATGATTGATTAACACTAATGTAAAAATATTTACACTGATAATATATACAAATTAAATTCAAACTAAATTCCTAAATTGATATATAAAAAATGGATAAAGGGGGAGTATTGAATTACCCTTTATTAAACAATATAGTATTATCACCCTACTAATTAATTTTGTATGCATTTAATTGTAATGCATTGACAGTGTGAATATTTTCTATACTATCAAACAATTATATATTATCACATTATTAAATATATTTATATTTTATAATAACTATCTTAAAAATTACATGAGGTAATATTATGATTGATTAATAGTACAAAAAATTTATACTAATAATTTATCAAAATTAAATTTATATTTTTATGTTACTCATTAATACTAAGGATAAATTTGAAAAAAATTAATGACTCCTTAATTTTTTAAATGAGTTGATAAAATTAAACAAAATAACTTTTCTAAATAAACAAACAAAATAGATGGAGAAAGTAATACTTCGTATTTTGTTTCCTTAAACAAGTGCTTACTTTCTAGCAAAACTCATACAGTATATTTGGATTATCCTTTTTCGTTAACAAAATAGAATAGCAAGTTTGGAAAGTAATACTTCATATTTTGTTTCCTTAAACAAGTGCTTACTTTCTAGCAAAACTCATACAGTATATTTGGATTATCCTTTTTCGTTAACAAAATAGAATAGCATGTTTGGAAAAGATAGATTTTATCCCTTTTAGCTGTTTTTTGGTCCTTTTAGCTATTTTGTAAACAATTTATTATGTTTGGTAACTAGATTAATTTTTTTAAAAAAACTTTTTCTTTGAAAAAACGTTGTTTTAGAAGCATCTAATGATCATGACAGTTTGATTGTTTTCTTCTGATTATATTTTAGGTGGCTTCTATGGTGCACCAAACAGGAATGAGATGTATCAAACACCCCACTATTTTACCTTAATAACAAGTTTTTATATATTTGCAAAAAAATATCTCAAATTACATTATTTGCAATTAAGTCCCCAAAACAGCAATCACTCAACCCAAAAAAGAAGCAGAAACCCAAAAACACAAAGAAATTGATGGAGAAAAGTTCACCCATAATCAAACAATTAGACAAACAAGAATAAGAAGATAAAATAAAAATAATAAGAAGTTAAAATGAAAAAAAGAAGAAGAAAAAATCGATTATTTTGTTGAAGAAAGGAGAAGACGATGGCAGCTCTGTCCCTCTGTCTTTCTCCTCCCATAAGACTTCCTGGTTGAGGACAACCGGCGAACGCAGTTGATGATGGTCGAGCGTGAGGTAGATCCGCGACAATCCAAGTTGTTGAGGACAGCCGACGGCAAGGCGAAATGAGGGAACACCGATGAGAGGAGGATGACATGGATGATGGTGCAGCGGATTTGAGGAGCAGCGTTTGGGTCGCGTCCAGTGGCGGCTCGCAGTGGTGGTCGTTCGGCGTGTGATAGAGACGGGGGATGGCTTTGAAGCCGCGAAGCTTGAATCCGGTCGGTCGTTGGTTTAGCGATGTCGAATGATCTGACCCAAACCCAAGAATTTCATCGCCAATGAAGACAAAGGCTGAGCAACCACCACTAGAGGAGGTTGTTGTTCCTTCAGCTGCAAATCTTGGTAGCACCTACAATCGCCGCCGCCATGGAGGACAACCTCCCTCCGCGTCTGCGTAAACACATATCTGGTTGCAGATCTGTTGTTAAAAAATATTTCTTCGTTTTTTTTTCTTTTTCAATCAAGGTTTTTAATATAAATAATGAAAATTTCAACACTTCTTTTATAAATATCACCACATCTCCCACATTACTTGCTGACCTAGTAACAAGTTAACTCCTACTACTTTGTATGTCAATCCAACGATCATGATAACATACAATAAGGGGAGCGTGGATGCACCAGCCTTTTGGGGGTGCATAGTAGAACGAGCCTATATTTTAATAACAAAAGTGTCATCCTCGTATACCCTCGTTACGATATTGTTATTATGGCTATTGATTTGTTATTGATATTGTAATTGATTAGTCTTGATTTGTTATTGATATTGTAATTGATTAGGTTTTTATGTGTGGTTATTGTATATGATTTTAAATTTTATTCCATTGTCTCCTATCCTGCCCTATAAATAGTAGTGCCTCATTATATATTGAAACACAATTGAATATACAAAAAACATATTTTCATCTTCTTGTCTTTAGTTTCAAACATGATATCAGAGTCGAAGTCCATTTTCCGTTGTTTATTGCCAGTCTGTCATCATTTCCAGATATTTTCCATGAGCCCAAACTCCTTCACATCTTTCTCACTCACCCTCATTATATGAAGTTGATTTCAGTGCTGCATTATGTTTCATCCTTGGTTGCTTCGCTACTCACAGATTATTAATACGAAGTTCTAATGTTAAAAAAATAAACAAGTTCCATGAAGTTCTGATGTTAAAAAAATAAATGAGTAATGAAGATTTAACATATGACATTGTTTTGAAAACCAGATCCGACTGATCAGTTGAACCGGAACCAGTTCGGTCCCGTCCAATTTTTTAAGACATTGGATATGGATATATGAGAACAATATCTAAATTTTTATAGGAGTAAAAATAAATAGGTAATCGGTACTATATTTTCTTCCAAGTTGCAACACACGTGTACCTGAAGTTTTCTGCATCTCAAAAAGTCTCCCCGTCCTCGACTACCGTGTTAAGCAGATCCCACAAAAGCACCAAGCCGACACTTATTACTTACTTACCCTTCTCTCTCTCTCTCTCTCTCTCTGACCCCCTTTCCCTTTTCTTTCTTTTTCTTCAGTTCTCACATCTCATCTCAGTCTCACCTACAACAAAAACAATCAACTGTGTCTTTTTCTCTTGACTCCTACCCTTCTTCACTTTCCCATCTTTTTTACTCAGCTCACCAAACACACTCTTTCTCTCACTCACTCTACAAAGATAGCTGAGCTGGTTTTGTGTTGTTGTGGTGCCCTGTCCTCTCACACTCTCCTTCTAAGTCTCACTCACTCATTTCATTTCCCTTCCAACACTCTGGGTCGGTGACAGATCAAACATCATATTACATTGTCATGTTTGACTCTTGATGTTTTAACATTTAACCTTCCCTTCCCTTCACTTCTTAACTGATCTCAACTCATTCTTATTGCCACGCTTCTTCATTCACCCTTCTATGCATTTCCTGTGACCCCTTAATTCAACTTTGCAGAACACCATTGCATCTCAGTTATTATTGTCCTTATTGACTTGTATATTCCATGCACAGCCACAACCTCATACCTCATTCATAGAGGTGAGAAATCACAAATACACCCTTCTTATATATAGTACAATACCTTTTTTTTTTTATTTTTTTTATTTTTCACAAAATGAATTTGCTTAATTTTTATTATTATGCTTTTGATGAAAAAGGGGAAATAAAACATTTTTCTCGTGATTCTCAGTTGCATGTGAATTATTTTGTGGGCTGATATGCCCGTTTAAATTTTGTCGTGCTGTGTTAGATTTTATGAAATATGATGTACTGATTTGCCATCGATTTTATGTTTTTATAAATAAATGGAAAGTTGTTGTAGTTTATTTATTTTGGAATGTAAGAACTTGTTTTTTGTAATAGCAAGTTTCTGGTTGAACACCATGTAAGGATGTACTATAGGAGAAGGTTGTTAATTTATTTTTCTGAGACTAATATTTTCCTTATGATTATAGTTACATATTCCTGCAACTGCAACCATGACATGACAATATACTCAACATGGTTAATTCCTAGTTTATTTTCTTGATATAGTGCTTCTCAATGAAGATCATAATTCTATTGATAATGACAGTAATGGAAACAATTCCAGATTATTAGAGTGGTAGTACTGGTTGCGCGAAAACTTATCACTATTGTTATCTTGGCTCATTCCAGGCTTCTCCCCATTGAAGCCTTCTTAGCATTATGGATCACAAAACGTGGCTTTGGAGAAAAAAATCCTCAGAAAAGACAACTATATCGACTGACAATGCCAATCTTGCTTCAAGAGAAAATGAAGAGGTAATTTAGTTACTTTTAGCATCAGTTATTCTATTCTGATCACTTTATATAGTTCTCCCATTTTACAATTGTCATGGAATCTTTTAAGTTCATATCATGATTAAACTGGCTGCTTGTATTGTAACCTTTTCCTTTATCTTTCTTACTTATTTAAGACTACTAATTTAGGACCTCATAAGTTAATGATTTCTCATTCGTTGTTGGTAAGAGTGCTAATTTAGCAGGTTCTATTTCTTTTTTCCTGGACCCTTTGTATTGAATTATTATGATTGTAAAATGGACAAAATAATTCTGACAACTATGCCTATTTACAAGAGACCCAGAACTATGCAAAAAATAGTGTTTGCTTTATTACTTGATAAAAATAACTAGTATTTTTGTCTTGTTTTACCTTCTCTGTTTCAGGTACAGGCACTGCTAGCTGATAAAGAAGAATTGGAGAAAGAATTGAAAAGATTAAATGATAAGCTTGCTTTGGCACTTTCTGACTGTAATGCCAAAAATGAGCTGGTGAAGAAACAAACAAAAATTGCGCAGGAAGCGGTGGCAGGTGATATTCTTGCATGTCTGTTTGTGCTCATTTATCCTTCCCCCTCCCCTTCTAATCCGGGACATAAAAAATAAGTAAACAACCAATTTTGAGTGAAGTATTTTTAGAGTAATTTTTACGTCTCTGATAAAAGCTTGCTGTGAAGGGTGGGAGAAGGCAGAAGCTGAAGTGTTGTCAATGAAGAAAGATCTTGATGAAGCTTCGCAGCAGCGGTTAGTTTATGAAGAAAGAGTAGTCCATCTGGATGGAGCTCTCAAGGAATGTATGCAGCAGTTACGTTTTGTTCGAGAAGAACAAGGGCAAAGGATTCATGATGCTGTGATGAAGGCTTCAAAAGAATTTGAAAAAGAGCGCAGGGTTTTGGAGGAGCGGTTATCTGAGACCAATAAAAGGCTTGCAAAAGCTGAGATTGAAAATTCACATCTTAATAAATCCATTTTTGCAAAAGAAAAATGGATTGAAGATGTGAAAAGACAATTGACTCAAGCTGAGGCAGATCATAGTACACTGATGATTAGATTAGAGTCCACTGAGAATGATAATGCCTCTCTGAAGTATGAGGTTCGAGTGCTCGAAAAGGAACTTGAGATCCGAAATGAGGAGAGGGAATTTAATCGTCAGACAGCTGATGCTTCTCACAAGCAACACTTAGAGAGTGTAAAAAAAATTGCCAAGTTAGAATCGGAATGTCAGAGGCTCCGCCTTCTGGTTCGGAAACGGTTACCAGGTCCTGCTGCCCTGGCTAAAATGAAAAATGAAGTTGAAATGTTGGGACGGGATTCAGCTGAGATGAGGAGGAAGAAGCTGAACTCAACCGGCTTAATGGTTGAATCTTCAGTTGACAGTTCTCCTGATACTGCCATTAGAAGAATCAATAATTTGACTGAGCAGCTATGTGCTGTGGAAGAAGAAAACAAGACTTTAAAAGAATCCCTAAATAGGAAAATGAGTGAGCTCCAATTCTCAAGAGTAATGCTTTCTCGCACAGCTTCCAAACTTTTGCAACTGGAGTCACAGATTGAAGAATCATCTAAAGGTCAAATTACCATTGAGCAGCCTGGAAGTAACCTCACATCACATGAGTTCTCTATGGCATCGATGTCTGACATTGGCAGTGATGACAAGGTTAGCTGTGCTGAATCTTGGGCTTCTGCATTGATTTCAGAGTTGGAGCACTTCAGAAGTGGAAAACAGAAGGAATCATTATCATGCAGAAGTGTTGGAGCTTCAGACATAAATCTTATGGATGACTTTGTTGAAATGGAAAAATTAGCAGTGGTCTCTGTCGAAAAATCCCCTGAAATCTCTCATGCTTCTTTAAAAGCAATTAATGAAATTAATGGCTTCTCAGAGCCTGGGACAACTGAGACTACCTCTGGAGTAGTAGGTAAGGAGATCATTCCAGTGTCTGATCACATTTCAGACTTCTCAAGGTCAAATCAAGAAACCTGTTCCATTGACATATTAAAGGGTAATATTCCCAGTTGGCTTCAGGATGTAGTAAAAATGGTCTTGGAACAAAACTCTGTCACTCATAAAAACCCTGATGATATACTTGAGAATATTAGAGTAGCTTTGAGGTATCTGAGTAATCCAGATCCATGTGACTTTGGTTCAAACAAAGACTCTGGTCATATTGATGCATATGTTCCTCCCCCTTTAAGTTCTTTGGTAGTAGTAGATCCAACGGGTGATTTAAGTAATGCTGAAATCTCATCGTTAAAGGGAACCAAACAACAATCTCCGATAGATCTGAGTAAATCAGTAGGCAAGATAATTGAGCTTATTGAAGGAATCAACATGCCTGCTGTGGATTACGATAATTTAGATCCCTCGTGCAGAGGAGATGGGAATAAATTTTCATACAAGAATCTAGGAGTGCCAACAGCGTACATGGTCCGTGTTTTCCAGTGGAAAACATCTGAACTCAGTAATGTTTTACAGCAATTTCTCCATGTGTGTTATGATTTAATGAATGGGAGGGCTGATCATGAACATTTTGCCAGAGAGTTAACAACGGCTTTGGATTGGATTATGAATCACTGCTTTTCACTTCAGGATGTTTCTAGCATGAGGGATGCCATCAAGAAACAATTTGATTGGGATGAAACACGGAGTGAAAGTGAAGCAGAGGTTGGGATGATAAGTCATTTTGCAGAGGCAGATAAGTTGCGTCTTCCTGGAGAACAAGTGTCGTTATTGCCTCAAGTAACTACTTCAAATGGTGATGATCTTCAGACCGGAGAGATGTATTATTCTGAGAAAGAAGAATTTAAAAATATTAAAGATAAGTTGATCAATGCTGAATCTCAAAAGGAAGTCTTAGAAGGGAGGCTTCAATCAGCTACTGATAGCATTGAATCCTTAGTGAATCAACTTCGGGAATCAGAGAAAACTATTGCCAGCTTGAGATTAGAGTTACAAACCTTAAAAGAATCCAACAGAATACTTGAGGATCAAATACAGAATCAGAAGATGATAAATTCAGATCTTGATGCACATCGTGCAGACGCTGAATTAAAAGAGGCTCATCACAAGGTTTTGGCATTAGAAGTGGAACTGGAGAACAAGAACCACTGTTGCGAAGAATTAGAAGCCAGATGTCTTGAATTGCAGCTCCAGCTTGAAAGGTTTGAGTCATCTTTAAATATTTGTTTATGTGCTATTTGCTTTTTGAACATTTAGGGTCTGTTTGTCTTGTTTCCAGTGTCCTATTTTCATTTCCTGTTTTCCGAAATAATTATAAAACCGTCACCTTGTTTTCATTTTGTTTTCTTTTTTCAAAAATTTGTACAAGAAATACTGAAAACAACTTTTTGTTGTTTTCATTGTTTTTTGTACAAATCTTTAGAAACAGGTAATAGAATGAAAATATTGTGGCAGTTTTGTAATTATTTCTGAAAACAGGAAAATAGAAACAAAGCAAACAGACCCTTAGCTTTTAATTTCTTATTTGAGGATTGTCAGTCACATTTCAAATTTATGTTCTCAGCATGCCAAAGGAGTGCTCAAACCCTGATATTAACCAGAAAGATAAGCCACTGCGAACTGTAAGTTCATCTCATTCTATTCCCTTTTCTCGTTGATTCATAGTCAGATTACTAGTTCTTTTGTTGGATAATTTAACCATGATGAAGCATGATTCCTTTAAATACAAATTTGGCACTTAAATGAGGTTAACTTGCTTTTAAACTAAAATTGGAGATCCCAGACTGGGGACATCGTGAGCCTTGAGCGTGTTACTTCATCCATTGCATTTTTCTGTTCATTTATCGGAAGTTACTTCGCATGCTCAAACCATGGTATATAAATCTCTGAAACATATCAAGTGGCATTGAAATTGCTGCACCATGATTTGGTTGGACTAAAGATAATTGAAAATAAACATATCCAAGGCCTTGGCTCTTCGAAATCACTTGGTAGTTTTTACTTCCTGTTAATTTGAATAAGCGGAGAATATTAACTTATCAAAAAGATATGTTTCTGCTTTGATGAAGGAAAAAATTCATACTGCTTACAAGCTGTATATTTACCAACTTGCAAGGAAACATAAAATGTGTATGACACATCTAATTGAAATAGTCTTAATAGAAGTTTCCGTTCATGATATTATTTCCTATTATCAACACGGTCTTCATACTTTCTGTATCGTCTGATATTCCTCTAATATACCCTAAATAAGGAACTGCTAGATATGTGACTAGTCGAAGAACACCATCATATTTCTTTCCAAACATAATTTGCAAATGATGGTTGAATGATGTGGCTTGAAAAGAGTAAACTCCAGACCTCTTTTATAACTTATAGTGCCCCACTAGACTTCATTCGAGAGTTAGTCTTTATAAAGCTTTCTATAGATTAGACAGCTTCAAGAGCTGGCTCCAACTTTAGAAAAAGCATACTGTCTTGGCATTCTGTATGATCTATGTTGAGATCAACCAGTAAAACCCAGGCAAAGCGATCTCTCCTTAATATTTTGCTTGTTGTACAAAATAAGCCAAGTTATGAAGCAGTGATATGGAATTGATTAACCGTATCAGCTTCTTTAGGAAACCATTCAAGTAGAGTTCTTTAAAGCATTAGAACCGGATACAAATAAATGAAAATAAAGACCTGATGACATGTTTGGTGTTTGATTAGAACAATAGACAAAATCAGGAGAAACCAAAGAGCCGTCTACGGCCTACCCTGGTGTATGATTGACTGGCATTCACAATAAATTTTGCAACACTGGTGCTGTGTAATTAAATTATGAGTTGATTACTCACCTGTGCAAATTCATCTTTGCTGTGCATGTGTTGGTATTGAGTTGAGGAGTTTTGATCAACCCTGCAGGACTGGGAGATAACAGCTGCTTCAGAAAAGTTGGCTGAGTGTCAAGAAACCATCCTTAACCTTGGGAAGCAGTTGAAGGCATTGGCTGCTCCAAAGGATGCATCCCTTATTGATAGTGTCATTGCTGCCGAACGTAATAAAGTTACAACCGCCACCGCCACCACAAATGTGGATCCTAAAGTAACGAAAGTGAAAACCCGATCTCTACTCGATCAGATGCTGGCTGAAGATGATACAAAAGCCAAGATTTCCAAAGCAAGTGATGGCAACTCCACTCCCATCACCATACCAAGCATTATACAGCCCCTGGAAAAGATATTAGTTTTGAATGGAATTAAAGGCCAGGATGACAGTGCTACTGTTAATTCTTTGGCCATTGTACCTGCTGAGAAACCGGTAAGTGGAAGTTTGTGGAAGAAGATATTATGGAGAAAGAAGAAAAGATCCAACAAGAAAAACACCCTTTCCCTTTAACACATGAAATGCTCATACATAATAAATAGTAGTGTTGATCAGTACAGTACTTACCGAGAGAGGGAAATTATTATATTTCTTTTTTATATTTTTAATGGAGAGAGTTGATGTTGTTTGTGTGTTTTGCTCTTTGTATATACGCCTGAAAACTAACAACTGAAAGTTCATGTCATGAAAGGCATCCACCGTTGTTTTTACGTTTATGGAACGTACACGTTACTCAAGTGTTGTGCAGTGAGAAATCTGTTTAAATGACGATTCCAAGTTTTGTGACCTCTACTAATCATGCCATTACTGTAAAATTATTATTTGTGAAATCTATTTTGGTTATCAATAGCATATATGGAAGAAATCTTTGTTTAAAGCTAGTTCAAGCATCACTAAATTACAATATCATCTTTCAATTGTGCTTCAAACCAAGTCATTTAGCCTCCTATTGCTTTCATCGATTTGATCATGTCAGGGTGGTTCTGACCTTAGCCTTATCAATTAAATCAGTGGTGCATAAGGCAACTTGGAAGTTGCATGATATGACACACCGTCCTGGCTTTGAAGTATAGAACAAATCCTTAGTGTGCAAGCTCGAGAAAGCTTTATATGGCCTCAAAGAGGTTCCTAGTCCCAGAGCTTGGTTTGTAAAATTGGCATACACTCTGCACAAGTTTGGATTTAATTCCAGTAGATGTGACCCTTCCTTGTTCATCCACCTTATTGCCCAACATACCACTTGTATGTAGATGATATAATCATCACAGGGAGTTCATCCAATTTCATCACAGGCCAAAATTCCAAATTGAACCTATAATTTGCTCTCAAGGATCTTGGTGAACTCCATTACTTCTTGGGCCCTGAAGTTCCCAAGTTGAATGATGGTTGTGTGCACCTTTCTCAAGGAAAGTATATTAAAAACCTTTTCTCCGCTTGCATGGCCAAATGAAATGGAACTGAAACCTCCCTGACCTTAGGTTTCAAACTTACAAAAGTGGATCCTCCTCACCTATACAGGTCTGTTGTGGGGACTATCCAATATGAAATAATAACCAGACCTAACATTGTATTCATTGTTAAATCTCTTGAAGAACATGGGAAAATTCTTAAAAGAATCCTACCATACAAGTGATATATTGCCTCTTGGAAAATAAGGCTTGAATTCTGATTATTAAAGGAGTTGATTGATAAAAAGTGATATATGAGGTGGTAAATTGAGAAAATTGGTCTGTAGACTAAATTTATGGCAAGTGATATATCACGAGTAAAAAGTGATGTTGGAGATTGTAATAGATGATTTTATTATATGCATTATTCGATTAGGATTGAGCAACTCAAAATCTCAAATTTGCTTTTATCTCTTTCTCTTGTCTATGAGAGAAGTAAGAAAAGAAGAGGATCTAAATCCCTCCCTATCATTATTCATTAACACAATACACACCCGAGGGTCTGACTCTGAATTAAACAAATTAACAATTAAGGGTAATTTTTACGTTCAACCTATTTATTAGATGGAAAAGGCATCCATGAACTGAAGGTCATTTCCCATGGCCTCCAAAATCTCATAAGGAAGGCACACTCCAATATCAATACTACCTTCTTCTACCCCTTCAAACACGGTAATTTTTCCATCACTATTATTTGCAGCGCCACTTCTAACTGCCACAGGCTTTCCCCAACCAAAATCATTACCATAAACATTGAACCTCGGGGAACTGCTTGTGGCCAAGGCATTACTACTAGCCACGCCACCAAGCCTAAACAGCCTTGGGGTTCTCACCCATGATGCATAGTGACTCTTGACCTTCTCTTCCGAGTGCAAAGATATCATCTTGTTAATCTCCCATGCACCCTTTCCAACCTCACCTTCAAGCAGTTCCCATGCTTTCATAGTCACAACACCAACCAGCCCTGCGTTTCCAAAATAATTATCTCCCAATGGTGGATCCACCATTCTCCCTCTAACGCCTATGAATAACATGCAACGAGTCTCTTTTTGAGGGTCAAGTTGTTGGTTACGGATCACGGAGCGCCAAAGGTGAGTTAAAAGTGCTTGCAGCGAAGATATTTTGTCAGTGTTGGCTTCTGCATTAGCTTTTGATTTGAGTTGCATGATTTTCTCCTTTGTGAAATGGAAGATCCTTTCAGGTGGTGGTTGTGGTTTGAAGTTTTGAGAGTGTTGTTTCTCTTCATCTGTGAAAGGAAAATGTATAGGAAGGTCAACATCATCCATAAACCAACGTTCAAGTGTAGGAAGTTTGGTAATTACTACTTGATCGCAACCACCACGTGAGATTTCAGCCCATGAATTGATAAAATGCCAAAACGACGTGCCGTCAGCAACCACATGGTTGATGGTGCAGCCGATGAAGATGCCGTCGACTAGCTCCGTGACTTGCACTGCTAGCAATGGCTTTGATGTGCCTTCATAGTTTTTAACTCCGTTGAGTGGAAAGAATGAGTAGAGTATGGGAGGAACGTAGTTGTTGTTGGAGTGAAGGATGTCGGCAACACAAGTGTTGTCTGTTACGGCATGGACAAAAAGTGCTCCCATGTTGTTGCAAAGGATGTAAGAGGAGGCAGTGTTGTTGTCGTCTTGATGTTCAAGGATTGCAAGACGGCCTGAAAGGGGTGGAAAGAAGGCAAGAGTGGAAGAAAGGGAGTGCTTTAGGTACTTGATTTGGTCTTTTGCATTGATAGGGTTGTGAAAAAGTAACCCTTTTTGGTTCATCTCAATTGTGAGGAATACGAGATCCCATGGAGTTAAATGGATTTTCTGAGGTGAATCTCCGATCACTTGACTTGGTGCTTGGATCGAACTAGTCGAGATTATTCTGATGCCTGACATTGTGTTATTCTTGTGATGATAATATTTCCAATTTTATTCGCCCCTTTCTTATATTAACAACTCGGTTTATATTTCAAGATTCTAAATCTATACGCAAGCTACAACCCAATTATATTTAATTACGTACAGCTAATTGTATGACAACTTCAATTTTTATAATGTTTTGTAAAATAGAAGTTGTTAGAGTACCTTTGAAAAGAAAAGGGTTTGAGTATCATATATTTAATCAGAATATATCATCTCAATTAATTGAGTGATGTGAATATCACATGGAATTAAATTCTCACTATCTGATTGGATCACATAGGAAAGGGTATGATATCCGAGAGGTATTATAGAATCTTCCTTCTAAAATTATTCTTATATTATATTTATTTTAATTTTACTATACTATGACAGTGTCCTCACTCTTCCTTCTATTAAAAAACGGGCCCTCGTGCTGTACGTGGATCTCTTCAAAGTGCAAATAATTCTTCCCCTTTTGCTACTTACACCCCATCATTTACTTATCCATCATCACATTTTTTTTTAATTTTTTTATTCCTAAGATACCTCTCTTTGGAATACACTTTTTTTCAAATGTGTTCCGATATTTAGTTTTCGGAATACAAAAAAAAAATATTTTCCTGCAATTAGTTGTCGGAATACAAAAAAATTGTGTTCCGAAATTTTTCAAGTTTTTTGACCTACCGACATTTAGTTTCCGGAATACAAAAAAAAATGTATTCCGGTAATTAATTACAGGAATACAAAAAAATTGTCTTTCAAAATTTTTTAAATTTTTTAACCTACTGGCCTTTAGTTTCCGAAATACAAAAAAATTATATTCCAATAACTAATTTCCGAAATACAAAAAAAAAATATATGTATTCAGGTAATTAATTGTCGGAACATATTTGGAATGAATTTTTTTGTCTTTTTACTTATAAAAATGAAAAAGTGGGAGATAGATATTTTAGCGTAGGGATGTAGATAACGATATCCTAATTCTTCCTGTTATTAAAATAACGGGCCCTCGTGCTCTTCGTGGATATCTTCAGAGTATAAATATTATCAATCACGATCAGAGTATTTCTTTGTTACAAAAAATCATTCAATAATGCTTATTTCTTTTTTATGACAAAATTTTTTTTTTTTGTTTTTTTTGGATTTCTTCTCTTGTCTTTGCTATTGTGGCTTCTACCTTTCGTTTTTATCCCTTTTGCTTCTCCTTAAGTTCTCTATCAAGATTTTTCTTCGTGTCATGCATTTCTATTGTTTGTTGGCTCTTCAACTAATTATGCAGATTCTTTAATTGGTTGGTTTGTTGTCTTTTAGTTTGCCATTGAATAGTATCTCTTCTTCTTTGTCTGTTGTTTTTTTATTTCTTTGGATGTTCTTCTAGTGAGTGTGTTCTTAAAGATGTTATTAGAGATTCGATTCTTATTATATATATGACAAAAATTTATTGAAAAAGATAAAACTTATTTCAATAATCGTTACATCTCAAAAGAATTAATTTTTTACTATCAATTGGGAATATGCACAAAAAAAAAAAAAGTAATGACCTACATATATATAATTGAGACAGTGAGGTGACACTCATTGAATGGTACATGGAGAAAAGATTTTATAAGAAACGAAATCTGTAGTTCACGTGCCTTCTATAGACAAACCTGCATATGTGCTTACCAAAGCACAGCAGATTTAATTTCTTATATGAGAAAATGAGTTTAAAAAAACAGAATTGCCTGTATAGTACTAATTTTTTGGTTAAATTAACATTTTAGTCCCGATTTTTAATTTAGTCTTTATATATAAATTTTTTTTAAATTAATCCCTATATGTACAATTATTTTTAATTTGGTCCTCGCTGTTTATTAATATTATAACGTCGTTTGTTGGAGTTTAAGTATAGAGACCAAATTGAAAATGGTTATCACATGTAAGGACTGAATTCAACAACAAAAAATTGAATTCGGTCCCTACATGTGACAATCATTTTCAATTTAGTCCCTACATGTGACAATCACTTTTAATTTGGTCCCTGTTATATGACGGCATTATAATATCAATAAACGACGAGGACCAAATTAAAAATAATTGTACATATAGAGACTGATTTGAAAACTTTTTACGTATAGGGACTATCGATTGTGATCGATAATCATGAGTTTATATTTGATTTTGTATCTTTTATTTATTAGAAAAGGAAAAATAATGTAACCTTCTAAGAGCCTGTTTGGTAAAATTAGCAGTTAGGGAATAAGGTAGCTGATAGCAGATAGCAGATAAGGTAGATGATAGCGGATAGCGGATAAACTAACTTATTTTCTGTGAAAGTGTTTGATAAAACTAGCGGTTGAACTAGCTGAAAAATTTAAAATGACATAAAAGGACATCTTCATTAATGATTTTACATAAAAGAGAGAGAAGAGGATAAATATAGAATTAAATGAAAATAATAAGGATAAAAATAGAAAAATGAAACGCTATAAGTTATAAGCTCAAACAGGACTACTTTCTCATCCGCTATAAGATATCCGCTATAAGCTCGTGAAAGTGGTGTGCCAAACACGCTCTAAGTGATTCTTAACTTTTGACGAAAATGGTTTCGTACCTGTCGCTAGATAGCTGGGTTCCTTAAACATATTATCCGATGATCGATTCTTGTCGTATGTATAAAAATAACTTTGTTGTGAGAGACTATACTCACTTCTGTGATCTCTCTGATTGTTGGCTAGATGACACATTTGATTCACATAAAAAAACAAATGTTTTCTTACCATATATCATTGCTTAAAAAAAAAATTCCAGCACACTATACTCTACATAACCGCGGCTGGGGAAGTATTAGAGAATGGTCTTGTGCCAAGGCCAAGCTGGCATAATGCTGTAAATTATGTTAAGTTTGAATACAGTTGTGTTTGTGAAAGCCTTTCACTAACAATTACAGATTCAATTTCTCTCAATTCTCTCATTCTTCACTCATTCATCTAGCTTATTTCTCACGGAAAAAATTCTTTAAACTGCATGAGAGCCATCCGAGTCATCTCCACCAGAACAATCCAACCTCCAAGTCACAACAATGGTGACGACTTGACTCAGAAAATCCATTTACCACCATGTGGGATCTCGTACGTACTCCTCCCAATTGAGATGAACGGAAAAGGGGCTTATTTTTCACAACATCCTGGGTTAATTATGATATGGAAGGTATAGGCACATTATATTATTTGTTAAAGTAACAGTTACATGCTTAATCTATTCTCACATGCTGAATTATCTTAAAGACTGGAGCTGTTGGCCTGGGTAATCTGCTTAATGTTGAAGGCAATTGAGCGGTTACATGAAGAATGCAGTGTCTCGTTAGCCATATAGCTAAAATCCTAGCCTAAAGAATGCAGTAGCATTAAAATTTTTGAGGGAAGATTTGTCGTCTCTGTGATCCTACTCGGTTCGAAGAATTAGTTTCCACAGTTACG
Source organism: Ammopiptanthus mongolicus (assembly GCA_039655645.1). Lineage (NCBI taxonomy): Eukaryota > Viridiplantae > Streptophyta > Magnoliopsida > Fabales > Fabaceae > Ammopiptanthus > Ammopiptanthus mongolicus. The sequence goes on along the minus strand of CM077343.1, from coordinate 13,215,662 downwards.
AGCGGAATATCCTGAAAACCAATAAAAAAGCCATATAGCTAAAACGTGGTTCATGATTCGTAGTACATGGCGGATAGGATGCAAAGCTAAGCGGTACAATTTTGGACTTATTGTAAAGTAGACAACAACCACAGGCAATCAATGCAAACAAGAGAAGTCTTTTATATTTATATTTATATTTTTTTTATTTTTCAAAACAGCACATCCTTCAATTAGTAACCCATTTAAAGTTGTAAGCTTCCTTCTCTGCGATGATGATACACTTTAGGACATATAATTTCATTAAAGAAAAAAATGAAGTGCCTTGACAATATTGTCAACAAAGAAAGTCAATGACTCAATGAAGTAAAAAATTGAGATTTTATCAAATTCATTAATTATTAGATATAAGACACGAAATAATAATGAAGGCATCAACTGAACCAAATCAGGGAAGGGATAATTAGGGAAACAAATTTAAGTTTTGACAGCTGATGAGTGGGAGGACAATAACTGTGAACACCGCGGTCGCTACAATAATCAATAGGTGCATTGTATGATAGAACACATATACAAGTGACACAAAACTAACATAAATATGAAGATAATGAAAAGTAAATAGTATCGTTCTGGATCTTGTTGTTATAATTAAGGAATGTGGACATACCACACCAGAAAAAGTAAGGGGTGTAATGAAAGCCACCCAATCAGATATGCATAATGAAAGATCGATTGATGTCCTACCTGGCTACCTCTTCTGGTTTTCAAAATATCTACAGTAGTGAGAGATGGACCATAGGATGATTTGCATCCTGAAGCTTTATATCAGAGAGATAGATCGATCAACATCCAGATGAATTGCATCCATATTTATATCAATATACTTGGTATCCAACTCACTTGTAAAAAAATATTTTTCTTTTTTTATTATACACATTATTTCCTTAATTAAAGATTGAGAAACTCAAAAACCTCCGCATTATCTTTTTCCTTTGAACATTGGCAAAAGGCTTTTAGTGAAAAACACTATGTTCATATATACACACAATAAAATTTTTTGCCTCAATGGACAAAGAACACAACAAAACAACCTATGAATGAAAAACTTAATACTTTCAGTAATTGAAAGCAAAGGGCACATAGATAAAAGACGATTATGCAGAGTATAGATAAAGAATGGCACAGTAAAAATGCAGTATATTCCTTATAGAAATGGAACATCAAACCGAACCCGGATTCCCTACATTCAATAAAACACACATTCATGCGTTTATTAAGTGTGCGTAGTGTTGGATCAATTTTAGATTTCCTTAAACACTTTTAAGATCCAACAGTATACACTTAGTGGAAATGTGAATGTGTGTTTTGTTGATTGCAGAGGATCCATTTACCTTTCACTCATAGGCAATAACAGATCTCAAACTAAAATGCAGAAACTAGATAATCTTATTCATTACATACCTGTAGTCCATGGATCTTAACTAAACTGAACTAAAATTTTGCCTTGAACCAATGGTATTTTATTTAGATGGAGATGGCATCCATGAAGTCAGGATCATTTCCCATAGCCTCCAAAATCTCATAAGAAAGACACACTTCAATGTCAATGCTACCTTTTTCTTCCCCTTCAAACACTGTAATCTTTCCATTTCCTTTATTTGCAGCTCCACTTCTAACAGCCACAGGTTTTCCCCAACCAAAGTCATTACCATAAACATTGAACCTTGGAGAACTGCTAGTAGCAAAGGAATTACTACTAGCCACACTACCAATACTAAACAGCTTTGGGGTTCTCACCCAAGACTTATAGTGACTCTTAATCTTATCTTCCGAGTACAAAGATATCAACTTGTTCATCTCCCAAGCACCCTTTCCGAGTCCACCTTCTAGAAGCTTCCCAGCTTTCATAGTGACACGACCAACCATAGAAGCGTTTCCAAAATAATCATCTCCCAACGGTGGAACCATCCTGGGTCTAACACCTATAAGCAAAACATAATGAGTCTCTTCTTGTGGATCAACATGTTTACACCGGATTATAGAGCGCCAAAGGTGAGTTAAAAGTGCTTGCAGCGAAGATATTTTGTCAGTGTTGGCTTCTGCATTAGCTTTTGATTTGAGTTGCATGATTGTCTCCTTTGTGAAATGGAAGACCCTTTCAGGTGGTGGTTGTGGTTTGAAGTTTTGAGAGTGTTGTTTCTCTTCATTTGTGAAAGGAAAATGTATAGGAAGGTCAACATCATCCATAAACCAACGTTCAAGTGTAGGAAGTTTTGTTGGCTTATCACAACCACGTGAGATTTCAGCCCATGAATTGATGAAATGCCAAAACGACTTGCCGTCAGCAGCCACGTGGTTGATTGTGCATCCAATGAAGATGCCATCAACTAGCTCCGTGACTTGGACTGCTAGCAATGGTTGTGACGTGGCTTCATAGTTTTTGACTCCATTGAGTGGGAAGAAGGAGTGAACAATGGGAGGAACATAGTTGTTGTTGTTGTTGTTGTTGTTGGGTTTAAGGATGTCAGTGACACTAATTGTATTGTTTGCTACTACTGCATGGATAAAAAGTGCTCCTGCATTGTTGCAAAGGATGTAAGAGGAGACAGTGTTGTCTTCATTTTCTTGGATGGCTAAACGACCTGAAAGAGGTGGAAAAAAGGCAAGAGTGGAGGAAAGGGAGTGTTTGAGGTGTTGGATTTGGATTTGTATGTCTTGTTGTTCATTAATGGGGTTGTGAAAAAGAAGCCCTTTTTGGATGGTTTCAATTGGGAGGAAATGGAGATCCCATGGGGTTAAATGGATTTTTTGAGTTGAGTCACCATTATTGTTGTGACTTGGTGCTTGGATTGTGCTGGTAGAGATGACTCTGATGGATCCCATGGTGATAATCTTCCTGTTGAAGAAGCTTAGGAAAAGTTGAGTTACTCTGTTGTCAGGACTCGTGGCTATTTGCTTAGATGTATGTTCTGAGGTCCTCGCTAGTGGTTTTGTAACCACGTGCAATTAAAATACATTCATCTCAAAGTAGTTTTTACACCCTGTCACATGACAGTGGTAGAATTATTATAAATTTATAATATATTAATATTTTTTCTTTCTCTTTCTTTCTCCCCTCCCCATACCGTGTAAGAGATTATGTTAAAAGAATGATGTGAAAATATAAGTATTCTAATCAGCTTGATAAGTTTATTTTAGATTATGATAGAATTAACTTTGGAAAAAATCGATGTTAAAAAAATCGATTTAAAAAAATTAAAGTTAAATGAATTGATTTGTATTTGGTTATAATATTATGAAATTGAATTCAAAAGAATAGATTTTATTTATAGTTTGTTTGGTTGTACGGTGCAATCACCTCCTACATCTAAAATCGCCTTTAGGTTATCCAAAATCTTAATCAAAGAAACACTTACACTTTTTAGTTTCATGCTTTCATGTATCACATGAGAAGAATATAACAAAGCAAGGAAAAAGAAAAGAAAAGAAATCTCTGCCACGATTGCTAATGACCACTAAGGGTGTATACATCTCGATTTGGGTCGGCTTTGCATAAGAAAAAATCTGAACCAATCAAAATCAATTGGTTTGGTTCGATTTAGTTCAGATTTTTTTTCTTCTTCATCAAATCCGAACCAAACCAACCTAATTAAGAATGAGTTGGTTCGCTTTGAACCCAAAAAATATTTAAATATTTGAATTAAAATTAATATATACATATATACATACATATATATATATATATATATATTAAAATTTAATAAGTATTAAACTATTAAGCATTGTCAGCGTAAAGTTTTTTATATTATCAACCAATCATAAATCATGATATGAGTGATTTTTAAGATGGTTAGGATAAGAAACATTTTTAATGATATGACAACTTATGATTAGTTGACAATATAAAATAGGTTTAATTATTCTGTTGATCCCCGAACTATTTGAGAACTTTTAAATAGGTCTCTAAATTAAAAAATTTTGTAATTGGGTCTCTGAACTTCTAAATACTTTGTGATTGGGTCCCTGCACTTTAAACGTTTGTAATTGGGTCCCTGAACTTATAAATAATTTGTAATTAGCTCCATGTGGTAAGAAAAGAACCTTGTATAAATCTCTTTCGAGGTTTCTTGTCGGTCTTAGAGGTTAATAGAATCATTGGATCACCACAATAGCAAAGGTTTTAAAAATGCCTCATATCTCAGGGACCTAATTACAAAGTATATCAAAATTCGGGGACCAAATTATAATTTTTTTTAATTTAAAGACCTATTTAAAAATTTCTAAATAGTTCGGGGACTTACAGAATAATTAAACCTATAAAATATCTTTACATTATGAGTGCACGTCAATTGAATCCAAAAGTTAATGTAAAAATTGTGTAATTTTTTTTATATAAACATCAATTCTTTTTAAAAAATCGTATGCGGCATGTATTGTAAGTTTCTTTTTATTTATTTGAGAATTTTTAAATAGGTCCCTAAATTAAAAAATTTATAATTGAGTCCCTTAACTTTTAAATATTTTGTAATTGAGTTCCTACACTTTAGACGTTTGTAATAGGATCCCTGAACTTATAAATAATTTGTAATTAGCTCCATGTTGTAGGAGAAAAACCTCGTAATTAAAACACTATATAAATATATAAATCTCTTTCAAGATTTCTTATCGGTCTTAGAGGTTAATAGAATCATTAGATCATTACAATAGCAAAGGTTTTAAAAATGTCTCCTATCTCAGAAACCTAATTATAAAGTATATCAAAATTCGGGGACAACTTATAATTTTTTTTAATTCAGGAATCTATTTAAAAATTTCTAAATAGTTCCGAGACTTGTAAAATAATTAAACATACAAAATATCTTTACATTAAGAGTGTACGTCAATTGATGTAAAAATTGTATACTTTTTTTTATATAAACATCAATTCTTTTTAAAAATCGTATGCTGCATGTATTGTACGTTTCTTTTTATTTATTAATCCTAGGATTTTGTTACTTGACTTTGACAAATGGGCAACTTGTAGTAGTAAAGATAAAGAATCAGGGGCACCTATGTAATATCACGTGTATTGAAATAATAGTAACAGGACGAATAAAATAAGAATAATGTTAGGACATACGAAAGAACTTTCATGAAACGCACACGAAAACATAAAAATGGGATACCTGATTTTGCATTTTGTGTATGAGGGTAGAAAACATGCTTTCTTCTCTCTTCACTCATATTGCTTCTCCCTACCAAATTGCGCTTAGTTATGAATCGTAACACCTGTTATGAAAATGAAAATTTTATTGGTTCGTTATTTGTAATACCTGTTACATATGCAAAATGGATCCTCTCCATCCAAAATGACTGCAATCGTGCCTAGGCTACAACACCACCCTAGTTAAACAACCATCCGAGCATACATGGCTCATGAGACATGAAGCATAGATACTCTAAAATAGTTGCTGAATTCGTATCGTACACCTGTATTGGATATTTCACAGTCGACACTTTGAATACTTTCGCATACTCAATTATATTTACAATTTTTACGCTGCCATGGCACATGGGCAACAGTCAAGTGACACAACAATTGGCCAATGGGAGTCTATGTTTGATCTCCAGAAAGGAAACAACACACCCAGAAACAGAAGCAATCATATGATTTATTGCAGTAAATCATCCATTCATAAAGAAATATAGCAGCCAATATCAGGCACAACGCTTATCACCAACAAGTATTCATTAGTTTACCTTCATATTGTTTGTATATTAACACTTCATCCAGATCTGAAGCATAAATAGTTAAAACCACGGTGCTGCGTATTAAGGCAGCCAACAATCACAGATGACTTTAAGTTTTAGCACAGAACAAGAAAGAGCAAACAACATCTAACCATACTAAAAATAGATCCTAAAGTGAGCTAATATAGAACTAGAGAATAGGTGGGTATTGCTTTGCCTGCTGCCGGACCCTTCTCTTATACTCCACTGTATCCTGCAAAAAGTATTACAATGTAAAGACACGCCATTGATGTTAAGAAATTGAAATCTCCACCCTACCTACTCAAGAAAAAAACGATGGCCACATATGTTACATATCAGATAAACATAGTCTCACCACCTACTCATTGCACCATGCTAAGATTCAAACAAGTGATCAATCATAAATAACAATCCTCAGGGATGATATATGGATCAGGGGAACTTGAAAAGTATATTACTGCCTCGCCCTACTTTGCCTTGATTTTCTTTACAGTTTGAGTGATTATAAATGAAAAAATGTTGGATTTCTTAGGTAAGTACCTGGATGAATAGATGATAGCCCTCTGTCTGAGCAGGATCAGCAGGATTTGGCTGATCAAGCAAGTCTTGGATGCCCACAAGAATTTGCTTTACTGTTATGGCTGGTCTCCAGCCCTAAATGTAACAATGATTCTATAAATTTGTATGCTCGGCATGTAAGATAAAACTATATAAATCAGTCTCAAGCAGTGCTGCAATTATCAAGACAGATGTACTTACGCTATCCTCATTAAGAATGGACAAGCAAACAGTTCCCGATGGGTAGACATTAGGGTGGAAGAAACCTTGTGGAAATTTACACTTTGGAGGCTTGCTAGGGTAGTCTTCACTGAAGTGCAGTGTGAGTGGGAAGTAGCCACCCTCCCAATCAGTCTGAAGCAAATGACATGCAAAATTAATATGAAGTAAATAACAGGCTCACTATTCAACAAGTTGCTTTACTCAGGCAAATCAATCAAAGGCATGAAGTCAGAGAACAATATATAATTCATTCACAAAAAGCTTTCAAGAATAAAATATTTGAGTAATTTCTACAATCATACATATGTCAAATGCAAATGAACAAAAGAAGACAGTATTGAGCATTTTGATTATTTATTTTCCCCTCCAGGCCAATTGTCCTAGGGTGCATATCTCATTCAAACCAGAAACTTCATTTGCAAATATAGTTGATTGTGTTTTTGAACTTAATCCATTGCTTAAATTGAAGCATAAGATATAATTCCATTCAATTTTCTAGATAGTCACCATTCTATTATTTGCGAGCTTCACGCGCAAGAACTAATATAAGAAAATACTGAAAAGAGTATGTGATTCAGGATGCACTAACAAGTGTTTGCACTTTGCATTAGTAAGTTGTTACCTTATTTGGTTTTATATTTTCATTCGAGGTATTTCAGTAAATTTGTATTTCTTGGTCTTGTGTTGTAACTGGGGTAAGGTTTATCTTGGCTGTTAATGGGTTCTTACTTCTTATAATGTGAAGTTCCTTAGCGCGTTATTATGTTAATGGAGAATCTCAATCCCAAAGGAATAAGATTCTATTCTCAATCCTTCAAGGATAGGTTAAAGGAGGCCATTTAAGCAGTTTTAATGATTACTTTTTGGAGATGATCATATTTATGAATAATGGCAGCATATTGCTCTCTTCTTGATTATGTGATCCAATCAAACACAAGGTGTGATCCCTAGGTTATCTTCTCATAACTACTTTATTTCATTTAATTTTCTACCCTACCATACATGATTTGTTTAGTATTGGTAAGAAACTTGGACCGGTCTGAAACTCAGACCAGTCATCAACTCGATCAGTGTACCAAGTCTATGGGTCACTGGTTGAACCAGTGAGTCATTGGTTGAACCGCATGAACCAATATATATCAAATTTGTAAATTTTATAATAAAGATATGTATATATAAAATATTTGTCAAGAATATAACAACTAATTGTTGTGGTGTAGTGGTAAAACAACTTGGCGTGAGCCCTGAGAACCAAGGATTGAACCTCCTCCTAGCAATTTTTGGCTACTGCATTTTCGAATTTGCTGTGAGTGGAAAGCAGTGTGTGTGTGAGTGGGGTTCAAAGGCGAACCGTGAGCTGAGTAGCCGGTTCAACCGTGAGCCGATGACGTCAGGACTGGTTCAACAGCATATCCGATCCGATATGCTGGCTGGACCGGCCATGGGTCCGGTTTCCAGTCGAGCCGGTCCGATCGGCCAGTCCGGTTTTAATAACACTTGTATTGGTAGGGGCAAGCATCATCACTAATTCACCCCATTAAATCCTTAGTTAATTATTTGTTCAGCTTGACCCAAATCCCATCAAACCCGAAATCTAAAACTTTTTAGTTGATCAGTTAAATTTTAATTTCAATTGATTCAATGTAGTCAATGGCACCAGAAAGTACTAAGGTGAGCCGCCAGAATGGGTCAACACCTTTGTATAATCGGGACACTTCCCTTCAGCAAGATGCATGCCTCTGGTGCCTTAGGCACAACAACTTTTGGATAATGGTAAAAAACCGAAAAAATCCCCGCCATCTAACACCCAGTGATGCTACCAGGGTAAAATAACCAGAACGTTCAAGAAAACATAACATTAGTTGTCAGTCTCTGGGACTCGTAGCGTCAAGCAATCTTTTGATTTTACTATGAATGATATGCTTGATGATTTTATTAATATGCCAAATTAATGCAAAAAGTTAAATGTTTAACTGTTTTCTTCACCTAGTGCCTCTCTCCTCAAGATGCAAAAACTTAAAACCCCCTAGCGCCAATTAACGCAAGTTTCTGTTGAATAACTATCAGTGTTATCAAAAATCCGCCATGGCGGATTGCGGTGGCGGATTTTTGGCCAACCGCTATGGCCAATTTATGAAGGATGGCGGCGCCATGGCCGCAATGGCGTTTTGAGGCGGCTTAAAATGGCGGATTTTTGGCCTTCCGCTATGGTCCGCCATCCGCAATTGATAACTTTGATAACTATCCTATTGTCTTATTTTTCAGAGGATAAAAATAAGATTTAGATTTTAAAATTCTTCCAATGAAATGCCAAGAGAAAAGATGCAGAAGGACATCCAAGGAGACATTAACATAGAATGCCACCATTGACAGAATGAACACATGAAAAAACCGTGTCTACAGCAAGAGTCAATAAGGAACTCTAAAACCACAGAAAGGAATTCCCAGTTTTCACACGAAGTCTCAAGCAACCAAAAATCTCAACATATAAAAAGTTGAAGTATGGCATTACTCTTCAAACCCCTCCCCCAAACCCCAAAAATAATTAAATATCAAAGTTACCACATAAGCAAATCTAAAACCAGAAAATAAATTCCATTTTACCCAAATCCAACATTGATGAAGAGTGCCAATATTAAAAAATGACCATAAATAATCAAAATCAAACGATCAAGTAAAATTGCAAAACAAGAGGAATTTCAATCATAATCACACACACACAAAAAAAACTTACCCCAGCCTTTCCGGGAATAGTGCAATGCCAGATCATCAAATTCACAGTACCATCGGCCAGCGTCTCCGGTTTCGCAACAAAACCCTAAATCACAGAAAAACAATTACAATTGGCATCAAAGCGCAACAAAGCTACACGAAACAAAACGTTTTGAGAAAAAAGGAGCGAATAGTGTACGGACATGAGGATGGTTCTTCCGCCACGATTTGCGCTCCTCAGTGAGGCGTCCACGAGCAATACCAGACATGTCTCTCTATCCTCCGAGTCACGAACTCACTCTTTCTTCCGAGTCAACTCAGTGCCGTTTCGTCTGGGTTTTCCGAGTAGCACTGGTGTGAGTGCGGGCTTGGGAAAAAATGAAGCTTCTGCTATTCTTCTACGCAGTACTGCTTGTGCATCCATCGAAACGTACGGTCCTGATTCGATCCTGAGAATCTTTTGCCAAGCCCCCGCTTTGTCGTTTTTATGTTTTTTTTATTTTTTATTTCAATTAATTAATTTAAAATTGAGTAAATATTAAATCTGATCCTAAAATTATAGGATCGTATCAACCCTTATATTATCAATATTCTAAAATGATCCCTGAAATTGCAGAAAGTTAATCAGATTCGTTTCTCGGTCAGTCTGTTGGTATTTGCATGGACAATAATAACATTAAGTTGGTAATGTCAGGGATGTATTTAAAACTAAGTGAATAATGTCAGAGATCCATTTACTAACGGATCCAAATGGAGGGACAAACCTGATTAACATTTTGTAATTCTAATGATCATTTTAAAATATTGATAATGTGGGGGACTAAGAGCCTGTTTGATAAAATTAAATGTTAGCGGATAAGCTAGCTGATAACGGATAGCAGATAGCGGATGAGGTAGCTGGTAGAGGATAGCGAATAAGCTAGCTTATTTGTGGAAGTATTTGGTAAAACTAGCTACAAAATATAAAATAACATAAAAGTACATCTTCATTAATGATTTTATATAAAAGAGAGAAGATGATAAAAATAGAATTAAATTAAGATAATAAAGATAAAAGTGGGGAAAAAAATGAAACGCTATAAGTTATAAGCTCAAATTCTATTTCAAGTAGCGTATGTAAAAAACGTTATAAGCTCGTGAAAAAAAGTTATAAGCTTGTGACAGAAGCGCTTACTAAACAGAATTACTTTCTTATCGACTATAAGCTCAAAAAAAAAATGCCAAATATATTCTAAATTTATACGACCCTATAATTTTAGAATCACTTCCACTCATTTAAAATTGCCCCAGCAACCGAAAAGTCAATGTCACTTTTTTTGTTTTATTCCTTCCAATTTTTCGTTTTTCTAACCTCGCGTGAGAATCACGCCGCCATAGCCCTGACGCCTTCACGTGATCAATGCTACCCCTTTCCTTTTCCTAAAATTGACTAAAACCTGTTTTTTTGGTGTGATTCTTTTTTTTTTTTGGTGTGAAAAATTGACTAAAACCTTTTCATATCACTTTCCATTTATGAAAAAATAATAAGTCTAAATATCGAATTTGGTGTTTAAAAATAAATATGAGGACACTTTGGATACTAAAAAAATAAATTAATCATTTAGTTTCTCAAATTTACTGATGTGGGACACTTTAGTACATGTCTCCTTAACCATCATATATGTTCCATCAATGATCTTGTATGACCAATGAGAATTTCCATTATAAAAAACAAATGAAAAGTGAAAAAAGATATGCAATTAATTCTCAGGTAGGTAGATTTTAATATTATACACATTTTTCACTTTTCATTCCTTTTGAATGATGGAAATTCATCATAGGTCACACAGGACCACTGATGGGTCATACATGATGGCTAACGTGACACGTAAGCAAGTAAACAGACGTTGAAATTAGACAGAAGGACTAAAATGACTCATGTTTGTAAATTTGAAGTACTAAGTGATTAAACTTTTAAAGAGTATTAATTTAAACTTTTGCTAGAAACTGATTAAACTTATCCAATTCAAAGTGATTATATTCAACTTTTAAAATATAGTCAATCCGATTCAGTCCAAACATGGGGTCTCAATAGAGGAGACTGATCTCCTCCAGTTTAGCAAGAAGAATATAAACAAGCATGATGAGGGTTTCTTTAGGTAGGAAAGTTGGGATGAAAATCTTCTGTTCCATTTTCCTGTCACATTCTCTGTCTCCCATCAATTACAATTTGTCATTTAATAAAATAAAATCATAACTCATTAACACTTATGCACATTCTCAGCTTTTGATTGGTAGGAGACACCGAGACACCATTTTTTGGGACAGCATACTTTTGTTCGAAAAGTTGGATGCATGAGATAGAGAATTGACCATAACGGACGATGAAGTCTTATGTGGGTGAATGGGTGAGCTGGTGTAATATGACATTGGTACAAAGGGTGCGTTTGGGTAAACAGCTTAATTAAGTGCTTATTCAATAAGGTCTTTTTCAAATAAGCTAAAAACAGCTATTTTCATAAGCTTCTCTGATAAGCTTATGGAAATAAGCTAAAAAGAGCTTATGGAAAGACCATAAACTATTTTCATAAACTATTTGTATAGGTTTAATTCCATATGTTATTCTCATAAATTCTCTATAAGTTCTTCTAAACGCACCCAAAATCTAAAGTTTTTTGTCATCGGAAAGAGATTTAAATGATGGAGAGTGGATTGAAGGAATGAGCGCAGAGATGAGAATCAGACTCCAAAAGGAGAGAATATTGAGGATTTTCATTTTGAGCTTGATAAGAAGGGTTGTCTACATATCCATGTGCATAATGTAGAGAATATATGGTTGAGACAATTATGGAAGTAAACACATGATCAAACCATTAAGACGAAAGGTTGGATTTGAAGCATCATAGTGTTAAAAGAGTTGATTTGGGGGTCATAATGGCTCCAATTTGATATATTTTAGAAACAATTTCTTACTTATGAAGTTCAACTCATCTGGTGATTACGGGTTTGTGCTCATTGGAGACACATGGTTAATCTTTTACCATTTTCTCTAAAAATGAAAGTATGAGGTTATTTTCGAACCTTACGCAACGAGGGTTATTATGATTGTGGTGTAGGTGAGATTGCTTGGATTTGCGGTGGGATACTATGATAAGAAGATTCTTAAGAAAATCGGAAACCTTATTGGATTTAGTTTTGCTTGAAAGTTGGATCTTAACATCATTGAATAGTTACAAGGAAAGTGTGCAAGGGGGTGTATTAAGTTGTACCTAGATAAACCTCTTTTATCTAAGGATTATTTGGATTGGGGGAGTTAATGAATATTGAGTATGAAGGAGTACATAATATGTATTTTAGGTGTGGATCCTAGCAAAGTGAAATGTCTTGAGAAGAAAATCGAGGAAAACATAAGATGTAATGCTTATGATAACAATAATGAGCCTGAGTGGTGGATGATGGGGGTGTACATAAAATTTAGGGAGTCGATATTTGTGCAACAAAGACAAAGGCCTCAGAGAAACACCAACCAACTTATCCCAACGAAGCACAACAATAAAAAAATAGTAATAATGTTCCTAATGTGCAAATTCAACCGACGTCTAGCTAGGCCCACTCGACTTGAGAAATTGTATGGTGGAGATAGTGCTTGTCTAAAAGAAATATGACATGCTAAAGTTGCGGATGAAATCTCAAGTAAGCTAATTAAAGGCATTAAGGAAAATAACTCCATTGATAATTCTATTGATAATGGGAAAGCATTTATCTCGGAGGGCAATTATGGAAAGAAAGGAGGAAGATTGTCATCACATAGGAGGAATTGGAGAGTCGTGTAGTAATTGAAATCAAGTTATAAGGAAAGAATTTGTGACAAACAAAATAAAACTAATAATAAGAGACTCTATGAGGAGGAACAGGTTAATAAGGTGACATCGCAAACACTACAAGAGAGCCACCACTATTCAATGTTGGGATTCTCTCCATTTCTCAAAAGAAATGGAAGCTCCATTTAGCAGAGAGATAGACACAAAGGAAATATTTGTGTCTCAAACTTTTTTTATCATTTAAAAAAATTTAAATCATTAAAAACCTTTTGTGTCTATCTTTCTCCTAAATGTAGTCTTCCATTTCTTTTAAGAAATGGAGAGGATCTCAACCCTACTATTCAAGACTTGGGCACAAGTTCACGGGGTCTAAAAGTGTCAATCTACATGAAAATATGCCAACCTTGAAAGCAGTTATGATGGTTGAAAACCAAAGTGTGATACTCGTCCCTATTAAGGTAATGAAAACCAAAGCAGTTATGATTTCACTTAGGTAATGGTCTTGAGGGTGATATTTTTTTGTTTCTTTCATCTTTAATCTCTTTGAAAATAGATATTGGTGTGTTATGTGATCTGTATGATGGTTTGTTGCTGTTTGTATGCATTTTCGAGTTTGGTTATGATCTTCAATGAGGGTTTTGAAACCATGGATGCAAAAACCAAGAAAAAATATGTGTCTGCTACAATCAGAAGGGGTACATCGATGTACTACCTGTGTACATCCATGTATCAGAAGGGTACATCCACGTACTACATGTGTTTATCTATGTATCAGAAGGGTACATCGATGTACTATTTGTGTATAGGGATGGCAATGGAGCGGGGTGGGAACGGGTAGTAACCTCTGCCACTCGTCCCGTCGGATGAAAATCCTCCCCATACCCGCACGAGTATCCGTTAATCGGGTTTTTTGCGGATTTTATGAATATCCGCAAGTATCCATGGATATTTATTAAACTATGAAAAAAAATTTAAAATATAAAAAGTGCAGAAGCTAAATTCTTAAATTCAGAATACATAAATCAAAATACTTCAATTCAGAAGCTAAATTTAAATTAATCAAAATACTTAAACCCATGGACATAATCAACACATTAATCAAAATACTTAAATTCAAAAGCGAAATTTAGTACATTTAGTCTCAGAAGTAAAAATGAAAGTTCTTTATTTGTTGATAAAGAGGGCATTTAAGTATTTTCATTATTGGGTTTGGGTACTTGCGAGTACGAGTACCATAGTATCCACTTGCCCCGATAATAGGCACATAGAGAAAAAAATCTTTTTATTTCACCTGCGGGCACCCATTAAGCTACCCGTCCCGTGCCCATATCGGGTTATATCCACAGGTATCCGCAGTGTATAATTTTGTCATCCCTACCTGTGGTCATCCATGTATCAGAAGGGTACATCGATATACTACCTGTGCACATTAATTATCAATAGTGTACATCAATGTAATACAATTTTAAACATGACAGAAGCTTTCAGAATGACTTAACTAATTGTTTAAACCAGTTTATGTGATTTTATGTTGTCCGATGCATTTTCTTTATGTATTTATATGGAACAATGTATGATTATTCATGATGAACTGTGGTTATAATGAATGTATGAAAAGGCATGTGATTGAGACATATATATACATATGAGTTGTGATTGTGAAAAGGTTTGTGATACTTTGATTATGTAATCATTGAATTATGGTCTTGATCTTGAACATCATGAAATCTTTTTTGTTGATGAGTTATGAAAATATGATGAGTAAATTACGATAAAGAAATTGTATTGTTGAAAGAAGGTAAAAATGTTGTTATTATTTTGTGCTATAGGTGAAATGAACCTATAGACATATTGATAAATATTCATTTTGTTATTCTTGATAACATTATTGATTTTCAATGAGGGTTGAGTATTGGTTATTGTGACCTAGTGTTGTGTAATGTGACATAATGAACTTTCATGAGTATTTACATGTTATCCTTGTTTTCTAAGACCCATCTTTGTAGAAAATCAAAGATAAGCTTCAAATGCAACAATAGTGAACAGGAAAAAACAATACACGTAGTGGAAAAATTTGCAGTGAAAATTTCTCAAATAAAAAAAAAATATTTTTTTAAACAAAAGTAAAGGAATAATAAATTGAATGAACAGAAACAGAAGTGAGATAAAAATACCAAATATGACAACAAAGGATTTTTAATAGTATGGATGGCCTCACAGTCAGAGAATGAAACTTAGAAGAACATGGAAAAAAGAACTAAAGTAGAGAAAAACGTTTCGACAACATCGACACAAAAACGATGATTTTGGGAGTGGGTCAACCAAGGAAGAAAAAAGGGGATGGTGGTTTGATAGTCACGTGATTTTCATGTGACTCTTTTAATGAAGAAATTTTAAGCCTTTTTAGTATAATTAAAATGAAGGTATGCAATTTGGTATAAATATTAAATTTGACACCTGATATAGTGGATCCTATCTCATACACACACACACACACACACACACACGAAGGGATTTCGTTTTGTTTTGTTTGTTTCTTTTAATGGTTTTATGAAAAACATTGAGAAATCTGACTGTTAGGTATTAGATTGAGAATGAGTTCATTGATGTATAACCAAGTATGTTTTTATTTTATTTGATACGTGGGAAAATTTCTATCCTTTTCCATGCACCTTTGCTCCATGTGTTTATTCACTGGTATTAGATGGAGAATGAGTTCATTGATGTATAACCAAGTATCTTTTTATTTTATTTGATACGTAGAAAAATTTCTATCCTATTCACTGGTTTTGGGTCAGTCCCAACTTTCTTACGAAACACGAACTGAACCATGAATTGTTGATGCTGCACTGGGCTTCAGCCCACCAGAAACAAGGAAGGTGGCTTTTATTGCTCTTTTCAGGGCCTACTATCAGGATCTCAGTTGGGCCATTATAGCTATAGATGATACAAATAAATAAGGAAGGAAAGAGGAATAATTTTGTTTACATATATTGAATAGAGAAGAAGATATTTTAGGAAAAATTACATTAACTTCTTCTAATCTTATTTCAAAAATCATATCAATCTTTCCTAAGGTTTATGTTGTAATAATATCATTACAATTACATTACTTATAATATAAATCTCAAGGAAGATGAGTATAATTATTAAAAGACGTAGTTAAGTCGAAATTCAGAGGAGATAAGTGTGTAATTTCGTCTGATGTTAATATAAGAAGAAAAAAAATGTATGGTGGAGAAAGTGAGGAGGATCTTGGGGTCGTAAGATTTGCAAAAAGAGAATAGAATTGGTGGTACGACATATCTTTCTTCAAAAAGTTAGGCCACTGCATGATGCTTTGTCCATTATTTTAAAGCCATGGCTTTGACGTTGGACTTTTGTTTGCAAAATCAAGAAACTGGGGAGCGGGTACTCACATGGAATGTCGAGTAAAAGGGGTGTATTAGTGGATATAGCCATGATGAACTAGTATGTATATATATCGATAGAGTAGATAATATCACAGCCATGTGAATGCGAGATGATGTGAGAGGAGTGGGATGGGGGTATACTAGTTAAAAAGTTGTTTGTTACATAAACTTCTTTAGATAACTCAACTTTTTATTTCCATTTGAATAGTTGGATCAAGGTTGACTACATTTGAAAGAATTATAAAAATAGGGCGATCAAAATACTGCATTATAATAGGTTGACTACAATTATACTCATTCTCTTGTCTTCCTCACACTCTCACAGACAACGTCAGGGATGATTTTGGATCATTTTGACCTAAAACCATCCATTTACTTCATTTTTTTCTCTTCTTTTCTTTTCATAAATGGGTTTTGCATATAGATCTGATTCTTTTGTGTAGGTTTTTCACATAGATCTGGATCTTTTTGTGTTTTTTTCCTTGTTCTTCGTAGTCTTGGTGTGGCTTTGTTTGGTTTCTCGTCTTGGTACGGTGCTGTTTGATTCTCGTCTTGGTGCTGTGTTCGTTTGTTTCAGATTGACAGATCTGTTTCGATCCATCACAGATTTGAACAAGACTTGGGTCTCAATGCTACAGATCTGGAGGCATGAGTATTCCGGTGACTTTGATGGTGTCACTTTTATAGGCAATTTGACTTTGCTGTATTATGCTTTTAACCTGTATGCTGTGAGTTTGTTCGCAGATTTATCCTTTTCGATTTTTAGCAATTTTGGATCTGTAATGTCATCGATGTATTCTATAAATTTAAATGAATGAATGTTTTTTCTTATCAAAATAAAATAAAATACTGCATTATGAATACATATGCACCAAAAATGTAATTAAACCTAAAGATAATTTGATTTTTTAATATCTTTATCTTTCTTACCTTTAACTGTCATTTCTTTTATCAACTTTGATTGATAAAAGGACACTGTTGACTTAGTTTATCGCAATATTTGGAATTGTAAATTTGGTACAAATATTGGTGCGTATTATTCGTCTTTTTATTAGATTTTTTGGAGAATGCAATTATACACTAAATATCAACTATTGAACCAAAGAAAATCAACCAAGCTGAAAAGGTGAAAAGCGAAAAGACTAAAAGAAATAAAGAACAAGATGAAAAATAATTTCCAGCAAAATTATGAGGGAGTGAAAATGAATTTCATTTTATATATATAAAAGACATATCAAGTGAGAGAGTCATTTTTATTTGAGAGTGAGAGGAACAAAATCTAAATTATTGAATCACAACATGAATGATTATGATTAGAATATAAAATCATGTGATTTTTTAGGCTTTGCATGAGAAATACTAAGAAAAACAGGAAAAAATAATTGAAGAGAAGTGCCTCAAATTTTTCTACTCTCTCAAATGCAAAATATATATTTTGGAGTTTCAATATAATACATAATATTTGTGGTGAGTCTATAGACACTCTATATTATCAATTAACACTCCTTATTAATCCATCATAAATTCATAAAATAAAGAATATAATTATAATTTATTAGGAAGAAGTTTAGATAGACAATTTAAAATATCAATGACATTGCTTAAAAGATGTGGTGAAGATAATACTATTAAAAATTATTAAGTAAATCTCCAATTTGATCCTTGAAATTATAATATCGTATCAACCTTGTTAGTGACATTAATGAAATTCCAAAAACGTTCCCGAAATTATCAAAAGTTAATTAATTTACTCCCTAAACTCAATCAATCTAGTTCCTAACATTATTATTGAAGGGACTAGATTGATTAACTTTTGACAACTTCAGTGATGTTTTTGAAATTTTCGTTAATGTCAAGTACGAGATTAATATGGTATTATAATTTCAGGAATCAGATTGAAGATTTAATCAAAACATATCATGACTTTTACAGTACCATTATGGCTGTAGTCCTGTTTTAGTTCTAGTTCGGTTCAATTACCCGCTCTGCCTTTTGATCTGAAAGTAACTTTGTCTCAAAGGCCGGAATACGTATCTCTAACCTGTATCATGACAATTGATTAAAGTGATTTTACTTTTAAAATGAGTAACTAAAAATATATTCATCCTCTAATTATTTAGTGATCTAATATGTATCTTATTTACTTACTTTAAATAAGTTTTATCCCCTCAATAGTATCTTCTTTTTTGTGCAAGCTTAAAAGCACTTTTCAGCATCTGCATGTGTGCTATATATCTTGCAAGTTGTCATGCACACAGGCTGAGATTGCTTTGATAAATGCTGCAATATAGAATTGATTTTAAAACATGAGGCTAAAAAAATGGATTTGTGTTTAATAATGATATTGTGAAAATGAGTTTAGAAGAATTGATTTTATTTGGATAATAAAATAAAATCATTTTTAAGATGTAAATATAAGGGATTTTTTGGATCCTACACCTAAAATCAATTTTACTCAACGGAAAAGGTAGAATTTCTTATTTCTCTTAAAATCAATTTTACTCATACTCAAAGTTGATTTTATTGGATACACTTTTCAAACCAAACACCTTCCATTAATTTAGCAATTGAATTTTGGCTGATCAAATGGGATTTTGTTGGTGGAACAAACTTTTGAAATGGTATCCAATCGGACACTCCATTAAAAAGCATTTGTAACTGTCTTACAACAAATTATCTGAAGGTCACATGAGATGATGAGAATGCCATATTCGATCGGTAATAATATTAATATGTATAATTGTAATCATATGTCTATATTATTATTTAGGATTTAATTGGTATACATTATGAATGTGTAAAAAAATTTTATACAGATAATCAATCAAAAATTGTCACATAAACTAAAGTGATTAAATATTATCCTAACTTCCTTAAAAGACACATAAATCATAATTTTTGATTAATTATTAATATAAAAATCTTTACAAATTTTTACCGTGACAGTGCGAGTACCGCCCATCTTTGCATACACTGCATTACTTATTTAGTAATTAGTATACAGTTATACGGCCTTTGTCCCTTTATGTTTGTTCTTTACTTCTTTTAAAAAGTTTGTTTCAACTTTTTTTTTTTTTGACGGATTGTATTGTTTCAACTTATTTTCATTTCCTCTCATTAATATTTAAAACCAACTTAGTAGTGATTGAGGAGAGAGAAAATATTAACGAAGTGAGGGAAATTATAAGTTAATCATATTAAACCAATTTTAGTTTTATCTTATGCTATCTCCACTAAATAAAATGAAAAATTATTAACAAAAGGAGAAGATAATTCCGTCAAATGTTTTTTTTTGAACCCGTCATAATTAGAATTTTTGGCTTTCCAATGGATCTATAAAATATCCCAACAAATTTATATTCTTTAGACCTGCTATGCTACTAATATCGGCTCAGTTGTTTAGTCAAGTTAAAATTCTTCTCCCCTCTCTAAGGATGTGTTTTGCGAGAATCAAACCGAGATCCTCCCTTAAG
Source organism: Ammopiptanthus mongolicus (assembly GCA_039655645.1). Lineage (NCBI taxonomy): Eukaryota > Viridiplantae > Streptophyta > Magnoliopsida > Fabales > Fabaceae > Ammopiptanthus > Ammopiptanthus mongolicus. The sequence goes on along the minus strand of CM077343.1, from coordinate 13,195,754 downwards.
CTCAGCCTCTGCAATCAACTGATTCACACCCATTGGATATGAGTCAAACGCTGTTATATTTTTTAGTTGAAAACTTAAATTGTAAATTGGAGGTGTTAAAGTCATATTCAAGCTCTTAACAAGCCTTCTGCCTCCCTTGGTCGAAATCAATTGTTCAGAATCATTCACAGCATTCTTAAAAGAGATTGGGAGATAATGATTTATCACATTATGAGAGAAGGAAATATGTTAGCAGATTCTTTAGCTAAAAAAATTTAGTTGAATCATTTCGTTATAAGGAAATTGCTCTTCCTTTACCAGATCTTAGTATACAACTTATTAGTGATATCTCAAGGGGCCTCTTTATCCCGTCTTGTAACTCATTAGGTTCTCTTTTGGATTTTTATCCCATTTTTATAACCAAAAAAAAAAAAAGTCGTTTGAGTTTTAATTGTTCAATAACAATATCTAAAAAACTAAGTTAACCTGAAAATCGTTTGGAAAATATGGTCTCATATACAATAAAAAATTGATAATATAAAAAAATATCAAGTTTGATTTGCTCGCCTAAATTAGTACTAGTAGTACTTGTCTAGCTTCATAATTAAGAAAAAAACAGAGTTTAAAGAGATGGGAAAACTAATTTGTTTTTATTCCAAACGAGGATTAGAAGTAATACAAAGAGCTAAGATGTCATTTGTCGCTGGCTTCCAAGTGGGATCTTCATGGCATTAATGACCTTCGTGGCTTCCTAGTACTAGTTATCCATTTAATCCTGAAACACAAACATATGTTATTGGAGAGATTAAAGTCAAATCACACCAGACATATCATTTAAGTCCAGATTCTCGTTCCCTATCAATCCCTTTAATGAAGGGCCAAATGTATTTACCGATTGCGCATATAATTATTAGTCTCTCCGATCTCTATTATAAGTAAAACTTAAATGAAACACATATATTAAGAAAGTTTATTAATCACATTTAATGTTGTTAAAAAATTAAATGTATTATCTAAAGTAACCTTCATAGAAAACTTCAATTTTTATTAAATGCATCCCACATTGAGTTATTGAAAAACAAAATTGGTATTAAATGAATGGTATTTTAAGAACAATATCATTAAATAGGATGAAAGTAGTTAAAATTTGCTTATATATTTGACCAAAAATTTTAGGATTTTTTTTTGCTTATAATTGGGACCGAAGAGAGTATTCTTTTATAAGTAAAAAGTACTATATGGATTAAGAGTATAAGTGGTATTCTATCAACATTTAGTTGGTCCGAGTGGTAAGGGACTCGAACACCTTAAGCAAGTGGTCAGGAGTTTGAATCTTGACTCTTGTATATGGAGAAAACCTGGTTGGGAGGGGAGAGTTTACTTTGTGTGTCCAATAGGTTCCCCGACAGAAATTAGTCACCGCTAACGTTGGTGGATACTTCGTACATATATCATAATTACAAAAAAAAAAAGTATAAGTGATATTCTAACTCATATATCGATTGCGCACATAATTAATTGTCACTGTGATTAATCATTAGCGGAAATTAGTCACTGTCAATGCTGATGGATACTTCGTATATATATCATGGTTATGAAAAAATGAGTATATGTGATATTCTAACTCATATATCGATTGCGCACATAATTAATTGCCACTGGGATTAATCATGAAAGATCCCTTTGTCTTTGACTATAATACCATTAGTATAGATTACAAATGCAAAAGGTTATGTTAAGCTAATCTACTAACCTTTATGAAAACTTGATACTTGCTCGATTGGTGGGTCTGCGCACTTACTCTAGCAGTAAGTCTTGAAGATTTACTTTCTTTTAATAACTTATTATGAAAGAGGGGTGATAAAGTGGGTTGCGATCCGCGGGTTATGGCGGTGTGGATTGGGGTCCTGAACCCACCAACCCACTTTGATCCGTCCCGCTTAACCCACCTAAAAATGGATCAGTGACGGGTTGATCCGTCAATCCATCAGATTAAAAAAATGAAATTTTATAACTGATTTATTAATTATGTTATTTTATTTTACACAATTTAGAATTTTAATAAGTCAGTTAAGGTTTGTACAATTCATTCTCAACACATTGACCGCCGCCTAGTGCCCACTTTCACTCTTAACATCTCTTATCTTCACTGAATCACCACTCACCAGATATCAGGCCGTCGCATTTTGGAGAGTGGGGATGTTGTGAGTGTGAGTTGTGCCCTTCTGTTCTTCATTCCACTGGTTCCTTACTTCCTTCATTCCACTGGTTTTGTTAATTTGTGTGATATCTTAATTTTTGTTTTCTGTTTCTGTTTGTCCATGTTTTGTATTATTTTGATAACCATTTGTTAATTTAATTATTTTCTATTTCAATTGTGATATGTAGATAATGATATTGATGATGAAGATGATGGAAAAGTGGAGCCATCTATTTCAAAAACAGCTTCTGATGTTCTTAATTTGGAAGATGATGATGATGATAATTGATTATTTTGCTTTGTGAAAGTAGTTTAAAACATTAAAACTAATTTGTCATGATGATGATCAATTTTCTAATTTTTTTATTGATTCATGTGTTGCTTATTCCAATTTTTTAATAATAATTTAAGAAAGGCCATAAAGATTGGTCACAAAAATCAAAAATGTTAATTTGTTAAATTTTATATGAATTCGTTAATTTTTTTTTTAATTTTATAGCGGGCCAACCCGCCATTAAGCGAGGTGGGTTGGGGGTTCCCACATGACCAAACGGGGTTGGCCCGCCATGCCCTATCCCATTTTGGATGGGTTAATGACGAAGTGGGTTGGCCCGCTTTACCATCTCTATTATGAAATATATGAATTTAACAAATATAACCGTTGAATCATATGATGTTATCTTAATGATCATGTGGACTAAATTTTGGATAAATTAGATATTCGTAAGTATGTAATCTTTTAGTTGATAATTACTTATACTTTAAATAAAATATTACACGTTAAAATAAAATTGTGCATTGAAGTATCAAATGATTCTTAAATTTTATGGAGTTTTGTAAATTTAATCTACTTAACGAGAACTTTCAATTCAATAGTTGAATTAATGAAATTCAATGTCCAAAAAAATTATAAATGAAAGTAAGTATAAGAAGACTTACTTCTGAAGCAAGTAGATCCCGAGAGTGTTATTGTAAGAAACCAGATGATAGATATCTAAATTAATGGCTCGGATTAGATTATAGTCATTAAAAAGTCATGTGAGTTTGTTTAGTTTTCACCCACTCACAACTCATTGGGATAGAAATCCTCTGTTCCAAAAAAAGTGTCTCACTCTATGTACCACCATTAAAATTGTGCCACATTAACTAAAAATGACATATCACTTTTTTTTATCATTTAGTACCGTTAGTTTTTTTTATCACATCATTAAAATGAAATGAAGATTGGAAAGAAAAAGCAATATTAACACTATAAAAGAAAACGTTATATTAACAATACAATGTTAGTATAAATATGATTTACACCGTCAATAATCGTTTTTTTACATTTGAAAAACTAATCACACATTTATTTATGGTGAGTTTAATTTTGATACTCTGTTAGTGTAAAAAATTTAAGTTTTAACTTTTAAAGTAATTAATTATGATAAGAGTCAAACATTTTTAATGATATCTTACTATATGATTGATTGACAATTTAAAAAATATTTATACTAACAATGCATTGTAATTAATTTTTTATTCATTATAAATTAATCAAATCTTTTACAGAGTTAATATTCCGTTTTCTTTCCAATATTCATTTCTTTTTAATAACATGATTAAAAAGACTAACGGTGTTAAATGATGACATGGGGGTCTCGAATGGAGCCCAGAATAATACAACCCAAACCTCTCTTAATGATAATACAACCATGCAACTATGACCACATCCAGAACGTGGCTCCAACACAAAATACGACTTTAATGAATGAGTGTAGTGATTTTTCAATTCTGTGTTGGAATATCAGAGGGGCAGTGAGTAAGGATGGGAGACGTCATACAAAGGAACTTGTGTAGAGATATAAACGTTCCATGGTGATTCTCGTGGAGACTCACTGTGCTTTCAGTAGGGCTGAAAAGTTTTGGAGTAGACTTGGGTTTGAAGCGACGGTTTACTTAAAAGCTCAAGGTCACTCCGGTGGTATTTGAGTTCTTGTGGCGAAAGGTAAGGGCTATTTTGTGGTGGTCATGGATATCTTTCATCAAGCGATATCACTCACTATCGGTCAAGGTAGTAACAGGTGGTGTTGCACCGCCATTTATGCTAGCCCTACGCCAGTGGCTAGAGAAGCTCTTTGGAATTATTTGTGCACTTTAAGAGCTTCGATAAATTTTCCTTGGATTTTAATGGGGGATTTTAATGAAGTTCTTCACCCGTCGAAGGTTCACGGAGGTCATTATTCGTTGAGAAGGGCTGAGAAATTTGCTAGTATGATTGAGAAGTGTGGTTTGGATCTGGGGGTCGAGGGTCAGAAATTTACTTGGCATCAGAGAAGTGAAGGAATGCGCAGTGTCTCTAAGCGCCTGGACAGAGCTTTATCTGATAATGAATGGAGGCTTATGTGAAACACTTGTTTCGATGCTACTCTGACCACTGTCTACTTCTTTTGAGTTTTAAGGGTGTAACTTCTGCAAAGAACCTTCGCCCGTTTAGGTCCCAAGTAGTGTGGTTGACTCACCATGATTTTCCTAATGTTGTGTATTTAGCGTGGGACAAGGGACAACACCGTGTGACTAATAGCCTTGATTGGGTGAAGAAGGATGCACATGATTTTAATACTAAAGTATTTGATATTATTTTCCAAGAAGAAAAAGGAGTTAGAAGCTCGTATTTCAGGTGTCCAGAAAGCTTTAGAAAAAACTGATGTGTTACATTTGGTTTTATTGGAGCAAGGGCTACAAAAGGAATACCAAGATATTTTGAAGCAAGAGGAAATTTTGTGGTACCAGAAGTCTCGTGAAAAATGGGTAAAGTTTAGGGACCGCAATACAAAGTTCTTCCACACTCGGACAATTATGAGAAGGAAAAGGAATACAGTGCATGGCCTTTTTCTTAAGGATGACACTTGGTGTACGGATCCTCATACTCTAAAGGAGGAAGTTGTTACTTTTTATAAATCTCTGTTTGCATCCACTTCTAATGTCAATTTGGATATTCAGTATAATCATATGACTCCTCGTCTTTGTCAATATGGGCATGAGACTCTTGCGGTGACAGTGGAGAAAGAAGAAGTCTATAAGGCTGTGTTTAGCATGAAATCTTACAAAGCTCCGGGCCCAGATGGGTTCCAACCTCTTTTCTTTAAACACTTTTGGGATAAGGTCAGTAATGATTGTGGCTTTTAGTTAAAAATGGCGTGGCTACTGGTTCTTCAAATATAGCTATTTCTGAAATTTTGATTACTCTTATCCCAAAAATAAACCATCCAGTTTATCTAAGGGATTTTAGACCAATAAGTCTTTGTAACGCGGTTTATAAAGTTATCACTAAAGTGTTGGTGCAGAGAATCCGTCCCTTTCTTGATGATCTTATTGGTCCCTTACAAGGTAGCTTCATTTCGGGAAGGGGTACCCGGGACAATGCCATTCTAGCCCAAGAGGTTGTTCACCATATGCATTATTCTAAATCTAAAAAGGGGATGCTAGCTTTCAAGATTGACTTAGAAAAAGCTTATGATATGGTGAGTTCGGATTTTCTGGAGGCTACTCTAATTGATTTTGGGTTTCCTGAAATAACTATATCCTTGGTCATATGGTGTGTCAAATCTTCAAATTTGTCCATTTTATGGAATGGGAAAAAGTTGGAGGCTTTTAGACCTTCAAGAGGGCTTCGTCAAGGAGATCCTATGTCGCCCTATCTCTTTGTGCTTTGTATGGAGCGTTTGGTGTTGATGATCCATCATAAAGTTGATTTAGGAGAGTGGCATCCTATCCAGGTTTCGCATGGGGGCCCAGGCCTAACCCACCTCCTTTTTGCGGATGATGTGATGTTTTTTGTCAAGCTAGTATGTCCTAAGTGAACATAGCAATGGATACTTTAAATGAGTTTTGTGCTATTAGTGGTTTGAAGGTGAATTTATGAAAGTCTAAAGCTATGTGTTCATCCTCTATTCCCGCGACATTGCCAAGGAGACTTAGCTAGGGCTTCAAATATTAGCTTTATCAATGATTTGGGCACCTATTTGAGCTTTCCTTTGATTAAAGGAAAAGTGAGTAAGAAGCATTATATGTTTATTGTTGATAAAATTCAAAAGAGGTTGGCCAGTTGGAAGGGTATACTTCTGAATAATGCTGGGAAAATTTGCTTGGCAAAGTCAATTACTACAGCTATTCCAGTGTATCCGATGCAAACACACCATTTTCCTGTCCGTGTTTGTAATTCAATGGATTCTTTGACTAGAAGGCTGATTTAGGGGAAGAATAATACCAATAATAACAGAGTTTGGAGCTTGATAAACTGGAATACTCTGATGGCTCCAAAGGATCATGGGGGTCTAGGAATAAGAGGAGCTAGAAATTCTAATCTTGCTTTGTTAGGCAAGCTTGTTTGGAGTATGCTTCATGAGAGAGATAAGCTATGGGTTCAGGTGTTGACCCATAAATATCTTGGGCATAATTCAATGTGGGCTTGCAAAAAGCATACAAATTCCTCTCTTACGTGGAAGAGCATACAGAAGACAGTAAAGGAGTTGGGAGATGGGTTTGCTATGAAACTTCAAGCATGTGACACTTCCTTTTGGTATGATGATTGGACGGGTCAAAGACCTTGTGCACTTTGGTTGATTTTGTTCATATTACGGATACAAGACTTTGTATTCGTGATATTTGGCATCAGGGAAGCTGCTGTATTAGAAGCTTATCTATGGTTCTTCCAAATCACTTAAAGGAGCTTATATCTAGCTTTGCGGTCTCGGGTCATCAGAGTAGTAAGCTGAGTGATGGATGGGCTTGGAAACGGATTTCCAATGGGATTTAGTCGGCTGCTTCAGGTTATAAATGCTTCTTAATTCAGATTCAGCCAGGAGGGATGCTTACCAGTGGGGTTGGATTTGGAAGGCGGGTGCTCCATCGAAAGTCCAGCATATGATATGGTTACTTGCTCATGATGCACTTCCTACTAATGCCATGAGATATAGACGTGGGCTAACATCTTCGCACCATTGCTTTAGATGCTCTAATGGGAATGAGGATTTAAGCCACTGTTTTTGAGATTATCCCCATAACAGGGAAATCTAGACACAGTTAGGCCTTCATACTAACCCTATGTTCTACACTATGGAGGTTGACAGGGAATGGGTTCGGTTACAAAGCAAGGGTGACATGCAATGTTTGTTTCCTGCTACCCTCTGGTGGGTTTGGTGTTGGAGAAATCAAACTGTCATGGGGGAAGAGGTGTGGAGTATACAAACTGTGGTGAAGAAGATCCTTATATCATATGAAGACTTTTCTTCCTTTCTATGTAACAAGCCAAGTTTCATGGCTAGAAGTATGCTCCACCACTGGATTCCACCTGATGCAGGTTGTTACAAATTGAACGTGGATGGAATTTACAAGGAGGATGAAGATTGAATGGGTACGGGTTGTTGGAACCAAGGTGGTCATGGTCCAGATAATCTCTTAAGTTTTGATGTTAACAAAGAGCTAATTTAAGATGAACAAAGATTGGTTATGGACTAACATGTTATATTAAGTGTGCAGGACAAATCTAAATTGAGTCCAAAGACTATCCATAGTCCAAAGACTTTGTCTCGTCCAATGTAGTCCAAAGACGTTATCTCGTCCAACATAGTCCAAAGACTCTATCTCGTCCAACACCTATTCCTGGTTTACGACTGGACGATAGTTTATAGAACCATTGAGTCCAAAGACTCTTTTGGTTACCTTCTGTAATAGCTAGTCCAATAAATGTCTTTTAAATTTCAAGCGCGAATATCTTTGTAAAAGCATTTGAAATTATTATTCCATGTAAAAGGCTTATACTAGTGGGACAAAACATTCTCTGTAAGATTCGTACAAAAGAAAAGCACAAGCCAGAATGTCCCTATCACCTAAAGAAGTTGACCTTCTTGTTTTGGATAAACAAAAGGCAACTTTCTTCTACTCAGAGGATATGTCAGCACCACTTTTAGCTATCTCCCTGATAGTCCTTTCTGCTGATCAGAAACTTCAGAAGCTATCAGACTCAACGGATCAAATGCATTCAATGCTCATCAGAACGGATCCTTTTCCATCCGTTGAAGACTGAAGACTGCCCAAAGAAAAGAGGCTATATATACCTTCATCTTTTGAAAGTGCAAGATGAAGAAACGCTGAACAAAAAACTGAACTTGAGAAAAAAGAAGTGAAGCAACACAAAGCAATTCAAAATCCTTCTTGAGATAAAAGAGAAAATCTCAAAGCTTGCAAAGCTAGAAAAGCTACTCTGATTCTAACTTTCATATTACTCTCTGTGTAGAGTTGTTTTCAAGAGTCTAAGCTTTAGTTTCGAATTCTCACATTTAGTGAGTTAGTAGAACAACCTTTTTCAAAACCTTAGTTTGGTTGAGCCTGAAGAGGCTTGTCTGTAAAAGAATACTTAGAGAACGTGAAGAGGTTGAGAATACTGCCTGAAGAGGTGTTGAATACTTTGTAACAAAAGGTTTTTGTTATAGTGGATAAAGCTCTCAAGTAGAGAGGACTGGACGTAGCTCTTTGGTGAAGAGTGAACCAGGATAACATCTTTGTGTTCCTTTCTCTCCCTTACTCTTATTTTAGTTTATTATCTAATTAACTAACTGGGATTGAATTGCCTTTCATTACGCTGTCTTCCGTCTTAGTCAAAACTAAGTGAGCGTCCAACGTGGTGTTTGGAAGAGCTCTCTTTGCTTTCAATCGTTTTAGCGTCCAATCTTGAGAAAAACATTATCTGCTTACGAAAAGAATTTAAAATTCTCTAAAACACAATTCAACCCCCATTCTTGTGTTTCAAACAGGTTCCTTCAATTGGTATCAGAGCTCAGCCTCTGGGTTGAGCACTTTGCCGTGTAGAGGAAAAGATCCTACTGCAGATATGTCTGGACCAGGTATGCCAAGCGGGAGTCAGCCAGTTATGGAAGGCACTTCCATGACCAGACCGCCGTTCTTCAACGGTACTCACTACCTGTACTGGAAGGAGAGATTCAAAGGTTTCATCCTCAGTACAAACTCAGTTCTCTGGGCTAGAATCACAAATGGTCCTAACGTTTGTCTCAACTCTGACGGGACAGACAAAGCAGAGGACGATTGGACAGATGCTGAACGGGCCAGAATGGAACAAAATCATAAAGCAAGATATGCTTTAATGTGTGCTCTCAGTCCTGACGAATTTCAGAAGATTCACGCATGTGAATCAGCTAAACAAATATGGGACACCTTGTCTAATCTCCATGAAGGGACAACCAAGGTGAAGGACTCTAAAATCATCATGCTGGTTGGCCAGTATGAAATGTTCACCATGGCTGAAGGAGAGTCCATCCTTGACATGATGGGTCGCTTTCAGACGATCATCAACAATCTGAAATCCCTTGGAAAGGTGTACACTACCAAGGAGAATGTCACCAAGATTCTTAGGAGTTTGCCTAAGAAATGGAGACCTCTTGTCACTGCAATCACCCAGGCCAAAGATCTCTCCACTTTGACTCTGGATGATCTTGTCGGGACGCTTCAAGTTCATGAGCAGGAGCTTGATCTTGACAATCCCGGAAAGAAGAACAAGGGGATTGCCCTGAAAGCTCATAGGTCCAATAACTCAAAAGCCTTAAAAGCTGATGAGTCCAGTGATGAAGCTGATCAGTCTGATGATGATGTATCAGACGATGACGAGCTATCCTTCATCTCCAGAAAGATTCAGAATATGTGGAGAAAGAAAAATGGAATGAAGAGAAGGCCATTCCAAAAGAAAAGCTTCAAGGACCATGCTGAACCCAAGGATAAAAGTCAACTGGTCTGTTTTGAATGTAACAAACCAGGACACTTCAAAGCTGATTGTCCTACGCTAAAGGACAAGAAGAAGTTCTTTAAAAAGAAGAAAAAGAACTTCATGGCAACTTGGGAGGACTTGAACTCTTCTGAAGAAGAAGAAGAAGAAACAAATGAAGAGGCTAATCTATGCCTATGGTCCAACAAGCAAGATGAAGACTCTTCGGACGATGAACAATTTGTTGTTCCCGGAGAAAGAAGTCAGGAGTCTACCTCTGGAAGAGGAAGGAATATGAATGTTCCACCCATCTTCAAGGGAACAGACTACACTTATTGGAAATCAATGTTCCAATTATACGTCCAAGCTCAAAATTATGAGCTGTGGGACATCTTCACAAACGGAGATTATCGTCCAACGATTACCCATGAGGACGGTTCAACATCGTCCAAACATGAAACAGACTGGACGAGTGATGACATCAGACGATGTTCTCAGAATGCCTATGCCAATTGGTGTCTTGTCAACGCCCTTGATCGTCTAAGATTGGACATGGTCTCGCAACTCCAAACAGCTAAGGAGAAGCTGGACGCTCTGGAACATCTGTTCAGACCAAGGAACTCGTCTACCTCAAATCTCTGCCTAATGGCCAAAAGCTCTTCGGACGCTGAATCAGAAGATGACGAGGTATCCGTTTCTGACTCTCTTCAAGAAGCATATGATGAACTGCTAAATGATTCTTCTATATTGCATCATCAATACATCGTGCTTAAGAAAAAATTGTCAAAAGTAAATAAGGAGTTGGAAGAGTCCAACAAATTAAATAAGCAGCTTGTTGAAGAGAATAACAAGCTTAAAGCTGAGAATGTCAGTCTAACTGACAAACTCACCTCTGAGTCCAGTGAACCTCATGAGGTAACTAGACTAAAACAAGAGGTATCTGATCTCACCAAAAGCGTAACTAAGCTTGTTGGAGGATCAGAGAAGCTAGACCTGATATTGAGGTACACTAGATCACCTCATGATAAGTCTGGCCTAGGCTATGACTCTGAGAAACAAAATGCGTCTCAGAAAATATCAGGGTCCAACAAAAATCACAAGGCTTTTCATTCCTATGGAAAGCAAAAAGAACATAAATTGCATGCATCCAGAACTTACTGTAAGATTTGTGGAAAGAGTGGTCACACTTCTTCAAAATGCATTTACAAAAATAAAAACAAAATGCATGGACGAAGACCACCAACTAACCCAAAAGGACCCAAGTCTATCTGGGTACCTAAGAATATGATAATACCTGTTGCAGATCTGCTTAGCAACACGAAAAAGACCCCAGTCCTGGTACTTGGACAGTGGTTGCTCACGTCACATGACGGGAGAAAGGTGTATGTTCCAAGAAATCCATGAGCAGTCTAGTGGATGGGTCACCTTTGGAGGCAACCAGAAGGGTAAGATAGTAGGAATAGGTAAGATTGGTAAGTATCCTCTTCCCTCTATTGATAATGTTCTTCTGGTTGAAGGATTAAAACACAACTTGCTTAGCATAAGTCAATTATGTGACAGTGGGTCTGTTGTTTCCTTCAATAAAGGTGAATGTATGGTCAAGAACCCTGATGGGTCCATCTTATTCACTGCCAAAAGGCAAAATAATCTGTACAAGATTAATTTGGGGGAACTCTCAACTCAAAGTGTATCATGCCTAGTGTCTGTCGAAGATGAGCGATGGATCTGGCACAAAAGACTTGGTCATGCTAGTATGAGATTAATCTCTAAACTAAACAAGCATAACCTTGTAAGAGGTTTACCAAAGATTGTGTTTAGATCAGATGCTCTCTGTGACGCTTGTCAAAAAGGAAAACAAGTTAAGAACTCGTTTGAGTCCAAAAACATTGTTAGTACTTCTAGACCACTGGAATTGTTGCCTATTGATTTGTTTGGTCCAACAAGGACGGCCTCTGTCAGTGGTAAGAAATATGGACTTGTCATAGTAGATGACTATACTAGATGGACATGGGTTAAGTTCCTTGCTCACAAGGATGAGTCTATCAAGGTCTTTTCTATATTCTGTAAGCGAGTTCAGAATGAAAAAGGCATATTCATCAGCTCGATCAGAAGTGATCATGGTGGCGAATTTGAAAATGAGCTCTTTCAACGGTTCTGTGATGAAAGTGGTATTCATCACAATTTCTCTGCTCCTAGAACTCCTCAACAAAACGGTGTTGTTGAGAGGAAGAACCGATCTCTTCAAGAGATGGCTAGGGCAATGCTCAGTGATAATTCTGTTCCTAAGCACTTCTGGGCTGAAGTGTAAATACTGCCTGCTATATTCAAAACAGAATATACATAAGACCAATCTTGAATAAGACTCCTTATGAATTGTGGAAAGGACGCAAACCCAACATCTCTTATTTCCACCCCTTTGGATGTCAATGTTTTATTTTAAATACTAAGGATCAACTAGGAAAGTTTGATGCCAAAGTAGATAATGGAATATTGTTAGGATTCTCAGAAACGTCTAAAGCTTTTAGAGTCTATAACTCTAGAACGTTGATTGTTGAAGAATCCATTCATGTTAAATTTGATGACAAACAGCCTGATAAGATATTATCAGAGCTAGATGATTCTTTTGCAGATATGAATCTGAATGATTCAGATGCTCGTCCAACAACCAACAAAGACGAGGCATCAGACGCTACGATGGACGCATCATCGTCTCAGCAAGCTGTAAATACCCCTTGTTCATGGCAATTCAGAACTTATCATCCCGAGGATCAAATCATTGGCAAACCTAATGATAGCGTCCGGACAAGGTCAACTTTCAGAGAGCAAGCTGACTCAGCATTCATCTCTGAGATGGAACCAAAGTCTGTGGACGAAGCCTTATTGGACGAGTGCTGGATCCTCGCTATGCAAGAAGAGCTCAACCAGTTTCAACGTAGTGACGTTTGGACGCTGGTCTCCCTGCCTAAGGATAAGTCTGTAATTGGAACCAAGTGGGTCTATCGCAACAAGCTGGACGAGGATGGCAAGGTGGTAAGGAATAAAGCAAGGCTAGTTGCCCAAGGCTACTCACAAGAGGAAGGTATTGACTATACTGAAACCTTTGCTCCAGTAGCTAGATTAGAAGCTATACGCATCTTACTTTCATATGCTGCACATCATAACATCATGCTTTACCAAATGGATGTAAAAAGTGCTTTTCTAAATGGTGTAATAAATGAAGAAGTATATGTTCTCCAACCACCCGGTTTTGAAGATCAGAACCGTCCTGAGCATGTATATAAGCTTAAGAAAGCTTTATATGGACTCAAGCAAGCTCCTAGAGCTTGGTATGAGAGACTCAGCTCTTTCCTAATGGAGAATGGCTTCTCGAGAGGAAAAGTGGACACAACTCTTTTTAGAAAAGTAAATAAAAAGGAATTTATTGTTGCTCAAATTTACGTTGATGATATAATATTTGGTGCAACTGATGAATCTCTTTGCCAAGAGTTTTCTGAATTAATGCAAAGGGAGTTTGAAATGAGCATGATAGGAGAACTAAAATTCTTCCTCGGACTTCAAGTAAAGCAAACTTCAGACGGAGTGTACATTCATCAGACGAAGTACACAAAGGAGCTTCTAAAACGCTTCAAGTTGGACGATTGCAAACCTATGAATACACTAATGCATCCAACGTCCGTGCTAAACAAAGATGATAAAGATAAAAAGGTAGACCAAAAGGTATATAGAGGTATGATCGGTTCCCTCTTATATCTAACTGCGTCCAGACCTGATATCATGTTTAGCGTTTGCTTATGTGCTCGTTTTCAATCTGATCCAAGAGAGTCTCATCTCTCAGCAGTAAAAAGAATCTTTAGATACTTAAAAGGTTCTACTAATCTGGGTCTTTTGTATAAGAAAATTGATGAATACAGATTAGTTGGATTCTGTGATGCTGACTATGCTGGAGACAGAATAGAAAGGAACAACACAAGTGGAGGGTGTCACTTCATTGGTGCTAATCTCGTCTCATGGTCAAGCAAAAGGCAAAGCACAATTGCTCTATCAACTGCTGAAGCTGAGTACATTGCTGCAGCCAGCTGCTGCTCACAACTGCTTTGGATCAAACATCAGTTGGAAGACTACAACGTGTTTGTAAGCAACATCCCTATAATGTGTGATAACACTGCTACTATTAATTTATCAAAGAACCCCATACTGCATTCTAGAGCAAAGCATATAGAAATAAAACATCATTTTATTAGGGACTATGTGCAAAAAGGAACAATAGATATTCAATTTGTTGATACTGACCATCAATGGGCAGATATCTTCACTAAACCTTTAGCCGTAGATAGGTTTTTATTTATAAGAAAATATCTGAACATGCATTTCATTGATTAACTGAGAGTCCAATGCATGCGTCCAATATTTGCATTACGTCCAATATATGCTCGTCCAATGTAATTTCTGAATGATCGTCTAATGCATTAATGAAACTCAATCTTTGTCGAATGAAATATTATCCTTCATTCCCTTAACTGAGTCAGTTCTTTATTTTTTTTATTTGCCAAAAATGCTTTTTACGGTTTCAAAGTCTGAACGTGTGTCAGACATTTAATGCACGTCGTTTCGCTCTCTCTCTCTTTGAAAATACGAAAGGCTTTCGCTCTCTCTTCTTCTTCCTTTTAAAACCTAAGTTTTGCTCTTTGATAAAAATCAAACCTTTACAAAAAGCTTTAACCTTTCTTCTTGCTTCTTCGAAAAGGAAAACCCTTTCTGAAAAAACTCTTCTCTTTCAACATCCTCTCTGAAACCATGGCAACCTCTTCTGCTGCTGGCTCAAAAGGTAAAGGAAAAACCTTCAATGCTCAGACTGCTGATGTTATGGTCGAATACAAGTTTAACCTACAATTCCTAGCTGATAATGGGATTGACATCTTCTCCAACATCCATGCCGCTGGATGGTCAAGCTACTTTGAAGGTTCTCCAGTAATCTACCCTGCTCTTGTTAGGGAGTTCTGGACAAACCCCATTGTCTCTGCAAGAGAGATTCGCAACAAGGTGCTTGATACTGAAGTCATAGTATCTGAAGCAACAATCTCTAATGCAACTGGGTGTGCTCAATCAGGCATAACTGTTGAAGATAACTGGGAAGAAGAGATTGGTGATGCTTCCACCATCAGAGATTGTTTGTTGAAAAACTCTGGTGACAAGCTCATAGCCTCAAAGATGACTGACAAGGCTAGGGTTCTTCACCAAATCTTGAACAAGGCTATCCTTCATAAAGTTGGGTCAAAGGACAATGTTTCAAAGGCTCATCAGTTTTGCCTAGTTCATCTGATTCTTGAAAGGCAAATAAACCTTCCCCACCTCCTCTTTTCCTTCTTCAAATATGCCATTGAAGGCTCTGGGAAGAACACTGCACTCATCTATGGCGCCCTTCTCTCCAAAATATTTGAGAAGCACATGGTCTACGACGACCTCAAGAACTTGGCTCCAGAAAGAAAGTTCAAATACTATGGAGTTCATGGGATTGAACGGGTGCATCAGCCTGAGTTTAGCAGGCAAAGTTTGGTAATGATGCAGTTGGACTGCTTTAAAAAGTCCAAACTTGAGGAAAAGCAAAAAGGAGCTCAGACGCAAGGATCAGAAGAAGCGTCTGAACAATGTGTCTCTGCTGGACGCTCTGCTGAACGAGCTCGTCCAATAGCTAAGACTTCTTCGTCTCGTCCAAAGCCAATCGTCCAACCTTCAATTTCTTCGTCTCGTCCAAAGCCCATCGTCCAACCTTCAAGAAAAAGGAAGCTGGTTCTAGCTCCCATAGATGAAGATGAAGAGGACAATCTACCCATCTCCAGGGTAGTAAAAGGACCAAGATTGGAAACCACACCTGCTGCACCTCTCTCTACAAGGGCAAGGTCATCTCGAAGAAAGACGAAAGGTAATACTGAACCTATCTCCAGTTCAGTTATTATTTCTCCTATCGTCCAATCATCCGAGATAGAAGACTTAACCTTTGAACCTTCCCTACCTCCCTCACCCACTAACCTACCACAAACCCAAACTCTAGCCTCACCAAATGAACCCGAGGATTGGTTCACACCCTGGGGAGATCATCCCTTCCAACCCTATGGTGCCCCCTACCCTAGACGGATCTTTCCCTTAAGCAAATATAGACGCCTCCCTGGAGTAGACTACAACAACAAATGCTCAATTTGGGCTGATGTTAAACGCAAATTTCCTGTTCTATTCCTTAAACACACACCCCCCACTACTGAACCTCACCCCAAAAGCCCCCTTCCATTGCCCGAATATGAATTTGAACAACCCTCCACATCATCCTCCTCACCTCCAAAACTTGCCTACCAACCCATCCCATACACTTCAACTCAACCTCTGCCCTCTGAAACTTACAATGCCCATGGACCATTGGTTACCTACCTTGAGAAGAAGACTTTTCCTCCAAGGAAAATCTTTCCCAACCTCATCAAGGACAAGGCATTCAAATGGTGCCATTACAATATAAAGAGGCATGTTGTTCTTCGCCATGAAGACAAGAGAGGTTGCAAGACGGAGTATGAAAGAAGGGCAAGGACTTTTGGCTTAAGTAACTTCATACTTGATCCCGACCTTTCTTTCATTCCAAGCTATCCATCATCTTGGAAGGAGTATTCTGATGTCCGGGACTTTCTTCCTTACTATGCTGTGCGGAAGGAGTGTGATATGCCTCGAGAAGCTAAGATCCATCATAACCTTCCAAAGAGATTTTGGTCAAAGTCTTCTCGCACTAGCGTAGGAGTTGTTCCTCCTCGAGCTTGCCCAAGGCTCCCTATCCTAGATCCCAACAAGGATAAGGACCTTCGCAAAAAGCTTGAGTCATGGACGCTGCCTTACCAACATGCTTTTGATCCCCTGTTTTGGACAAAACATCGAGATGACTCTGGGGCTCTTGAAAGTATATGGAAGAAAGATCCTCGCTTCAGATTTGACCCAGATGCTCGGATATATTGGGAAAATCACATCTGGAGATGCTCCCAAGAAGCGTCATCATCTGGTTTATCAGTTGAGGAGAAAGCTGAGATTCGAGTCTACCCGAGACAATACCGAATCCGTGAAGCAACCTTCATGATCGTAGACGATATCTTTGGGATACCCCTTTATCCTAGAGATGTTCTGCCTATGCCTCCTATCAGATGGCGTGAAAACAAGTTTGATGATGCTGATATCATACTTGAGGTGCTGCGTCCACCCGAGCCTATTGTTGTTCCTCTTGCTCCTCCTACTCCTCCTCCTCAGCCGGCCATTCCTGAAGAGACTGGGGACACCGAAACCATCTATGTGGAACCCTCCTCTGAAACTCATGGTAACGAAGTGGAACAAGTTGAAGACTCTGCTCAGTCCAAGTCTCAACCGGTCCCTCTCTCAATGGTCCATCCTGATGCTCCATCTCATTCTCAGGCTCTGAGTGTAGTTCCTGATCAAAGAGGTGTGGACGCAACCCGGGCCACTGCTGAGAGCTCTGCCTCAGTTATTCCTCCTGAGTTTCAAGAGTTCGATCAACGGACTATCGAAGCTAACAATGCGGTGCTCCTTCAGCAGATTGCGGCCATGTTCAAAGATTTCATTCCCAAACCTCCTCCCTCTTCTTAAAATTTTTTTTGGTTTGCTTTCTTTGTTTTTTTTTTTTTTTAAAACAACTGACTATGATGTGTTTCTCACTCTTTTGTCTGATGACAAAAAGGGGGAGAAGATGGATTTTGATTGATTATTGTTTGATTGATTGATTATTTTCAATAATTGATTATTATTGATTGCTTATTTAAAGTCAAATTTGTTTATTGAATCCTTAAATTTGTTGATTGAATCTTTAAATGATACATGTGCTCATATTTGTTGAATGATGCTTTAAATGATTAAATGCTTTAAATGATTAGAATGTTTGTCTTAGGGGGAGCCCTTCAGCTCTCTAGGACTCTTTGTTCAAATCAAAATTAGCATGTTTTGTCATCATCAAAAAGGGGGAGATTGTTGGAACCAAAGTGGTCATGGTCCAGATAATCTCTTAAGTTTTGATGTTAACAAAGAGCTAATTTAAGATGAACAAAGATTGGTTATGGACTAACATGTTATATTAAGTGTGCAGGACAAATCTAAATTGAGTCCAAAGACTATCCATAGTCCAAAGACTTTGTCTCGTCCAATGTAGTCCAAAGACGTTATCTCGTCCAACATAGTCCAAAGACTCTATCTCGTCCAACACCTATTCCTGGTTTACGACTGGACGATAGTTTATAGAACCATTGAGTCCAAAGACTCTTTTGGTTACCTTCTGTAATAGCTAGTCCAATAAATGTCTTTTAAATTTCAAGCGCGAATATCTTTGTAAAAGCATTTGAAATTATTATTCCATGCAAAAGGCTTATACTAGTGAGAAAAAACATTCTCTGTAAGATTCGTACAAAAGAAAAGCACAAGCCAGAATGTCCCTATCACCTAAAGAAGTTGACCTTCTTGTTTTGGATAAACAAAAGGCAACTTTCTTCTACTCAGAGGATATGTCAGCACCACTTTTAGCTATCTCCCTGATAGTCCTTTCTGCTGATCAGAAACTTCAGAAGCTATCATACTCAACGGATCAAATGCATTCAATGCTCATCAGAACGGATCCTTTTCCATCCGTTGAAGACTGAAGACTGCCCAAAGAAAAGAGGCTATATATACCTTCATCTTTTGAAAGTGCAAGATGAAGAAACGCTGAACAAAAAACTGAACTTGAGCAAAAAGAAGTGAAGCAACACAAAGCAATTCAAAATCCTTCTTGAGATAAAAGAGAAAATCTCAAAGCTTGCAAAGCTAGAAAAGCTACTCTGATTCTAACTTTCATATTACTCTCTGTGTAGAGTTGTTTTCAAGAGTCTAAGCTTTAGTTTCGAATTCTCACATTTAGTGAGTTAGTAGAACAACCTTTTTCAAAACCTTAGTTTGGTTGAGCCTGAAGAGGCTTGTCTGTAAAAGAATACTTAGAGAACCTGAAGAGGTTGAGAATACTGCCTGAAGAGGTGTTGAATACTTTGTAACAAAAGGTTTTTGTTATAGTGGATAAAGCTCTCAAGTAGAGAGGACTGGACGTAGCTCTTTGGTGAAGAGTGAACCAGGATAACATCTTTGTATTCCTTTCTCTCCCTTACTCTTATTTTAGTTTATTATCTAATTAACTAACTGGGATTGAATTGCCTTTCATTACGCTGTCTTCCGTCTTAGTCAAAACTAAGTGAGCGTCCAACGTGGTGTTTGGAAGAGCTCTCTTTGCTTTCAATCGTTTTAGCGTCCAATCTTGAGAAAAACATTATCTGCTTACGAAAAGAATTTAAAATTCTCTAAAACACAATTCAACCCTCCTTCTTGTGTTTCAAACAGGTTCCTTCACGGGTGGGTTGGTTCGCTCATCCACTATGAGCTTCATATGGGGTTTTTCCACTTATGAAGGTCCAGGAAGTAGTCTTCTTGCAGAATTCTTGGCTGTTGAGAATGGTCTAACTCAAGCTTGGAAATATGGTACTCGTGATCTTGTCTATGAATCTGACTGCTATGAGGTTATTGCAATTTTACGGAGTTATGAAGCTTATGATTTGCATCATTATGCTAGTACAATCCATGCGATCAAGGCCTTGGTTGCTAGAAATTGGAAGGTTACTTTTTAGCATTCCTTTAGGGAAGCTAATGCCTCCACTGATATTCTTGCCAAGCTTAGATCTTCTCGAATTGATCGATGGACACGGTGGAAGACTCCTCCTGATATTATGGGGTTTGTGCTCCTTAAGGATGCCCTGGGTTGCTAGTTTGCTCTTGTTTCTTTTTGTTTCTTCTTTTATCGTGTACACACAAAAAAATGATAAAAAAAGTGGGGATGGAGATCTTCTGTCCCAACTTCCTGTCAAATTTTCTGCCCCCCACCAATAACAATTTGACACATAAGAAAACAAAATCACAACTCATTAATATTTTTGTTCATTCTCAAAATTTGATTGATGGGGGACACCGAGACACCATTTTTTGAGACAACAGATTTCTATCCAACAAGTGGTGTCATTTTTAGAATGTGGCACAATTTTAATGATGGTACAGTCGTACAGAGAATGAAACATCTTTTTTGGACAGAGGATTTTTATTCAACTCATTCACCATGTATCTTGTTGTCTTCTTTTTTTTTTTTTTTGGTTGACATCTTGTTGTCTTCTTCAGCCTATTCCTATTCTCCCCCCAATTCAATGGTGAGGTTGAGGTTCACGAATCATGGAGGCTATCCTTATGTATCACCACTGTAGTACTGACCACCTTCACATTTAGAGTGTGGCCACTAGTCCCAGGGCAAAACTATTCAACATGGTGAACAATGGCTTCCTCAATTATGGTTTTGATTCTGCCATATCTAAGTTCCAACTTCCAACAAAACCAAAAGTCACAGGAACCTACATTAAGGCGATAGAATAATAGATATATCATATGACCGAACCTATTTATACGATATTAATACATAGCTCAAAATGGACAAAATCAATCTTTTCATCCTTTTTCTTAATTATTTTGTTCAACTTGGTCCCTTAACTTTTATTTTCGTCAAGTTAGTCTTATGTGTTGACAAACATTAACATTGTTACCCTTTCTATCATTTCTCATCTAGCGGTGTCACAACTTCTGTTAAAACTTAATACAAAATTATTTTTTCTCTCTTCCTTCTCCTCTCTCTTCTCTCTCTTCCTTCCACCATTTTTCATGTGACGGAGTTAAACCAAAGTCGTTCCTCTCTCTCTCCCCCCTTCAAAACGGGTGATTGCCTCCTTCATAGACCCAAACGACATCAATTATGGAAGGTTTAGTGGCGGAAAAGCAGGTGGTTTTGCCTCCTTCACCAGAAAAATGAAGGATCTCATCGAAAATTGAGATAGAAGATATAATAGAGAGAAATTGATAGAAGTTTGGACGATGTTCGATGAAACTGATGGAAAGGTTAATAATGTTAACATTTGCCAATATAGAGGACTAACCTGACACAAATAAAAGTTACGGGACCAAGTTGAACAAAACAATTAAGATATGAGATTAAAAGACTAATTTTGCTGCCCAAAATAATAAATTTTTAATTAATTGATTCCTCTCACCCCAGAAGCGTAACAAATGGACATCAATGATTTTTTTTTTTTTATACTGATGACGGAAAAAGGTAGAGGAACAAATGTTGGTTAAAAATTTTGCCCTTTTTTATCTTCTTTATTCAAAACTTTGACGCAGGGAGAAACCTCATTTTGGCCAACACCAAGTCAAAATTCTGTTATGAGTTAAAGATTGGCACACATACTCTCTCAATGGGTACAAATTTGACATCCAAGCATGGAGCGGGGGCAAAAGACAATAAACAATGGGATTTATGCCAAGGGTGTTACAAAAGGATGATGAAGACGACGAGAATTCTTACTTTCTAAATAGGATTTGGGTCATTTGTTTCAATTTCGATATATGTATTTTAAATTTTAATTTTATTATGGAAATGTATTAAATATCATTATTGTTCCTTATTAAGTTATTGTGAATTATTGAGTTATTGTTCATGATATTAAAATTGTAAATAATTATTTTATTATCAATTTTATCTCATAATTTATATAAATTAAAAATGGAAGTTAAAATATATAATTTATATACTTTTATCATTTTTATTAAAATAAATTAAAAATATCAATATTATTGATGGTCATACCGTGGGTAATGCAATAACACATTACCAATGATAAAGTCGTTGGTAAAGTTACCGACGGTATATACCCATCAATAAATAGTTGTTGCTTACCATCAGAATTTCTACCAGTCTGACCATCATATTATTGAATGCTTTTGGCCTATCCGTTGATAATATTTACCAACGAGCTAATTACTGGCGGACGCTACGCCATCTGTTGTCTATCGGTAATTAGCATTTACTGATGACTTTTGACCATTGCCGACTGCTTTTATCCGTTGGTAATTTCAGTTTTTCTTGTAGTGATATATTTATGTATTTATATCTTGCTTCTTCTTAAAGTTATCAACAAATATATGTACATCAGAATCTTTAATCAACATTTTTAAATCTCTTAAATTTTTGGAGAACCATTAGTGTGCACCTAACCTTTTGATAACCTCCAACTTGTTCTTTCAATAAGTGATATGTTTGTGAAGGCCTGATATTTGCTATATTATATGCAGACAATAAACTCTTATGAATAAGGTTCATTTTTCTTTTGCTGATCTTAGAAATTGTCTCTTTCTAGGTGAGGCAAGTGCATGTGTATGGCTTCCATGAAATCGAGCAAGCTCATATTTACCTTGCTCTAGCAGTTGCTTTCAACCTTCACATTACACCTTTTTCTTCTAGCCTCGAGAGTTGATTCCCTTACTTTTGCATCTTTTGTCATATTTGGTTTGTATCATTATTTTGAGGATCGGAAATATTTCCAATACTTCATGCCATTTTTTTTTTTTTTTAATTTTCTAATGAGCAACACACGCTAAATCCCTCACATTGTGTGCATATCTATCATAAAACTTTTCAACATCTTTCAATGTATCAAATAACCAGCCTACCTTAGGCTTTAGTTCTTCATCGCAATATGGCATCCATTCACTTACCTATAAGAAAATAGAATATATTGTTAAAATATTCTAATTACCTAATGACTATTATTAAAATTTCTTATTTCTCCCGATAGTCAGGTGTTATCACCTGATATGCCGCACACGCACACACTATGTGTTATCACATGAGTAGCTCATTAGCTCCCTATGTGTATGTGTGTGCGTTTGTGTATATATAATTGGTATACACTGTCAGTATAAAGATTTTTTATACTGTAAACCAATCATAAATTGTCACATCATTAAAAATGTTTGATTTTTATCCTAACTACCTTAAAAGTCACTCATACATTGATTTGTGATAAGTAGGGGTGGGAATAGGCTAGGCCCTGACAGGCCTGAGCCTGCCCTGTTTTCCAATCTCAAGGGTTGAGCCTGGCCTATTAGCCTGATATAGGCCAATTTTTAAGGTCTGGTCTGGCCTACTTCAAAGTCTGGTCTGGCCTGGAAGCCTATTTAAAAGCCTATTTTTCAACAAGGCTTTTAAATATGCCTCCACTTATAAGTAGGTCATAGGCCTTCACTTGTAAATAGGCTTGTAAGCCTCTAATGATAAAGATGTTAGTAGGCTATACTAATAAATAGGCTGTTATGCCTTCATAAATAAATATACAAGTAGACCTCTACATTTAAATGGGTTAATAGGCCTTTACTTTCAAATGTTACAAATATTATAAGTAATATATTATAGTATTATATATTAAATTATATATTATATATGTGTGTGTGTTAAATAGGTCGGCCTGATAGGTTTAATAAGTTTTTTTAAAGTTTTAGCCTGACCTCTTTAGCCATATAGACTTTTTAAAAAGCTTTGACTTAACATTTTTGTTAAATAGGCTAGACCATATATCCCTGACGAGCAGCCTGATCTATTCCCACCACCAGTGATAAGTTGACATTGTACAAAACTTTATATCAATATATATATCACTAAGGTTAGCTTCTTTCACTATTGTGCAGACGGGAAAATAGATAGGTGGTACATATTTAGAAAGGTAGCAATGTGAGAAGAGGCCCATTTGGCATAAAGCCACAAGAAAGACATAATAAAAGAAAAAATGTTATTTTTACATCAACAATTTGTCAGATGTTTTGTTCTGTATATCAAAAATGTTATTTCTCTATCAATATCTTTTTTAATAAAAAGTATCTATCGATGAGCACCACACAAAAAAAAAGTATCAATCGATTTTTAGTGTAACATGTTTCTGTCAGATTTATGTTCTGACCAAATCATATGATTCGGTGATGTTCAAGCATGTTTTAGAAAAAAACAGAGAATTACTTTTCAAATCCTTAGCAGGTTTTACAATTTCTAGTCTCTTGCTCATCAATTTAGATAACAAGTGTTACAAAAGTATTCATATCTACCGATTTTATTCGGTTATTTAACGGATATTCACGTGTCAAATAAACAATTTTTTCTATCAGTTTATTAATTGGATGGGATAGATATTTAGACAACCGTATCGGTGAATACTTAATTTATGAAATTATTTAAATACTTTATAACTTATGGGATATGTGAGATTTCGTTAGTTTGAAGAGATAAGCTCATTTATTATTACATATATGATATATAATCATAACTAAAAAGATAATAGAAAAATATTTGTTTACTATGTGTTAAGAAATTGTTTATTTTGTTTTGAGATTTTTTTATGTTTTTAAAAAATTTCATAATTTAATAGATATTCATCAATATATATGAAATATCCACGAATATTTATAAAAACCATTTCAAAAACCGACTAATAAATACCCATGTAAGTACAAAATGGATACATGACAAAATTTCATCCAATGGGACGCGTGGGGGGGAATTATTACCCTTCCAGCTCCATTGCCTTCATAGATGACACCTTTATTCAATTCTTGTTTTCAATATTTAGCATAACATGTTTTGTCCTTACCAAATCATATGATTCGGTAATGTTGAAAAATGTTTTAGAAAAACAGAGATTAACTTTTCAAAAGCTTAGTAGGCTCTCACTATTTCTGGTTTCTTGTTCACCAATTTATAAAACAAGTGTTGTTTAGTCAAAAAGATTAATTCAGCTAATAAGTATACAACTCATATCTCATAAAGATGTGAGTTCGAATTCTGCTGTTGAAGTGAAGATTTTGTTGATGGGTAATCTATAAGTATCTTTATAAGGACTTTTTGAGTCATGAGGTCTGCTTTGATCCTAATAAGCCCCCGATTGAAAATAAAATTAATGGTTGAGAATGAAGAACGGTACAACAGAAAAATCATTTTATTTCTTTTAGCCGCATCATTAGCAATGATAATGGGTCCACAGATAAAATCTATATCGGCTCCATATTTGCCTGGGTACCTATCCCCATCTTCCCAGCAGATTTAACATATATCAACAAATATCTAAGATATATATTAATTATCAAAAATTTTAAAAATGAAAAAATAAACTCTAAACCACAGAATTTAAAAACTCTAAATAATTAAAAGTTAAAATCAAAATAATATCGTCACAAATTTCTTAAAGTATCAAATGCATCTAAATAAAAAAAAGTTATATGATTTTTATTAAAAAATTTAATAGTATAATCAACACATAAATAAATAAAATTTAATATTATGATCAACACATAAATCAAAAATATAAAATTTCAAAGCTAAATTTAGTATATTTAATTTCAAAAATCTAAACAAAAATTACAATAAACGAACATGAGTAACCACGGGCACGATACTTCATTACCCGCTTCGTCGATCCGTTTAATAAACGGGTATAAAAAAACTCGACCCAGGTATCCGTGGGGGAAAATAATTATTCCACAACTCCGATCCACAACGGGCTTTATCCATGGGTATCCGTGGACGCGAAAGTGTTTTGGCCACGCCTGCTCATCATATGTTAAAAAAATTTAAAATTAAATTTAATAATTACTTGTAAAATTCTCTTTTTGCAAAAAAACACCTTAGAAGTAGGGGTGATGAAAAATTGGGTCATATGACTTATCAAGGACCTACCACTTAACCTATTTTCACCCTACTTATGACCTATGATTTAAAAATCGGTTCAACCGGTTGGACCGTCATTGTAACACCCCGATTTTCACGCTTTCTACGACCAGTAAACTATATAAATGGGTTTATATTTTTATCTATGTTTTAGAAAATGATTTTGGGAAAACTAAAATCATATTCATGCTCCATGCAATCGTAGGAACCTACGGTTAAATTTTGGGCCGAAAACTCAAACGGAGCCCGGTCTACGTTTTCACGGATAGTAGTGTTTTACTACTATAAAGACCTAATCTTGACTAAAGGAAGAGACCATTAGTCTTAGAATTCAATCCTCTAAAATTTGCTAAAATCCGTCCTGACGTTCAAAAGTGAAAATAATATATTATATTCGGGCCAATAATCGAACTGAGAGACAATTGGACCCGTAAAGGGATTCAACGGGACCCGCGAATGAATAATCTTGATGTCAAGTCAATGTCAAGTCACCTAGGGAATCGTGTCAATGTCATGATGACTTTCAAAATATCTGGACACGAAATGACCAAAATGCCCCTGGTCTTTTAGAAAAATTCCCAAAATACCCTTCTAGCAAATTACAAGTTTGCCATCGTAGAGAAAAATATCTCTCACTCTCTCACCCTCTAAGGCCATTCGGCCATCTCTCTATTTCCCCCCATCTTCACTTTTCTCTTCTTTCTCTCTTAAGTTCTTCATTTTCTCCATTTTTGAAAGCTTGAAACTTAGAGTTTTTTTTTGTGATTCAAGCTTGATTTTACTAAGGAAGTTCATCTAGGAGGTATAAACTCTCTCCTATTTCTCTCAATCTCTCCTTTCATCCCTTGAAATCTTAGTTTCATGGAGGTTAGGGGTTTTACCCACAAACTTCAAAAATCCATGAAAAATTGTAGAAAAATCCTTTTAATACCAAACCAATTTCCTTGGCCTAGGTTCATGCCATCCTTTCATGATCCAAGAGCTTGGATCCAAGAAATTCCTCTAACCCATTTGGGTAGTGAGGGGCCGAAACCTACATGTTGTGGGGGAGTAGGTTTTTGGTTGGATTTTGATGTTTTGAGTTTGTATCTAGGGTTATCTTACTTAGTTAGGGTAGTGTCCAAGAGATGAGAATTTTTGGAGCTCCCTAGCTATTTTTAATATCATAGGGCCAAACCCTAGAGGTAGAGATTAGGAAGAATTTTTGTGTTTTGTGTTAATGCATTGATTGATTTTATGTGTGTAGTAATCGACAGATAATCGGGCAAGAGATCGGGCGAAGTTCGAAATCAATCGGGACATTTCTATTGCTTTGGGAACTCCAAGAGGTAAGGGGACAAACCTGAGGAATTCCAATTCCAACAACTATATGTTATAATTGTGTGTTTGAGTTGTAACTATTTATCTGTGTTTAATTGGTTGTGAATTGATTGCATTTATCTGCTGATAATTGATTTTATCTGTTTATGCCTGCAATACCTGCTTATATGTGAATATATGGTATGGCATTGAAATGTGTGTATGGATGTATCATGTGCCCTGTTGTGGGGATTATTGCATTAAAGGACCCAACACCGATTAGGATCCGATAATATGTAACCTAAAAGTTTCAAAAAGCTTGAGACGTGGATTAAGGAAAAATAATAATATTTAAATGTTTTTCCAGTAATTTTAAGAGAAAAAGAGTTAATTAGCTTTTTGGAATAAAATAATAATAAACATTTGTTTTTTAAGGGTAAGTTGACTTAAAGGGCAAAATGGAAAAAATTTGACTTTAATGAAGAAAAATGAAGTTTTAGGATGAATAGTGCTTTTGGAAACCTTTTTGGTTTTAAAATAATAATGTTTTGTTTTTGAGCAAAAGGAAACATTGTTTCAAAATAAATCGTGTTATCCAAGAAAAAAGGGTTTTTACAAACCGTATTACGGAGTTTGTGTTTTACCGAAAAACTACGAAAAGAAAAGAAATGATCTTTAAACCAAGCTTTGTTTTATGGAAAACCGATCCCGAAGACTTTGTGTAAGTTTCGAAGATTTGGGTTTATGTGTTGAGTTTTCAAGGAAAATATGGTTTTTGGTCTTGGAAACTAGAAACCGAGATGTCGAGGTTCTAGGGTTCTGCAAAAACACGTGGACCAAGGATCCGTGTTAGTATGTTGGTCCTGCCAGCTTGTGGATAATCTTTGTGGTCCTGTAAGCTTGCGAACGCTTTTATGCTTTTGAATCCAAAATTCTAGACTGGTGCATCGGTTAGGAATGTTTGGGTTTGAGCTGCGTAGACTGCGTGTCCTTTTTGAGTTTTGGACTAAGTGCCCAGTTTTTGAGAAAATGTTATAAAGGCTTCAAATAGTCTAAAACATTGTGGTGGTTGATAGCGTTGATGCTTCAGCAAGGAAATAATGATACGATAAAGATAAACTGACGAAAACAACTGGTTTTCTCATGCATATGTGTGGGGCAGACGTGCCATAAAATGAGGGGGACCTTGATGGCAAGGAAACCTGGGGATGACTTAGGTCATTGTATAACATTGTGCCTTGATTGACAATGGAGTCATACGTGATAAGGGTTCGTATTGTAGCCCGAGTGGACAATATAGTATGACTGATTACAACGTAAGTACCATTGACATGCGCGTCCACGTGCTATTTCTTGGGAGTCATGTACTTATGTTTTCGGCCAATTTTGGTGTTAGTCATTGTTGCCTGCGGGTCAATGATTTTGGAGCCTGATCAGCTCATTTCGAATGGTGATAAGATTTCCGAAAATGAAGAACTGAAACGTTAGCTGAGATATATGGAAGTGTTCATGCACACGTTTTTGAAAATAACGTTGACTGTTGGGCACGAGGCCCTTGTGTTTGTACTGTTAGTACTCCAATATATTATATTATGTTATGCATGATGATATTTTGCGAGACATGCTTATATGAATCTATTGTATGTGTTGGAGTATATAATTATTGTTTTTGGATTCATATATTGGTTTCTCACCCTTGCCTGTACATGTTGGACACCCTGTTGTGTTTTTGGATACGTGTACAAATGTCTGTCAACAGTCCTCTGGGTCGCTTAAGGACTCAGTGGCTTAAATTGCTCGATACTGACGACGAAGGAGTATGGATGGTTGAAGACAAGACTCAGTCTCAAGGATACGACGTATGTTAGGTAGTGCGTCTTTTGTTAGTGTTGGACCGGTTTAGGGTTTTGTTTTGAAGTAGTGCCTTTTGGGTAGTGTGTGAGTGGCTACTGAAGGCCAGGGTTTTGGAGATATGATTCTTAGACCCATCACTATCTATTTTTCGGACTTGTAGCGTTTTATTTCTGTCAATACATTTTGGAAACGGACGTGAGGTCCAAGGTCTCCTATGTGCGTTGTTAATTTGGTGGTACATATATGTGTATATGAGTAGTATTAATAAATATATTGAGTCTATGTTTCTCAGTGTTGTATGAAGGAAAAATCTCATCACTATTTTCACAATAAGTAAGACTTAAGTAAAGAAATATGTTTTTCGAAAGTAAACTAGCAAAATCTTTTTTTGGTATACTTTATGTATTTGGGGTTATGAAAGTGACACCCGAGAAGGAGGGGTATTACAGTCATCCAGATGCCTTCGCGGTCCTGGTCAGACTAGAGAACAGGGAAAGCAGTCCGACCGTGCAAAAATCGATCCAACCATGCAAAACCTGGTTAAACCGATGTAAAACTGATTTTCGAAAATAGGGAGATTTATTGTGTCACTTGTTTTTTAAAAAAAAATTAGGAAGATACTTTTGGTTCGGTTTGTTTTCGGGTTGGGGGCACCAGTGCAGACCCAACTCACCTTAGTGGTGGCTTTTACATGTTGCAGTTAATGTAGTTCAATGTTGAAGTTATAATTGCTTATTGAATCTTCAATTGAACAATTCGAACTTGATATGAAAAGTTGGAATTTAGACTGAAATTTGACTTGTTGATTGATTTTTTTATTAATGTGTATTTGTAATTATATATATATACCCCATCTTGACCACCGGTTAAACTGGTTGAATCGATTAAATCTTGAACCGCTATTCTTTCTGGTCCTCCGATTCGTCCAATTTTTAAAACATTGCTCAAGAGTCAGGACTATCCTATTTAGTAAACAAATCACGTCTAAAGTTTTTAAAAGGCTAATTTAACTATATTGATTAAGGTTTAAGCTACAGAAAATAAACTATTTAGTTTATCAAACTAACATATCTATTTGTTATTTATGTATAATGAAGAACTTATATCACTTACAATTTATTAGTTAGTTATTAGTATAATATATTTACTATAAACCACATATATTATGTCATATACTATATTATTTTTTTTTACTGTGTTGTTTCCTTCAAGTTAAATTGCAAGAAATATCCAGCAGGGAGGTATTGGGTCGTTTGAAATGGTGAGATTTTGTTTGAAAGAGTAAAATGTAATAACACAAAAGTAATCAAAAAGTGATAAGAGTTTGAAAAACAAGCACAAAACCGATTTTAAAAGCAAAATATCTAACTGTTACACTTCTTTTAAATTTTTAGTTGACCAAAGAGAACGTGAATGGCGGGGCAAAAACGTATTATAGACATTGTGAACGTTGCAGTTCTTTATAGATGACCCCTTCATTCAATTACTGCTTTCAAAGTTACTAAGAAACAAGGTGACTTCTAGAGTGGGGGAGCAACTAAATTCCTCAAAGGTGAGGGAGCCAATATGACCTGTTGCAGCAGGTAATTTCAAATGCTAAATCATAAAATTGAAGTTTGAAGGGCAGATTTCATAAGTTTGATAAATTGCATAAGAGTCCCTAGTGGATATTTATTTTTGTCTAGCAACCCATTTCTCTGTCACTGCTATTCTTAGACTTTACTGAGTCCATCGTGAAAGTCTCCTCCACCACTTTCAGCTTCGTGGTTCAAACCGACAATGGGATTGGCTCCAACAGGTTCAACCACGACAACCCGTGGGTATCACCCAACCCGAATTTCAGGTCCAAAAGACACTAAAAGGAACGAAGAGATCAAAAACACGGGCTTCTCTACCACAAGGAGCAAAAAGGAGACAGACACTGAGAAAGGACGTGGCGGCGGTGACGGGCGAGGACGGCGGAATGGAGAGGCGGCTCTGCTAGCTATTGGGCCGTGACGCTTCAGGGGTGTCGGATCTGAGTGTAGTGCCTCACGGAGTAGCGCGATGGAGAGAACAGATCTGGTGCACTGGTTTGCGATATGGCGAAAAGCCACGACGGTGGTGATGAAGCGTTGTGAACGTCTGGATCTGGTGGGCGACGTCCGCGGTGGTTGTTGTATGGGTCTGGAGCAGCGATGAATGTGGGATGGGTTACTTGCTTCGTTTGGTGGCTGTTATGGAACTGGTTCTCTGTATAGGGTTGATTTGTAAAGGTGATGGTTTATAAGGGATGAGAGTAATAGGGGTATAGATTGAGAATTTTCTGGGTTTATGATCTTTTGGTCATAAGCTTAAAGGGTTTTTTCAGAAATATGAAATAGATTTGGAATTCTGTTACATTTTTACTGCAATTTTCTTGGTTGTATGTCATGTATCTTGTAAATTTGGTGATAAATTTACAGCACTCAATCTGAAATATATTATTTTTGATAATTTTCTTGGTTGTATGTCATATATCCTGTAAATTTTCAGCACAAGCTTCTGCATTTTTAGTGGTCTGGTTTAATTCTATTTTCCTTATTGTCTTGAAAATTTGTTGATAAATCCTGGGGCAGGCCAATAGTCCTGATCGGAGGCAAATCAAAACATGGTTAGATACACAACAAGGGTCATCGGTGGTATACATTGCATTTGGGAATGAGGTGAAGCTAAGAGAAGAAACCTCAATGAATTAGCTCTTGGCATTAAGCTTTCTGGGTTGCCTTTCTTCTGGGTTTTGGCCTTGAATACGGTGAAAGGAGAGAACGAGTAGGGACTAGGGAGTACGGAGTTGCATGGATTAATTTTCAATATGATGTTAAGTATTTAATTTCAAAAATCATGGGAGAAATTCATAAATATTGAGGCAACCAGAACTTCAGGTAACTATTAAGTGATCTCAGCCACCCAATTTTTTAACTGATATATCCAAAGGTCATTTTCACTCCCTCACCTGTGAGGGACTTAGTTGTTCGCTCACATTAGAAGCCACCAAGAAACAAAAGCAATTATTCAATTCTTATATATATTTTTTTTTGGTCCTCGACCAGAAGTATCCCCCGCCGGAAGCGGGGACTAATCTCCTATGGGGGAGTGAATGGCACCTGACGACGGGAAACCCCTGCCAGCGGAAATTCGCTCCATACGCAAGAGCTGATATTCGAACCCCAGCCACTTGGTTAAGGGACACAAGTTCACCCCCACTTGTGCAAACCTCCATTGGTATTCAATTCTTATATATAGATTCTTTAATTAGACATACTTTAGGAACATTTTTTGGTCTGGAATCACCCATCTACATCGTTTTTCTCTCCTTTTATCTAAATAAATGATTTTTCCACATAGATCTGATTTCTCTTTCGTGTTTTTCCGTGATTTCGTCGTCTGAGTGCAGCGTTGTTTTGTTCGTCATATTGGTGCGGCGTTGTTTGGTTTTCCGTCTTGTTGTGGTGTTTGTTTGGTTCAGATTGACAGATCTGCTTCGATCCATTACAGATTGAATCAAGACTTGTGCGTCAATGTTACAGATCCGAAGGTATGAGTATTCCGGTCACTTTGATTTTGTCACATTTGTAGGCATTTTGCCATTTTATGCTATTAACCTGGGTGCTGTGAGTTTGTTCGCAGATTCATCATTTTCGATTTTTAACGATGTTAAATTTGTGTTGTTTTTTATGTATTTTACCAATTTGAATGAATGAATATCTTTTTTTAGTAAAAAAAAAAAAAGAAACATGAAAGATATACCTATAGAAAATTAGTAAAGATATTAATTAACAAGATTAATTACATTCATTTTGTTTGGACACGTTACTTGTAAGACCTAAAATAAAACTATAGTTATTCAGAAAATTTTCTCCAGTCAAATGATGTTATTAGGCAAATGTATAAAGTAATTACCACGAAAGAAAGAAAGAAACCAACCTTAATAATAACTCTTCCACAAAATGTTAGATTCTAAATTTTTTCTTCACTTTAGATGAAATGCTTTTTCCCACCTTAATGGACTTGTTCCCTTCAATCACATTTGATGAACGAGTGAAAGATGTATAGTCTGCAGTTAAAACAATATTCTGAAATGAGAATTAATTGCACTACAAGAAAAAGGGCCATTATCGATGGTCAAAAGCTCTCGGTAATGACCTAAAGCTATTAGTAATGGACCATTTTCGATGGACGACCGAAATCTGAAAATCTTTCGAAAAGAAACTCCTCATTAATGGATATCGACGGTCTAGCGCAAAAGGCTGTCGGAATGTTCCGACGGCAAAGCCATCGGTAACATCAAACAAATACTAACAGTTATTTGCATAAAGCTGTTGGTAATTACCTATACTTATTACCGATGGCGTCACCGTTGGTAAGTACCTACACATATTATCGATGGCTGCTAATTTCCTATTATATATTTACAAATATTAATTAAATAAATATTACATAATAAAATTAAAGATAATATCAAAGAAATTAAAATTATACTCAAATGATAAATAATATATATTTTTACAATACATAAAAATATAAATCATAAAAAAACTAACATAAAAACCTAATAATCTTTATCATAATGAGTAGGAGATCGGATAAGATGCTCGAATGAGTCCTTGTCATGGTCCTCCTCGGTGTGACGGGTCAGGCTGTGAGGGTTGCTGCTGCTGGGGGGCTGCAACTGCTGCAAGGTCTGTAGCACCTGCTATATTGTCACCTCCATCTGACGATGCTCCGCTACCCTTTGTTGCTCACGTTCCTCGGCAGCAGCCAGTCTCCGCCTCAGCTCAGCAATCTCCCCAGACTCTTGAGTGCGGCGACTCCCACTAGTGGATCCTCCAGCACTGAGATCCAAGCGCGACGACCATTTCCAATAGTTGCAGGAAATGTCTCTAGCACCGTATAGACGGCCCTTCTTCTTGCCACCAACAACCTCCGCCCAAACATGCAGCACGAGGAACTCAGAATTCAAACCATTTCACTTGAATATCTTGGATTGACAAGATTTTAAGCCTTCCATGGCCATCACCATTAGAGAAGCTTCAACAATTGGTTGTTTCTTTGGAACCCAAAGACTAGCACCAATGCACATAATGATAGAGCAACCAGAAGCAACCAAGACTTTCTTGGTAATCATTGGCT
The DNA here is from genome assembly GCA_039655645.1 of Ammopiptanthus mongolicus. Lineage (NCBI taxonomy): Eukaryota > Viridiplantae > Streptophyta > Magnoliopsida > Fabales > Fabaceae > Ammopiptanthus > Ammopiptanthus mongolicus. The sequence goes on along the minus strand of CM077343.1, from coordinate 13,161,878 downwards.
CAGGTCTTCCAACTAATAGGTTGAAGATTGATCCTTTAACAATCTGAACAATTGATTAATTGATTAAAAAATTGAAAGATTTGTTAAAAAATGAATAAATTAATCACTGAAAACATGTGAAGGATTCATCCTCCACAAAATTTTAAATGACCATAAAATTTGTCGTAGCCATGGAATAAGACCCTAAAACCCAACCAAAAGACAGATGCTATTGGGGTATACAGAAAGTGCCAAGTGGCTTTATTTATTGACTAAGTCTAAAATCATATATTCCTTTTTTTATAGTTAAGGTTTTCTAATGTTTTTCGGCGTAGATTTCACTTCCGGTATCAAGTGGAAATGGCTGAATTAGGCAAGACTTTGCCTAAATTGGCATGTTTTGTAATTTATGGACCCGAGCCTGACTTATCACTTGTTATACGTTTTTTTAGGACCCGACCCAACCTCTTTATGAAAATATAAAAACATGACCTAATCCAAAAGTTTATTTAAAGGCCTACATCACATGAAAGTCTTCATGTATAGTTAAGAAGCTTATTTTTTTTAAAACATTTTACCAAAAAAAGCTTTTCAATTTTTAAATAGATATAAACCTAAACAATATTATTATACTATATATAAAATAAATGTGTTATAATATCATACAAATAGTAAATTATGTAAGTATTATACATTCTTAATTATATATACAAATATTCAATAAATAGATCGACTTGGTAGGCCTTTTCAAAAGCTTAAGCCTTAACCTATAGAAATAAACATTTTGAAAGGTTTAAGTCCATCTTACTTGCTAAATAGGTCATACCTATATATGCCAAAAATAGACTAGGTCATGGCCCCGATTAGACTCCTCTAAAGTGAGCTTGAGTGTAAAATGAATTCGTAATAGTGTATATACCCTTAATCCGCTAAAGTGTATCGGGATCTTAACCCACTTTATCTAATTAAGGATGAATACACTCTTTCTATTAGAAAACACGGCACCGACGGAAGAAGAAAAGAGAATATCTGAAAAATGTATTGATTGAAAATGAGAAAAATGATACAATGGGTAAAAAGTGAAAAATACAATGCAATCGATGATTATATAGCCAAGTAGCAACTAACAAATATAACTAATTTTGACAACCTCTAACAAATCCCCTCGTAAGCTGGAATGTGATATGTAGCACTTCGAGCTTGGGATTAGTAGTACAATAAAGAAAAAAGAATATAATGCTTAACCACCAAGTAGAATCTATTCTTCAAACTTTAAACACTTGGAAGAAGCACAAATCAAGGAACCAATGCTTAAGCACCATAAAAGGTAGAAGCTGGATCACCAAAGTCAAGTAAGGCAGAAGTTTAACCATCAAGACTAGAAGCTAAATATGAGGCTTAACCACTCAAGACAAAGCAAAAAAACAAAAAAAACATCAAAGCTCAACCATCCATAACAGAAACTCACATCAATGCTTAACCACCATGGATAGAAGCTCACAAAGCCAATTTAGGCGAATCAAAAACCAAACTCCAAACAATTACCAAACTTCAAGCATAAACCAAATGCAACAACCAAATAAAATCCAAGACTTGGACTCAGATAGGCTTTCAATTCGAGTCAGTCAAGTTCTTTTTTCTATGCATCATCATCAAGCCATTGCAGGTGTTATCCTTGCGCCCTAAATGTTCTTCACACCTCCGACATTGATGCATTGGGAAATCACGCACCCCACTGTAGCAGTGTTGTTGTTGAGAATTGAATCATCATGATCAATTATCTTTCGTTGGTGCAAACAACCACCATCTTTTTATCGTCTTTCAATGACTCTTGCTTCACATTTGAATCAAAAAATTCTTTGAGTTCTTCAACCATTCTCTATTAATATGATAACTTTGATTATCTTAGCTAAATATCTATAAATATTTTCTTCAACTCTTATTTACAAATTATCTAACTTCACAGCATTATATATTTCCCGTGCGTTGCGCGTGTCAGGATACTAGTTAGTTACATTTGTTAGTTTCTTTATTTGGCTATATGATCTATTGCATTGTATTTTCCACATTTTACTAAAAAATGGAAAGAAGAGGGAAGAGAATGCACCGGAGAATTCAAGGCGGATGGTATAACTCTAATATAATGTTAAAAAACATGACACTCGTGAAAAAACAAGAGACAAATCTGGAAAGTGTATTGATTGAAAATGAGTAAAATTCAGTAAAAAACATGAGTAAAATGATACAGTAAGTAAAAAGTGAAAATACAATGCAATAGAAGCATAGCCATGTAAAGCACTAACAAATGAAACTAATTATATCTTACTCTAACAAATTCTAACCATCTTTAACACTTATTTTCTCACTTCATACTCAAGCTTATTTTAATGGAGTTTTATCCAAAAAATAATCCAAATCTAATCTAGCTTCTATGACTATAAAGTGGTTTCCCCGTTGCTGTTATATTCGTTTATATTTTTTTGTTTGTGGAAAAGTAGATATTCATAAATATTAATGATGATTTAATAATTTAGAATAAGTTTATATCATTAAATAAATAAAATTTAATATTACATACTATAATATCTTTCTATTATTTTTACAGCAAAAATTTCTATTATTTAAAATACTTATAAAAATAAATCGATAGAAAAATGACATACCAAATTTAATTATATTTTATAATATTTAATTTAAAAGAATAATTAATATAAGAATAACGTTTATTTTTTAATAATTTTTATTATTGTAGGTTCATAAATTAAAAAATTCATTGTAAACTAATATGAGAATATAAATTTTTATTTATCTCAAAGTGAAAATAAAAAAATAATATATATTGAACATATATATATATATATATATATATATATATATATATATATATATATATATATGAGAGGATGTATCTGTCTATATCAGTGTAAGTTATGTTTCACATACACTCACTCTTAGCCTCCGATTTTATACTCATCCAACGATATTTACCCTTGGATATTTTTAGTAGGCCAAAATTTCTATGCATTTATCAAATCAAGGGTGGATGCACCCTTACTTTCCCACGTTAGAGAAGCCAAATCCATATATCCAAAGGTCCAAATTCCCTAAATGCCTTTCGGGATATTCCTCAATGTGTCAACTATTCGTGGAACTTGAGAAACAGATGATTATTCATTTGCTTCCAGAAGAAATCGAAGAATTTCTTGGGAATCCTATAAGGGCCAATCGTTCTTTTTTTCTCTGACACACACACACACCCACACACACACACACACACACACACCAATTCATGATGAGAACCGAATGTGAAAGCGTACCTGGATTTGCCATTGGGAAACAATGTAGGTGATGAGATTGACAAAAGGTTTGCGATCTTCCAATTTCAAAGCGCCTTATATTCCCTTTCAGGTTTCTCTTATGATGGGGATTAAGAGAGAAAGCATTGAAACATTCTATGCTCGGTTACTCTACAAATGGGGACCATAACTCCTTTATTGTAACTTCGGACAGTTACACCCTTATTTTCAATATTTCTATTTTGACCCCTCATCAAATTAGAATATTGATTATGATATCTACATAATAATTTTTCATGACGATTATGCCCTTAGCCATAAACTTTATATTAAATAGACCACTTTAACTTTAGCTAATTAAATAATGGCCCTAACAAATTTAAACATTACATATGTGACCCAAAATTTTCTAAGAATTTGCCACTGGTCACATATTTATCCTTACAAATGTGTTACACTTTATGAGCTCAAATGTGCCATTATAGACCTTTGGCATATCACTATTTCATCCATTAGTTATATCAATATAAAGAACCAAAGCGGCTTTTGTTATATCAATCATAACTAAACCCTTTAATGATTACCAATATTAACACAACTAAATGACATAGATTAATCATGAAGTATGTACCATGAAAATCACATGAAGGTAGTCTGTACATGTCGATTTTCAACTGGTCCTACTTTACTTTAGTGAGATCATTCAATAACCTTATTGTACAAAGTGTAATAAACTGAATATCAAACTTTATATCTGATCAGAAAAATATCCAAAAATAAGAGTATGCATACAATATACCAAACATAGAACATAAATTACATCAATGACTAACTCCTACTAAACCAAAGAATCCTCATACTGTAAGACAGCCATGTGAGCAGTGTGCTCATGAAAGACCTTGGCTGAAACACCCTTCGTAAAAGGATCCGCTATCATAGAGTTTGTCCCTAAGTGTTCTATAGAAATCTGTTTACTTGGTACCCTTTCCTTAACAACTAGGAACTTGATGTCAATGTGTTTTGACTTGGTCGAGCTCCTATTGTTGTTAGAATATAAGACAACTGATTTATTGTCATAGTATAACTTAAATGGTTTTTCAATTCCTTCCACAATTTGCAGCCCAGTGACAAAGTTCCTCAGCTAAATCCCATGGTTAGATGCCTCATAACATGCTACAAACTCTACTGCCATGGTGGATGAAGTAATAAGAGTTTGCTTGGCACTACGCCAAGAAATCGCACCACCAATCAACAGATAGATATAGCCCGAAGTGGATCTCCTACTATCTTGGCATCAAGCAAAATCGGAGTCAGAATACCCAATGATCTCCAAATGATCTGACCTCCTATATGTGAGCATATAATCCTTTTTTCTCTTTAGATACCTCATAATCCTTTTGGCTGCTTGTCAATGATCCATTCTTGGATTGCTTAAATATCTGCCAAACACTCCAACAATGTACGCTATGTTCGGATGCATACATACTTTAGCATACATAAGACTCCCCACAGCTGATGCATAGGGAATCTTCTGCATTTTCTGCATTTCTAAATTTCCTTTTGGGCACTGATTGAGACTAAACTTGTTTCCCTTAGCAACTGGAGTATCCCCCGGTTTACATTTCTGCATGCCAAACCTTTTAAGTACCTTATCGATATAAGCTTCTTTGTGATAATCCAAGAGTATCTCGAGATCGGTCTCAGTGTATCTAGATTCCTAATACCAAAGAGGCATCACCAAGATCTTTCATCTCAAAATTTCTTGATAGAAATCTCTTGATTTCGTGTAACATGCCTATATCATTAGTGGCAAGTAGTATGCCATCAACATATAAGACTAAGAAAATGTACTTGCTCCCACTGAATTTCTAACACACACAATCATCAACAACATTCATCTTGAAACCATCAATATGTTCAAATAATGGCATAACCCATATCAAGATACCTAGTGCAACATTAATATCAAGTCTTTTGACAATAATATTAATTGCTAGTGGTACTCTTGTTGTAATGATCAAACATTGATAATAATGCATGTCAAACAATAAACCCATCTTTGGATTGATTTATCATTCACATGTAAAACCTTATAATTATCACATATTTACCATCACAGTTGTGTATGCAATTCGGCCCAGTTATAATCTTCCTTTGGGCTGATTAATACTCGCATGGATAAACACACACACAAACATTTAACATTTCTAATGAACAATCTACACAAGAGAAGTCACTTTGGCGACTTCTTGATTCAATTGGCTCATTCAAAATGCTAAACAATTGTATAATATACAAACTATAACCATAATTTGAACATTGATGTACCACATTTGTGTCAAATTTTTTTTTTTTTACATGATCCACGACCATGGTATGTACCACGGCCTGGCTGTGGAATGCCCCAAGGCTTGGCTGTGGAATGCCCCACAGCCGTGATATGTACCACGGCCTGCCCATGGAACTTTCTGTTTCATCCAAATTTTTCCAGTCTTTAAGGGCCATGACTGTGGTATCTACCACGGCCTGCCCGTGGTTCTTACTGTTTCACATGAATTCGTAGCATTTTGAGGGCCACGGTCATGGTATGTACCACGACCAGCCCGTGGATCGTACTCTGACGAACACAAACGAAAATCACAGCAGAAAACCAGGAAAAAAAAAACCAACCAAAGTCTAAAATTTTGAAGTCTAAATCCAGAATTTCAATGAAACAGAACATGAAACCACCAAAATTCAACTCAAGAACGCAAACAATCATCATGATCATCATGCATCAATTCATACCAAATCATCATCAAATCCCAATTTTGGAACCCTAATATCAAAATTCCCAAAATCACACATGGATCAAGTTTGGGTGGCTTTAATAACACTTCTTGAAAATTTACATGAACAAGATTGTGTCTAATCACATATTTCTAACCCAAAAACCAAAAGAGCCAAAGACAAGGGACAATCCCAAATCAATATATATATGAACCTCATACTAATTCATGATGAGAACCGAATGCGGAAGCGTACCTGGATTTGTCATTGGGAAACGATGTAGGTGATGAGATTGACAACGAGTTTGCGATCTTCCAATTGCAAAGCGTCTTAGATTCCCTTTCAAGTCTCTCTTCTGATGGGGATGAAGAGAGAAAGAACTGAAACGTTCTATGTTTTGTTACTCTACAAATGGGGACCATAATCCCTTTATTGTAACTTCTGACAGTTACATTCGTAGTTTCAATATTTCTAATTTGACCCCTCATCAAATTAGAATATTGCTTATTGTATTTACATAATAACTTTTCATGACAATTATGCCGTAAGCCATAAACTTTATATTAAGTAGACCATTTTATTTTTGGTTAATTAAATAATGGCCTAACACATTTAAATATTACATGTGTGACCGAAAATTTTCTTTTATATATATATATATATATATATCGGATATACGAATATCTGCAATGTAGATTTCATGATCCCAGCTCCTGTCCCATTTTTTAAATGAAACTCATCTTCCCTCCCATTGCAGATAATCCCACGAACACGAGTATTTTTGTCATCCCAAATTTCATTGGAGTTTTATTGGTTGCTATTCAATCTCCATCGGTAGAATTCAAACGAATCCAATGAGAAAGTGTTAGGTGAAGAAAGGGAATTGGAAGTTAACAGCTTAGTTAAACTTGTATTTTATATTCTTGGTTCCCCCTCCTACTGTTTTCCCCGACTCTTCTTGACCAAGGAAGTTGATTGCTTTGCTTGACTTATCTTTCACAGGATTGAAATCTAAGCAATACTAAATATAAAAAAGAAGCAAATATGCTACCTTTTTCACCATGTTTTATGGGTACATAATCAGAAAGGGTTGCTCTGATCTAGAAGGACACACCAACCCAATTGCTGTCGTTATGCTCTTAAAGGGAATTCTTTATATATATATATATATATATATATATATATATATATATATATATATATATATATATATTAGATTAGATTAGGGAAATACACGTTTCCATGTAAGGTCAGAGAAAGCTATCAATCTCAACAAGAATTTAAAGTAGAATTTACATATCGTCCACTAAGAAGAGAAATATGATAATCAAACTCAAGTCACAAAGTGTGAGCGAAAGGCTCAACCAGATGTGTCAACCCCTATTGACGCTCTCAATGGAATCCGAATACATGTTTTTATCGTATAAGAGAAATGCTAACAACACACTCTCAAACACTCTCTGTCCAACACACTTTTTTCTTTTAGTTGGAATTCATGTGGGTCCCACTTAAATTTTGTAGGAACCACATGAATTTCAACCAATAGAAGAGAATGTATTGAAAAGAATGTGTTAAAAAGTGTAACACCCCTCCTACTCGGGTGTCACTTTCATAACCCTAAACACAAAACGTATAAAAATAAAGATTTGCTGGTTCATTTTCGGAAAACGGTTTGTTTAATTAGGTCTTTCTTACTATAAAAATGTGATAAATTTTTTCCCCTTGCAACAGTAATGAACAAATACTCAAGAGAACAAACAGGGACATTGGACAACTCGTCCGTTTCCAAAATATATTAACAGGAGCAAAAAGCTATAAGTTCAAATACTAGGTAATGATGGGCCTAGGAATCACATCTCCAAAAACCCTGGCCATCAGTAGCCATTCACAAATTAGCCTAAAAGACACTACCTCAAAAGAAAACCCTAAGTTGGTCTAGTACTAACAAATACGCATTACCTAACATACGCTGTATTCCTGAGACTGAGTCTCGTCTTCACCCGTTCATACTCCTTCGTCATCAGCATTGAGCGATTCAAGCCACTGAGTCCCTAGGCGACCCAGGGAACTGTTGACAAACAGTTGTACATGTATCCAAAAACACAACAGGGTGTCCAACATGTACAGGCAAGGGTGAGAAACCAATATATGAATCCCAAAAACGACAACTACATGTCCAAACCAAACAGCAGATTCATACAATATATCTCACCAAATATCAGCATGCACCACATAGTACAACATATATAGTCATGTACTAACAGCAGTAAATATACGAGGGTTTCGTACCCCACAATCAACGTTATCCTCTAAACGCATGCATGACACTTCCATATATCTCAACTAATATTCAATCTAGATTTCCGGAAACCCCATCACCATAAAACAACGAGTTGATCAGACTAAACGTCATTGTCCCGCAGGCAACAATGACAAACGCCAGAATTAAAATTCGACAAAACGTGAGCACGTAACCTCCCAGGAAATAATACATGGGTGTGCATGTCAGTGGTACTCACGATGTATAAGTCATACTATAATGTCCTCTTCATTGGGCACAATACGCTCTCACATGGCACGTATGACATCATTGTCCATCAAGGCACAATGTTACATAATGACAATAAGTCATCTCAGGTTCTCCTTGCCATCAAGGTCCCCCGTTTTCACGGCACATCTGCCCAACACATAAATCCATGAGAAACTATTTAGTTTCGGATAATTGATCTTTGTCATATCAATATTTTCTCGTTGTAGCATCAACGCTAACAACCACCACAATGTCTTAGACTCTTTAAGCCTCAAAAACATTTTTCTCAAAACAGGACATCCAGTCCAAAACAGCTCGAACCCGAACATCCCTAACCGATGCACCAGTTTAGAATTTTGGATTCAAGAGCATAAAAGCATCCTCAAGCTTACAGGACCACAAAGATCGTCCCTAAGCCGACAGGATCACAACTAACACGGATCCTTGATCCATGTGTTTCTGCAGAACCCTAGAACCCCAACGTCTCGATTTCTAGTTTCTAAGCTTAAAAACCACTTTTCTCGAAAAACTCAAAAACCAAAAACCCAAATCTCCAATACTTACACAAAGTCCTCAGGATCGGTTTTCTATAAAACAAACCTTGGTCCAAAGACCATTTCTTTTCCTTTCGTCGTTTTTCGGTAAAACACAAACCTTGAAATACAGCTTGTAAAAACCTTTTTTCTTGGATAAAACCAAATAACTTGAAAATTACGTTTCTCAAAACATTTTTGCTCAAACGGTTAACTTTATTAAATTAAAAACTAATAAAGGTTTCTAACGCCCTATTTATCTCAAAACATCGTTTTTCGTTATTAAAACACATTTTCACAACTTTGTCCTTTTAAGTTGATTTTCCTTAAAAACAGCTATTCATTATTATTTTATTTCAAAAGAGATAATTATTTATTTTCTCTTAAATTAAATTGAGAAACAATAAAACATATTTATTTTTCTCAATTCCACATCTCAAGCTTTTAAAGATTTTATGTTATACGATGTCGGATCCTAATCGATATTAGGTCCTCTAACGTCTTAAATCCCACAGTAGGGCACACGATACATCTATAGAGTTATTTAACAATTATGACATGTATCCAACAATTATGACATGTATCCACATATATCAGCAGTTATGTCATGTATAAGCAAATCAACAATAGTAAATAAATCAATCCACCAATAATCATATACAGAGATTTATTTACAACACCAACACACCAAAGCAGCATATAGCCGTCGGAATTGGAATTCCTCAGGTTTATCCCTTTACCTCTTGAAGTTCCAAGGTAAGCAGCAAACACCTGATCGATCCGAAAACTTGCTCGACTAGCTGCCGATCACTACATACACACAATCAATAAAAGTATTGACTCAAAAATACAAAGATTTCTCCTATTGCACTACCCCTAGGGTTCAGCCCATTGACCTTAAAAATAGCTAGGGAGCTCCAAAAATTCTCATTTCTTGAATAACACCCTAACTAAGCGAGATAACCTTAGATACCAACTCAAAATATCAAAAACCAACCAAAAACCATACCCTACACTTAAAGGGTTTCGGCCTCTCTCTTAAAAAAATAGCTAGAGATATTTCTTGGCTCTAATCTCTTGGATCATGCAAGTATGCATGAACCTAGGCCATAGAAATTGGTTTGGTATTAAAATGATTTTTCTACAATTTTTCGTGGATTTTTTAAGATTTAGGGCTAAAAATCCTAACTTCTATGATCATAGAAATTAGAGGAGAAAAATGAGAGATTGAGAGAGATAGAGATGACTAGCTACCTCCTATGATAATCTCCTTCAAAAATGTTGAAGATTGCTTTAAGAAATTCAAGCTCAAAGTCTCCTAAAATGGAGTTTTGTGAGGAGAAAAAGAGAGAAAGAAGAGAAACAAAAGAGATGGGGCTGGGGCTGTTTCTGGTCGCAGGTTTTGGGGGGTGAGGGTGTGAAGAATAGTGTATTTATTTAGTGACTTAAGTCTTAAGTGATGGTAAAAAATGATAAAAGGTAATTAGTAAAAACTAACCAAGAGCAATTTGGTCAATTCACGTCTCGACATTTTGAAAATCCTCACGATACTGATAGGAGTCCCCAAATGATTTAACATAGCCCTGATATGAAAATTATTTGCTCAAGGTTCTCGAAAAACCCTAAGACAGCTCGAATCGTCTCCCAGATCGATTATCGGCCCGAATATAAAATATTATTTATATTTTTGAACGTCAGGACACATCTTAGCAAAAAGATAGAGGATCGAATTATAAGACTAATGGTTCTGACCGTTAGTCAAAATGAGGCCCTGATAGTAGTAAAACATTACCATCCGTTAAACATAGACCGGACTCCGTTTGAGTTTTCGGCCCAAAATTTAACCGTAGGCTCCTACGATTATTTGGAGCATGAATATAATTCTAGTTTTCCCAAAATCATTTTCTAAAACACAAATAAAAATATAAACTCATTTATATAGTTTACTGGTCTTAGAAAACGTGAAAATTGGGGTGTTATAGAAAGTGTGTTGCTAACACTCCTTATCATATAATTGTTCCAAATAAAATTAAAGACGATATATAAATCATTCAAGAAATTATGCCGACCTTGTTCGAAATTTGTTTTAATTATAGTTAATATTTATCTTATTTTAGAAATCATAATGATATCTCTGGAACTTTATATTATTATTATTATTATTATATGGATCTTACTAACGAGTGTCCTAAGGACATTGGTTAAGGAATCAATTAAAGAAAAGTTTGTATTGAGAAACTAATTGTAACACTTTTTAATATATTAAATGTACAATTTCTCATATAAAACTTCCTTTTTTGATTCCTTAAACAATATCTTAAGAGCACTTGTTAGTATTCTCCTTATTATATTTATCTCCTCTAACATTAATTAGATGTTAACTTCACAATTATCTTCCCGTTTTTAAGGATATCAAATATAATTTCACAAAACCTTAGATAAATGCTTAGTAAAAAAAAAAAAAAAAAAACCTTAGATAAATTCAATGAAACCCATAATGAAAATTCAACACCACCCTCAAACCTAAACTTAATAAGAGTTTAAGGTAAGGTTAATTTATTAGAAGCAATTAACAGATCTTAACACATGATTATTAAACAACACTTTATCTCCATCCACCTCATACCTTCTCCAAAACAAATCAAGTCCGGTCATTAATACACTATAAAAAAAGGATATTTTAACGGTCGAATTTAACGATCACACTTAATCGGTTGTTAAATATGAAAATTCAATCAATAAATCAGTCGTTAAATGGTTTAACGATCAATTTCCACGTTTGAAGTTTGCTAAATTGATCGCTAAATAATTTAGCAATCGAATTTTTATATTTAACAATCGAATTTGGTGGTCGTTAATTAAACCTCTGTTTTTAAGTGATAACTCACACATAATAATACAGGTAACGCAATAATAGTATAATATAGGCATGTGCTCCAAAAGCTTCAATTATTTTATTACCAGTGAATTAAAAAAAATTGCAAAATGATATACTTTTTCCTCCTCTTCCTTAACTCGAGAAACCAAGTCCTGTGTCTTATAGAACTTTTTAATACATTAAATATATCATTTTCCATATAAAATTTTCTTATTTGATTTCTTAACCAACATCATTAGAGCACTAGTTAGTATTCTCCATAATGATAATGTTTGCTCCAATATTCGTACAAGTATCAAGCTTTTCCCCATTGCCTGGATTCAATACTGACAAAGAATGAATACGGGGAAACTCAATATACCATGAGATGGGCAGAGAAAAAAAAAGCGTGTGGCTTCATTGACCACGGTTTATTCGTGAGTAACTCTTTAATTTGTTCTCTGAAACTATAAGATCGTATTAATTTGATCTCTAATATTTTTGAAATTTCAAAAACATCCTTGAAATTATCAAATTTTAATTAAACAAGTCTTTTCATTAGGGATCAAGTTGATACGACTTTATAATTTTCAAGAACCAAATTTATACAGAAATCAAATTGATACGATCTTATAATTTTAGGGATTAAATTAGGAATTTACTCATTTATTCTTTTACATGCAATCTCTGAACATCTTTTACTGCAATCCACTAAAGAATATCTCAAAAACTTGATATTCGAAACAATTAAAATGAGAAAGGGAAACGGCGCACTTACACGTTCAGTAGCTCGATGCCAACTTATGGTGATTTTTTTGGTGGCAAGTTGAAAGTGATAATCAAGTTTTGTTACAAGTTTTATTGAGCTATTTTTAGATGGGAACAATTGTTGGTACGAAAGTCTTTTCGTACCGTCAGCAAGAATAGCATTAACTTTTTTAACTTTTTTACAGTTTATTTTGTTATTACCATGATTTTTGTTTATTTAGTTTTTTCATTGGAAGACATGTTTTCGTTTGCAATTTGTTAAGACATCCTTCCTACCTAATGATATTCCTCTTTTTAGATTTCACGATATTACATTAAGTGTAATGTTAATGATTAGTTAATGTCATAAGAGATAATTGTAATGGCAATATAAACTTCAAGGATAATTGTTCTCGTCAAAATTGGGCGAGACCCAATAACACCAAAGCACAACCGCCCTAACACATGACGACCCTGAGGCTCGCAAGCACAAGGGTCCATGAACCCTTAACCCGAGTTCCGAGGACCTCAACCCGAGAGCTCAAGTACTGACTCAATGAAGGAATGCAAATCACACTCCACCTCGAGAAATTAAGCCCCAAACACGTGGAAAAAAGGAACGTTCTAGAAGAAAGGATGACACGTACATGTGGGAAGAAGGAGAGCACCTGCAATCAGGATCCGTCCTGTAATTTTGGATATCTCGTGCGAACTGAGAAAATGATGTCCTCGTAATCATTTGAAGATTGTCTTCCTTGCATTTTTTCTACAAAATCATTAATAATTCGTTCATAAACATAATCAAGGTTCTTTAAAAAATCATTTTTTATAGATATCAAAACAAGACTATTTAATCTATCTTGTGACATAGTAGATCACAAATAAGATTTTGACAATTTCAATTTAGAAAATTTCTCTCTGCTGATGCAACAGTAACAAAGATAGTTAATATTATTCTATAAGTTGTGCATGCATTAGGAAAATAATTAAATGTCTTCAAAGAACTCAATATCATAAAGCTTGATTTTGATTCAACTATTAAAACCTTGCTAATGACTTTTAATTCTTCAAATAGAATTTCTTCTCAAGATCATAAGAATTATCATGTTTTAGATAAGATTCAAGATGTTTGCAACATAATTTCAAGTCTTTATTAGAGAAAGACCTAAGTCTTTCAATACTAAACTATAAACCAAAAATCTCCTCATATGTGCTATACTGCTCAAATCTTCTATTAAGTGAGCCAATTGCTTGATTTACAATGTTTAAAAAATAATGGATCCTAAAAGACTCCTTAGTTGACTCAAGGTTTGGTTGTTTAAAACTTTTATTTAATATTTATATATACTAAGTAAAATTTTACATGTTATCTGGTGCCCCCCAAAAAATGGGGCCCTGGACGGTCGTCCACCTCAACCATGCTCAGGACCACCACTGCCTGCAATGAGTGACGCAACAGAAAAGAAGAAAGCGCACCCACATACCTCGTTAAAGGATTGAGTCCCACCTCAGATAATCGAATCACACCCTCCAGACCTTCTCAAGAGCTATAGGGACACTCTCATGTTGTGAGAATCAGACGACGAACAACTACCTTTAGCTATTACAGTATCACACACACCATAGAATATCCAGGTTTTGTCAGACCGGAACAACAGGCAACAACCAATATAATTCTTAAAATAAAAAAGTATCAAGTGTAATTAAGTTAAATATAAAACACAAAGTGTAATTTCTCCTAAATTATTTTAGTTCTTTGTTGAATAAATCACTTAAGTATCAATATGTAGTTGGTCCGAGTGGTAATGAGCTTGAATCCCTTAAGCAAGTAGTCAGAGGTTCGATCCCTAACTGTTGTGCATGGAGAAAATCTGGTTGGGATAGGTCAATTCTTAAATGTTGTTCAGTACATCAAAAGATTAGTCTCCATAATAAAAAAAATAAAAAAAAATCACTTAAGTCCTTTCGCATGTATTTTAGCTTTGGATCCCTTCACGGCATACCAAGTCATCAAACTTAAAACTTTTAAAACAAAAAATAATTTTCTGTTACATTTTTCTTTTCTCCATCTCACATACCACAAATACCCAACAAAGAAACTATGAAGAGGTAAGGAATCCTAGACAAAGTAAAAGTCCGAAAGATTAAAAAAAAAAAGGAATAATATACTAACATGTTTGCAATATATTATTGTATATCAGTAAAATTTATATATGTTATGTGCATAACGAGGTAAAGGAAAGCGCTTATAGGTAAGTTATTTTTTTTTTTATTCGGGAGTTATATTTAATATAATTGAAGCATCTTTTTTTAAAAAAAAAATTGGTATATTTTTATTTAATTTTTTCAGCACATTTATAGATGCCTTCATTTTAAATGGACTTTTGGAGACATAAAAAAAAGGTCAACGGGATAAAACGAAGTTAATTTTCTACATTAAATTCTAGGAATTGAAGATGAAAACTATTGAAATATGTTATATCGTAGTATATTTTTGATATATTATAACATAGATACTAGACATTTTAGCAAAAAACCTAGACAAATAAATACAAACATACAATTATTGTACAAAATTATAGTATTTTAATACGATTTTTGTGTTTCAAATTGGCAAGGGGACCGCGGGTCTAACGAGGCTTAGAAAACTTTGCGAAGTGGCTATTCTTTTGAACATGTGAGTGAGGGCCCAAAAGCTGTTCTTGCCCTTATGCAATGTTCGTTATGGTGGCTATCTATTCTATCCTTTTCAATCCTTAGCTTTCTACGCTCTCTTATCTCTCTGCAAAAAGCTGCCATCTGGACTCCGTTTCCTTGAACTCCTTCCCAGCTGGTCGTGGACCAGAATGAGAGGATACCCTTTTCTCTTGGAATCTTTTTCTTTCATAAATTAATTGCAGCCACTCGAGCCCGGAGATTATTTCTTAAATAAAAGATTAATTTATATTCTTTCTTAAATTTTTTAATAATTATTATTTATCAAAATTATTAAAAAATTTAAAAGTTTAAATATATTAAATGTGTTTTTTTTGGTAAATATTTTTTTCTTTATTTTAAGTAATTAAGAGAATTTAAATAAATTGCTTAAGTAAACGTATCATTACTTTTCTTATAATCAAGTTACACTTTGGTAAAATTCATATGATTAAGTATGTGTTTGGTGGAGCTTCACTTTTGACGCCAACGTGCTTAAAGAGAAGCTATCTAGTGCAAACTTCTACGATGGAAACAAAAAGAATTACATCCATACCATCACAAACATAATTATAAGAAAACTAACGCAGAACCAAACATGCAATACAATAGTTGTAAAGAGTTATACTCAACTATCATATATTCAGATACAAGTAAGTATAGAACACCTTATCCCATTGGGTGAAGTTAGTTGTGCACTACACTGTTGGTTTGGTACAATAGTAAAAGGGAAGAAAGAGTTTTAAACGATAGAAAATGGGTAGATCCTCCTATTTTCTCTTATTTGGACAAGAGCAAAAAACAACACTGAAATAGAAGGTAGTTGTGGGCCTTGCAAAACAATCCTTAAAATCCATTTTTTCTCACCACTTTCTTTTTAATCACATTTTTTCTATCTTCTCTCTTTCCATATTTTTTTTCTCTAACTAAACGAAGTATTAGGTGGTGGCGCCCGTGAGCCAAGGTATCAGTGACTCTTTTGCGGCACATAGCAGAAAAAGACTTCTCGTTGATAAGTCGTACACAATTATGAAGGATTTGATCGATCATGTACAAGTTGTCATTCCAAGGGTCAGTGACCCTATTTAGGTGTCAATTTAAATTTCTGTTAAAATGAAAAAATAATTTTTGAGAATTTTAAAATTCCTTTATCCAATATCCAAAAAGTTATTTCAATTGGTAGTATTTCAAATACTCTTAAAAATTATATTTCTCTTAGTAACACTATGTTTGGTTGCACAGAAAATGAGTGGAAAGAGAATGGGTGGAGAGCAATTGAAGGGTTTTCTCTTGTTTGATTCAAAAAATGGCCTAGGACCCACACAAAAAAAATTCTCCTATCTTCTGCAAAGAAAATGGGCACAACAGAGGGGGAAATTGGCTTTTTAATTTCTACCATTATTCAAACTTACCTAATCTCGAAAGTAAACTCAGAAAAACCCATAAAAATAATTCTTCAAAATCCAAAAAGAGAAAATAAGGGAATGGAATGGCGACAATGGAGTTTGGGTTTGCAGGTTGTTCGAGTTGGTTCACCGGAGACTATAGGGGAGCACAATGGTGAAGCTCGACGGTGATCGTGATTGGAGGAGACAAGGTGACTAAGCTTGATGGTGTGTTTAAGAGTTGCTGTTTTGAGTCTCAAAGCGTATGATGAACTTATTTTATCCTAAGTTTTGATGAACTCAAACATTTGTAGAATGATTTAAATGAACGTTATGAAATTTACTAATGAGTTTACTTAGTATGCAGATATCATATTCCATTAGACAAGAATTATTCTCTGATGACAGATCATAAGCTGAAACCAAAGCAAGCATCTGTCTGAGTCAAGCATCTAATGAAGACTGCTGATCAAGTGACCAGTATGCACCAAGCATCTACTCAAGCTTCTCAATGCGCAAGTCAAGTATACATTTGAAGTGCCTAATGAAGCTAAATTGTCCAAGATAGAAGAAGAATTACATCTATTTCAAGCGTCTAATAAGAAGACAATTATACAAGGATTGTTTATTATATCTTAAAGTCAAAACACGTTGAAATGTGGTTCTGCGCTAAAACAACCTTGCACCACCTTTTTGGATTGCAACAAAAGTGCTTTATCTCTGTTATACCTGAATGTTGAACAAAAGGAGTAATTTGCGCCGCTCAAGGATAAAAGCAAGTTTGTCGCTTCTCTGATCTTGCTGCTACTCAAATAAAGTGAAGAATTTCTCTGTTAGAGTACAAACCAATGTTTTTGAACATTAATGATTAACCAGAACGACTCTATTGCATTTAATGCAGGCAGATTGGTCACATTATTCAACCTCGGAAGAATGTCTCTAACGTATTTATTTTGAATGAAGCCTATAAATAGAGAAGAATTGAAGACCCGCGTACAAGACTGAATTACTATAACTCTTGAGCATTTATTCAAGCATTCAATTCATGGTTTTCTTCTCAATCGTTTATTTATTCATTATTCTTTAAAGAGAGGTTAATACACAATCTTTCCTATAATTCATAGTCAATTCACTCTTGGAGTGTTTCCGGAAGATTTGCAAGTTGTAATCAAAATACTTCATTTATTTCTTTCTGAGTGTTTAGCCTGAAGAGGCTATGTATGAAAATAATACGTGTTTAGTGTTGATCTTGAAGAGTCTAAGTGTGAAAACAATACTTGTGAGTGTTTGATCCTTGAAAGGGTAAGTGAGCAAATAATACCTGTCTGTAACGAAGCCAATTATAATGGAAAATCTTGGTAAAGCCAAGAACTAGATGTAACCCAATGTTAAAGGTAAACTAGGATAAAAAAGTTTAAATATTGCTTTATTATTTATCGTGTTGCTAACAAGGGATTAAACTGTATTTCCTAAACAAACTTTTGTTTTGCTAAAGGTTGTTTTAAACGTATTCTATTGAAACACTTCTCTTTGACATGCAAGTTCAAAAAACCTTTAGACGCATCGAGCGTCGGTTAGCTTTTTCAAGTGTCTGCTCCTCTCTTATTTCAAGAGAATTTTTGTTATGCTAACAGTTGTGATAAACACATCAACCCTTTTCTCGTGTCTATATTTGTTTATTGCACTTGTGAGATTGATCTTCTTTTGGTTTTTGTTTGTGGTGAATCACTAAGGTTAATGAAGATAAACGATGTGTTTAAGGTTTGGTTGAAGAAGAGGGAAGGATTACTGGAAGAGGGTTGAATTTCTGTGGCCACCCATCTTTTTATTTTGCTCTTCATTTCTAATTTGTAAAACTCAGTGGATGAGTCAAAATTTTAATAAATTTTAAGATTAAAAAAACAATTACGAATATAATTATATATATATAAATTATTGTATTCTTATAATGGAAAATATAAAATTATATAAAACTATTATATATTATTATGTATATATTATATTATATTTTATTTTATTAATAAAAGAATTATAATTTTGAATGAAAATTATTATTTTTATTATTATTAATTGGGCCATAATTGTCTATGTATTAAAAACTCATTTTCTTTCTTTCTTTCCACTTTCTACATACTAAACAGGCGGAGAGAGAATTTCACATTTATTTTTCTTCACTTTCTTTCGTGTTTCTTTCATACCAAACAACCCTTAAAATTCACTCTTTTTCTCACTATCTTCTCGATTTCCATTTTCTTTCTTTCTATCTTCTCTCCTTTTCTTTCATTTTTCATACCAAACAATGATTACATTTGATCCACCCTTAATATAGAACTTTTTTTGTTATTATTTAATGTTATATTGACACAAATATTTTAAATTCCCAAGTAATGATTTTAGGTGTGTTCATGGGTGGAACGAGTTTGTCTTGATTCCGGTCCGGCATGAGATTTTGATAAGGTAATTTGTTAGGATACGAACTCAATCTGACCATAAACCGACAATATCTAGGATAGAACTATACCAACTCCATATGTTGACATAATGTATAAGTCTAAACATTATACATAGCTAAATCATAGAATTAAAAATTTAGGAAACTAAAACTAAGATATATTTTATAATATGTATTTCAAAACAAATAATATTACTATACATATATTACAATGTATGCAAAAAGTTATTGATTTTTTTTTTGTTTGAGACCTTCGGTGTCTGAAAGTCATTTTAAACCTAGACTAATCCAAGTCGAGCTGAGAAGTCCTATTTAAGGAGGCAAAACTCTTTCAATGCCTATTTTTTTTATTCACAAGACTCGAATTCAAGACTTTACTTAAGGGGAATCAAGTTCATTGACTTAAACCAATGGGTATTGCTGAAAAGTTATCGATTTAAGTCAAGATATCTTATTACTTTTACCTAATTATAAAAAAGTATAATTTTTTATATAAATATGAGACAACAAGATGAGGTGGGATGACTTGACGTATAAAACGAACTCGTTTAGAAGATACACCAAGTTTAATTTCTAAAACTCAAATCCATCGTAATTAGCTTCCGGTAAAGCTAATTAATAGGACAAGATGAGTCTTGAACACCCCGAATGATTGTGTTAGTCAAATTTCTTTAATATTGTAACAATATACAATTAGATAATAATGTAAAAAAGTTATATTAACACTGCATCAAAATTAAATTCAAACATTAAATAACAATTTGATTTTAGTTAAGAAGATTTTACTCAGTTTTTTGAAAAAGTTTAGCATTTCTCTTTTCGTGTATAAAATGGGTGGAAATGAATTCATATATTACTATATTGGTATAAAATATGTTATATATATACTATATAATAATTTGTCATTATATATTTATTAGGAATTACTAAAAAACTTGTCTCAGTAAAAAAAAAAAAACATGTCTTCAAGGTTTTGAGGAATAAGGCTATAATATGAGAAAACACACTAACAAAACATATCTAGGATTAAATAGCTTGCATTTCTTACTGTATCATTAACTACATTAAGAAAACACCAGAGTGCATACTTTTATGATAACATATTTATTGTCTAAAATGAATAAAGTCTAAAATGTGCAACTTTCGCTTTAAACTCCCCTTTTATTTCATATCTCTAATTTTAAAAAAAAAAGATTTAATTTATATATATTGTTAATGTAAAGATTTTTTACATTGTCAATCAATTATAAACTGTCACATCATTAAAAAAGTTCAACTCTTATCCTTATTACCTTAAAAGTTATCCATACCATGATTTTTGATTGGTTGACAATGTAAAAAACTTTCCACTGTCAATGCAAAGCAATAAAACTCTATTCATACTCTATATTAATTACAACTAATTGATAATTATTTACTAATTCATCTAATTTATGCATTTGAATAATTTACAAATATATTTTTTTTTATTCTTTTCTATTTGGTATATTTTACAAATAATTTACACATTGGTATGACTTTGCAAAATAAGGGATCAAATCGAAAAAAATAATAAACAAGGGACCAAAACGAAAAATAAAATAAAGATAAGGGACTAAAAATAGGATTGGCCTAATAATTAATAGTTATTACTATCAAATCTTTATATCATTTACTTATTTTCATTTAATAATTTTTTAGGGTGTATTTTCAAAATCTACTAATTAATAATTATTATTACCAAATCGTTTGATCATTAACTTATTTGCATTAAATTGTTTTCATTTTTAGAACAAAGATTTCTAGAAAAATTCACATATATATATTAAATTAAATTAAAGTATACTCTCTTAAGAGTGGTTGAATGTCTTAGATTACTCTTATTTATAGAATGACATGTCTTTCTTACATTCCTTTTTTTTTGTAATATTTAAATTCAAATTTTAGAATTAATAATGCATATCTTATTTTTAAATTTAAATATTTTCTATTTTATTTATATTTTTTTTTATACAAATTTTATTTATATTTGAAATTCTACTTGAATTTAATTATATATATCACTTATAATTTCAAAATACTTCTTAAATATTTTTATTTTATTTATTTTATATTTTTTTCCTTAATTTTACATAGGATATTTGGTATTTGGTAGTTTCTGAACTATGTTACTACTTATTTAAATCTGTCATGTAGCAGTTGATTTTGCCATTAGAAATTATGTTGCCATTTGAATTTACTAAAATTTGCTATATGAAAAATTTAATCTGCATAATTATGATTTGAAATTTCTTAATCTTAATCATGTATTTTATTAACAACTACTTTTGTTCTTAATATTTACTTTTAATTTTTTTCCGCTTCCAATTACATGGTCACTCAATTTTATTATACACACAATACTTTTAAAATTTAAATTCTAATTATGGTGTCCATTAAACCTTTTCGAAAAAATAAAAAAAATGTAGTATTCATTATTTAAATTTTTTACTTAAATATATAATACTATACTATTTTCTTTGTTTAATATATGTTGAAGTGTAAGAGTGATATATTAATTTCCTTTCAAAAAAAAAAAAAAAAAATACTAACTAGTGTTCTTAAAAAATTGTTTAAAGATTTAATAAAGAAAATTTTATATGTAAAAATGATATTTTTAATATATTAAAAAATATTTTACTTAGTTTTTCACGATAAATTTTTTTTTTATTGATTTGTTAAATAATATTTTTAGAACACTCGTTAACAATACCGTTAATAATAATAAAAAAAAAAACTATGCTTACGGTCCATACAATCAATGCTGCCGCAACTACATCATTTACTCCCCAAGTCACCCTCAATAATATTTATTATATATAATTTATGTTTATTTTTAAATCAATATAGTATAATATTACGAGCTGTGTTGTGTTGCCCTTTTGGATATCGATCGAGGTGGTGTTCACTTAAAAGGACAAAAAAGTAATAAAAGAAATGGTAAATAACAAAAGAAATGGAGGGAAAAGAGAGTGGCGAGAGGGAAGGGAAGAAGACAGTTGGCCGCAGGAACTTGCTACGAGGAGAGAAAATAAATAAATAAATAAATAAATAAAACAAAAAATATAGAAAAGAGAAGGGACGAGTCATTATTACGAAGAAGCTATGCGTCGAATAAAAATATGAATATAACAAAAAAATAGAAACAGAGAGAGTGTGTGCATCTCCATAGTCATAACTCATAACCATAGCCATAGAAGTAGTGAAGAAGAAGAAAAGTGAGTGTTGTTATCGCTGTTG
Organism: Ammopiptanthus mongolicus; assembly: GCA_039655645.1. Lineage (NCBI taxonomy): Eukaryota > Viridiplantae > Streptophyta > Magnoliopsida > Fabales > Fabaceae > Ammopiptanthus > Ammopiptanthus mongolicus. The sequence continues at coordinate 13,139,378 of CM077343.1, read as the reverse complement.
TTGTTGTTGTTGTTGCTTAGCGGTTTCTGCTTATCTACTCTTCAAGTCACACTTTTTTGGTTTCGTTCTTCATTTTCTCTCAACAACCATCACTTCCTCTCTCTCTTGCCGTTAAATCCACCTTCCTCTCTTTATTTTATTTCTTTCTTATTGTGCTGTTTGCTGCTGCATCGTTATCTTCATTCTAATTCTAACTGATTTAGACATTGAGATTTGTTTTCCCCTAACCTCTCTACCTTGAATAATCTCGACTCAAATTAACCACTTCCTCTTTCTATTCTTCCTATATACTTCCATTCCATTCCATTCCATCCTTTTCTTTTCTCTTTTCGATGGAAACGACGTCGGAAAATTGCTCTGTCAAAGTTGCTCTTCACATTCGTCCTCTTATTGCCGATGAACGACAACAGGGTTGTACAGAATGTGTTTCCGTTACAACTGGAAAGCCTCAGGTAACTACTATAACTCACCTAACCCAAACCTTCTTCTTCTTCTCTCTCTTTTTTTTTTTTTTTTTTTGCTAACTTTCTTTGTAGCTATATTTTTAATGAGATAATTTATTATATTTGTCGTTTAGCGGAGGGTTCATTAATTAATTAATTATTAATGGTGCGTTTCATCATTTTCCGGGTTAGGGGTTGTTTAATTATCATTTAAAAGATTCTTTCTTTTTTTCTTTTTGAAAAAAAAAATATGGCTCCGTTTATAATTCCTTTTTTGTGTACTCACAATGGAAATTTGCTTAAATTCCTTTATATACAAGGAAAATAATATCAGAGGTGCAGTTTCAAAGATTATGCATGCTTAACGGCTTAAGTATTAACTATTCATAATAACTTCATTGTTGCTAATGCTTGGTGGGATTTTTTTAAATTTTCTTTTCACTATTTATTTATTTAGTCAAATTCTAACGAATGCCCGGTTAAGAAATCTAAAAAAAATAAAATTTTATGAAAGGTGATATATTTAATATATTGAAAGTTGATATTCCAAGTTTTTCAATAACTAATAATAATTACCATTTTTTGTATTCAGGATAGTGGTCAACCAGACCATTTATTTATAATATTTTCATAGTCATGCCTGAATCATGTCCCTATAAGTGAGACATTTTCCTCTTTCATGCTATAAGTTCTTTTCACATATCTTCATACTATTTTGAATTGGCTTCTCATTTGTTTTCAATTTTCATTCTTCTTACTCGGATTGAAATTGACCCATGGAATTGGAAATTTGCCATTGCATATCAATTCAGTTCTGGAAATTTTGTATCATAATGGTTTTTGAATTTTTAAGAGACCCCAGCCCAGTTGCATTTTAACGTTATCCCTATTTAATCGGGACCATACTATAGAGATAAAAAATTATTGTTGTTATAGGCCATTAATTCTTATACAGTCTGAACAAAAATAAAACTTGTTCCCCTCTTTGGATCAATGTCATAGTATCAAGGACTTAACATTCCATAAAACCGTTCTTTTTGGCATGGAGTTACCATATAAAGTGAATTTCAACAGCCTTTAAATTATTTGCATTCTGTGGTGAAAGGCCTCAATAGAATTTCACTTGATTTAAAGGCTGTAAATATGGACTCATCTTTCTGATATTATTTCACCGTTACATATGGAAAAGGTATGGGTGACCTTGATAATCTGCACATTTCTTATGGTCTCAGCTCCTGTGAATCTGATTGCAGTTTTTTAACGACCAGGTTCAAATTGGGTCACATTCCTTTACATTTGATCATGTTTATGGAAATGGTGGATCTCCTTCAGCTGATATGTTTGAAGAATGCATAGCTCCATTGGTTGATGGCTTATTCCAAGGATACAATGCTACTGTACTTGCTTATGGTCAGGTTAGGTCCACTTGCATGTCAACTACAAAATGGGAAAGACCATTCCGTTCATCATTTGTATTTGACTTACATATTTGCCACAGACAGGATCTGGGAAAACGTATACCATGGGAACTGGCTACAGTGACAATTGTCAGACTGGATTAATTCCTCAGGTTATGAATGCCCTGTTCGACAAGATTGAAACACTAAAGCATCAAACAGAATTTCAATTGCATGTCTCCTTCATTGAGGTATTTCCATAACACTGCTGTTCTGCATATGGACACTATTGTCAAGCATTCAAATGTGTGTGTGTGTGTGTGTTTGATGGTAGATCCATTTAACTTCTCGAATTATGGATGTCCCATCTAAAATGGATTTTCCACAAAGCTGCTTATGTTGAAACGGTGCTAAAATTGGCTGGCTGTGCACGTGACGTTGCTTTTTATAGGAAAAGAGAAATATTTCCTTGAATTTATATTCTTTTTAGGGGCTTAATTGTGCATTTGATTTTGAAGATTTTGATGGAAGAGGTGAGGGACTTGTTGGATACAGTATCTATTGGAAAATCAGAAACCTCTAATGGCCATTCTGGAAAAATAAGTGCTCCTGGGAGGTCACCAATACAAATTCGTGAAACATCACATGGAGTAATAACACTGGCAGGGTCAACCGAGGTTGCTGTAAGTACATTACTGGAGATGGCTGCTTGCTTGGAGCATGGTTCTTTAAGTAGGGCAACAGGAAGTACAAATATGAACAACCAGTCCAGGTAAATAATGAGCTTTCAGTCTTTCTTGTCCCTCAAATAGAAAAACGTTGCTCAATGCTGTCATTTTGTTTTTGGATACTTTGGAAAATTGAAGCAGTTTCTTCACATTGTGGGTACTGGTCTGGTGATATATTACTATGGGTGTGAATTTAACATTCTTTCTTTGTAAACTTTTTCATGCTGACACCACTGGCATGTAGTATATAAGCAATTCCTGTAATTATAACTTCCAAATTGTGTTCATTGTATGAGGATGGTGAGCACTGAATGAAAAATCATCCTTCATATTGGAAATGGAAAATCAGATGATGTTTTCTTTATGGCGTTATCTTAATAGCAGGGAAAAGTTATTTTTATTTACCAACCCTCATAGAAGATAGTATCATTTTCTTTGGTGATTTGTATTTATCAATTACCAATAATTTGGTTTGGATCGCTTTCTAAGCACTGATTTTTCTATTGTTTCTTTATTTATCTTTCTCCCTAGAATGGGTAAGTTTAACTTTTTAATGTAGTTTTCATTGCATTCTAAACTCAAACAACAAATTTGAGTGATAGAAAAGTCTCATTTTTATGGTTTCCACTAGATTTAGTCTTGATAAACTAACTTGTGGTCCCCCTTTTACTTGTATTAGTCGGTCACATGCCATCTTCACAATTACATTAGAACAGATGCGCAAACTCCATTCAGTTTCTCCCAACAATGACACTTCAGATGAGGATATGGGTGAAGAATACCTTTCTGCAAAGCTCCACTTGGTTGATCTAGCAGGGTCTGAACGAGCTAAAAGAACAGGTTCTGATGGTCTCCGTTTAAAAGAAGGTTGATGATTCGTGATTAACCTGAATTCCTAGCATATTTTTGTTTCAAAATACTGTGTCTGTCTCGTTGTAATAATTAAAAATGATGACAAGGATTTTAGTGACATTATGTAAATTTTTTTTTTTTTTTTTTTAATAGGCATACACATCAATAAAGGTCTTCTTGCACTTGGTAATGTCATAAGTGCACTGGGGGATGAGAAAAAGCGAAAGGAGGGTGTGCACGTTCCTTATCGTGATAGCAAACTCACTCGACTCTTACAGGTTAGAGTAACATTTTATCATTTGATATACTCGTGTTAAGTTTATATAAGTTTGTGTGTGTGTGTGTTGTATGTGTGTATTGTGTTGGTTCTATTGGGATAGCTTTTAGACTTGTATAGACCGGGGCATGTCCTTATATTTTGGGTGCCTTGGATGAACCAAAAAATATAGTGTCCTTGTAAAATATTAATGACAAATAATGAAAAGGGTGGAGGAAATAATAACAACACTAATGAATACAATAATTGAAAAAAAGCCTAGAACCTTCAAAATCTGCAAACTTAATAAAAAGGAGAAAAACATGGGTTCGACGGTCCGAGCTTCTCAATGGTGAGGCATATTGCGGCAAAGAGGTGTTGGTGCAATGGCTGGGCCGGATGTGAGTTCACGGATTTGGCTTTTGTGACAAAAATGACGAGGGATTACACATGGTGGCCGGGAAGTGGGTGACTCTCAATGGTTGTGGCGGCTTACAGGCGGATCCGTGGCGGTGACTGGTCTGCGACGAGGAGAGGGAAGATGATGGGACTCACGTTTTTAGTGGCAGAGAGAGATAAGAGAGAGATTTGAGATACAAAGTATGAAAAATATCAACATAATCAGATATTAGAGAGAAATAGAATGAGAGAACAAGCGCGATACAGAGAAATTGAGAGAAATGGACCATCATCGGACACTTATACCTGACCCTTGCTTTTCCCCCCGCCAAGAGCCCAAATTTGCACCTAAATTACTATCATCATTTTAGTGTCCAAGATCGCGGATGTATTCTTGTTGATACAAAGGAAAATGAAATGTCACGCGTTAGTTAGTCACGCGTTAGTTGAATTGATTTTAGAAAACTAACTTGTTTAATTATTGCTTTTGTCTAATTTTTATAATAATTTTTTTTATATAATTTTAAATAGATAAAATTTTTATTTTAATATCTATATATACTAATAAAAAAATTGGTGCCCTTCAAGAAATGGGGACCTGGGCGGTCGCCCATCCCAACCTTGCTTAAGGCCACCACTGGTATAGACATATTAATTGTCTCGTGGTTCGCCTAACTTAAACATTAGATTTTCCATACCTTCCTTTTTTATGGCATTATGCAATGTCTTGAAAATTCTTTGCGATGGATTATCTTTCTTAACATATATTCCTTATATATTTCATACATTAATTTAAAGCTTAAGGGTTCCATGATCTCCTGTATAAATGCTTCTAGGCTCTAACTTATTTGTGGTTTTAAAAACTTTCAAGGTACAGAGTAGAAAATGTAAATCTAAGTATGCAATGTCAAATAATTAAAAAATTTTATTGCAAAATAATAGCTACTGCTTGTTAGTATTATCTATATGGGAATCTGCAAGCTTGACTTGACTTGTGAGTTTACCTTTTCTTTTTGAGACAAGAACTAAGAGTTATCTCTTAGTTTCTTAATTTCAGTCTCTAAAAATCTTTTGATCCAGACTCATTGGTCTTTGTTGCAGGATTCACTTGGTGGAAACAGCAAAACTGTCATGATAGGTAATTACTGCAGAAATTTGATTCATGGCTACAAATGCTTGTGTTTAAGCAAGTTCTTGTTTTCCCTTGTGTTCAATCCACTAAAAATATGAAATGTTCCCCTCCTTCTGTTCTTTTTGTTTCAGTTGAAGCCAGCTTATTGCAGGGATTTTTTTTAATTAATGTATGAACCAGTTGTTAACTAAGTTCAAGTTCTTGTGGTGACACTTATTTACTTCTTGGTCTATGAGGACTATTCATTTTTCAATAATATTTGGTTGAATTTCTTCCTATTATACTACCAAAAATTAGAAGGCATTTTTTTTTTTCATTTCTTTATATATTTTAAGAAAACTTAATCCTGCCCTTTTTTATATGCCATTTATACTAATCTTTTTTTTTTTTCTTCCCAAAAATACACAGTAAGGGAAAGACTAAATTTGGCAAGTGGAAAAAGACACTGTAGGCGCATGTTATTTGTTTACAACCTTTACAAACATGTTGGTTGAGCAACAGTTTGACAAAACATTAGTTACATTAGAGACAAGATGAATTTGGACCATATATTCATCATGCAGTTTGACAGACAAGATTCTGATGTCAGAAATTTCTGTCAATGTCATTGCTAATCAGATAAAAGTGTTTGTTGGCTTTGCACACTTCACGATTAATTAAAGATATTTTTCTTCTAGACATAGTAACTAGGTACTGTATCGTGTGTATCAAATATACAGTGAAATATGTGCTATATAGATATATTTATAATATTGTTTCCCTGATCTAAACTAAAATGTTTACATGCTTTTCAATCATAAAATGGTTCCCCGTTTTCCAGCTTGCATTAGCCCTGCAGACATCAATGCTGAGGAAAGTCTTAATACTCTCAAGTACGCCAATCGTGCACGCAATATTCAAAATAAGCCTGTTGTAAGTTTCCATGATTCCTAGTTACTTTAAGTTCTTGTCCCATTCTTTGCCTTAGAAAGATGAGGAAACTCGACTTTTTCAAGTTTCATATGTTACAATCTTTATTGTTAATTTTACAGGTTAATCGAGATTTGATATCCAATGAGATGCAGCAAATGCGCCAGCAGTTACAGTACTTGCAGGCTGAACTTTGTGCTCGGGGAGGATCTCCAGCTGATGAAGTGCGGGTATTTATCATGATTAAAACTTGCATTTTGAATTAGCATCAGCCAAATTGAGTTTTATGTATAGCATGATGCTCTTCTTGTACAGGTTCTTAAGGAAAGGATTGCTTGGCTTGAAGCAACTAACGAGGACCTCTGTCGAAAACTTCATGAATATCGCAGTAGATGTGCTTTTGTAGACAGAAGTGAAATAGATGAACCAGTATGTAAATAGGAAAAACATCAAATGCTTGTCTATTATATTTTCTTGTGTTGATTAATATAAATATCATCCACATAATTGGATGGACTTGACACTATTGGTTATATATGGTTATGGATTATGTTAATTTTGCTTCCTCAAAAGTTACTAACAAATGGTAATTAATGTCATTTTTTCTTTTCTCAGGATGGAGAAATTTATCTTGAGAAAACTGTCGGGCTTGAGAGGCACTTTCAGAGCTCAGTTTCGTCTGACCATCCCATGGCTGAAAGCATATCAGGTAGAAATTTATGTAGCCGTGTTTTGATTTTATAATTTAAGAGTTTGGATGTATTGGAGTTTGGAACCTTGCAGAGGGGGAGAGAGGAAACAGATGACTCATTCCCCCACCCCTTCTAGTTCCTAGTACATAGGGACTTCATTACTTTATATATGGAAGGTGCGTATTCAACATATTTGGGGACTAGAGTCTAGAGATGAGTGATATGGGATTTAGCAGTGCTTTGATTCTTGGCTGTATATTATGTGTTTTGAGACTGAGTAGTTTCCCACTCCGTTGGGTTTTTGTTTGTTGATAGAAACTCTTCTACTTCTGGTTTAGTCTTCAACATTGGGACACTTTTTCTTGCAGGTGAGGATTCAAGGGAAACTGATGAAACAGATAAAGAGTTGGAGCATGCACTCTTGCAAAATACCATGGATAAAGAGATGAATGAGTTAAATAACCGCTTAGAGCAGAAAGAGGTCTCCTTTTAATGATTTATTTTGAAATTGTATATATGAGTGATCATAAATGTCTCCCCAGGAATTTAACTTTGAATCTAATTAATGTGTACATCTCACAATCCATTTTATGTGATAAACTTACAATTTGATGGTAGAGATGTGAACTTGTGAATGAGTGAATCTATATATCTCTTTGTGTGTTGTTTATACACTCTCCGGAGCAATCTTAGTGCCCAATGTCTAGGTTTCGAGAACCCTGTACAAATGAATTTGAAGTATTATTCAAGTCAGTAACTTCCATCAAATGAATCTAGGAGGGGTAAAACAAAAAGAGTGATAATGGAATGTGCTGGTTGGTTATTTAGTTGATCCACATGCTAATATCACCAGGCCACAAAGAGAATATATCTGTAAATGCAGTATTGAACTTTATGGTGTTTCTCATATGGGTGAACATTATTCTTTTTTTGTCATATGATTCTCGGTTATGATCAAAGTGGAGAGATGAAATTTCAACTTAAACTGAATATCCGAGTCTATCATTTTCTTTCTTGCAGTCTGAGATGAAGCTCATTGGAGTTGATACTGAAGCTCTCAAACAGCACTTTGGGAAGAAAATTATGGAACTTGAGGAAGAGAAAAGAACAGTGCAGGTTGGGCTGGACATATTTAAATTTAGATAGCTATCAAATGCCACACAAGAATTAAGTCTCTATTTTTACCCTAGTGACTGATTTGGGAATGACAATGACAGAAAGAAAGGGACCGTTTGTTGCATGAGGTAGAGAATCTTGCTGCTAATTGTGATGGACTAGCACAGAAAACTCAAGATGTTCGTGGCCAAAAATTGAAAGCACTGGAAGCACAGGTGAATTTCCACTTACATTGATGTCATTCTCAAGTCATGAGGTTATCATTCTTGGCCAATAAATTTTTTCATTTATTTATTTGTTTTTTAAATATTGAACATTAGATTTTGGACCTCAAGAAGAAACAAGAAAGCCAGGTGCAGCTGCTAAAGCAAAAGGAGAAGAGTGAAGAAGCTGCAAGAAGACTCCAAGCTGACATACAGTATATCAAGGCTCAAAAGGCCAGTTTCCATTCACTGAGCTAATTAATTGTTAAAATTCTTGTTACATATCTGACATTTGTATTCATATACATTGCAGGTTCAGTTGCAGCATAAAATGAAGCAAGAGGCAGAACAATTTCGACAATGGAAGGCTAATCGTGAGAAGGAGTTACTCCAGGTGGTTTGCTTACTTTTATAAAGATGTATCATGATTGTGTTTTCTAGTTTTAAAAAATGCAAAGAAATTTGATATTGCCTGTGATCAACTTGAGGCCCTATTGCTTCTACACCGAATGCATGATTGTGCATGCGTTTCAAAGTCAATGTTTTGTCTCAAAGCATGTGGCATGCAAAATTTTTGTTGAATGATGTGTTTGTATGCTTCTCATCCCATCAAATAGTGGAATCCATGGTTGCATATTTTGTGTTAAAATGAGTATATCTTTAACCGAAATAATTATACATTAATATTCAAATAAAGTACTGTTTCTCTAGGCTTCTATTTCTTATCAAGTGTGTTTGTTGAGGCCAACTTACTTCTGTTTTGATCTGGAATTTTAATATTTTCTGATGTTTTATATATCAGTTATTGAAATACTTCATCAAAGAAGTTCTTTTTTTTTTTGTTAAGTTTGTGTTCTTTCTACTTGGTTTACACTGTTCTCTTATTTCAAAGTTTTATTCCTTTTGGCTATTGATCTGTAGAAAATTTTGCCGATTTGCAGTGGTGTTGTCCTCTAAAAATTAATCATGTCGTGGTGCTTAAAATTTGGGCTAATATGTGTGCTTGTCTCATATGACTAATTTTAATCTTGGTCTTTATTTTAAGCAGTTGAAAAAGGCGGGAAGAAGAAACGAGTATGAAAGACATAAACTTGAGGCTCTAAATCAGCGACAAAAAATGGTAAATTGAAGATATAAAATTTATCATTTTTCTTGCTCATTTTGTTGTGAAAGTATTTCTACCTCTACTATTTTTTCATCCATGACATTTTCAGATTACTTGGAATCTAAATTAGATGGGAAATCGCCATGTGTTTGTGATAGAATGAGAATGAAGTAGATAGAATGTAAAAACCATACATACAGAACAAGGCTTCTAATTTTCACATTCTGTTTATTTAGACAATTTATAACAGCTGTTGTCACTCATTTTAATCGGTATTTGTAGGTCCTTCAAAGGAAGACAGAGGAAGCAACAATGGCTACGAAAAGGCTAAAAGAATTGTTGGAAGCCCGCAAATATTCACCGCGTGACAACTCTGGTAGAACTTGACTTGGAATTATTTTCGTTTTACCACATTTTCTAGTTTCCTAATTATTTGCTATCTATTTCAGTGTATTCAAATGGACATCTACAGCCTGGGCAGGTACTGATCAATAGTCAATACTTAGCTCATATATTATGCAACTTGCCAGCTTAAGAATGAACCAAAAATGTTCCAACAAAGCAACTCAGCTTGGTATTTTGGTAGCTGCGTTGAACCAATCCTTGTGCCTCCATCGAGAAATTTGAGATAATCTTCCTATTACTATTAAATCAGGCTGGCAAGTTGGTTTCAGTTGAATTTAATGAAATTCTGCTATTGAATTTCTTTCCGTACATATTAAAACTAGGGTGCTTTTAGAACTCCTAACCACACCCTTCAAACTTACTTTTCTGTTATTTACTGTTTCAAATAAATTTGTTTTTGAACAATTTTAATTTTTTTATGACTATTAAATCAAGTAATCAACTGGATCAACTGGCAAGTTGATTTCAGTTGAATTTAATGAAATTCTGCTATTGAATTTCTTTCTTTGCATATTAAAACCAGGGTGTTTCTGGATCTCCCCACCACGCCCTTCAAACTTACTTTTCTGTCATTTACTGTTTCAATTAAATTTGTTTTTGAACAATTTTAACATAACTTGTATGTCTAGGCCAACGAGAAATCCTTCTTGAGGTGGCTTGATCAGGAGCTTGAGGTCATGGTACATGTTCATGAAGTTCGCACCGAATTTGATAAACAAAACCAAGTGTATGTGATTACGATTTTTTTTTTTTGTACATGTGATTACAATTTTTCTCATCTGTTTTTTGCTTTTCCTTGGGTACAATATATCATATTCGCAAACTATATCTTCTTTTTACTATTTATTGGAATTTTTTGCTTCAGCCAAGCTGCACTGAAAGAAGAGTTGGCTTTACTGAAACAAGTGGATCAAATTTCAGATGGGCAGAGTATCCCCACAGGAAAGAGCAGATATTTCGGGTAGAAAATTCTTAATGCATCTGTATGTGCTGCAATTTTGGAGCATATTACTATTTCTTTAACGTCCTTTTTTTCTGTTGTTTCTCCATTTGTTAGACTGTTATCCATGTCACCAGATGTAAAAGTGGCAAGAATAGCTTCTCTTGAGAACATGCTGAGCATGTCTTCAGTTGCTTTGAAATCCATGGCTTCACAACTTTCTGAGGCAGAAGAAAGAGAACGTACACTAAATAACCGAGGGCGTTGGAACCAGTTACGTTCAATGGGAGATGCAAAGAATGTGCTTCAGTATTTGTTCAATGCTACAGCAGAAGCTAGGTGCTTTCGAAATCTTCTGAGAATTTGATTAAGCTTTTCTAGTTTTAATTTATATCAGTCTAGAGAGTAGAGAGTCATCAATTTACAAATATGCTCCTTTTTCTAAATAGTCCAAGGGAAAAGTAAATCTTTGCCAAGTCTCTGAAGAAAATCTAAGCATTCTGTCAAATACTGTTGATATGATACATTCCTTTCTTTTGAGATGATTTAATTAATGAAGTGCGCATTATCTCTTTTTTTTACCTGGGTATTGTTTTGACTTCATTAGGTACAATTTTGCTTTTGGAAATTTGTTTATGCTTGTTTCATTTTCTAAGTAATGGTACTCTGCATCATCTTTAACAGGTGCCAATTGTGGGAAAAGAATATGGAACTTAAGGACTTGAAAGAGCAACTAAATGAGCTTGCAACACTACTACAACAAAGTGAAGCACAGAGAAAAGAACTTGTAAAAGAGCAAAAAATTAGAGAACAAGCTGTTGCTATTGCATTGAATACATCATCAGCATTGGTGAGATTTTATTCACATCAGCGATTAGCATGAGCTTGTGTGGTAAAATGTTTTAACTCCTACACTACATTAGACAGCTGAAGAGTAAAGATTATCAGTAACTAGTATTTGAAGTAGTTTAGCACGAGAAGCAAAATATGAACATGGAATAAAGTACTTCTAATAGAGCAGATGATTTTGAAATTACTGTCTAAATCTTCAAATCCTTTATATATTCATCACTGAACCTAAATCATGACATGCATAATTATAATTTCTTGATCAAATGTGAAATCACACAAACTTGATCTATCATTCATATTATATCAAGTTTCTGACTGAAACCAACAGGAAAACTCACGGTCCTTGAAACACCTGGCGGATGAAATGAGTGGTCCACTGTCTCCCATGTCACTTCCTGCACCAAAGCAACTCAAATTCACCCCTGGAGTTGTTAACGGGTCAGTCAGGGAATCGTCAGCTACATTCCTAGATGATGCAAGAAAGGTATGCCTGCTTCTGTTTCTCTGATGATGATCTTTTGTTTTTCATTTAAGTAGTAATGATTTATATTCAGATGATACCCATTGGAGAGTTGTCAACAAAGAGGCTAGCAGCTGTAGGACAAGCCGGAAAACTTTGGAGATGGAAGAGAAGTCATCATCAATGGCTGCTACAGTTCAAATGGAAGTGGCAGAAGCCTTGGAAACTCTCAGAATGGATCAAACACAGTGATGAGACAATCATGAGGTCCAGGCCTCGAGCACAAGCTTTGATTAATGTGATGTGATGTTGAGCTGATAATAAGGGACACTTTTTACTATGAATATTGACTGCCGTGTGTTTGAACATGGATTGACAAAAGTACAGATAGTTGCAGGTAATCTTTACCCTGTTGTATCTCATGCCTATCGTGGTTGTGTGTTGTGTTTACGTCCTCAAATTATTTTTAGATCCAATACAACCCACCTCTGCTAAACGTGTTGTGTAATCTTTTTGGTGCTACATGGAAGAAAGTGCTGCATGAATTCTTTATAGCAAATGAACCAACTGATTTATACTATGTTCAACTGTGCGCTATTCTTGTGGAAACCAAATGGTCTTAATTTTGTCTTCAGTTGTGTATTATTTTGTTATAAAAATATACTTAGCTAGTCTATGCTGTTTCTCCATAAGTAGTTTAATTTTATTTTGTTTAGCATATCACTTTAAGATAGTTCAAGCTGATTGGGTCAATAATCTGGGGACAGAGAATCAGTGGCATTCGGATGAGTAGCATCCATGATTTCTGAAGCATTCAGTTAATTATTGTCTGCCTTTAACTGAAACTCCGGTTGTAACTGGAATTGTTCTTACACTTTGCATTTTATGTATGCAGGCATGATGTAAATTGGAAGAGTTTCCTAGTATTTGTCAGGGTCTTTTTGCTGAGATACAGTTTGGTTGTTGGAGAATGGTCTTATATATAGGTTGTAACAACAAATGGTAGGCGTATGCTGACATTGATAATATCACAGAAAAGAATTAGTTTGAGGTTGAAAGGAAAAAGGTTGCACTCCTTTTGCATACATTAGAAGACATAGTTTGTGATGAAGCCGTTCCATTTCCTTTTTTTTTTTTTTTGGATAAAATGAAGCTATTCCATGTTAATTATGTAGTTCTTTTTTTGAAACGAAGTTTTGTAAATTGTGATTAGTGCAGCGTGAAACTCTGTTTGTATAGATGAAATATTTCCCAAAATTGCTTTGCTTGTGTATTATGATCTCAGCTAGTTTTCTTTACACTTGATGCTTTTATTGAGTAAATTAAGAGCCATGACTGTCTCCGGAAACGACAAATGGTTGAACTAAAATTGCAAAGTTCAACTTGCACTGCAAGTCCATCTTCTTCTTGACTAGCGAGTGATCACAATACTTTCACTGCAAGTTCCAAAACGTGGACATTGCTCCTGCAGTTACCGACCTCATCATGCTTGAATCTTCAGTGAAGTCTTCCAGAAACCCTATGACTTACCTAGAAGGTAGGAAGGAACATTTACTGTAAAATATAAATGCAAGGTCAAGTCTACTAATGCTATGACACATATTGTAGAGTGCCAACCATTTGTTGCTACTGGGTGGGGGTCTATATGAGATGTACGATCATGGAATTTGAGAGCGACAGAATTAGCCATACTGTAAGTTGTACTACTAATATTATATTAAATCAATCTAGTAAGTTAGGAATGAATTTTTTTTAGCAACTATCCTACATGCATACACATTAGTTAACATCTGTATAATTTCCACTAACTGATTAGAGTTAGTTTATCTCATTTTTTTACTTTGATTCTGCCATATACTCTTGAAGTAAAGAGACGTGCTCCTAGTGATGTTTAAGAAGTATTATTCTTTGTTGTGAAAGGAGTAGTCATACCATTGATGTGAATAAACCCGACTACAATGCTTACACTCACTAAATATGACCTTATATACGCATAATTTTCAACATCTGATTATAATTGATTATAATTGACACACATCTTTTGTACATTTACATTTTGATTTTACCATACCATTGATGTGAATAAACTCAACTTCAAGGCTTACACTCACCATATCAAGGTTGTAAAGCAGCCCAACCCAAGCTTACAGGGCTTTAAACTTGTAGGGCTTTATATTTTCTTTACTACAATTAGATATGAGTAATAAAAATTCTTGACTTACATGATAATATATTGATATTATAGATTTTAAAATATATGCAATAAAACATACTTTAATTTTAATTTTCTACTTCTTGAATTCTATTACTTAGATATGAGTCAATTTAAACAAATTGCCCGCTAAAAATATTGGGTCAAGCGAAACCCGTCCAAACACAACCTATAAATACTCCTACTACTCGTCTCTGATAGGTGCAGAGAATTTTTACATTGAATAGGGTGGTCGAGAGGCTAAGTTTTCTTAAGGAAGAAAACTTAGATGCAATTTCATAGGTATTTTTTTTCAAGAAAAATATGACACATAAGAGCCATTACATGTTATATTTTCATTGATGAGTTGATACACGTCCTAATCTCAGTGAAAAACAACACCTAATACACCCAAAGAATTATACCTAAATTTTCTCCTTTTCTAAACTCCTAAAATTGAGATGAGCTTGTTCTTGTGTAAGTTTTTGAATAAATCCTCCATTTGATTCTTAAAATTATAACATTATATCAACATTGTCCCTTATATTAACAAACTTCCAAAATATTCTCGACATTTTTAAAAGTTAATCAATCTAATCTCAACCTCAATCAATCTAATCCTTGACATTATTGATGAAGAGATTATATTGATTAATTTTTGATAATTTCAAAAACATTTTTAGAATTTTGTTAATATCAGAAACATTGATATGAGGTTAAATTTCAGAAATTAAATTAGGGATTTACTCACATAGTTTTTATTTGCCTAGTCTTACCATCACGCTTTACTGCAAACGTCCATTGCTTGTCGGGGAGATACAAACGGAGGCACAATTGAATACGCTCAAATGCATTCATATAAATTCTATTTTATAGTGTTTAAGAACTAATAACACAGCACTAACCAGAACCAATATAATTCTGCATGATTTACTCTATAATAATTGGAGAGATCCCGCCAAAACTGATTGTGTACCCTCTAAACTTGGCCTGCAAAATCACTCTTCTAAGTTCCTTCTCAAGCATTTTCATTCATTTTCAACAAGAGGAGTTGACAGTGCTTGCAATGCTGTGATTGTCTTCTCTGCAAATAATCCAGTCAGATTTAGACAAACTATGAGAATCTGTTGGCGTCCTCCATTGCCACACTCTCCTTTATCCCCTGTATCATCTTCAGGACTTGCCACATTGCTGGCCTTTGCTCCGGCGAGGTTGCGCTGCAAATACTAGCAACCTCTGTGAGCATTTCTAGCCGGTTGTCTTCACTACCATCATCATCCCTCATTGCTCTAACCCAATCTTGCAAATCCGTTGGCACAAGGAAAGGGTGTTGTGAAGGATGTTTACCCGTCAAAAGCTCCAATAGAAGCACACCAAAAGCATACACGTCAGACTTGGAAGAGGCCCTGCGGCTAGACTTGCGAACCTCTGGTGCTTTATAGGCTGCAGAATCAGAATCTTCTTCCGTGAATGAAGAGTCTGCAAGGAGGGCCAAACCATAGTCTGTAATACATGCTTCAAAATCCACTCCAAGAAGCACATTAGAGGATTTTAGTTTGCCATGAATTAATGAGGAGGCTTGATGTATATAAGCAAGTCCATGCGCTACATCTTCAGCTATTTTTAAGCATGATGTCCAATGGAGGGGCTTTGCCCTTGCCGATCTTGAACCTGCACATATAGCAGCTGTCTTAGTTAAGAAAAAAATCATCCAACATCTAATGGGAAAATTCAGGATTTTTGAGCAATAATAATAACAGTTCAACTTTTGAAATAAATTTGTGTCAATTGAAAAATGCTAGCTACACATTTATTTTCTAGTCAAATATCTCATATATGCTAACGAGGCAGAATCAAAATATAAAATGTACTAAAAACGAGATGGATCCAATCAGCCTAGAAATAAGGTGATATCTGTTTAATTAAGTATATATAGCATTGTTGTATCAATTATGGGTCGAATGGATGACGCGAGAAATTCTTAAATGCTGCTAGAGTGTAAAAAAATTCTTACCTTGTATAATTCATTATTCAACATCTCACATATAGTATTAGAAATGTTAAAGTGAGAGACAACAAGGGACCTCATAGCTGAGGTGGTGCACGTTTAATGGTTGAGTAGAAGAGCTCTTTTTTACCAGAGGATCACCTTATCATCTCCGGTAAAGTTTTTTGAAGAGCAGGGGATAAATGATATGAGGACAGAAAAAATAATAAACAAGAGTATAAAAACTGGTGTTAATATTCAAATTTGTTGTAAAAATAATGAAATTCTATCATCTCTTTTGATGAAGCAAAGTAGTCAAATTGGCATAACATTTAGTCAAACATTTAACGTAAATAGTAAGTTGTCCAACCAGAGTACCAAAAACAACCTTAAATGTCCAACCCCGTGATTGTCGGCATAGGAACAGATGGATGCCACAAAACCCCAAAGGAAATCACAAGGTAGAAGAAGGCAGCAGTGAAAACAAACAAACAAACAAATTAATGAATAGGCAACAAACGACACATTCCACACCCCACTGACCACATGATACCACAAGATCACCCACCAAACACCAATAGCATCAGGACAACGCATCACAATCAAATCAAACTCTAATTCCAGCACCAGGCCCCACAACTTTTCCCGGAGCATTCGTTCATCACAACCCAAACCCAAAAGGGCGTAAGTCTGATTTTAAAAAAGGAAAAGATTAAGTGAGTTTCTCTAGTAAAAAAGGGATTTGGATTCCCCCCCCCCCCTTTTGAACCGTTACATGTATGTGAGGATTCCAATATTTATGACTATGGCACACGGCTGCACCAAATCAGTAAAAAAAAAAAAAGTATATTTACCCTCTAAATTATTCGATGGATTGAAATCTCTAAACACTTATTATTGAATCAATGCGATCACATACAATAATACAACTGATGCAAATATAACTACAAGAATTTAATTTTGATTCATTATTATTGTCAACCAATCATAAATCATACAAATAATTATGATACAAGTCAAACATTTAAATGATAAACAACATATCAAATAAATAAATAAGTAAATAAATTACAAAAATAATGCAGTATCAAAAGATGTGAGTGAAAGAAAAAACAGTGGTTACCATACCATGAACGAGGTTGAAGAGGCTGCCATTGGGTTGATAATCATAGATCACGAGCCTCTCTCCCTTGGCTTGAAAATAAGCCCTAACAGGAACCAAATTGGGATGCCTCAGCGTACCCACCATCTCCATCTGTTTCTCGAACGCTTCTCCGCTCGTCGCCGCCGTCTTCCCACCGTCCAACCTCTTCACCGTCAATATCAACTGCGAATCCACCACCGCCTTGTACGTCGTCCCAATGCTCCCTCTCCCCAACAGCTCCGCCGAAGCCCTCATCAGCTGCTCCAGCGTGTACTCCTGCACCTCCCCGCAGCAGAACACTAACCTCCCACTCTTATGCGCCTCCACCATCTTCCTCGCCTTCAAATCCCCTCCGACGTCGTCGTTCCGATCCACCTTTTTTCTCGTGACGTCTTCCTCCAACGTCGCCGTTTTAGCACTCTCTCGTTCTCTCGAACCGCTCCGTTTCCTGACCAACGCAACGGCGACGAGTGCGAACGCGACGAGAATCGCAACCGCAACGGTGAAACCGAGAACTAAACCGTTGGTTCTATGCTTCTTCTTCTTCGTCGAAGAAGTAACCACCACGATTCCCTGTGATTGTTCGCTTTGTGCCAGCGGCGCGGCGGAGGAGGAATCCGAACCGCCGAAGAATCTAGAACGAGGACCGCACGGCTTGTGTACGATCTCACCGCAGAGACCAGGGTTTCCTGAAAACGACGTCGCATCGAAGCGAGATAGCGTGAGCGTAACCGGAACCGGACCGGTGAGGTTGTTGTTCGAGACGTTGAAGATCTTTAAAGCGGAGTGGTTGAGAACCGGGAGAGCCCCGGTGAAGGAGTTAGAATCGAGCCGGAGGGAAATAATCCGGTCGAGGAGGTTTAAGCTCACCGGAATGGGACCGGTGAGGTTGTTGTTAGAGAGGGAGAGAGTGATGAGACGGTGAAGGGAAAGAAGAGAAAGAGGGAAGGAGCCGGTGAAGTGATTGTGGTCGAGGAAGAGGGTTTTGAGGTTTCGGAGCGGGGAAAGATCCGGAATGGGTCCGAATAACGAGTTGTTACGGAGACTCATGACTCGGAGCTGGTCGAGACGAGTTAGGGTATGTGGTGGGAACGTGCCACGGAGTGAGAAGCCTTGGAGGACGAAACGAACCACTCTGCCTTGTGCGCATTTCACTCCTTGCCACTCGCAGTAGTCGTAACGCTCGTTAAGGAAATAGACGAGCTTGTTGTCGAGGTCTGCTTTCGATTTGAAAGAGAGGAGCGAAACGGCGTCGGATGGTAGAGTAACCGGGACGTCGGAGGAAGAGAGGGTTAAGTAGAACAAGTGGTGGAAGAAGATGAGAAGAAAGATATGCATTGCTTGCTGTCTATGATTCATTCACTGTGTTGTCTATGTTTTTAAGCATATTTGAAGTAAAATATTTAAATGATGTTGCCTAAATGTAATTGTAGGACAGAGACTATGTAGTAGTAGTAGTAGTAGTAGTAGTAGTATAGAGTGCGGTGGCTGGTGATTGGAGTTGTAAGCGTATTGGTGGTGTAAGTAAGTAAGTAAGAGTAGTAGTGCGGAGCAGCTGGCTTTTGAACTCAGTCTTCAGACACACGTGAAAGTGGGGAATGGTGGAAAATTATTGGGGAAGAGCTTTTTATCCATCGTTTCTCAATTCAAATTCTTAAATAAATAAATCAAAGTTAAATAAATACCAAAAAATGTACAATGTATGGAATACTTATTAATTTCTCTTTATTTTTCTCCTAGTTTAATCTCAGTTTTTTTTTTAATTATCACACTTTTTAAAAGTTAAAAGTTTTTTTTTTTTGATAGTAAAAGGGAGAAAAGTTTAAAGCAGTGTCATGAAAATCGGATTGGTCGGTCGGATCGCTTGAACCGTGAATCGGGCTCTTGTCTGATGTTGAGCAGAGATCAAAGCCATTTCTATTGTCTGACTGTTTTGAATCGTTTAAAATTAGTCAAAAACTCGATTGGACTAGATTGGATCGGATTAAACCGGATCCAATCGGCTGTCTAAAGAGAGAAAATTAAAAGCTGAAAAACAAAAAATTGAAAAATAAAACAATAAAGATAAAACTTAATCGATTGGCTAATCCTCTATTTCAGATCCCATAATCCTTCCTTTGTAAATGTGTTAATGCACAATAACAAAAGCTCTTGGTCTGTCTATCCATTCCCATCTGACAGTCTAGAATAGTAGAACACTTTGATCTTATATGTTTTAATTATTTTTCTTAATTTTTTAATGTTGCATGTTATAATTTATGAGAAAAATTTATGAATATATATATCATCCGGTCAAACCATCCAATTAAACCTGGATCGGAACTTTTTTCAATTTGATGTCCAATCTGACTTTAAGGGCCTTAATTTAAAGTTTAAACTGTTTTTTTCGTTACAAAGTTTAAATTGAGTTTAATACATCAACTGGTTATTATATTATATACAGCGCAGATTTCTTATTAAAGTTTCAACTGAGTTTAATCCATCGACTTATTATTATTATTATTATTATTATTATTATTATATAAAAACAAATACTAATCAATATTCTAAGAATATTAATTAAAAAATTAAAGATAAATATTTTACACTAAAAATAATATATTAAATATATTAAATTATTAAAAATTATATTTTTTAATAAATTATTTTTATCTTTAAATTTCTTAAATAATATCCTTAAAACACTTCCTAATAACCCTTATATAAATACTCGCGTATAACTTTTATCATCATTATTACTGCCACCTTGATGTATTTTACGTGTACATTAATGATGATGAAAAGGAAATGTGCTTTTTATCATTGAGTGTTTTTTAATCTAACTTCCATTATTGACATTTATGTCAATATTTTCATTTATATAAATCACAAATGACTCGTTCCTTTAAAGTTAGAAAATTTTTAAAATAAGAAAGTAAAAATATATTTATTATTAATTTGATAAATATATAGAAATCTTAATCCATTAAAGATAATTTAAGGTAAATATACATTTACTTTCTCACTTTAAAAATTTTCTCATTTTAGAGGAGTCAAATTCAATCATAAAAGAGTGTGGTTGCGTTTGATAAAAAATTAGTTGACAGCGAATAAACTGGCTTATTAGATTTTGAAGTGTTCGATAAAATTAACAGTTGAATTAACTGATAACTATAAAATGATATATTTATATGTTTTTTATATAAATTCTATTTATATATTATTTATTTTAAATAATTTTCACTTTTAATGTTTTAATTTATTTTAAATTATTTTTCATCTCATAAATTCAAATATTAATTTTTATTTTTATTTTTTAATTGTTTTTATTAAATAAAATAAGATAATAAAATAAAATGACACGTTGATATGATTTTTCAAGGTAAAGATCCTCTTCATTTCTCATTAGCTTATAGTTTTTTTTTCAGACGCTACTTATATGATAATAAAATAAAATGTCACGTTGAAAATAAATGATACTCTCCATTATATGTGTAACATTTTCATTTCATTTATTTCCCCAAAAACATAGTAATGGACCTCTCCATTTTTCGTAAGATAAGAAATGGAGAGGATCTTTTTCCCGGTTGTTTATATAATTTTATTTTTTTGTATTTCTTTATTACTTTTTAGCGTAAATAGTGATCTAGTTAGTGAAATTAGTCATTAAGGAGGATTAGGAATTTTTATTAGACACTGAAATTTTTTATTTTATTTACGAGAGGATAAATGAGAATTTTAATTAAAATAGTAAGGATAAAAATGAAAAAAATAATAATAAGCTATAAGGTCAAATGCTACTTCAAGTAGCATATGAAAGAAACACTATAAGCTAATGAATTAAGGGCGTTTACCAAACATTTCTAGTAGTTTATCCGATATAAGCTAACAGTTTGACCATGACAAAGAGAATTACGTCCAACTTTTCCTTTTTATTTTCCCCTTTTTGCAAAAAGATTTCATTCAAGACTTCCTATTTAGTTGTGAAGTCCATGTTTTATGGATTTTTAGTAGTATTAATATGGACTCAAATTTACGATAAGTTACCAACATATGGTTGGTCTAAGTGGTAGGAGACTCGGATATCTTAAGCAAGTGATCAGGGGTTCGAATCCTGACTCTTGTGTATGAAAAAAAACCTGGTTGGGAAGGGAGAACCCATCTTGTGTGCCCAACAGATTCCCCGATGAAGATTAGTCACTGCTAACGGTGATGGATACTTCGTACATATATCATGATTACCAAAAAAATGTATGATAAGTCATATATATGTAGCATATTTATTATTGAATTTAATAATATACACATGTTTACAATTTTAAATTATATTTTAAGAATTTAATTGATATGGACTAATAATGTAAAGATTTTTTTACACAGACCATCAATCCTAAATTATCAAGTCATTAAAATGATTGACTCTTATCATAATTACCTTAAAAAATCTCAATCCTCCTAAAGAACTAATTTCACTAATTAGATATATATTTAGGCTAAAAATAATAAAAAATAAAATAAATTTATATAAAAAATCAGGAATAGATCCACTCCATTTATTATCCATTACTATGTTTTTTAAAAAATAAATGATGTTTTCCATTATATGTATATCATTTTCATTTCATTTATTAACTCAAAATCATAGTAATGGACTTTCTTATTTCTCATGAAAAATGAAGATGATTTTTTCTCGATTTTTTATATAAAATTCAGGGATTTTATTTAAAATAATAAAATTAAAATATAGACAAAATTACTCTTTTGGTCCCTTATCTTAATTGTTTTTTTTCATTCTGATCCCTTCACTTTTTTGTGTGACAAATAAGTTCCCCATGTTTACAAACATTAACAATGTTGGTCTAAACATTAGTAAACACCGTTTCAAACGGTCATATGTGTCTGTTAAGTATCGAATATGTCGCTGACATGCTGCTGGTTTAGTGGCTTGGCCAAAATGACGTCGTTTTAGCGACTTCAGATCGGTGTCCGAGTAAGATAAATGTAAATCAATCTTTGTAGCCATGGTTGTAGGGAAGAAGATTGGGGACTATGAACTCTAGGTCACCATTTAGGTGGAAGAAGATAACTTATACACCCCCAATGTTAATAATTAGGTCATCAGCCACTTAATACGTCCAGTTGTGGACTTAACGGACATGTTTAACATAGTTAAATGGATGAGTAACACTTAAACCAATATCGTTAACGATGATAAACATAAGGGACTAATTTGTTACAAAAAAAAGTTAAAAAATCAAATAGAACAAAACAATTAACTTAAGTGATAAAAAATGTAATTTTGCCTAAAATATATAATCATCCATTCCTCCTTTGATTTATAATTTATGAAGAGGAAAATGCTATGCAATTCCGTGAGCCTTTACAAGTGTCCAAAACATTTCTTACTTTTAATACATAATAATTATATCAAGAAAGCAATTTCCATGCCGTGTCACATGAAGTCCAAAATATAAAGGTAACAATATAATATATTGATTGTCACGTTATTAAAATTTATAAAAAAAATAATCTATCTATAATATAAAAAAGGAGTCTTCTTCAAGGAGCGTAGGGAAAAGTGTAATATCCTTATTTTAACAAAATTAATTAATTAAAATAGTAAATCTCATATTAATAAATTTTTGTTTTAGACAAGTAATAATTTTTTTTTTGTTTTTTAGAATATCACACACATGCAACTGTCAATTGTGGAGACTAATCCTATTAGATATTGGACGATATTGAAGGACTGACTTCTCCCAATTACTAGATTTTCTTCATATACAAAAATCAAAACTTAAATCCTGAATCACTTATTTAAGGGATTCAAGTCCGATATCACTCAAATCAACTGGCACATGTTAGTGGACAGGTAATATTATATCTACTAATAAAACTCACCCACTATGATACCATAATCTTATATGGCATTAGGTTTGCCAGTGTTTCCATCTATATAAACTTCACTTTGTCAATTTTTTTTAAATATCTACGAAAATTCTTCATCCACATTTAACTCCCATTTAAAATTCCAGACCAATATAAGATGTTTAAAACTTAATATATTTCAAGTTACAAAAATCATTGATATATATAGTTGACTACTAACTTTGACATGCTTCATGCTTATGTAATAATCATGACAGTAATAGTTTCCTTTCAATTTAAAGTAAATAATTAATTACCAAACAAATCCAGAAAGATCCCATGAAATAGAAAGTTGAGTGACATGAAGAGAAAACAAATCGGAATCACGAGACAGAAACTAGAAATGAAAATATAAGATGATGGGTTTAAATTAAAGAGCTTAAGCAAAAAGACAGATCATCAAGAGTTGCAGTAGTCAAAATCGGAAGACCCAAATTACTAAGTTACAAAATACAAATCTTCTGTTTCTCCTTTTGTGGAAATACTGCAAACAGTCTTGCCCATGACAACGATATATTGTTGTTGTAATTGACTTTCTCCTTCATGTAATAATATGCACAGGTTAGTGAACTTTAAGCGTAAGTTATAGTTCATGCAATTATATGATTCTGAGTTTAATGCACCTAACTTTAAGTGTGCGCTACGTCTCCATTCAAGTCACCATCATAGTATTTCCCCACCTTTTAAGGAGGATTGAAAATCAAATACCCAATCATGTACTTCAAGTTAGATAGCAAAACAAATACAAGTTTTACATCAAATTTCCAAAACCAAACATACACGTCTATGGAGTTTGTTCTCCCAAGATCGATCACATCTAGCATGATAGTATTACAGCCTCCCTTTTACATTTTATCACTGCATTCAGCAAACACATCTATGCTATCTAGTATCTACAATAAACATCCCAAGAGCTCAAAATCGGTTCATAGGTAGACCTCTTGATTATGCCTCCTTTTCTGCATCGGCCTATAACGAGTCAACATGTTTTCCTTCACCTGAAACATTTCTTCAGTCATAAAAATAACTTTCGGCCTCTCCAATGAACATCCTGCTTCAATGTGGATCATCTCTCCACCCCTTGAAATCGATCAGCTGCAACTCTCCTTCTTCCTTCATTAATCACGATTCACGAGAAGCATTTAGATTTTTTTTCTTACCATGTTTAAAGCTGTAAATGTGAGCTAGGACAAGTTTGAGTAGGGTTGGGTTCAGGTTTGTTTTATTGGTAAAATCTACTGTACCTTGAAAATTTGTTGGGTACCTAACCCATGTTAAGTTCCTTATGTATATATGACATGTGTCCAATTTTTTCAAGCTGGTAAAAAGTTTTAAATGTTTTTAAAAAATGTAAATGCTTTATCTTTTTTATATTTATGCAAGTGATCCAGGGACCATTTTACAAATCTTGATAATTAATATTATGCTCTCTTCTTGTCATGGCTCCTTGAGGCACATCTGCCGCCATCACTAGCGCCGTCGCCACTGTATCGATGAGGGATCAACTGGAGGAGGCAGCACTAAAAATATGACGATTCTATTTCATTTGTAGTTCTAATTCATACTTTGAGCTCTTCATTTTTTATTCTCCATTCTTGTTTGCCTTTTACTGTAGAAAGCCTGTTTTCTTTTGGAAACTTTAATGTTTTGTTGCCTTTGTTTCTTTGTTAATCAAACATTATTGTTCTCCATTTTGGTTTCTTTGCTTCATTAAAAACAACTTGTCAAATTTGTTTCAGTAATACGGGTCAACCCGGTTGGAGGTAGGGGATGAGTTGGAAGTTGAAACGTTGATTTCTGTTTCATTACTTCATAGTTGAAAAAGTGTGAGATTTCTCTATCACTAGGTGAATGGCGCAGTGGCAAGCGCACGGTAAGCGATAGGCTTCCATATCACGGTTTCGATCCCAAAATTCTCAACTTCCATATTTTTTTTTTCTTATTACGTTTTTGTTGCCGTCGACGGCTAGACGGCTAGCCGTTGGTAAAGTTACCGACGGCGAGACCGTTGATAAATTAATCTGTATAGATTTATATTTAAATTTTAAATGGACAAGCACTTTACCTAATCCTAAACCGCGGTCAGGAGTTGGGTTAAAGCTAGTCTGCAATATTCACCTCTATTTTCATATTCCCACGGGTATTATATATAAGAAACCAAAATATATTTTTTCTTGGTCCTATTTATGAGAAACATTGATCCATTTTTAAATGAATTTAATGTTAAATTTCAATTATACCCAGTAATTAAGTTAGTGAATTAGAAGTCATTAATATAAGGATATTTATATGATAAAATTTAAATTTATAGGAGTATTAAATGAAATCAATAGATTTCAATGCGTTTTCTTGGTCTTGATGATTTTGTCAAGTGTTTCTTATATATAGGACTGGAGGGTGTACATTATAACATATACTAAACGGTTAAATATGTTTTTGATCTCCGTAAAATGAACGAATTTTTATTTTTGTCCTTGTAAAATATTTTCTTTAGTTTTTATCCCTCTATAATCAAAAATCACTATTTTTGATCCATACTGTCATATGATATCCATTAACTATTTATATTATAACAGAAGATCATATGATCATCCCAAAGTGACACCCAATGAACTCTATGGTATCATGTTAGCATATGATTCCCCTGAAGAATTTCTTAAACCCTAAAATGAATTATATTTATCTCACTGAAATGAATGTTAGGGATTAAAAACTGTGATATTAAATTTTAGAGAGATGAAAACCAAAAAAATAATAATTTACAGGAATCAAAACCAAAATTTGCTATATTTATAAGGACAAAAATTATTAATTTGATATTTTAGAGCAATAAAAATCAAAATCCACTTATTTTTGAAGAGGGTAAAGACATATTTAATTAACCTGAAAAAAACTAAATCTTAACGCAGTGTTTGATATAGCAGAAAACGTAGGGAAAGAAAGTGAGAGGAAGGAAAAGGGAAGGAAAATTGTGTTTTCCCTCGTTTGATTCAGAGAAGAAAATGGATGGAAAGAAAATATTTTGGTGGGTCTCACCCCAAAATTGTTTCCGTCAGAAATGGGAAGAAAATCAGTGGATTGAGTTGATTTTGGTACAAAATGACTTTATTAGCCCTGGGTCTGCTCACGTTATTAGCAGTGTGCTCCGGCACGGCGGCATCCGGCGGCGATCAGAGGCAGTTCGAAAATCCAATGGCTTAGAAATGTAGAGGTAGGTGAGAGGAGCAAAGCTATGGTGTTCGTTTGGCGGAAGGCGACCGGACGGTGGCCGGAAAACACAAAAACATTGGCGGCTTGGCGGTGGCTCCGTCGTCAACGTGGTCCGTTCGAAAAAATATTCGGTTAGAATTGTAGAGGAAGAGGAGGGGAATATTTCTATGATTTTAGTTTTGTGAGATATGACCGGAGGTGACCGGAGAATAAGAGAGAAGGTGGAGTACGGTGGAGAGAGAAGAGAGAAGAAGATGAGGCCGTCTCACGTGAATAAGGGATAAGAAGAAGAAAGAAAGAAGGAAAAAAAAAAGGAAAGAAGAAAAAGTGAAGGGGACGGGGGGACGTGTACTTTTGTGAGCCAAGGAAAAGGAACATTTACATTCTTTATTTTTTATATGATTAAAATTTGAGTGATTGAGATTGAGTTTAGAAAGAGAAAATAATCTTGACCCTTGAGTCTAAAAATAAAGAGAGAAAAAATTGAAAATTTCAAAATTTGAATTAGAGTAGAGATAGATTATTGAATTGGTCAATCAAGAGAATCAATGATCCAAAACTAATCTATGATTAATTTCAAACCATTTTACTTTCAAATATAAAATTAAATAGATTAAAATCAAAAAATAATTTCCTTTCAACTATATCATATAAAACAATATTTTTCTAAACATATAATATTAATGACAAAAGCGGAATATTATTCTTTTGCAAGCCTGCATCCAATAAAATAATTAAAATAAACCAAATAACATAAAAAAAATATTTAACTAATTAATAACTTTAATTATTAGATAAACACATAATTATAATAATCAGGATGTCACATCTTTATTTTTATTTTAAAAGCTAAATAAATTTTTTATAATTATTAATGTTTTTTTAGTGATTATGGAGAGTATATTTTACATTTTTTTTATTTATTATAACCCTTTTTTATTAAAGGGTATTTTGGTCATTTTATAAATATATTTTTTCTTTCCTCTCATTTTCTTCTCAACCAAATAAGAGAAGAGAAAAATTTTGATTTTCTTTCCTCTCATTTTCTTTTCAACCAAACAACTAAACAATCCTCTTATTTTTTTTTTTTTTCTTTCTTTTATTTTTTATTTTTTTTCTTCTTATTTTCTCTCCTACAATCAAATAAAGGATAAATGATAGTCACAAGTCACTCTAATACAGTGATGCCCTCTGACATGTGTGCTATTGTCGATTATTCTAGGAAGCATCTTTTTTCATATTTTCAGAAAGCCAATTACTGCCATCCATAACTGGACATACTTAAAATATGTGCCAGACTTTTATCACATGGAGGTCCCTGTGTGTTCCTTTTGTTCTCTTCTTTCCCACATTTTCAATGGTCATCTTGGAACACTTCTTGACCCGAAACGAGAACACACTTCACAAATATAATGTCACTGTTAATTTTCTGCACTAGAGGATGAAGTAATTTAAGAAGATAATGTATTTTTAGACATTAATTAAAATACATTAGTATAAAATAATTTATTTGAATATTACATGTGTAGGATTTTAAAAGTAGAGGGAACTATCGTCGATCGTGAGTGATCGTCATACATTTTTAATAGGATATAAAATAAGATTTTTTTTTTTTATATTTTTTATGTTTATACGTAAAATTTATTTATGTCTTTTGGTACATAGGAGAGGCCTAAGTCCAATAAAAAAAAAACTACATGACCTTTATTTAATTATTCTATCTAAACAAAAATTTGAGGACTGAAAAAAAATTAATTATTTTATCAAAACAAAAAATTTAGAAAATGAAAAAAAAAAATCTAATTGAAACAACTAAATTTCCTAAAATTTTCAATTCACTAAAGGCACTCTATGGTCATTTGAGGCAAAGACATGTTGACGAAAGCCGTCAGCATACGAAGAAAAGTCTCTTTAACGAAAAGAAAATAAATTAGAAAGTGTTACGTACATGGCATATATACGCACACCTTCCAACATAATCAAATTTTTTTCTACAAAAACGATATGGACCTAATTATAATCAGATAATAAAAATTATATAAATATGTAATAATATGAATATAAATATATGTATATTTTATTAAAAAAAAAAAATTAAGTGCTTTAGTAAAAGGCACCGAAGTAATCCGGTCTTACCAGTTGATCACTCACTTTGTTAAATATTGACAAAAAGGGAAAATTGTACCTTTCTAGCCTTTGACTGACGACGCCATCTCATCTCATCTTCCTAACTCCTAAGCTATGTCCATTTATTTTATGAGATTTGTTAGGCTCCTTTTTATCAGGGCGGTCTATTTTGGTTTCAAATTTATAGAAGTAAGTATTTATTGAAAAGCTCATAAAAAAAAAAGTATTTGTTGAAAAGTATTTACCAAAAATTGGTATAATCATTAATGGGATGGTTTAAGCAACTTTTTGGAGCATATTTGTTTTAGATTTTATAAAGATAAAATCACGTTTGAAAATCATATTTGGGAGAAAGCTCCTCTCACATAATTTCCAAAATAATTGTCTCGAAAAGTGTTATTTTCACGTTTACGTTTAAAATAATCTAAATCAAACGGACATTTAATCCTATAAATATAGTAGGCACTTTTAATTTTGGTCCCTCTCTTTTTTCCTTAGGTTTTAGTGTTTTGAAGTTTTAAAATTTTGGATTGGTTTCTGCCGTCAAGATGCACCGTTAAGTGCTGATGTAAATATAAATTTTTAATGTCATGTCGCATATATATATATATATATATATATATATATATAAATTTGGTTTCGATCCCTATATATTTTTTCTTTAGGTTTTAGTCCCTGCAAGTTCAAAAATGGTGAAATTGGTCCTTGCCTTTAGTTTTCATATGTTCAATGCTAATGCGGTTAACGGTCCCCACATCAACACTGTCACGTAGAATAAATTAATAATTTTTTATGTTCCCATTGAATAAAAAAATATTATTTATATATTTTAATAATTTATATTATTATTTATATTATTATAAATGAACAATTTTATATGTTCTGAATGTATTATTAGTTGAGCAAAACTATATCGAAACTTAGCAATAAAGAGATTTGATAGGCTTAAGTAAACAATGAGCTTCTGTGATAGCAACTATCGAGGATTAAATCTCGAGCATGTGCCATATGGAGCCACTCCGTGAAGTGTCACACCATGCCATATAAAAAACAAATAATAATATTATAATAAAATTAAAATATTTTAATATTTATATATAATAAATAATAATATTAATAATCATAATTTTTTTAAAATATAAATAATATATCCTAAGTGGCTATTTTCCATTTCCATCCTCAATAATAATATAATATACAGATTGATCTCAATGCTAATTAAGTTTTTTCCAATTTTGAGCTAATATATATTTTGAATGTATTTATGTATAATGACTTTTTAATCCAAAGTAACATACAAAATTATTAATTTATTCCATGTGACAGTGTTGATGTAGACTAACGATATGGACTAATTCCAATGTTTTTAAACTTGCAGGGACCAAAACCTAAATAGAAAAATTATAAGGATCAAAACAAAAAAAAATTAAATATTTTAAAATACCACGTGACATTAAAAAAATATATTTAATATCACGTGATAGTGTTGACGTGGCAATCTGTTAGCCACGTCAGCACTTAATGGTGCATCTTGATAACAAGGACCAATTCCAAAATTTTAAAAGTTAAAAACAACAAAAGCTAAGGAAAAAAAATGCTAAGGACCAAAACCAAAAGTACCTATATTTGTAGGGATTAAAAAGTTTATTAAGCCTAATGGAATTGAAGAATTCTAAAAGTAAAACGTGAAACCAATATACCACTTATTATTTTAATTTTTTTTAACAAAATTGTATATGTAATTTTTTTTTTTTCGAAAGTTGAAGATTTTATTGAAAAGGTGTAATATATGACTTTAACCAAAGTTGTTTCTAAAAAATATTTAAAGCTATTCAAAATGGGCTTACAATTTGTTGGCAGCAAGGATTTCCTGCTATTGTTTGTGAAAGTGACTTTCACTACTACATATATTGTGTTTAGCAACATTTGAAAAATGTTACTAAATGATGAGAAAATGTTACTATTTGCATTAGCAACATTTTTATAAGTGTTATATAATGACCATGTTACTAAAAGGTTTTAGTAACATTTTAACATATTATTAGCAACATTTAAAAAATATTACTTATTTACCATTTTTCTAACATTTCACAAATGTTACTAATTTGCTTTTTTTTGTAACATTTCAAAAATGTTACCAATTATATTTTTGCAACATTTAAAAAATGTTACTAATTATACTAATTACTTTTTTGTAACATTTTAAAAATGTTAGTGATGACTTTTTATAACATTTTAAAAGCCATAACCCACAAATGTGTTTTTAGAAGAACACAAATATTAAAATTCAAAACACAACCAAATTTGTATTGCATTAACAGCAATAAAATCACAAATAAAACTCTGAAGTCTTCCCACAAATACACCGGTATATAAGATTCCTAGGATGAGTATTGTCATTGCTCTTCCAGTCCAATATTCTAGAGAGCACAAAACCAATATACAGAAATACAGAATATAAAAGACATTATGCATTAAAGGAAACTGTAAATCTTGTATAAGCTCCTGTCTATGAGTTTGGACACACTCTAAACCAGCATACTTTGTCACTGCATGCTAGTCTTTGGATGCTACTACCTACAGATTGGACAACACATCAGTTTTACACATGATTTTTACAATTTGAAATGGTAGCCATGAAACAGAAGGTGTTAAAATTACAAACCTTTATCGTTGTACTTGTCATATAGTTGATTCAACTTCACATGATTTGAGTTTGTCATGCCACTGTCTCAAATCCCCAACAAACAACAATTATAAGTTCCTAAATCAGATCTATTAATGCAAAAGTAGATAGAGTCGAAGTTATTCTATTTATAGTCATTTAATAGTTTAATGATTCCATTATGGAAAGATCCGGTGATCAAAAATAGTTGTAGGACAAATCATTTGTTGCAAGTTGTCTAGTGCCCCAACAGTGATCACTTCAGCCTCACAGTTCACATGCAATATAAAGATGTCATAATAGAATCAATAATCAATAAGAATCAAGCAAAATTTGATCTCCTTGTGCAGTGTTATGAAATGAGAAATCAAGAAATAGTTTCAAGCCATCCAAGTACCTGCTAGAAGATCTTGGTTCAAGCATCCAACTCTTTGTCCATAACTATCTTGGTTCAAACATGTTAATATGGCTTTGGAGTTGTTTCCACCATTTTGCCACTGTTATCTCTGCTATTAAGCGACTGATGGATAGGGATCGAAAAGTGCAACTGCTGCATGTGTATCGTGAAGGGAATGCTTGTGCAGATTATATGGCTAAACAAGGTGCAGCTTGCCAAAAAAAATATTAACGACTTCAACCAAATTTTTTTAACAATTTGGGTAAAGACGTACTGGTGTATACGACTTAGATGAATCTTATCTTTTTTTTCCTAATATTTAGGTAAAGTTTTATATTCCAAATACCACTCACATGTTATTTATTTAAAAAAAAAAAAAACGAAGTCTTATACCAAGTATACTACGTACTTCCCAGGCTTAAATCCTACAATCAAGGAAGTGAAGCTATTGACTGAAGTAGCTTCAGAAATTTCAGTTGTTATGATATTGTTGCTATATGCAACCGCATTTCAAAGAAGCGTGGGTTTGGGTAGTGGAAACAAGGTGGCTCGTTGCAACGAAAAAGATCGGGTGCCATTGTTAATCTTCAAATAAGGCATCGTATGTATATCCTTCCAATTGCCTCTCCACATGGTCTCATGAATAAGGTTGTTGTGCATGGACAGGAGTTGGGTGTGACAACGATGCATGGCAAAGTTACAAAGCTTGATATTTACCTTGATTATTATAACAAATCAGAGTCATTGCAAGCTGATATCAACTTATCCTTGCTTGAGCTTGAGTTTTTGAGCTACTTGGACTTGAGCTCGAATCACTTTGAGCATATAATTATACCAAAAAATGATACACATAAACTTAAAAATCAGTCACTAGTCACACAACATAATTTCTCTAAGCTTCAATACCTTGACTTATCCTATAATGAGGGTTTTCACATTGATAATCTTTATTCACTTTCTCGGCTTTCACCCTTGCAATATCTTTACCTCACATTGTTCTTCATATTGAAGTAAATTAATTGTCTTCAGTCAATAGCATCACATCCTTCATTGTCCGATTTAAGCATCAGAAGTCATATAATACTTGGTATACAACTTTTGGTTTTTTTTTTAAATAAAATAAATAAATAACATGCAAGTCGTACGTGAAATATGTGATTTTACTCTAAATATTAAAATAAAAAAAGTTTTCATGTAACCACTCTAAATATTTAAAAAAAACTTTGGTTGAAGTCGACTTCATTGTTCACCCTAAATATTTAAAAAAAAACTTCGATTGAAGTCATATATTACTTTAGTTTGTTAAAAACATTAAAATAATAAGTCGCATAGTGGGTTCACCACTTAAATTTAAAACTCTCCAATCTCATTCACCATTTACACCAATCTGGTAAATACTTTTCAATGTACACTATTTCAGTAAATTTGAAACCAAATTACACAACTTTCATTAAAAAAAAACGATTTGTTATTTAAACATTAATTACATAACACTTTATTTATACTTGCGTATGATATATTTATTCCAACTTTACATATAATATATAATATCAATTTAGTTGCTATCACTACAACATAAGTCACTTTTAGCGACATTGGAAAAGTGTCGCAAAATTGTAAAAAATGTTGCATATTAACATTAGCAACATTTTAGCAAGTGTTGCATAAAGTCCATGTCGCAAAAAATCTTTAACAACATTTTTTTATACTTCTAGTAACATTTAATAAATGTTACAATATACTCTTTTTGTAATACTTATTTAGCATATAACAACATTTTTGTTAAATGTAGAAAATGTTAAAAATGTCGCTAAATGTATTTTTAGTAACATTTTAAAAAAATATTGCTAATTTTAAAAATGTTACTAATTATTTTTTTGTAACATTTTAAAAAATGTTACTAATTACCTTTTTGTAACATTTTTAAAATGTTATGATTTCCTTATTGTAACATTTTAAAGATGTTATTTATTTTAAATCTTTACTTTAAAGATATCACTAATTTTGTGACAACCAAAACAAACACAAAGAAACATGTTGGAGATTGTTTACAGTAAAATCATGTTTTACAATAATGTTAATATTACAAAAAAACAATACTAAATTTGCCTATTAAACAATTACAACATATTGGAGATTGTTTACTTCTCTCCTTCCTGACATATTCTAGAACTCAAAGTTCATACATGCATCTTAATTTGCAAAAGCTCATAATTCTCCCATGCTACATCAGGTGAAGTAAAAGAAAGGAAAAAAAAACGTTTTCCTTCACGAGCTAACAGCGCTTATGAGGGTGCTTATCCTCATATCTTCGAGATCTTTAAGCTTCGTTGCTGCCCTGAACAAGACACACACATACATATACACATAGTAGTAATTTAAACTTTGTTACTTAGTAGTAATTGCATCTCTGTTTTACCAAAACAACCCCAGAAAACCAATGCGACTAGGCTTCTACCAAAATAGTTGAAGCACAGCATGCCAATAATTGCTGAAACAGACAACTGAAAGTATTACAAAGCACAAATGACAAAGCAAGCTAGCAAGAAATGTAAAGGAAAACACTCAAAGAAGGAGTAGCATAGTAAAAATTATTGGTTGCAAAGCTCCACACAACATGCTCCAAGGAGGACTACTTCATCAATCGAGTGGGCTAGATAAGGTAGCTAGTTTAAGGCCAAACTGACACATGAATTGAAATGTCAAAAGATCAGAGATTCATGAGTAAACTACAAATATTAGCAAAGGGATGAGTGGATATTGAATTATCAAGAAAAACACAAATGAGTCCAGAAGAATGCTAGTATAGTATACTAAGATGAACATGAACTAAGTTTAAAACCTTCTTCAGTATCCCCAACCCCAGGCAAAAAGGACAAAAAATCATATGTAGTAGTGCCTGGATAATATGACACAAGTTTTAGCACTCCAAACTCTACATGATTGAAAGTTCACAAAAAATTAGGAAGTTGGAGATGCCAATGCTTCTAAGCTGGCAATGATGCATGATTAAACGAAATAGACTTGCTTATTGCCGAACCATTAATTATATTGCTAGAATGCACTTAACTGTTAAGGCAAACCATTCAAATGAAAATAAATTTAAAAGTATTCTGCATCAGAGGGTAGAGATGGTTTACTTGAGCTTCAGAGTTGTGATCAAGAAGAATGTTTGATGACTTAAATTGTAATTAGCCCTCATAATGGCATATTGGTAACAAAACAAAACTGGTTGTGTATTCGGTTTAACTTGCATCTTGGAAAGAAATCAACCAATATGTTAGACATGAAATTAAGTAAGAACCACATAAAAGAATTAGGTAAAAAGAACATAAAAAAGTTATACCTTTACTCATGATAAGTATGCCTTTTAATTAAGTAATCGTTAAAAATGAATGCCCTTTTCACAACTCAATTTCATGGGTATTATTAATCTATATTTGTACATAGATATGCATGTAGACCTGTAATGAGAGACCTATAAGGGTTCACTTGTGACCACTTGCCTGAGATGGGTGAAGATTGAATCAAAGAGCATGCATTTTGTCAAACAGCATGTGTGGCTGCAAATCAAAATAACAATATTAAGAAGGTTAAAACATGGACAATCATGCAACAAGATGGTGTCTATCAATTCAGTTTTCTTTCTTTATCAACAACAATTAAGCATGTAAAAACAAATTTAAAGCACTCAACGGTCCAATAATTAACAATGTCCCGAACAATAATTGACTCATAATCTAACCATTTCATGCTCAAACTATATTTATCTTACCCAACAATAACAGCTCAAACATTTTTACATACAAAACTGCAAAAAAAAAAAGAGATAGCAAGAATGCAAAAGAGGTCATGAAACATCAAATGGAGACTCAATCAGTTTAGAATATATTAGTATTCAAAATTCAGGCTACTCAATGTATTAATGGCATAAAGATAAGCAATATACCAATTGTGGAGTTCTCGTTTACAAGTGTATGCAGTAGCTCAGTGTCCCTATTTGCCGTCTTCCTCTTAATTTCAGGGTTCCCCTTTTGTGCTTACAAACAGAGCACCTCAATTTATATGCTCTGTTCTCAATTGAAGAAAATTAAACACATTTTTGTTAGGAAATTAGCATTAACTTAGAATTAAATTAAATAACCAAGACCTTTGCAGAATTCAGAAAATACAGAGGAAACATAAAATTTTGTTTGAAAAAAAAACTCAAAAACTATCTTCGTCTCTTTTAGACAGTGGTATTTGCTGCACCATTAGAGTCTATTATATTTGCACATCAGAAAATTGAACAATAGAAAGCGAAAACCCAAACCTAGCTAGCTAAATCCATACATATATTTATACAGTGACTTGAGTAACTGAATAGAATCTTAAAATCATAGGCATCAACGATCCTACAATTTGAAATTAGGAACTTCAATTCTAACCTAGATCAGCATCTCAATTCCAAATCCTACAAAAATCTACCAAATTTAGGAACTTAGCTCCAACAAGAATTAACGAGTGTAAACATCATCAGATCCACAAAGATAGTGAAGAACGAGAGGGAGAGAGAGCTCACAGTTTAAAGCGTCGATGGCTCTCGCCGTTTCTGAAAGCGTTTTCATTTCTGAAAGAAGAACGAATGATTCTCCTCGATGGATCTCCTCATTTATGAAAGCGTTTGTGAAATCGTCTCGTCGATGGCTCAGAAAACTCAGAAATTTTCATTGGCTCAGAAATAAAAGAAGCTTTTAGTCTAAAGAAGGAAGGTTGGAACTTGGAAGCCTTAGACCAAAGGAAAAAACGAAAGTTACGTGTTTCAGGCTTTTAGCAACATTTTATCTAATAAATGTTACAAAATATTATTTTATTATAAATTGATAATATTTTAGTAAATGTTACCGGATAAGTGTTGCTAATACCACTAAATGTAGTAGTGTATGTGTTGTTAGTGTAAAGTTTTTTTACACTATCAACCAATCAAAATTCATGATATGAGTGATTTTTAAGATAATTAGGATAAGAGTCATACATTTTAACTTACGTGACAATTTCTAATTGGTTGACAATGTAAAACACCTTTACACCGACAATATATCCAATTAAATCCATATAATATATAATGGTATTTAGTCACAATTGACACATCTCATGCAGATATTGTATTTGGAGTATTTAAAAAAAAAAAAAAAAAAGCATTTTCATAATGTCTGAAGTTTTATTTATTTTGGGCTATATAGAAAGTGGCCCTATATATTTTTTGGGTTTTGCTTATTCAGCAGTGATCATCAAAACATCCTACAAATTAGGCCCATGTCGGTGTTGGTTTTCCCAAGGCCACATAAAAATTAAGCCCTTTCATGCTCCAGCCCAACTGTTTTTCTTGTCCCAAACTCAAATCTTTCTGCACTACTAAATCCATATTCAAAATTATCAAAGTATGCGTAAGTTTGTATATATATAATTAAACAAGCCTATATATAGGTACGTATTATATATTTTTATTTGTTGTTATTCAATCTCACATTCTGAGCAATATGAGAATTGGTTCTATCAATATCAAATCACAAGTTAGACACAAGTAGTTGCTTAACTGAATAGTCCATGAGGTACACGTTATTTTGTTTTCCATAGTCCATACTCCATATACTGACTTATAAGAGACACCAGGCTTAAAATCTGCTTCTAAAAATCAATTAAAAGGAAATTAACCGTGTTGCCTCTTACTTTTAAATCGTCTTACTGTATTAGTATTTTCATTACTAACTACAAACACAACAATCACATGTGTTTCAAGTAGGGGAATCGTTGCAGGTACTTTGTCTCCTTCAAAGATAGCTATTTATTTAAGAAATTGCCAATATTCTAAGGGGTGGTTACGTATGAACAAAATCTTAAATCAGCAAGGAAAAGCGACTTCTGGCTTGTAATTAGTTACGGGGTCGGTACAGCTATTGCCTCTACCTTACCTCTCATCTCAGGTCCAAGTCCAACCACCCCAATGCAACACTCTTTCCCTCTTCTCAACCCCCAACCCCATTTTGGCTCAGCAAAAACCATCCTTCATTAACTAAACAATCTATATTAAGAAGTAATTAATTCTAAATACCAGCCCCATCAAGATGGACATAAGAAAAAACAAATTCAACTATCACAAATTAAACTATGAGTTTAATTGCTGTCAGTGTAAAGTTTTTTATGCTGTCAACCAATTAGAAATCATGAGAGACGTTTAAAGTAGTTAAGATAAGAGTCAAACATTTTAGCTGATGTGATAATTTATGATTGATTTATAGTATAAATTTTTTACACTAACAATACATACCAATTAAATCTTAAACTATTTAACTCTCATTAACGTTATTTTCAGTTCTAGAGACTTGAAGGAGGGTCATTGTATAATGTAAGGTCACCCTCCATGTTTTCTTTAGTCCTTCACATTGCTTCAATTCTCTCTTTTGCTATTCCAACACCTATTTTAAATCAAGCCTTCTTTCCTAACTATCCGTCAGAGCTTAGAATCTCTTCCACTCTAGCAGAAAGGAAAGAGATTCTATTCTAAACCCAAGTTTTCATTTTATTATTTTTCCTCTCTCCAAATGAACAACATGAAGAGCACAAACAACAACACAAAACTCATCCTCCTCCACCCTTATATCCAAAAACAAGGAAGCTCCAATCGCCCATTGATTCTAGCTTTCATATCAATCTTCACCATTGCATTCCTTGTCACCCTCATTTACACTCGAGAATCTACCTCTATTACCACTGCAACTTCATCTATCATAGCCTCAACCACCCCAGTTTCTGGTTTAGGTAGTGCCTCCTTGCCAACCACAGTAATCAACACCCTCCTCCACTATGCCTCAAAATCCAATGACACCTACCACATGACATACTCAGAGCTCAAACCCATTTCTGACGTGCTCAGAAAGTGCTCATCACCATGCAATTTCCTCATATTTGGCCTCACACCCGAGACTCTTCTTTGGAAATCCTTGAACCACAATGGCAGAACAGTGTTCATTGATGAAAACCGCTACTATGCTGCATACATGGAAGAAAAGCACCCTGAAATTGATGCTTATGATGTGCAATACACAACCAAACGCAGTGAAATGAAAGAACTCATTGCTTCAGCTAAAGAACAGTTACGAAATGAATGCAAACCAGTGCAGAATTTGTTGTTTTCAGATTGCAAGCTTGGAATCAATGACCTTCCCAACCATGTTTATGAGGTTGACTGGGATGTCATATTGGTGGATGGCCCGCGTGGTGATTGGCCTGATGCTCCTGGAAGAATGTCTGCGATCTTCACCGCAGGCGTTCTGGCCAGGAGCAAGAAGGGTGGGAATCCAAAGACTCATGTGTTGTTGCATGACTTCTTTGGAGAAGTGGAAAAGGTTTGTGGGAATGAGTTTCTGTGCAAAGAGAATTTGGTTGAGGCAAGTTACACTTTGGGGCATTATGTGTTGGAAAAGATGGATGAGAGTAGTGTCCAGTATTGTAAGAGCCAGTCATCTTCAGGGTCGGGGGCTTCTTCATCAACTTAGTTACTGTGTGTCATCCAGATTACTATTATAAGTTGCACAGGTTCATCTTTGTCACAATTGGTTCATCATCCTTCTGGGTATTTATGATCTTTTTTATTACTACATTTTGTTTACATCTTGGCGGGGGCTTGTAAAAAATAATTCTTTTTGTTTTTATCTTTTCATTTTAGGACAAAACTTGGGTGTTATTCTCTGTATGCTTGTAGTGTTGTTTTCTAATGAGAATAGATTGTATAATAGATGTTACATATGTTATATTTTCATTCAGGAGTTATTACACATGTATTTTTCTCATTGGAAAACACCACCAGTACATAAAGAACTACACTTAAGTTTCCTTCGATTTAGGGCACTGGAAATTCTAATTTATTCAATGAAACCATGCTTCCAAATTTCAATTAGGGATATTGCTTACTATATGCATGAAAAAAAGGGATATTGAGAAAAAAAAGAGAGGATATTATGCAAATAACAAAGCAAATGAAAATGGTTTAATTGGGGGACTAACAAAAGGCCTGTCAATGAATGAAGAGATTTGACGTACTCTAATAGCATTGTAGCGAGTCGCTGTCTCAGCTCGACCATCTCCTCTTACTCATGGTTACTATTTTCATTGGCTAGTT
The DNA here is from genome assembly GCA_039655645.1 of Ammopiptanthus mongolicus. NCBI lineage: Eukaryota > Viridiplantae > Streptophyta > Magnoliopsida > Fabales > Fabaceae > Ammopiptanthus > Ammopiptanthus mongolicus. Next base: position 13,099,703 of record CM077343.1, on the reverse strand, counting down.
ACTACACTCTTGGATTATCTAAAAATGTCTGTTGTCAAGGCCTCTCAATACTCAGCAGGTTTTTTCACAGTTAGCTAGCCTGTAATGCAATGAAAAAGAAAGGCTAATTTGGGGTTGCAGGGCCTTCATAATTAAGGACAATAAAATATTTCGAATTAGAGATTGAGCAGATTTAATTGGAAGGTTCGCTTCTCAACTTGTAATTAAAAAATAGCATTAGGTCATTTAGTTGCATTGATTAGTTGTGTGACAGCCACGACTAATACAACTAGCTTTTAAGTTTAAGGTTGGTTGGAGTTGCCTTGTTCGGACAAGACACGCGTCGTCGCTTCGCCGATTCCGCTGGCACCTCCGGTGATTATGGCTACTTTGCCTGCTAATTGGTGGATGTAGATTCTGCCATTGTTGAGTCACGCACTCACGTTAATTACTGTGATGTAATAGAAATAGAGAAGAGTTTACTGTTTTTTATAATCGGCAAGATTCCTCACCTCGACTAGACACCAACACAATTACTTTGTACTCTAGCGTGACCCTTATTTATATTGCAAATGGATTTTTTTTAAAAATATGGACAAAAACATTTGAATCATACTGTTTAAGAAGTATTATATTAATATGTTATCCCGTAGTACAATGATATACTTGACCGAGATAAGTACGACAAATTTACACGATTTATTTCAAATAATTTGTGTCTCGATAACTATATAACTTTTTATGAAGTAACTTCATTCCATAGCAGTAAGATTCTGGTAGACTCAACGTGCAATATGATAACTTGGCTTGCTCTTCAAGGTTAACACAATAGACTCAACCATGTCATATTGTACCTTTGAATTTGTTTAAACCCTACAATATTTAACAACAAATATATATACATCAAGTGTACGTGTCTCTATAGCATCACTCAAATAAATGGTCATGTGTCTATTACCAACAAGCATTATTACACGCCATAGGGATTGAAATGTAATGCATATGATTACTCGTATGCATTTCTTTGACCACCAATTGAGTATCCACCATATTTTCCTCAACTCAAGGCTTAATTTAAGACTCATCCCCTTGACGAATCCAGGACTGATTTCTTGGGTAGTCCTTTTGTGAGAAGATCAACTAGATTTTTTTCACTTCGTAAATACTCAAGGGAAATTACACAATTTTTAATCAATTGTCTAAGAACAATATATCTAACATGTATGTGTATTCTCTTACCATTGTAAGCACTGTTGTCAGCTACTCCAATTGCAACTTATGAATTGCAATAAAGTGACACTGGTGTTGTAGATCTTCCCAATAGAAGTATGCCTTCCATTAAACTTCTTAATCATTCTGTGATGGATAGATCACAGGTCAAAATCACAAACGATTTTTTTATGCCTAATATCCCAACTGTTCCATCCCTCAAAACAGGGTTTTCTGAAAGAAAGAAAGAGAAAAATGAAAATTCCCCTTTTCAATTTTCCCTGCATCCAAATAAGCAGATCCATTATATCATCATAATCACGCACAACAATCCCATTAATCAAAAATCAATTCCAAATCGGAAAAACGAAATAATGAAAAATCAAATTTACAATAATCAGATCAAACCAAAGAAATTTTGGAGCAAAGTGATGGAGCACTTGAAGAGTGGAGGGTGTGTCAAATTAGGGTTTTGTTTGGGTGGCAATGGCAATGTGAGATAAACACATGGATAGATAGAAGGGAAGAGAGAGAGAGGGGGGAGAAGGAGAGGGAGGGAGAAAAGAATAGAGAGAACAAAGAGAGAAAGGGTGAAAGCACGATTCCCGCTTGGCGGCGGCGTCGAAAGCGCGGGCGATGCCGAGAATACCTTTGAATCGTGCTTACCGATCACAGCGAGTGCTTGTCCCCGATGGCCTCAACCTGATTTCTTTGTACACGTTTTTTGATATGCTCCTTTTCGGGGTGGAGGATCGGAGAGAATGAAGGTGCATTTTTATCATCAGAGGTAGCTCTTGAAGTTGACGGCGGCGGAATGACGGATCTGGTCATCGATGGAAGGCTGGGTTCTACAACCGCCACGATGGCTTGAGTAGAGTCTGGACAGGGGGGAGTGAGAGAGAAGGAAATGGGGTTAGTTTTTTAAATTTGAAAAGTTTAGGGTTTTTAAAATAATAAAAAAATTTGCAAAAGTAGGCTTGCTCACGGTGGGAGACATGAATGGGTCTCCCAACCTAGAATTTGCCGACAAACGACATCTAAACATCTACTTAGATGTCAGTTGTGCATATAGAAATTTCATTTTCCTAATATTTGATTAGTTATCCAAAAAAAAAAAAACAAAGATCTTTTAAAGTATAAATGCTAGCAAGCCAATATTTCCCGTACTCATGGATATCTATGGATAAAACTCGCAACGAGTTGGATATGGGTACCGTAATGAGTACTCATGGGTAAAATAAACGAGTATTTTCTCTACCTGATTATTAACGAGATGAGGGTGGATATTTTGATATCCACACCTGTGGATATATATATATACACTTTCTAAATCGGTTAAAAAAGACTTTTTACATCGGTTATAATGGCGTTATAGATTCGCGATATAAAACGTGGAAACTTTTTAAATCGGATATTAAACCGATGTAATAAAACTTTTTAGATCAGTTACTGGTAGCAATCGATATACAAAATTGACTTTTTAGATCGGTTACTGTTAGCAACCGATTTAAAAAGTTACTTTCTAGATCGGTCGCTAGTCACAACCAATCTAAAAAGTATATTTTTTTGAAAATTGGATTTGCATAAGATACTCGTTTTCTTCTTGCATGGATCTGCAACCACAGACACGGTTATTCATTTCCTTCGAACACTTCGTCGTGCCATCCACTTCCTTTCCCTACATCCACACGTTGGGTCCTCATAAGATGGTTTCACAACACGGGGTTATACTGCGATGTAAACAAACCCAGATCTGGAACCATAAGAAAACAGAAGAGCAAAAGGGGATGAGGAGGGGCGTGGCCATGAGAGACCATTGACGACAGAAAACACCATTAAAAAATAATAGATCCATTAATTCAACAAATCCATTGAAGGGAACAAGCTTGAATCTTTAGAGATTTTAAAAAGAAAAAAGTAAAAATGATGAAGATGGTGAAAGCTCGACTCCAAATCGTCCTACACCTCCGATGATGACAACAACGACGGCAAAAGATAGTGGACGGTGCTATGGAGACCCTGGTCGACAATTACAATGGTGAGTTCATGATGGTGAAACAGCACTGTGGAGTCGTAGATCTTTCTTCACACTTCAGTCCGTGGAAGGAATATGTTTAGGGTGGGAAACGTTATTACTATATTTTTTTGTTGATGAAGGAAACGTTCGATTAGAGCTTATCAACGGCTGCGACTGACTTCTCGTAGCGATCCGCGTGCTTTCAAATGGACCAATAGAACGTCGGAATTTTTAAATCGGTTCAAAAATTCTACATCCCTTAAAAGGCAACCGACCTAAAAAAGTTTCATTTAATTTAAAAAATGTCACTGTCTTTAGACTGTTTAAATGGGTTCAAAAAGCAACTGATTTAAAAACGTTTCTACATCGATTATAAAGTAACCGATCTAAGAAACTTCCATTTAATTTCAAAAATGTCATCGCCTTTAAACTTTTTAAATCGGTTCCAAAAGCAACCGATCTAAGTACATGTTCCATTTAATTTAAAAAATGCCACCATTTTTTTAAAATCGATTGCTAAATAACCGATTTAAAAACCTGTTGTAGAATGCATATTAGTGTACCCTTTTTACTTCTGAGATTTGCAAGCCGCAACACCCCACCGTTCACTCCTTTTCACTCCTTCTAACCCCAAAACTCCTCCATCTGACAACCGACTCGTCCTCGTCTTTGTCAGCTTGTTGGTTATTGATGAATGTCATCGTGCAAGAACTTTTTATTCTTATTATGTTTTAAGGATGTTTTTGAATTATATTAAAAACTTATTTTTGTTTAGACTTATGCGATTAAAAGTGCTACAATTAGCTTCTGAATTCTATTAATATGTTGATTGAAGTACTAAGTTAGGTTTTTTTTTTTGTAATTTTTTGTATATTGTAAAGTTGTTATATTTTAACGTATATATCCACAAATACCCACAACTATTCATAAGTCTGTTTAAAACCTGCATGACAGATACCCGCACGGATATGGGAAGAGTACACGAAGGATAATCATCCAGCGGGGGCTCAATTACATCCCTACATATACCATACTTTTTATTTTTAAATTATTTTAAAATAGTGGGAGATGTATCTAAAAAAAGGAATAGGTTAAAAAGTAGATGTTGCTATGGAATCAACAAAAGAAAAACTTGCATTGAAAAATTAAATGCAACACTTACTAATATATTAAGCTATATTTGATTCATCATTGCAAATGAATATTTGGATCCAAATATACCTTTATAATTTTTCAAGTGTAAATCAATCCTGAACTAAATAGATCACCATTGGTTGAAGAATACTCTTGCGTGTAAAAAAGAAAAAAGTAATAATGAATGAGATAGTGTTCTTTAATCACAACAGTTGTCAGTTGCTGTGAGTGACGCGCTGACTCAACCATCAGTGTCTTATTATTATGTATATAAAAAATCATACACACACAAATCATTGACGTACGCCACCTGCTACAGAGTACAGTAGTACACAAAGATAATCACGACCAGCAATGGCCACGGACTTTGGTTCCATCCCCATAATTGGTAAATTCCTTTCCACTTCCTTTACCGTTATTCTCGTTATCCAACCTTGAATTCTATCAAACATCTACTGTTTCACAGCTTCATTGTGTGTGTGTGTGTATACATACACCCATCACTAGATAGAGACACTGATATAGATACATACACGGTGATGGTCTTGGTTATTTTGAAAACATGTCCGAAATCATTAAAACATGTTAGTATGTTACAATTGGATGATAATATTTATTTGTAATGAAATGGTGTGCAGATATTAGTCCCCTTTTAGCCAAGTGTGATGACCCAAAAATGGCCGAGGACTCTGGTGTACTTGAGGTTGTTAGACAATTGGACAAGGCTTGTACAGAGGCAGGGTTCTTCTACGTGGTACTTGTTGCATCTTTTTAACACTTTCTTCCTTTTACCTCCTAGCTTGCTTTAGCCCTTTCCTTGCAAATGAGGATGGAAACAACAAAAAATTGCTATTATTTTTAGAAATATGAGACAAATTGGTGAGAAACTAAACTTTAATAAAGAGGTTACTCTTTCTGGGTCAGAATTGCTTATTTTAAACTAGAGCTCGGTTTGGCATATCCAATAAGCTAGCTTATAGCTTATTTAACTAACTTATAAGCTAGTTTGACTACAATAAAGGTATTTAGTAAACAAGCTTATCTTATGAGCTTATAGCTTTTTTTCATAAGCTAATTTATTTAGTTTATGGCTTATAGCTTATTGACATTTCTCTCATTTTTACCCTCATTTATTTAACGAAATTCTCATTTTACTATGTTTGTCATAAATATGTCATTTTATATTTATAAGTTAGTTCAATAACTAATTTTACCAAACACTTCAAATTCAATCAGCTAGTTTTTCAACTATAAACTTTAAGCTAAAAATTAGCTTATCAGTTATAAGCTAGCTTATCAACCATAAGCTAGCTTATTAGCCATTTTTGCCAAACAGAGCCTAGGAGTCTGCTACAAGCCTACAACTTGTACTAACATATCTGATCTTTTGAATTTCATATAGATTCCAATTATCTTTAGAACAATGGCACTGTCACTTGGGAATGGTCCATAACCAATAGTACTTGAAAATTGAAATGATTAGTGAAAAAAGCAATAGAATAAAACGGATGAAGAGGAAGAAGGAGGAACCAATGATTGTTAGTAAATGAATATGCCTTTTGATTTCAGATGCTAACTTAATTTGACAAGGTTATGTTTATGGAAACTTCTAGCGAAACTATTGCTGTTAACTAGCTTTTGATTGAATAGGGTTCTTCAGTTTAACTCAAGAAATTGATTAATCTGCTTTGTCATTTCATATGTTACATTTTCTTGATGATCCAAAGCAAGATGTTGCTCTGCAACTATGTCCCTTGTCATCGCCATTTTTATGGTTGATGTTTACTTCAATTCCTATGATCCTTGATTGACAGAATGGCCATGGTATTCCTGATACTCTTCTCAAAGAGGTTAAAGATGTAACTCGCAGATTCTTTGAACTTCCTTATGAAGAAAAGAGAAAGATCAAAATGACTCCAGCTGCCGGATTCAGGTTTGCTTCGTTGCACAGATCCTTGCATTTTTTCTCTGTATATAAGCATCACTTCAGTACTTGCTACATCAAGGTTATCCATTCAATTTATGCTGATACCGGTCTAACTTTTGATGCAGAGGATATCAGAGGATTGGAGAAAATATAACTAAAGGTGTACCTGACATGCATGAAGCTATTGATGTAGGTCTTTCTTGTGTTGCTTAAGATAAAATTAAATATCTTTGTTTCTAGTGTGTTGTTCTTTTCTATTAGATATGTGACAGACAGAACACATACTAGAAACAACTATTTGACTTTGTTTTTGACATTAGGCTCGTCTATTGTTTTATTTTAAAATTGATGTAATGTTCTTTTCCTCTTAAAGTGGCCGCCTACTTCTTAGTTACATGTTCCTAATATAGCTCAGTAGATCAATCTAACATCATTCAAGGTTAGATTCCCTCAGTATTTCATTTTCTTTTCCTGATTGGAGCCTAAAATAGCAGGTGCAATAATTTATTCTGCTTCTTACAGTTCTATCAAGCAATAACTGATCTCTTTAGTTTCCTTTAACAGTGCTATAGGGAAGTGACAAAGGGCATGTATGGAGATCTTGGCAAAGCTATGGAAGGATGCAACCGGTGGTAAGTGGTATTAGTGTTTTTCTATTTAATGTTTGTATTCCTCCACCCCCTCCCTCAATTTTTAGCTGAATATTATGCCCAAGATAACAATTGTATATATTGCTTCTAGTCCTGAATTCCTGCTTAATTAAGAAAATTCACTAAATTAGTTTGATGGCATAGGGATTACTTTTGCATGATTGACACACACTGATATGTGACTCTCATATCCAAGCATCTGACTGATTGCACTTGGAAGTTTTAACACATAGTTTAGAAGTCTTTCTGAAATGACTACTAAGATTATGCTTATGTCTTTCGGTACTAATTTGTGAGTTTTCTTTTTTACTCTCTTTCATTTTGTGGTCCATCGTGCAGGCCAAATAATCTTCCAGAGTTCAAAGTTATTATGGAGGAGTATGTTAGTCTCTGCACAGGCATGATTTCTCCTCCCTTACTTCCCTTTCCCATCATATGAGTTCATGTGGTTAAATTTTTGTTTTCTTATATGGTTCTTTTGGTTAGAGCAGAACTTGCAAGGAAAATTATGCGTGGAATTGCTTTAGCATTAGGTGGATCACCAGATGAATTTGAAGGTCAGAGAGCTGGGGATCCATTTTGGGTAATGCGGCTCATTGGTTACCCAGGTGTATCCACTGTAAATGGAGCGAATGTTCTGAAAAATGACATTGGATGGTAATGAAATCCTAGACCTGGAATTGTCAAATGTTTACCCTTTATTATCACTAGACCTTATATTACTGATTTCTTTTCATTTTTGGTACTTTTTCTTCATGTCTTTTTAATCAAAACAAATCCAGTGGAGCTCACACTGATTATGGTACGTCTTAACCTTTACATTATGTTATGTTTAGAATATCTGTTGACTCTCAATGATCTTAAGATGCTGCTTAACAGGTTTATTGACACTGCTTAACCAGGATGGTGATATAAATGCACTACAGGTATGCATTTTTATATGGTCCTTTCTGTTTAGTAGATATTCATACTCTTCATTTGTTGCATGCAGTTCCAGATTCCCCTTCTATTCTCACTACAATCAATCTTGTACCTATTCTAAACATAAGTTTCGAACTTCCATACATTTTAAATATCTGGGACCGGTTGCTTAGGAGATAATGTATTTTTTATCCCCATTTCCTCAGTGTGATTGTATATTTATAGAATAAAATGAAGCTATTCTGAAGTGGCTGGTTCTTTCAACCCATATTTACTCGCTTAACCCTTTTTCACTTAAGCTTGTGTTTTCTATTTTATCTTTTGATAATCTTTTATGACCTTGATGCCTGAACCCACTTCAAAAGAAAGGGAATCTCAGTCTTCTGCAATGAATTGCCTTGAGGCAATTTAACTGTAGTCCTGTTCTTCTATTATGGCTAGTTGAGATAATTTTCATTAGCACAAAGTACAATTTAGAAAATGTTGTTATGGGTCCAATGCTAATCTTCTATTTTGTAAGGTTCTTTAGGGATATATATTCTTTTTTTAATCTTATTTTTGTGTATTTTCCTCATATTTGATACTCATGTTTTTGTTCCCCCGTGTTTTATACCGTGACATTAAGGTGAGAAACCGGTCTGGCGATTGGATATCAGCACCACCAGTTCCTGGGTCATTTGTGTGCAACATTGGTGACATGCTAAAGGTATCTTACACTTGATCTCTTCATCATAGCAACACTTCATTTGGTTTAGTGGATCACCTGATTAAGTGTGGGAGAGAAAACTGCAGATATACTCCAATGGTTTGTACGAGTCAACTTTGCATCGAGTGATAAATAACTCCCCAAAATATAGAGTCAGCGTAGTATATTTTTACGAGGTTATCCCCTTTTTCGCTTTATGTGCATCCACGTTTTCTCTTGATTGTTTTTTTTTTTTTTTACTTACCATATGCCACTTCGTGCACAGACAAACTTTGATACTGCAGTAGAGCCATTAGATACATGGAAAACAAGGGCAAATGGCAACAAGAAGTTTGAAAGAGCTGTCTATGGAGAGCATCTAGTTAGCAAGGTCCTCACAAATTTCGTTGAGGAGTAACTTTGTGATCATTGTTCTGGGCATCTAGTTAGCAAGTTCCTTGCTTGCATCTATACCTACAAAGTACTGAGAACATTGTAATTATAAGTCCAGCGTTTGTTATCTATCAACGTCTTCATTCTCGAAGTTCCTAACGCTTTCAGTTTTTCAAGACTAAGATTGGGGAATTCACATGCTATATAATATCATACAACATAAGACAACCAAATAAACAACAAACAAATAAAAAGAATAAACAGTCATCAAACAGCAACTTGTGTTATCGGATCTTTGAAGAGGTAAGATACATAAACCAATCAGACTATTAACGTTAAAGACAATCACATAAATTTGTCAGCTCAGAGCAAGCATAAGCGTTTTAACACTGTTAGGTGTACAACACTGCCAATTGGCAATTGCCATAAGAATGAAGTCAAGTACAACATTACAGAGATTAGGAATTTGAACTATATTCTCACTTCTAATATCACTACAAAATTGTATCTAAATAATAATGGGCACTCGTGCTGCCTTTGAGGCGGCACCAGCCCTACCTCACAAGACATTTCATTCAGGTTCTGATTTAACTTTGAACTCCAATTGTTGGTGTGCAGCTGTGTTAATCTGTGCACTTGTTTGCAGTAAGTTCCAACTGAGTATCTTTGAGATAAAGTGGAATTCTTGTACCTGTACCCCTAAGCCGATCCACCATGTCATAAAGAAACTCAAAAGTAAGTTTAGATTGTTTGTTAAGTTCATCCCTTATGTGAGGCTGAAGGCTGAACCAGTCTCCCAAGAGTTTATGAACATGAGAGCGGATCATTCTCCATGGCACAGGGTACTTTTCACAAAGCTTCAAATACTCTACTAGCAGATCTGCCTGGTCAAGTTTTCCATCTACACTGGCTCCTTCGCTTTCAGACGCCCATTCATCAGTTCGAAATCCAGCAAAGAGGGCAGGATTTTCAAGCAGAGTCTCAGCAGAAAGCACCCCTTCAACACCTGTCTCGTCCAAGCAGTCTTTAACATCACCCATATGTCTTATGTTCCCATTTGCGAGGACTGGGATTTTGACTGCATTCTTCACAGCCCTGATGGCTTTCCAATCAGCTCGAAATTTCTTCCCATCCTTCTCATCCCTTGTCCTGCCATGGACAGCTAAAAGCCAACAACCAGCCTCCTCAAGCATCCTAGCATACTTTAACGTGTCCTCCAAATTTGGAAAGAGCCTAATCTTGCATGAAACAGGAACCTGGAGGTTGAGAGCCAATTTTTCCACTAGAGATTTCACAAGAGGAAGGTTATCCATTAAGAAGGCACCATAGTATCCTCGTCTAGCAATGCGCTGAGGACACCTACAACATCACATAAAATAAATCCACCAAAATATTCATTACAACTATCATCCAAAATGGCGACATTAACTATATTACTAGTAACTACTTTCTTAAACAGAGGCAACCAATCCTCAAACATCATGTAACCTGGTTAAGTACTACAAATCTACACTCCCTGTCACTACAGAAATCATTAATCGCTCATTCCCATTTCCTCCCATATAATCCATCAGTACAAGATGTCATGTGGCCCATGGTTGGTGTTAGGGCCCAGCCCAATTAGGAAATATGTAATAGTTAGTTAGTTAGTTAGTTAGTTAGAGGGGATTAGTTAGTAGTAGGCAGCTAGAATAGAGCCTATAAATAAACCCTCCAAAATGTAATTAAGCATGTATATTGAATCATTGAGTTTTGATTGGATTTTCCCGTGTGAAAGGAGAGTGCTCCTTTGGGTACACTTGTGTACATTTCTTTTCCCTATTCTTTCTTTCTCTATTATTTCTCTATTTTTCTGTTACTATTGTTGGGATTTCTTCCTTTCCCAAAGAAAGGTCCCTAAGAGGTGGGCTCCTGGACTTGGTCACGTGCACTCAGGGCTCAGTCACATGACACAAGATCAGACAGTGCGACTCAGCCCCAGGCACCAAGAACTAGGATTCGGCACCTTGACTTGGTCACTCGACCCGTGCTCGGGGGCTACTCAAGGCACATGCGGGCAATCCGTCATCGGGTACAGCTAATAAATAGCTTCAATTTCACACACACAACACATAGTTGCATTTAACAAAATTACCCTTCATTAAAATACCAAAAATATTATCACTTCATTAATGCTCTCTCACTGAATGAAACGTTACTTTTAGTTTTTTTTTTTTTTTTTTTTTTGGGGGGGGGGGGGTTACATAGCCAGAATTTTTTAGCCAAAACTTTTGGCAAAATGAGTTATCATGCTTTTTGACGCTTCCATGAATGAATGGTTCCTACCACTCTATTTCATCCAACAACCACCATTCAATTTTGTCAAAACTTTGGCTACTTTTTTCTCAGTATTCAGCATTACTCTTGATGGAAAGAAAAATATTGGACAACCAGAATTTTGTTTGCCAGACTTCTTGACCAAAGGAGTTGGCATGCTTTATGACGGATGAGTGGTTCCTACCACTAAGGGTAGAAATAGGCCAGGCAAACCATCGGGAGCCTACGACCTAACCTATTCTTAGCCTACATAGACCTGACCAATCTAGCAAACAAGCTAGACTTAGGCTTCTTGACAGGCTTATTAACTATGTAGGCTAAGGCTTCAGCTTTTGAAAAAACTTATTTAGCCTACCAAGCCCGTCTATTTATTTAATACTTATTAACATCATTATGAACTCGTAATATTTACATAATTTACTAATTATATATTAGTATAGTGTAATTTTTTTATATAGAATTAATAATTTTATTAAAAGTTATACCTAGTTTAAAATTAAAAAAAAAAAATTCTTGGCCTATATAAAGTAGTATTGTAATATATGCATTTAAATAGCCTTTTAACCCAAGTCAGACTTTTATGTTTGACTAAAGCCCCATTTTGGTCCCTGATAAAAAAAGTGGGGACACTTTTAGTCCTTAACAAAAATAAAGTACTAAATTAGTCCCTCACAATTACAAACTAGGGACACATTAGTCCTTCTATTTGATTCCGTTAGACAGCTTCTGTTATCTATGTGACGTGTACCGTTAAGTTGCCACTCTGTACCGTTATATGCCACTGTGAAAAATAATTTTTTAAACTAAAAATTGAAACATTAAAACATAGTCGTTTTGCACATGGAGTTTGGTCTGCAACAGAGCCACAAAAACGACGTCTCCTTACACGATTCTTCAACAGAAATCACGATGAGTTTCCCACAAATTAGTAACCAAATCTGTAATTCCAAACTTAATCCCTCTCGTTGTTCTGTTCAAAGGCTACAAATTTTCATATGCTCACAGAGCAATTTCAGTGAAACACTAAAACAAATGCAATATATCAACCTTTCTGTAATATATCACAGAGCAAATTTTCAAATCAACTTTTCTGCAATATATCGTCTCATATGCCAATAACAAGAAACAAGCTTACAAAACTTTTCTCTGAGAAAGACACACTCGTGCGACACAGATGTAGAGGAAGAGAACATTTATTTCATTCACTCAATATTTTTTATTGTTCATAGAAAACTAACGAACAGACCAATGCCTTTTATAGGCTACACTCCATAATAAAATATTATTACAATGTAAGCAAACTTAAAATAGGCTTGATTTAGTTATCTAACACCAACACATAGTTCAACCAATGGTGCTGTTAAAGAGGCAAAACTTGTAACCCTATAACGATGGGAAGGTGCAAGGGTTCCTATTTTCATAAGGAAGAAGAAAGGTGCTTGATGTTTCAATTTTTAGTTTAAAAAATTATGTTCCACGGTGGCATATAACTGTAGAGAGTGGCAACTTAACGGTACACATCAAACAGAGGGAATAACGTGTCTCTAGCTTACAGTTGTGAGGGACTAATTTGGTAATTTATTTTTGTTAGGTACTAAAAGTATCCCCACACTTTTTGTCAAGGATCAAAATGGGCCATTAGTCTTTATGTTTTAATAAACAGACCATACTGAACCTAGGAAAAAGCCTACTAATATGATGAAAAAGGTAACAATACTGGCTCAGCCAACGTATTAACCTAGGTCCGCCCATTTCCACCCCTACCTACCACTTTCTAGCCAATCCTTTTTCTGGCTTAAGAAAACATAATTGGTACATTGTTTGATTTTATGATGCGACCAATCAATTGAAACTAATTTTGTAATGAGACCGGAGTGTATACATAGCACAAATAGCAACCACAAGTCCAACACCTATTGATACGAAGCATATTATGCAAAACAGACATTACCCAAGATTGATATCAACGTAATCGCAATAAGGCTCCACCTTACGTGCTGCTTCCAGCAACAAATCTGGATCGTTGGCACAAAATTGAACAAACAGCGGTCGATCCTCCTGCATTTATACAAAAACGAATAATGATGCACTTGCACAACACCCATACATAAAATGGATTTTTTTTTTTTTTTATTTTTACTTTTTTTTACCTTGCAAGTGGTGAATTCTTCCTTCCTGTATTTTTCGGTTTCCGTGAAAATTCGGGAGTGCAACATCGGGGTATAAGCGGCGTCCGCACCGTACTTGCGGCACAGCATTCGAAACGGTAGCTCCGAATTATCCACCATCGGGGCAACTATGAATCTGGGTCGACCCAACTTGGCCCAATAGGCCCACGCTCGTTCCGCCTGAGATTCTCCGCCCAGGGTCCGGGCCGGAGAAGACAAGCAACAGGGTTGGTCGTCGGGTTGTTCGGGTGGGTTTGAATCCACAGAGATTCGGGTTTGGGCCATGAGGGGATGGGGTATTGCGGAAAAGTAACTGTTGAAATAAAAAGGATAGTGGGGAACAGAGAGGAAGGAGAAGGGTTTGGGTTTCATGAGCGAACGATGGGTTTGGTGAAGTAACCCATCGCCGCTATTGAAGTTTGCAGCTTACTTTGATGCTCGTTTGAGTGACGATGATGCTTGATGAAGGTGGATGCGGATTTGGTTTGGGATATTTCCTTCTGTTAAACGACTTCGTCTCTACTGTTTTGTAAACGGCGTAGCGTTTTACGTTTAAAAAACCACATTTTCCACAAGTTGGATGACAATTGACACCTGCACCTGGAGATTCCCGCACGACAATCGCAAATGGGCCCCGCGCGTGAGGATTTTTCTCTTCAGGAATGGAGATGGGGAAGTAAATCACCTCCAATACACTTGGGGGACGGGCACAAGCTCCCCTCCCAATCGAGTTTCCTATTTCGAAAAAATTATTAAAATACCTTTATAAATTTATGTGTACATAAATATATATTATTTTATTAAATAAATAAAATATGAGTTTAATTATTATATATTATCAGTATAAAATTTTTTATACCGACAACCAATCAGAAATCATGGTGTGTTTGACTTTTAAGGTAGTTGAGATAAGAGTCAAACTCTTTAACTTATGTGGCAATTTCTGATTGGTTGTCTGTGTAAAAAATCTTTACACTGACAGTGTATACCAATTAAATCCATAAAATATTAAAAACATTTCAACCCTTAATTCTTTTCATAAAGATCTTACATGTTGGGCATGACAAGAAGAATTGAACTTGATGTTATAGTCATTGACCCTATCCTAATTTTATTGAATCTTTATTTGTACTATTTAAGGTTGAACTTCTTGCAATGTCCTGGAAAATGCCCTTTAACTTTAAATATTTAACATTTTTAGTGTTTTTATATTTTATTGGATTTTAGCTAATTACCTATTTTTTTGGCGGGATCCGTGGGGAATGAGAACGGGGGAGAAAAACTACATGTGGCGATGAACGAGGACAGGGACGGGGAAAAATGGGGGGCGGGGAGCGGGGGTGTACTCCCCGCCCTGCCCTACCCATTGCTAAAGTTAAGATGAACTTGGATTCCGTGCTTTTAAAAAATTACGCATTCATATACATTCACGCATTACTGCACCTTTGAATCAATTCTAGACTTTTTCAAATACTTTCAATGATTGATCCAATTGTGTATTAATATATGAATGCGTGAATGCGTGCAATTATGACCGCAAGGAATCCATTTTAAGTTAAGATAAGGGTGTTCACGCTCACTTGCATTTGAAAGAATTTACAGAGAGTTTATTTTGATTTATAAGAATAATTTATGATAATAAACTTATAAAATAGTTTATTATCTTTCTACAAGCTCTTTTAAACTTACTTCAATAAGTTTGTCAAAGAAGTTTATGAAAATAAACTCTTCTTAACTTATTCTAAAATAACTTATTGAATAAGTGCTTAATAAAGTTTTTATCGCATCCTCAATCTAACTCACAAAAAATCATAAATCGAGTAGAAAAACAAAAAATCATAATTGACTTTTATCCGACGGTTTTGAATTGATTTTATAGAGAATAAATCAATTTGTTTGAGTTTTCAATTTTATATTTTTAAAATTGAATCAAAATGAATCAAATTGCACATGTCAACTTATATATTCATTATACTCTAAAATTATACACATAGATTTAGTTGTGCTTTTGGTTGTATATCATTCTTGATTAAAGTGTTTGTATTTACTTCATTTGGATAGATTATCTCGAAAATAGATTAATTCATCATATTGCTTTGGTTTCGTTGGTTGAAACATCAAAATAAAACAGTAATACTTTAGACTTTTGGTGAAAATAAAATATCAATAGTTGAGTGACTTTGAAGATAAAAAAAAAAAAAAATCATTTTAATAACTTTATGAATGGTTTGTGTAACCTTATAAATAGTTTAGAGTTTAGACTTTATATGTAATGTTGTTATTTACACTTACATTTCTTTTTATTTCATTGATAAAAAACTTGAACCATCCAAACTGAATCGATTGGTTCGTTTTGATATTGGAACCAACCCAATCCAAACCCAGTCATAGCTAGTTATCAAGTTTGGATTGAATATTTTTTGTCATCAAATAGATCTAAACCAAACCACGAAAGATCTTATAAGCCAATAGAAATATAATTATGCTTAAAATACTATATGTGTTATTTATTTTAAATTTGGTAGTTAATTTTTTTTAAATCGATATTTTTAGATGCAATTATTTTCAACTCAATTCTTGTCAATTTGTTGGGTTATTACACGTCAACCAAGTATCCAATATGACTAACGAAATCCCAAGTGGCTCCATTTTTTCCATGACACACGTCTTATGGGAGTATATGGGCTCAGTCATGTCATCCTCAAAAAAAATTCCTCTGTTTAAACAACAACCAAGTAGGGAGGTCACATTGAGGAACTTCTACTACTTAGAACCAAACCATCATCATTGTCCGGATCCACTCTATCAAGATTTGCCATGATAATGTTGAAACAATTGGAGAACACTTGTCGAACGATTGTATGCCACCGGAAGTTGGAGGGAGAGGGGATGGCTTCATCTATAAATCCGGGTGAAAAACCTTAACCTTTTCCCCCAAGTATTGGTATATTTGTCTTTATTGGTATCCAACGGTTGAGAATAGCATTGTGCAACTTTTGTGATGGTTAATATTACTGCACAAATACATATAATGCATGAATCTGAAATGGATAGTATAAAGTTGAAAGTTATGTGTGAAGAGTTTAGTGTGTTTATTTCTTTGTTTGGTCAATAAAATTCCTTGGTCTCGGTTTGATTGATTTTGCAATGTTAAAAAAGTTGGAATTTGATGGTACATGACTTAGAATGATTTGGTGGTATTTTACTTGAGGTGACTTTGACAATTGATGTATTTGGTGTATAATTGACATATTAGTGTAGCATGGTAATGTTTTTCCTAATTTATACAAGGATGGGAAATAGAATTAGGTATATAGGTCATGAACCATGAAAGTTAGGACCATATAAAACATTGACGCATTTAAACACGGGTCTACGCTGACTAATTCACCTAATCTGCCATCAATCAACATGCTAACCCGCATAAAAAATTAAAATAATAATTTTTATTTTAAGCTCTGCAACCATATCAATTAATACTTTTCATTATAGGTAATTATTATTATTATTATTAATGATAAGGCTTGTAATACTATGATTCAATTATTAATTAGCAATTAAGGATCCTTGGCTTGGTATTGCCTTAAGACTTAGGAGCTTACCAATTGAGGATTACTGCAAAGTTTCACTTTGGTTGCCCCAAGGTTTTTGCTGCTTGGTTGCTCAAAGTAGGAAATTTGAATTTGTGGGATTGCTCAGGAGTGATCCCGTTGGTATTATCTAGGATAATGCTTGCTCCATTGCCTTTTGGATTGGAGGCTTTGTCCACGTAAGTTATCCATTCTTCGTTTTGATGTGAGTTGGAACAGTGGGTAAACTCCATCATGAAATCAGACAAAGTTTAAGCCTTTATATTTTCATGGGGTTCATACTGGATTCTCAACTCAAACAGTAACATGGACATGCTATCATTCTTCCTACGAGTTTTGGCATATGAATTACCTGTTTAATAGGTTGGTTCGTCCTTACAATGACGGGATGACATTGAAGTACTGCCTTAGTCTTCGTACTGAAATGAGCAGTTTGCTAGTATTGGAGTTTGAGTCCCTTCAAAGCTTTGCTCACGAAGTATATAGGCTTTGTCCTTCCTTTTTTTCTCTCACAAGGATTGAATTGACTGTTTCTTCTCCCACAGAGAGATAATGATACAAAGTTTCTCCACCATCTTGCCTGGTCAAAATAGGTAGGGTAGCAAGTTCTAGCTTCTGGTTCTTATAAGCTTCTTTGGACTATGTTGTCTAATTGAAGTCTTTACCTTTCTTTTAAAGCTTGAAGAAAGGTAGAGAGCTTTCTAAGTAGACTTGGAGACAAATTGGGTTATTGCCACTATCCGACCTATAAGCTGTTGAATTTATTTCAAATTTATGGTGCTTTGCATATTGATGACTTTGTGGCATTCATCCAGATTGGCCTCAATGCCTTATTAGTGAGCATGAACCCTAAGAACTACATGGATTAGACCTCAAACCCGCACTTTTCTGGATTCAACCTCATGTCGTACTTTCTTAATTGTGCGAAAACTTCCATTAATCGATTACGTGGTCTCCTGTGGTTGGGGTCGTCAGAATCATATCATCAATATAAACCTCCATCATTCTGCCAACATGGCCTTATGTGAATTCTTAGGTAAGTGGTCCATGCATTTTTTAGGCCAAAGGGCATCACTCTCTTAGAGTAGCTAACCCTTTTAGTGAAGAAAGTCATCTTCCCTTCATCATCTAGATGCATGAGGACTTATTATAACCAAAATTGACATCCAATTAGGTAGGCCTTGTTGAGATTCATGTAACCTACACACGTTTGCCACATCCCTAAAGATTTCTTGACTCAAACCACATTAATTGGAAAGCCTAGTGATCCCTTAACTTTTTTTGTAACAAACTAGTCCCTTGTTTATCAACGTTAACAATATTGGCCTAAGTGTTAATCTCTATTTAACTTTGTTAATCGTGTTCGTTAACTCCACAACTGGACGTATTAAGTGGTTGGTGATCTAGTTGTTGCCATTGAGAGTGTATAAGTTATCTTCCTCCCCCTTAAATGGTTACCTAGAGTTCATGGTTCTCAATCTTCTTTCCTACAATCATGGCTACAAAGCTTGGTTTACATCTACCTTACTCAAACACCGATCTGAAGTCGCTAAAACGACGTCGTTTTGGCCAAGCCACCAAGCTAGCACCATGCCAGCGCCATGTTGGATACTAAATGGACACATAGGACCGTTTGAGGCGGTGTTTACTAATATTTAGGTCAACGCTGTTAATGTTTGTAAACATAAGGGACTTATTTGTCACAAAAAAAAGTTAAGGGACCAAAATGAAAAAAACAATTAAAATAAGGGACCAAAAGAGTAATTTTGCCTAGTTAATACAAGTAAATATATCAACTTGGTCTGTTCCTCCTTGGAAAGACCTTCCAGTTAAAGAGATGGGAGGCTAGGGCAAAAAGTTGTAATGTAAAGATAAAGGGTGGTGGTGATGTTTTAATTTCGAATTTTCGGATAGCATCATCATCCATACAGAAAAATGAAAAAGATAGAAATTTAATTATTGTATTCCAATTACCCACTATTTTAATCTCTTGCATAGAAGTTAAAAAATGTTATCTATATTAGGTTTAATAAATATTTGTGTTGCTGCAAATAGGATAAGCTTTGATTTTAGTCCCTCCAAAAAAATTTCATAGTTTTGGTCCCTAAACTTTTTAAAACTTCGAAATTCGGTCCTGTCGTTAGGATACCTCCGTTAAGTGATGATGTAGCAGCAGAAGGAGTGTCACGTCATCAGTGTCATGTATACAAAATATTAATTTTTAATTCCATACTTTTTTTTAAATACATTTTTTGTCCCTGCAAGGTTGACCAATTTTGATTGAGTAAACTATCATTTTGATCCCTGAAAGTATGAAGCGCTGTCAGTTCAGTCTCTGAAAGCAATTAAATTATGAAAAAGTCCCTCAATGTTAATTTCGTTAGTGAAGTTAGTCCCTGACAGCGACTAACTTGACTAACGAAATTAACATTGAAGGACTAACTTGATTAACAAAATTAACATTGAGGGATTTTTTCATAATTTAACTGCTTTCAGGGACTGAACTGACAACGGCTCATACTTTCAGGGACCAAAATGATGATTTACTCATTTTGGTTTTAGTCTCTCTGAAAAAATATTCTTAGGATTTCGTCTTTGTAATCTCAATTTATTTGTAAATAGTCTATATCTTATGGGATGCGTATCTTCATCTATACTTGTTCAAATTGAGTAAAACCATATTAGAATTAACGCTAATATCCGCATCTAAGTTTGGTAAAATTATTAGAAATTTTAGATGCAAGAATTGTTCCCATTAACAGCTAGGACACCGCTGGATTTCTACAGAATCTGGATGCTAACAACCATAAATTATATCGCATAACTTTCATTATATGTATCCAAATTGAGCGAAACTGTTACAACACCCAATTTTTAAACGTGGCATCGACATGTCATGGCTGACGTGGTGTTATATTTGCCATGTCAGCAATTAATAGAGAAAGGTGACGGTAGGGACTATTTACAAAAAAAATTGAGATTATAGAGACAAAATTCTAAGAATTTTTTTTACAGGGACTAAAACCTAAATTGATGAACTTTGCAGGGTCAAAAAACTAGTTTAAAAAATTGTGAAATTTAAAATTATATTTTTTTACACGTGTCACGAATGACGTGACACTCTGTCGGTCATGTCATCACTTAATAGAGGTACCTTAACGACGTGGACGAATTTCAAAATTTTAAAACGTTTAGTGACCAGAATATAAAAAAAAAAAAAATTCGAGGAACTAAAACCAAAATCTCACCCTATTACCAAGGATCAAAGTATTCTTTAAACTTTTATATTCTTTTATGATCACATCTTTCATTAGTTTTTATATGGCAAAATTAAAATTAAAATATAAAAAAATAATTTAAATATGACTGTAATCAAATAATAAAATTTTTGAGGATATAATATACTAACATTGCTGCAGTCGTGAAAACCAATAATAGTAAGGATGCGTTTGTTTCAAGGATTGAAATTAATTTCCCGAGAATCACATACTCAGGAAAGTTATTACCACGAATGTTATTCCTCTTAATGTGTTTGGTAAGTAATTTAAATTCCTAGAAATGTTTTTATAATTTATTTAATTTAAAAATTTTATTAATACAAACAAATATGATAAAATGAGGTGGGAGTGAGAAATTATAGATAGTTGAGTTTTATTTTCATGGGAATCTACATTCCCACCCTTTAAGATGGGAATAAAAAGTGACCAACTCATATATAAATAACATTCTTGGAAATAAAAAATATCTGAAAATAAATTTTTAAAACTTAAAACAAATATAGGAATGTTACATTCCCTTTCTGATTTTTTTGGAAATAATAATATTATAATACTTGAAACAATCTCCATCTTCAATAATTACGTATAAGCAAATGCCATGACTTGGAATGCGACAAGCTATGAGAAGAAAAACAAGAGAGAAGAATGGTTTTCTATGTGGATGATTGAGGCAGCCACATGCGTATGAATAATGAAAGGTGGGAGGGTCCTGCCTGCATAACAAAGTTGACGTCAAGGTAAAGGCAAAGGCAAAGCAAGCAAACAACAAATTTGCTAACAAGGTAGGACCCTTTCCCTATGCTAGAACTTATCAAATCCACACCCACTCATTTTGACTTTGCCATCGGATTTCCCACAAGGCCCATCCAACTTCTCCCACTCTCTTCAATGACTCTTCTTTTCTCATCCAACCTTTTGCCTAGAAGCCAAAACGGTCCAAGAAAATTTTCATTAAAAACTCTTTTTTCTCATCCTGTCATTTCCTTAATCCAACACCCACCTTCATTCATTCATTCATTTGGCCGTCCCAACTAGAAGCTGCCAACCCCCACTTTCTTTGTCTATCTCTCTTTAGTCAACCATCCTTAACACGACATGTCCGTCCTCTTCTGTCCAATTTTTTGACCAGGTCCCTTTCATTGCTTTTTCTCCCCCTTTACTCTTCAAAATTTCAAAGCAAAAACCCGTTCAACATTGGAAGTCTTTGGGATTTGAAAATTTTCATTTAAAATTGACATACTCAATAATTGAAGAAATATCATGAAAACTTGTTTTTCTCAACTTCCTTAAGCAGTGTCCACACGTATGACCCTATTTTTTTCTCTCCTAAAAAGACACAAAATCAAAATTACTTTTGTTTATGAAATTCATTCAAATTTGATTTTATATCCTTTTCTCTAATAACATAAATGAAACACACACGAGAAAAAGGAAACCATCCAAATTAGTAAATTCGAAACACAACCCATAAAAGTTGAGAGATGATGAGAAGAATCCAAGATAAGCACCAAAGACAAAGCAACCAAGTAGGGGGTAAAAAGAAAAGAATAAAACCCATTTGCTTTTTTTACTTTGAGATTCAAACCCGTTACCAAATCCACCATCTTGACCCCCTTTTTTTCTCCTCCTTTTTAAATTATAATTAACGTTAATGGATTCCTAGTGTCACTTGGAAGAACGAGAAAGATAAAAGGAATCCAATATTGTACAGGGAAATGGAACTCCCACTAATTTCTCAGATTTTAAATCTTTGACTTTGAGTAAAGCTGCAATTCTACAAGCCATCAATTACCCTTTTGAAATGTTGTAACATTGCTTAGTGGCTTGCAGTTCTAGCAAACCTTATGATGATTGGTTAAGACTTTAAGAGGATTCTAGAATGAGATTAGTAGCATCAGCTGCGGAGAGGGTGTGATTGTGCTCTCCTTCATAGGTGACTACCAGCATAGATGGATCATCCAGAGCTCGCTCTACATGTTTGCGCGCTGGACAACCTCTTACACTGCTGCACTTGTAGTAACCCCTGTTATTATTGTTCCCAACATAAACAACTCAGTACCTTAGATTCAATATGGACTAATAAACAGACCATTAATTAAAGGAAACAAATCAGTCACAAATATTGGGTCAATTTCAAATTTTCAAATTGAAGAGTCAAAGAGCCAATTTAAGTTATAGCAATTAGTAGTCTACCAAACAACAAAATTAGCACGTTGCAGCACATATATACCAATAAGGTAAATCTTGTATAGCACCAGATCAAAATCTTAATATACCTTAAAAATAATTTTAGTGACAGCTTTGTGGTCTTTTTTCAACTTACTGACTAAAAAACATTTGATTAATTGTGTCCATACAAGAGTAGGGGAAAAATAAAAATTAAAATAAGATTGGTTATATAAAAAATATAATCGATGTACCTTGGATGAGGGGAACCTTTAATAGGTTTCTGTCCATATTTTCTCCAAGAATAATCATCCGGTGGAATATCAGCCATCTTCAAACTTATAGCTGGTACCCTCACCACCCTCTTCAACTTCATTTTTCTGCTGTTACAGACCAACCCAAAACCATATATGAGATAAGAAAACAAAACATCTCAAAAATAATATTATTGCATTTTTTAAGGTTAATAAAAGGAACAACTTTGAAGAGAAAAGAGATAGACACAAAAAATTGTAAAATAAAAAAAAAATTATCTAAAAAATTTGAGATAAGAGTATTCATTGATTTCACAAACACTTGACCCAATCAAGTACTAGTACCTCTTTTTGGAACAATGACAACGGCTAGAGGAGCTACCACACTTTCCAGAACCCAAGTTATCAGAACTACACTTCCTCTTCAACGAAGACGAAGAAAGCGGGGGCTTCCCTGCTGAAGAAAGATTCGTGATCTGAAAAGCCACCGGCGACGGCGCCGACGACGACGGTTGTTTGGTGTCAGCTTCTCCAGTGAGGGAAGAGATTAACGAAGAAGAATAGGAAGAGAAAGCAATGGTCTTAGACGAGTCCTTTTTCTCAGTGATTCCATTCTTAGGTATCAAAGGGTGTTGTTGTTGTTGTTGGGTTTTGTGAATTTGGTGAAGGGTGGTGGTGGTGGGTGGGATCTGCTGTAACGGGGTGGCATGGAAAATTCTAGAAGGTTCAGAAGAAGGTTGTGTTTGTGTTTGTGGTGGTGGTGGAGGAAGTGGAACCAAAGGGGCTCTTCTAAAACGAGCGTGACCGGTTCTAGTTCGACCTAAAAGAGAAATAACCTTCTTGAACTTGGAAACGGCGACGTCAGCAACGGCTCTGTAGTTGTCTTTATCGATTTCCAAGTTGGAAGGGTTTTGGTTTGGATTTGAAGAAGAAGAAGAAGAAGAAGAGTGGTATTGTTGTTGTTGTTGTTGTTGTTGTTGTGTATGAGAGAGTAACCTGATGAGTTTCTCAACGCTCTCTAAACCAGAAGCAGCTTCTTGAACAGCGTGCTCTTCGGCTTTGGTTGTGAAACTTTCGTTCCTGTAACCACCCATATTCATGAGTTCCACAGCCATAGTTATTGCACAAAGACCATCAAAGAAGAAGAAGAAGAATGAATGAATGAAAAAGAGATAGAGAGAGAAAGGGTTAAAGTGAAATGAAGTGAAGTGAAAGGAGAGAAGGTGTTGACGCTATTATTATAGGGTAGAAGTAGAAGCTAATAGGGAACCTTGGTCAAAACGGTGCCATAGGATTCGGCTCGTTTGGTCCACTAAACTTGTTACCGTCAAATGTTGGTTAGATTGGGAAAATCTAACAGGTATTATGGTCACACTGTGAACCGAGAAAACTGTTTGTTTGCTGTTACTATTTATTTATTATTTATTATATTTATCGAAGATTAATTCCTTTTAAATTAAAGAGATCATAAAAATGAATATAATTAAATGTTGTTAAAGCCGATCCGGATAGCTAATCGAAAAAGGTTTCGATTCAGGTTCAACTCGATAGTCTAACCAAATGATGTACAACATAAATTTTTTTCAAAAATTATAACATATCATACTAATAAAATATTATAATTATCAAAAGTTAAAACAAAAATTTTAAAACTCAACTTAACATCCGTATAATATTATTAAAAATCTTATAACTTTATACCTTTTAATTTTTAAGTTTGTAGGGATCAAGTATCTGAAATAAAGGATTGACCAGCAAATTAAGTTTTTTCTTTTTTGTTTTATTTTTTCATTTTTTAAATTTTGATTTTTTTTCTAGAAAAATGATCAGATCCGATTTCATTGGGTCCAACCGGGGTTTTTTTTTTTTATCGGTTTTGACCGGTTTAAAGCGGTCTGACCATAAAAATGGTTTCGACCTCTGACCAGGACCTGACAAGAACCCGATTCACAGTTCAATCGGTCTGTCCCGTCCAATTTTCATAACCTTGGTATAACTACTCATAACAAAGTCTTTTCCATACATACAATAGAAATCAAATCCCTAACAACATATTTAAAGAACTCAGCTATCTACGAACTATGTTGGGCCTTTTTGATAATTGTTATTACTATCTTTTATTATGTTTTGTTAAGAGTTCTTATTTATTAAAAAAGTAAAATAAAAATTATTAAAGTTTTAAGTACTCACATAATGATTGTTTGTTTTTATTTTTAAAATTTCATTAAGTTGTATTTTAAAGTACATGTTAAAAAAAAATTATTTGTTACCTTATAATTGTAATAAAAATTAAAACTTATTAATTATTAGTACATATTTAAAAAAGTATTAAATATTCTTTAATTTTAATAATATGAATAAGGGGAAATTATATTTACCTGCCTCCAAGTTTCACTTGATTACACTTGTGCTTCTCTTGTTTAAAAAGTTGTACTCACTTTCCTTTTATTGTTTTATTGAAGGTCGGTGTAATTTTGATATTATCTTTCATGAGAGATGAGTGTAATAATAACATAAATCTCTATACAATTTGTGTAATTTTTTACAGAAGAAGGATACTCATTGTAATTAAACCAAACGTGAAAGAAGGTTAATGTAATTTTTCTATGAATAATTATATACATTTTATTACTTTCATGAGTTAATGAGTAATTTTAGGAAATAAATATTATCATGTGTTTTTTTTTTTACACATATGCAGAGGAGAAAGATAGGCTTTAAAGTTATAGAAAAAATTGATTAATATTAATTGAACTTACTAATAATTTTTTGTGTATTTATCTAATTTCTTTGTACGAGAAATGAAAATATATATTTTGTATTAAGAACGAGATTTAATTATAAGAGTAAAGATCTAAATTGGTTCTTGACAAAAATCACGATGATATTTTGGTCCCTGAGAAATGAAAAATACTAATTTGGTTCTCAAAAATATAAAATGCGGGTCAAAATAGTCCTTAAAATTATCCTAAAAAGGATCAATTTGACCCACATTTTATATTTTTGAGGACCAAATTAATATTTTTCATTTCTCAGAGACCAAAATATCATTGTGATTTTTTATCAAAGATCAATTTGTGCCTTTACTCTAAAATACATGATTCTTGTCCAAAAAAAATTTAATATACAGTTGATATAAACATTTTTTAATATCAATTAAATATATATTGCTATAACATTAAAAGTCACAAGAATAAACGTGTGTTTGGCTTACATCCACACTATAACAAAAATAAAGTCATTAAATTAGCAAATTTTTTAAGAATCTTGCTAATCAATGTCCTAAGGACACTGATTAAGGAACCTATAAAAAGTAAATTTTCATTAAAAATATAAGTATCTAATATCTTAAAATATTAAATATATCACTTTCGAATAAAATTTATCTTCTTTTAGTCATTAAACAATGCTTTTAGGTGGTTTTTTGTTCATAGAATGTTTTATTCTCGGACAAACTATATTCTTGAGAATCTCATTCCCAGGAATATTTCTTTTCCACCTTCGTATATGTGAATAGAGTTTATAATTATCATTCACTAATTTTATTCTCAGACTCCTTTTATAATTGAGAATAAATTTTTAAAACTTATTCCAAATATAAGGAATTTTATTTCGATGCCAATATTCTCAGAAATGTTTTTTAAAACTTATATCGAATCCTACCTTCCAATACTGATTATCATTTTCCATTTTTTAATTTTTTATTTTTTTTGGGTGGATGACGTTGACTTTTTCTGAGCTTTTGGGACCCACGAGGTTATAAACTTATAATTGATCTGACGTGTTGTAGGCGTGTGATGCATGCCAATGGCCGGAAAAGGCAAAGAGATAGGCTGGTTTTTCCAGCACAGCATATGCATCTGCTTAAGTTGACTTTGATTGAAACCGCACGAGAATCGAGGAACCCTATTGCTTCTTTTCTCCGTGTTTTTCCCGTGTCTTCTTACCACGTCAATTTCCTTTTAGATTTAATTCTAATATACTCATATCTTTTTTTTTAACCATGTAATATACTCATATCTAATTTTTTTTGACAAGTACTCATATCTAATTATACATTAATACATCATGAATAATAACCAAATATTAACTAGTATGCTTGATTTTGTCAAAAAAAAACTAGTATGCTTGCTTCAAAAAAAAAAAAAACTAGTATGCTATTGCTTAATGAATTAAAAGAGGTAAATTTTTAGTATGAATTAATATATTCAATACATTAAAAATTAATAAATTCAGTTTTCAATAAAAAAAAAAAACTTATCTTTTATGTATTTAGCAAGACTCTTAAAAATATTTAACTATTGTATTAATTTTCCCAAAAGTCATATATATAATTTATGTGTGATTGTTTTATGAAGTAGAAATTTTTAATTAATTGATATGTATTGTTAGTGTAAAAATTTTTTACACTGTTAATTAATTATGAATTATGCTTACTTTCAAAGATGTTAACACAAATTAAAATTGAATTTGGACCTCAAAAGTCAAGGTGCATTTGGGAATCTTTTGTAAAACCGAGTTTTGATTTTAAGTGACTTTGCAAATTTGGTTTTGATTAAATATGAATTTCTAGTAAGTGATTTATATTTAAATACTTTATTGTTAAAAATGAATTTGATAAAAATGCTTATTATTTGGATAGTGTTAATCAAAATGAATTTTAAATATATAATTAACAAATTGGTGATATGAACGTTGATAAAGGAGGAAATATCAATCAATTTTTTAAGGTTACTATAATAAAAATAGTAGTTAGAAAATCAAACTAAATTTTAATAAATGGAGAAGTGAATTTTTTAGTTCTTTTTCAATTGAGGTTGACAAAATGGGTAACCAAATATGTTCAAAAGACTTGAAACCAATTTTTGAGGTCATTCAAACGGTTTGTCAAACACACAGATCTACCAAATCCCAAGTTTTGAACAAGGAAATGAAAGGGGAAGAAGCAGCTTTTCAAGTCACTAGAAACTCCAAAGCTTTGGCATATAAATTATACCCACTTGATATTGTTGGGTTATGGAAGTGCAACTCTGAGCAAAGGTTGTATTGAGCATAATTTGGTGGTGTGATCATATAAGGTCCCATTTTTTAGGGACACCAAATTTTTTTTTTACTTAGTATATATGTATATATTAAAATAAAAAATTTATGTAGTTACAAATTTTATATTTGAAACTTGAGGGTCCAATTTTTTTTTAAAATTTAGGGTCCAATCCTTTTATTATTTATTTTAATAAAAAAATTAAAAAAGGGAAATTAATTGTCACATAAAAGACTCGCCATTTTTTTCTCACTCATGTATCGCTATCCATTTTTCCCTCACTTGCTTTAACAATTTTTAATTAAAAAAAAGTCAAAAGACTCACTCTCCCTCACTCAGTGACTCATGTCTGTGTCTCTCTCTCTCTGTCTGACGCTCAAACCTCAGAACTCAGTCGGTCAGTCCTAGTGCCTCTTGTATCTTTATTGGCAGTGGTGCATTGCTTCATTTACAATCAAACGTTGAGCCTGTTGAGGAGTCTTTTATATTTAACTATTTTTTATATATTATAGATCAAACAATTGGCTCACTTAATAGAAGACTTGAGCAATATAGCAGATATGAAGAGATTTTTGGGTTTTCGTTTAGTATTAAAAGGCTTAGGTCATTCTCTGATAAAGACTTGAAATTATGTTGCAAAAATCTTGAAACTTACCTAAAACATAGTGATTCTTATAATCTTGATAATGAAATTCTATCTGAAGAACTATAAGTCATTAAAGGTTTTAACAGTTGAATCAAAATCAAGCTTTAATGATATTGAGTTCCTTGAAGATATTTAATTGTTTTCCTAATGTATGCATAACTTGTAGAATATTATTCATTATTCATGCAAGGAGGACAATATTCAAACATTAATAGGTCGTCAATTTCTTTCTTCGGTCCTTGTGATTCGTTTGCTATCAGTGGATGATACTGCTGATCAGCTAGTGCAGGGATGTTGTTGTAACATGTTCAGGTTGATAGATATAAGTATATTTATTTTTGCTAATTTTATTGTAGTTTACTATTGTAATATTTTCCTTTTCTTCCATAATATTTTGTTTTACTTGAGGTTATATTAAAATAATTAATGGCTAGTTTTTTGCACCTCTTTTATACACTTTTGATAATCAATATATAT
Source organism: Ammopiptanthus mongolicus (assembly GCA_039655645.1). NCBI lineage: Eukaryota > Viridiplantae > Streptophyta > Magnoliopsida > Fabales > Fabaceae > Ammopiptanthus > Ammopiptanthus mongolicus. The sequence goes on along the minus strand of CM077343.1, from coordinate 13,070,852 downwards.
ATTCGGCTTATCAAAAAATAGAACACTAATTTTTTAGTTTATACAAGATATCCAAAATCTTAAGAACAACCCTCACTCAGAGGACCTAATCTCCGATGAGCCTTCATCCTAACCCTCAAGCCAAACATGCAAACACCGTTCCCAATTTGACAATGTTTTCAGATATTCTGATATTGGCAGAATAGGTATGGTTTTGTCTTTTAAAGATACACCGGGTGCTTGGGCTCACTTATGGATTCTGACATAAGCATGGTGGGGAAGATTTCACTATAAAGTGGAAGGGTAAGTAGAAAAAATAATGATAAGATAATAAAGTAAAATTGGTGTTTAATCTATTAATTAGCTAACTTGAAAATGGACACTTAAGTGCATATTTGGTTCATATTTTTTTAAACATAAACGTGAAAATAATATGATAATTATTTTGAAAGCTATTTAAAAGAAATTTTATCCTAACATAATTTTAAATGTGATTTTACCTTTGTAAAATATAAACAAAAAGAGGCTCTAACACTATTAGATATCAAAAGAACGGAAGTATGTTAGAAAATTTGAAGTTTAAAGGATTAAATTGATGAAATGTACTTTTAAGGAATTAAATTGATGAAGAGTATACTTCTAAAAAACTAAAATACGGTTTTATTAAAAAAAATTAACACAGCCCAACGTAATTAAGATTTATCGATTTATGTCTTACTTTTACTTCCACCTCAACCAACCAAAAATCACTATTAAATTGCACCAAGTGGTGAACCATTGTGTTTTTTTAATTTTATTGGATATCAAAATTCTTTGATTTTACGTTTTATTAAATAAAAAAATTGTGTCCAGAATTTATTTTATTAATAAATTTTTAATGAAATAAGAAAAAATTATTATGGTGATCAATGAGTTTTTTATTTAAATTTTATACCGAAAAGAAATAATCTCAAACTTTAACTAAAAAAGATATCAAATTTTAAAATGATGAGTAAATATTCAATTTGGTCTCTGAAATTGTAGGGTCGTATCAACTTAGTCCCTCACATTATCAATATTCCAAAATGATCCCTGGAATTGCAGAAAGTTAATCAGATTCGTCCCTCTCTTGATATTTGCATGGACTATAATGACGTTAAGTTGGTAATGTCAGTAATGCATTTGAAACTAAATGAATAATGGCAGGGATGTATTTGCTACATTTTGTAATTCCAAGGATCATTTTGGAATATTGATAATGTGAGGGGTTAAGTTGATATAACTCTATAATTTCAGGGACCAAATTGGGTATTTACTCTTAAAAGGATTCTTATGCAGGGTGAAGGACCTATTTGGGTGCTTCGCCGGTAAGGCATCATTTTTAACCATTAGATATATTATTAAAATATTTTACGGTTCAGGTTTCAGACTTAAAAAAATGATGCTGCAACTTGTAATAGCGGTAAAAAACAACAAATTACAATATTATTCCTATCCCCTCACCCTCATCTCATCCACCTCCATTCACCGAAAAATGACCACTTTGTCGGTTTGATCTTTGTTTGACCAACGTCCATTAGGGCGAAGGATTAAGAGCCACGAGCAAGTTCTTTCCACCAGGCAAGTAAGACACATTGGGTGACTTAACCGAAGTCGCTGTGACTTCCCTCGAAGCCTCAATCCTCCTTAGCTCAATCAACCCCATTCCGATTGCCGCGGTCGCATCAGAAATCATCTTAGGAGCCTCACTTTCTCCCTCAACCCTAATAATAGCAGCCCTTCTCTCCTGCTCCACCTTTAGCACCACGAACTTAGATCTCTCACCTTCTTGTTGCGCCACCTGCTTCTGCTCTACGACACGTGAGAATTCCGCGCCCTAGGACAAGTGCTTGATTGCGACGTCATTGAGAAGTATGTTGAAATCCTTGGCGCGACGAATCAAGCTTTCGCGGAGGAGAACATGGACTTGAGGACGCTCGGTGAGGAGTTGATCGACGTTGAATTGAGCCACGACGGCTTTGAGAACCTCGTTCGTGATTGAAGAGAGGACCTTCTCGTCGTACTTAAGGGTGAGGTTTTGGACGATGATGGGGAGGCGGTTGGTGTCAGGTCAGGAAAGGACGAGAGGGGTTAGGTTAATCATCTAAGGTCTTTTGTGCCGAAGATTGAAGAGAAGGTGTGAGGGCGAGTTCGGATGTCGAAGATGTAGGGTTTTTGGACCCATGGAAGTAGGAAATGGGTTCCTTCGCTGACTGTGTCGTCGAGAATGTCACGAAAACAGTCAAAGAGGAAGGTGCGCTAACCGTCGTCGACCGTGTAGAGGGTGGAGTTGAGGATTGCAATGGAGATGCCGAGGCTGAAGGCGACGCAAACGATGTTGGTGAGGAAGGACATGACTGCCTGTGGTGAGGATGGCTTGAGGGGAGGAGAGGTGAGGACGACAACACGGTGGTAGCATGCTCACGTCTAACCGTTGGTGGTGGATGAAAGGTGGAGGGATGACGATGGGGTGGTGGTAGCTGATTGGGAGGGATAAAGGGTGGGGGTAAGAAGGTAATTTAAAATTTTAAAAATTAAAAATAATAATTATTTAATCTATAATAATAAATCAATAATACCACTTGATTGATTACTTCATCCTGGAATCCGCCAAGACACATGAGTGACTGCGTAATGTAAGACAAGGCTGGCAAAGTCAAAAGACGGAAAGCTTGACATTTTGCTTCCTTGCTTATGTGATGAAGATGAGATCAAGAAGCGCAGAAGAAACGTGAGTTTGCTGTCTTCCGATGTTCATCACGCACCAACGTCTTTACTTTCTAATTTCTATTTCATGTTAACTCAAATTAATCCCAGGTAAAAGTGATTTTTCACCACAGCTGATAAGTGGATTTCTGTTTCTACTTTCTACACACCAAAAATAGGAAAACACTCCTACATTGAAATTTGGATTTAATTGGTATACACCATCAGTATAAAGATTTTTTACACAAACAATCAATCAAAAATTGTCATATAAGCTAAAGTATTTGACTTTTATTCTAACTGCCTTAAAAGTCAGACACACCATGATTTCTGATTGATTGTCAGTGTAAAAAAAATTTATACTGACAATGCATAACAATTAAACTCTTGAAATTTATATATAATATTATATTATTCACACATATTTATATACAATATTTTTATTTAGTTTAATATACTTAGTTTAAAACCTCAAATAAGTTTGATAGTTAGTCAACTAAAATGTTAAAATAGTTGTATACTTTAAAATGCAGTGACTTTTTATATCTAATGAAAACTATTTTTAGGTACTAACTTATTATTAATACTTAAATTGTCGACTTATATTAACATGTGGTTGATCCGAGTATTAAGAGATTCGGACAACTTAAGTAAGTTGACAGTTATTAGAATCTTAACTCTTACGTATAGAGAAAACCTGGTTGGGAGGAAAAAATCAATATTATGTACCTTATAAGTTCCCCGACGGTGATTAATCACCACCTAACGGTGGTGGATATCCCGTACCTATAACATGTTTATAAAAAAAATTGTCTACTCATACTTCTTATTAATATTAACTAATTCTAATTATAATATTTTATCTTATAAAATTTAATATTGATTAATGAATAGTATAAATAGACGATTGACGGTGTCGATCAATAACTCCATTCCTCATTCAACTATAATGAAATTGTGGGTAATTGATCAAACTAACCCACTTTTAGAAATTATTTATTAATATAACCTTGTTTTGAAACTATTTATCAAACTAACCCACTTTTTGCCAATCTGGCATTTTTTATTATTTTTTCCTGACACCAAAGATTCTACCTTGACTAGCGTTTTTGGAAAATTGTGTCACGTTATACAATCTGACTCGCTGTAAGAAAATTTAAAAATTTTACGTGGCCGACGATAAACACCGACACTAGAGGGTGTCACCCGTCTGAATGAAGATCTTTATCAGATCAGACGGGTGATTCACCGGTCTGATGACTATCAGACGGATGACGAAATGTTCACCCGTCTGGTACATTTCTTCACCCATTTGAAGCTGAAGATCTTCACCCTCAGACGGGTGAAGAAATGTATCAGACGGGTGAACATTTCTTCACCCGTCTAATAGTCATCAGATGAGTGAAGATCTTCAGCTTCAGACAAGGCCGACGCTAAACGTAAAATTTTTAAATTTTCTTACAGCGAGCCAAATTGTGCCACATGGCACAATCTGATAAAAACGCTACTGAGAGAAGCGTTTTCAGAAAACGCTAGTCGAAGTAACGTTTTTCAGTGTCAGAAAAAAAAAATGCCACGTGACTAAAAGTGAGTTAGTTTGGTAAATAGTTTCAAAACAAAACTATATTAATAAATAGTTTCTAAAAGTGGATCAGTTTGATCAATTACCCATGAAATTGTTATCAGACTCTTTTTAAAGTAGCACTTTCATAGTTTTACATAATGTTTGATGGAGGAAATGGGGGGGGGGATTTTTATAAAACTTTTTTGTTAGATACAAGTTTTTGGAGAGGGAATGAAAATGAGTAAAATCTTTCATCCAATATTGGTTTTCCTCCAATACTGATTGGCTCGGTGCGGATCGAATCGAACCCGAAAAATATTTTAATATTTATTATTATTATTATTATTATTATTATTATTATATATATATATATACATATATAATTAACATACGCTAAGGGCATTTTTCCCGTCCAAAGTGAGGTTAAAAATATCATTTTACTTAACAATTTATAATAGTAAATGTAATTGCTTTTTTTCCCCGATCTTTAAGTACCCGTCCACATTCGACATTCCCAACTTAGATAACTATTGCTATTTGCATTTTTTTAATTTTTAAATTATGCCATTGGTGTTTGCATTTTTTTTTTTTTTCTATATTAGCTTTCTTTTGATATTTGCTATTAGTGGGTTGTGATACCAGTTCCCCGACTTTTACTTAGCAATTAGTATGATACCCGTGCATTTGTACAGGTCACATAGGTTTTTATACATATTCATAAACAGCCTGTGTATATATTAAATTCATTTATCTAGTCCATTGCTATTAGAAGAAACTTGCAAATAGACCCATATTATGACTCAAAGAAACAATTGGTTTTCCAGGATAAAATGAAGTTGGACCGTCCATCTAGTAAAATACTCATGCTGCTGCACGGGTTATGTTGAGATCAAAGAGAAAAAAATGGTTTTTCAAAACAGGAAACTTATAATCCAAGAGCATTATAATATAGCACATTTAGTGAAAGTTTCATCTGTTGGCCAAAGTTTTTGTGCAGCAAAAGTTGTCTTCATGGCCAACACATCAAGTGCCCTGAGTAATAAAAGTATAAAATGAAACATTTGTGAACATATGAAAGTAATGAAATCACACATTTATATTAGTTTAGGAATAGAAGTTGTCTTTCACTTCACAATAATCAAAGAAATCTTAAACAGTACGGATGTGAAAACCATGAAGCCCTTTTAATAGGATTAGATAAAATAATATAATTGCCTAAACAAATATGAGTGAGTAGAGTAAACCTCGTGTTATTAATTTTTTCATGTTATTATTTAATTTTACATCATTTTTTATTAGTTCCATCTATGATTACATACAAAACAACATAAGCAATCCTACTCATATAAAAATATGAAACAGGGAAATAAAATATTTCTTATTGATTAAAAATGCATGCTTGCTTATACATTCAATCTCTATAATTTGCACTATCATTAAAAGCTCAGCACCTATCTCCAATTAACCTGAAAAAGAATAAATTGTGCAGTGATTTGCAAAAATCCCCATTTCTAAATTATTGTAAAGCTCAAATATACGAATGTCTACTGCAATAAAAAATCAACTAAGCATGGTTTGACATTAGTGCTATATGCTAAAGCTTGGTCATTAGTGTTGCTGAAGAAGAAATTAATCAACAGAAAAGCAAAAAAAAGAAGTCAAATCATAAAATATAAATAACCCCTTTACTTTCAAGAAGAATGCCATGATTTAAGAAATAAATTAACGTTTCTTGGTGATAGCCAAATTCTTATCCAACTATAGTGCATGGGAGAATTCTATTTTAGAGTCTCCCCTCTTATCAACTTGGAACGCATGGATACTCCGCTACACCATCTTTCCATAAATTTTATTATTGAGCTAGCATTAAAAACCATAAAACATGAAAATCAAACATGCCGACAATCAAACAGCCAACAACAAAATGATCTTTCATTGGAACATTACCAACAATAAAAGTTTTATTTATATTACCTATCCTCTAAAAAGCAGCATCATTAACACATATAAATTGATAGTTTCAAGTTAGTTTGGTGGCATCAAGCAGAATATGCTGGATGGATAGCCATCTAAGACACACACATTCAGGTCATTAAAAGTAAACTCTCTCAGTTAAACCCAAGTATGTGATAGCCCGACAAAGATCTCCTTGAGAAATAGAACTCAAGGTTGAAAAAGCCTATGAAAGCAAAAGCAAATTCTAAATCCAGAAATGTGCAAATGGCTTATAGAGAAAGAATAACAAAAATGTGCAAATGGCTTCCCATGCTTTAATGCTTAGAATCACAACAACCCTTTCATTGTCCCTTTCTCTTTATTTATGACATGGAAAGAGTAGTTAACAAATCCAGAATCTAAAGTGCTAAGCTTAAAATAAGGATAGATATAGTTTTACATTTTCAGTAATGGTATGTTTGATACAGTTATACATATTCAAACCATAGTATATTTTAGGAAATTCCAGCAACTAAGGTAGCAGCACCTGGTTTGAAGTTTGCAACCTTTAATTTATTCCTTTAGAACTATATCTAACATAATTAGCTATAAATGGATAAATTAATGGTTAGAAACTTCAAAATTTGTTTGTCATAAGGCATTATTTGAAACTATGACATACTATATTTTTTTCAGCGATGCCGTTTTTTTTGCATCTTTAGCCAATTAAGATATTCACAAGATCACCTTACATACATAATACTATTTTAGTGTTCTGTGTAAAAACTTCACACGCATCAATTTCAAAGGCTTTCTTTCATTTTAAGCTAGAAGCTCATAAATTATTAGCACCCTCTGCATCACACGCGTTGTCTCAAACTGTTCACCAGAGAATTCAAGTGAGATAGCTGCAACGAAAAATAGCAAAAAAGCACAAACTTTCAAAACACTGGAATGCATAACACCCGCATAAACACAAAGATCACAGCTTTGCAGCTCACGTGCAAGAAAAACCTAGACATAACCAAAACCTAGACATTCAAAACAAAAACTAAACATAATCAAAACAAAAACCAAAACATCCAAAACCAACCAAAATCAAAACCAAACAGAGAAAGAGTGGGTGAGAGAGAGAGAGAGAACGCACCAGTGAGGGAGAGAGATGTAGAAGTTGCGGGCAGTGAGAAATGGTTAAGGACTAACGAAGAGAGATGAAAGTCTTGAATTTTGCAAGTGATAGACATTAGACAGATGAAAGTTGAAACTGAGAGCGAGAAAAACGAAAAACGTGTGATATAATATAATAAACAAAATGAAAAGTTCTTGTGAGTTATTATGAAAAAAAAAAAAGTGTTTGTGAGTTATTTGAAGCTGTAGCATGAATAACTCAAATTCCATTTGAGTTCAGTGATTTTCTTAAGGAAAGACCACTCCCTAGGTCAAAAAACTATAATAGTGAATGCTTTATGAAGTCATACTCCCACAATTCAATATTAAGTAAAATGTCTGGATGTTAAATTAATCTTCCAAGAATTATCACTTTCAATTAATTGAGTGACCAAACCAAAAAAATAATCAAGGAGTATCAGCTTTAGAATTAAAATTTGGATTATCTCTGCTCCTCATGCTTTGCTTAAAGTTCTCTTAGTTCAACCATAACTGCCTAATTTAGTATCTTTGCAAATGTATCATGACTAATAGGGGATTTCTATTTTCACTGATTGCCCTTAAACAACCTTTCCTAAAGTTGGTGATGTTCGAATTGGTCCAAGATAGACAGCTATAATTTCTATCAAATAGGAATATCAGCTTTTTCTAGACCGTACAAATTGATCATTTTAGCTATCAAGTTAAAATATGAATATCATCTATAATTTATATCAAATACAAATATCAGCTACAATTTCCAAATTTTTTTATTGATTTTTTCTTCCCTGTAATAAAGAGAAAGCGCATTAAATCAACTTGAGTTGAACTAAGTAAACACTGGGCTAAACTTGCAAGTGAGTCAGCAGTCCACTTGCAACAGCAGGAAAAAGGAATGGGTAGATGCTGCAATGCATAGAACTGATTTTTCTAAGGACCCACTACTGTAGAGCCTGGTCCATTTCAGAAGGTTAAATGCAAATTGCAACTCAACTGTAGCCATGCAGAAACTACAAAGTGATACAAAAGCTATAAAAATATTATATGAAAGATGCCATAATACTGCTTAAATCAGCATGAGTCACACAAATTAAATATCACAATTTAAGAATTAAGGTAGCTAAGGAAATTAGTCAAAAATTTGAAGGAACATATACTTTGCTTCAAAGCACCAAAAATTAAAATATTCTTTCCCTTCTAAGCTCACCCCCCCCCCCCCCCACACCCCCCAATAGGATCTTTCTGACTCAATGCATAACCCAACCCAACACATACACCTGCTTCAGCAATGATATAAGCAATCTAATGTGAGCCAAGAATTCACTCTGGTAAATCACCCAAAACACAACATCAGCAAAAAGACAACAAATTCAATATCCAAGAGAAATCGATACATTGTCACATGGCACTATGAGAATAATACACTGGCACATACCAATTGAGTTATAGACCTAATAACACAGGACTTCATAATACTTTCCCGAAAGTTCAGATGCAATGCAATGATCAGCCCTAATACATATTCTGTATGCAAAATCAATATTTAGATTCTAAAAAAATAATCCCAAAAAAATGCAATTGAAGGAGTGATTGGGACTTGGGAGAATTACTTAAAGTTGATGCACATGTAAGAACAAAAGTATCACAGTGCTCAACCCCATCATTCTCAAGTTCTTTAATTGCATCAAACGCTTGAGTGACTGGAAGAACTACTTCCTCTGTAAAAGCCTTCCAACACTTTAATGATATAAATAGTTAAAAAAAAATATGGTAGAGATACATAATGGAATGATACCAGAGAGTAAAAAATAGTTGAAAAACTGCTTCCTCTTCAACTCATTTTGCTATCAGATCATCAATAAAAATAGTTAAAAAAATATGGGTTGTCATATTAAGTATACTTACCAAGCTTCATCGAGTAGAGCAATAATACCATCAGGTTTCTGAAAGGTTAACAGTAGAGATATAATACCAAGCTTCAATATCCTCTTTTTATTATTCTTCTTGCTCCATTTTGAAACAGAAAAAGGTTAATGGTAGAGATATAAAATAGAGCAAACACAAATGTTTCTTATGCTTCTAATAAGATAAGTGATGGCAATGGTGTTTTAGCTCCATAAAGAAAACAAAATAGAGATCTTTGGCAGCAACAATTGTAGACAATATCAAACATGAGCTCAAAATATAGATAGTAACACCTACGATATTTAAATTTCAAGTGCTAATTAATACACAAAACTAATAGAGCCACAATAGAAGTTTTTAAGCTAATAGAAAAAAGCAAGAAATTAAAAAAGAAAAAAAAAAGTAGTAGCAATCCAGAATATAGTTAGAGAATAAACATCACATTCATATCTACCACTACTAATCACTCTCTTTCTCCACACATGTCACTATTGAGGAGAAAAAATCACATACCGTCAAAGTCAATACAAAATGTATACCTTTCAAGGGTGCTTACAGCAAGGGTTTTTCTTTAGAAGCACACACATGTAAAACACTAATCAAAGAAGAATATCTTACCAATCTGAATATACACAAACAAAAGGAGCACCAACCATCATTTCTCCAAGCAGCACCAGCGAGTAGTGACTTAAATGTTTAAACCCTGCTTAGTATGCCAAAAAACAAAGGAAAACCCATTTAGAAAAATAAATATAAGTACAAAGCAAATGGAATAGAAAAAACTCATCAATAAAAGCTACCCATTGACAGAAGTGTCAAGAATCAACAAAAGGAAAAAGTAAACTATCCATCGAAGACAATAGGGTAATTGAAACCACTTCCAAACTAATAAATTCACAATTGTAAAATGCAATTAAAAAAATACTACAACTCAAATAATCAATTAGCTATACTCAAAATATAAATCATCTTTCATCAATATGCCAAACAAAATCGCACCTTATGTATGTTAGAAACTCACTATTTGGCCTTCATCTTTGAATATTTCCAACCACAACATACTACTCAAAAGTGAAACCTCTCTCCAATGGACCCTAAGAGAAAGCAATGAACATTGAAGCTAAGCCCGTAGATACATGCCAATCATATGGTGAAGATAGAAGACTGAGATTCTCCATGCCAATTTTAGGGGACCCCAATTCACCGTTAACAACAACAATAATAATGCAAATGCATAAAGGGGGAAAAGTCCCAACAAAGCTCGAAACCAATATTTTTACATCCTACAACTCATGATTCAGCAAAGACCCAAATTAACAAAGCCTACATCAGAATGAAGATGAGAGAAGTCACCAAAGAGAAGAAAGCTTTTCTCTGATTCTCGTAAAAAGTTAAATTAGTAGTTAGAGAAAAGGGGATGGTGCTATGAAGAAAAGGTGGATTCTAGTATGAGGTACCTTGAAAAGTGGTACACCAGTGAAGCACTATTTTTAGCCGTCCGATTTAATGTTTTAATAATCAACGAAGGAGATTAAGTTGTCCAAAATATAAAAGGTAACCGAGAAATGGTTCTACAGGTTTGGCTACAAATTGCTGAATAGTTCAAATCTTCATTGCAGAGGTACCCTTTTCATTTTATCTCCAGACAAGGTCTCTCTTTTTACGTTTTGGAGACGATGGCAGAGCACCACCATGGTGGATTTCCGGCAAACGATTGTTTCGTTTTAGGAGACGAAGTCGGAACAAGACCAGCACCACCACGGATCGACCATCGCCCAAATATTGTGTATCGTCGTCTGTGGCGTGTCGGTTAGTTTGAAATGTCTTTATTTTCTATTTAAATTTCAACAAACCAATCGACCCAGTTGGAATTCGTTGGGGGTGAAAGTTAGGGTTTCGCAGATATATTTATTTATTAAAAAATTCGATTTTTCCGTTATAATTTTATTAATAGGAGGCAGATATGTCATTGTATATGGCCTTCAAGCACGAGATGCGGTCGCTCGAGTATATCTGTTTCATGATATTGCGTGGCATGACATTGAGTTCATCCCTCTTAGTTATTTACACACTTGGTCATCCAGATGAAAAGTTAGAAGTTGCTGTGCAACATAAAAATGGGACCTCGAATTTACTGGCATGTTGTGGATAGTTAACTTGCAGTAATGCACTCTTCTTCATCGACCCCTGGTTGCACCGGTCAGAAGGTGTTGACATCAACCATTTATTGTTTTGAGGCGTAAGGAACTGGTTTTCCTTATTCTCTATTCCTCGAGTGGATGTAGTTAAGAATATTGAGGCCAATTGATTGTTATGTTTTTTCATTTTAATATCATTTATTTGTATGTCGTTTGGATTTTAAGATTAGACTACTGAAATACAAAATTGAATGTTGGTTTATTTTCCAGTGTATTTCTTTGGAACCTCTATGGATTCTACAATTGTGTGACAATTTGCTAAATGGAACCTATTTGAGAAAATTGCATGGTGAAAAAATTTGGTTATGGGAAACCTTGATGATAGTGGACTGATACAGTAATGCTTGTGTTGACTAGATCTTGTTTGTAGGTCACGGTATAACATGAGAAAGGGGCATGAACTCAATTTAGTTTCATCTCATTCATTCAAGTCTCTTCAGTTTAGTTTTGTAGCATAATTGGAATTTGTTATACCCTCACTTTGTGTATCAGGCCTAAAACATGTCAGGAAGTTTACATAACTGTTACCATTTGGATCAATGTAGGCTTCCTTCCTACTCAATGGATGGTAGTTTGTAACCCAGCCCCTGTTTGTTATTCAATTTGTAGGACCATGCGGGTATATGCAGTGAATGGGAGGTGGGAGGCAGATTGTAATTATTCTGGGTTTCATTACCTCCTATGGTAGTGTTAACTTAAATTTGTCCACGTTTGAGAAAACTACGACTAATTAAACAACATCCGACGTTAAGTGCAGCGGCCCAATGGTGCGTCTATTTATACATAAAGGTTGGAAATTGAAACTAAAATCATCTACCAGATTGGAGTGCTAGAAGTTAATTATGTCTACAAAATAGGAAATGAAATATTCACATGATATTTTATATTTTATAATTATGTAATGAATTATGAATTTAGGTAAATTTAGGTAATGTAATATTATTATAAAATTTTATGAGCAAGTAACGTCATAGATGTTATTATGAATGATTTGTATTTGTATTATAAAATGGTAAAATGGTTATAGGCAATGGGATCATGCCATTATGGGATGCTGACGATTGGACATCGAAGCATTATTTTATTACGCATTTGAGGAATATTAATGAATGTGGTCTCTACCCATTTGTGGATGTTTGCAATTCCTAATGAAGATGATATAAGCATCAATAACTGGATCCGGCTAAAAAAATATTTCAAGTTATTACCCATTTGGGATGTTTGCAATTCCTTATGAAGATGATATAAGCACCAATAATTGGATCCGGCTAAAAAAATATTTCAAGTTATTACCCATTTGGGATGTTTGTAATTCCTTATGAAGATGATATAAGCATCAATAACATTCATTTTCATCATTTCTACCACATGTGCAAATTACAACACCTGTAGATGGTCATGTTAAAAATATCAGCAAATAAAACCAAGAAGAACGTTCATATGGTTATGGTACGATCTCCACGTCTTTGTACCTATAGTCAGAAGAGAGGGATCACACCCCTTTAGCCCTTTCCTAAACTAAAGCTCTTCTCAACTACGAGCCGGAGAGGGGGGTACCCGAACATAGCTCCTCAACGGCACACCACAACAAGGACCAATGTGCAACCAGTGCGCTCTCAATAAGCTGCTGCAAAAACAAATACAAACAATAAAATTATTCCACATGCAAATATTATGTTTTCAGCAAATGGAAATAACCAACATCCACCCATCATGTGCTCTTGCATAAATCACCTTAACTACTCTACATTGAAGTCATAGTTGTCAAATTCGATTTCGGAGTAAATGGACATGTCATCCAATCCCTGACAAGTAAAAATTCAAACACATTGAACAACTATTGTCTTATACTATTCGATCAACAAACATTTATACGAACATTTCAATTTTTCCACGCCATTTTCTATACACATAACCAGCTATAGGCATTTATACTATCAAAACCCCAATCCAAAAAAACAAACTCCATATATAAGACAAAAAACAGGATACACACTATGTATGGAAAAAATATCAATCTAAAATTGCAGCATCAAAACTGAACTATAGCTTCCCAAAAACCACATATTTTAACAACTTAAGAGATTCTAGACCAATCATTACAAGCCCTTCAGTAAAAAATGTTCCAATACAAAGCAGCTGGGACAACTTCTAAATACGGGTCACAACGGGATAAACACCTATTACTAACCAAAACACCACGAAACCCAATTTTATAGTGACTAAATACGACCTATCAAAACCAAAACCAGGGAAGGCAGAGGAGAAGATGAAGGGTACAGTAAAAATGCTAATCTTTAAGGCATCCTTATCTTTAGTAACACATTCTGAAAAAAAAAATTAACAGTTCCCCGTACCAGTGTTGCCAGATCTTCAATGTTCCTTGATGTTCCTGCTTCAAATCGGTGATCCATGTGGTCCAAAAAGTAAATCTGCAACCAACCAAAACATGAGTCATAAAGTTGATACAAATGTAACCAAAAGATCTGTAAATAAGGAAATCACCTACGTCGATCTGTAACAGAACTCGGGTACAAATGGCAAGATCGACGGGAACCAAAGAAGCAGATCTGGGATCATAATAACCAGATCCCAACAACCAACGACAACGTCGAATATAGCAGGGAAGCTTACACTGGTTGGAACGATAATTAACTTTCGGCTTCTTCAACTTGGGCTGTTGTCAGCTCAAGATTTCGTCGGAGTGGATGCTTAACATCTACTGGTTGTGCGTGACGATGAAAGCAAAGGGAATAAGGAAAACCTTTTAGTGATTTTCAGATAAGCCCTACATAAAAATTTATTTTTTGGACACAGACCCATAACTGCAAATTAAAAATTTTGATTACCTGCTAAACCTGCTACAGTAGGTCAACTTTGTGCTTCACCGGTGTACCACTTTCCAAGATACCTCATTCTAGAATCCACCTGAAGAAAAGGATGAGATTGGAGAGAGAAAAAGATTTGAGCGGAAAAGGAGTGAGAGCAAGGTTTTCCTTTTAAGAGAGAGAGAGAGCAAAAAGTTGAGGGGGAAAAAAATTTCCCAGAGAGTGACACGTTGCAAAGAAGGATGAAATGGTAATTAGCATATCACCCCCTAGTAAATAGTAATAAAGTAATAATAACTAGTTGAAAGACCCGTGCGTCAATATACATGATAATTGTTATTTTAAAATAAAATAAAAAAGTTGATATTATTTATTATTTCATGTTTTAATAGGCAATTTTTGTTTTTTTATAATGCGTACAATAGGTACCAACTCAAAAGTATTACAAAGAAAATCGTACGTTAAAAATTTATAGTAAAGAAAGTAACAAAACACAACAGTTCTTCAATCACAATAGCATAACCTTCAACAGAATGTAATAGTAGGCAAAACTAACATCAAAAACTCTATGTATCAGCAATACACAAAGGGTACAAATCAAGCATCACATTTGTATGGTTAGCGATTAACTTTTGGCATCCTTCAGCAAACTAAAAATATTTCGAAGCCAAAAATAATCCCAAATTGTTAAAAACAGAATCTAAACACCCACAACCTTCATAATCATTATCGTCAACAAAACTTCTATTTTACATTACTCAAGAACAGCTGCAAACCCAGCAACATCAAATCCAAAAACGTCTTAGAGAAAGGAAAAAAAAAAAATAACAGCCCATTTGACCACATGTTACATGATCAAAGCTTTCTACATCCTGTTAAGTGGTATTAAATTGACTTCACAACCATTGCGGCTACAAATTGTAAAGCAAATATGACAACAACAATAATCCACATTTGATGGCATCATTATAACTTCATCACCAAAAATTTGCATATTCCAGTTGCATCATTTCTTACATTGCAAGGCACCTGAAAATAACAATCTGAAAGAGAAAATCAAAAAGAGAGATATTAAAAAACATCTAAAAGAGAAAATCTAAAAATAGAGACATCATCTAAAGTTTGAGAAGAAAAGGACAAAAAGAATAACAATCCAAAATTGTAAAATGAAGCTCACCTTACAACAACCCTCTTCATCTCATCAACAAAAGAATAGAAGACCCATAACAATCGACACAATGATGCAAAACAAAAGCATCAGTTCTAAAACGGTAAATTGCCATCCATATCCTATCCAGTTCTTTTCAATATAGCAAAATATTGATGTCATCTACATCCTATCCAAAAATAGACAGGAAAAAATACCATTAGTTTGAAGTTCTAACAACCTATTAAGATAGTCTATAAATAGTTTCTTATGAGTATAACCAAATTAGCTTATGTGATCTAATAGGAATATATTTTAACAATTTCATGGAAAGCATTTGTATACAAAATAATGGAATTTTCTCGAGTAGTGCTTCTTTTGAGTCAGTGTTGAAGCAAGTAAACTATAAGAAATGGAGGTGCCTACTGCAAGAATACATGAAGCTAGATTGTTAGCCTTTTTATGTAAATTTGGTGGTGGTCTTTTTACCTAAATTTGGAATTGTTCACTTGTTATATTCTTGAATGACATCAATATTCTCCATGACACATATTATGCTTATGGTGAAAATGGTATTTACAACAGGCAGGTTGACTTGGGGTAGTGATTGTAGGTGACTTGGTAGTTGGTAGACATGATATTATCAATAGAGAGATCCAGTGGAACTTATTATGGACACTATGCAGAGATTTGATATTAGTTGTGACCTATAATAATAATATGTGGTGATATATGTATGGGTTGCAAATGATCGCAATCTAATAAAGCATTATGGGGAGCAGGCAATATATAGTTTTTTTTGTAGATAAGGGTCTCAAAATTAAAAAAAATAAATAAAATGCATTTTAGTTGTTAGTCATTCTTGTTGAAATTTTTAACCATCATCAAGATTTTTAAATCAATAACATCTACTTCAGAATCTTTAGCTAATCAATAGTAATAGACTATTTTAAATTCAATCAAGTGCATACAACTATTCAAATGACCAGTAAATATATACAGACTTCCATTAACTCCACCACCTGAAAACAATTTTAACATGATAAAAAGGTTTTAAATCCAACCATGCAAAGTATAAGCAAAAAGGTTAACTTAAATATAAGCTTAACAAATAGTGCATAGTTGTAATTATTCTAAAGATCATCAATATATTTTATAAGGCTATATTTAGTCTCAAATTAAACAAAATTTATTAACACTTTAATCTTGAGATATATACTTACATAAGGTTTTGGAAGACCTCCTTGTAGACAACATTTGTAGTGGTGTTTAAGGGTTTCCCTTCTTTATAATGTATTAAAATCTTCAACCCTTCTTTGCTTTGAACTCTAGAAAGTGCGACATATAACTGACCATGACTAAATACAGGTTTAGGTAGATACAATCCAACATTGGCTAGTGATTGACCTTGAGACTTGTTGATAGTCACAACATATGAGACAATTAAAGGAAATTGTCTTCTAATGAGTCTAAAAGGCCATGGTGATTGGGAAGGAGACATAGACATCCGAGGAATGTAAACCACATTTCCAATATTGTTTCCGGATATGATCTTGGCTCCAATTACATGATTTGCTAGCCTTGTGACAATTAATATAGTGCCATTGCATAGACCTTCAGATTGATCTAAATTTCTCATCAACATAATACGAACACCTACCTTCAATTTAATCCTGTGATTACGAAGTCCTGAAGTTGCAAGCGTGTTTAGGAACTCTGGAGTAAGTGTCTCGAATGTTGGATTATGAGCTGCTTCTGATTTGTCAATAGTATCAGAGCTTAGATATTCTTTTTCATCACCTGAGATTAATGAATTCATTAATTTTATCAACAACCTCAATAGTTGAAGCTAGAATGGCTCTGGATTTTAGAAACTCTTCATTCTTGTATTGGTGCACTAAATCTGGATATGTACTTTGCACTATAGCATTTAAGGGATCATCATAATCTTTGGTGAGAAAAGTTGCAGGAATTTCTATATCTGCATAACCATCATTTGGCTCTGCAATTTTTCCATCTCCCACATCTAGTATCCATTGAGAAAATTGTGCTAGCTCTTTTGCATTAGGATTGTTTGGATCACATTGCAGACGCATATTTCTAGTGAGTCTTAATATATGGCAATGATCCCAAAGGTATGAAGCATTAATTGTTGCATGAACAATGTCAGAACGACTTCCTCTTGGTATGACTGGGAGAATTTGTCTGAAGTCTCCACCAAAAATAATAACTTTTCCTCCAAATGGTGCATCTGCTATATTAGAGTCCCTCATTACATCTCGAAGACTTTTGTCCAATGCTTCAAAACAATATTTATGCATCATTGGTGCTTCATCCCATATTATCAGCTTTGTTACTTTTAATAGTTTAGCCAATTCACTTCCTTGGTGTATATTGCAAGTTGAGTCCTTAGTAGCAGGTACTGAGATGGCAAACTTTGAATGAGCTATCTTCCCACCAGACAATAATAGAGATGCTATGCCACTTGATGCTACAGTTAGCACAATATCACCTTTTAAACGTAAAGCAGAAGCTAAGGTCTTCCACATAAAAGTTTTGTCAGTCCCCCCATAACCATAGAGAAAAAATATGCCACCACCTGCCTCATTTACAACTTTCATAATTGTGTCAAACATAGTTCTTTGCTCATCTGCAAGAATACATAATAAAATTACAGCATGATTATAAAAAATATAGTTAATATGAATATTGTATCATCACTATATCAATATTGTCAATAAATATTGAATTGAAATTTACTATAATTACTATATTTGATCACCTGTAAGAGATTTGAACAAATTTATGAATTGATCATGTAAATTAGCTCTATCAAAATTACACTCTGCATAAATTAATTTATTCCCTTGTTGTGCAATGATATTTCCTTGTGGATAAGGCATTGATGGATAATCCTTAAGGCTTCTTCTATTTGATTGCAATAACTCCTCAATTTGTAGAAGAGTTAAATTTTGCAATTGATGATCATCGAGCTGTAAGTCTACAAAAAAAGGTAGAAAGTAATTGCAAGGTCATATCAACATCCATGAATGTGGTGATGATAAATTAGTATATATGAACTGAAATACTAAATGAAATTTATTTACTTTGAATTTTAGATAACTTTCTTTATTCATAAAGAACACCATGGCAATGTAGGATCGTCCAGCAGTTATATATATTATATATTCCAAAAATCCAGTCCAAAGTAGTAGGTATTTGTATATTTATACTTCGATAAAGTGAAAAGCATTTACAATTAATTGTAATTTGTAGGATATATTCCAAGTTTCTGTGTGAAAGATAGATAGTAGATTATAAAATATGTAGAAACGACCATTTTAGAACACATTGTGCCACTCAAATGATATGTCATAAAATAGAAAAATACCAAATAAATACTGGTAAATGGAATGTATTTACCTTGAATTGTAGATAACTTCCTTTGTTCATAAAGAATATCATCTGCTAACCAATGCCATGTTTGTTCCCACACAATCTCTGGTCTATTGATGCTATTTGACATAAGCATTGTAACAAATAATCTTCTTAAATAATGTCCTGATCCCCAATCTTTAGCTTCTTTGATAGCTTCAACATATTCCTTATCATCTTCTAGGAACCCCATTACAAAACATGCTTCCCTAAAAGTTGGATATAGAATATTTTGAACAGTTTTGATGTCTTCATAGCTGCATGGTCCTTTAACAACAGATAACATCATTCTCAAATAAAATAATTCACCACAACTTGGAGGAACCCAATTCAGTCTTCCAATTGTGTAGCCTTGCTTTCTTGGTTTCCAACACTTTTCCTTAGCAATGTACACAAATTTTGAAACAAATTGTGTGTAAGTAAGATTTCTACCTTCTGGATACCTCCTATTTGCTTGCATCCAAGATGTAAACATTGATTCTTTAACACTTGATTTAGAAAGCAAGGAATTAATATTCTGCTGACCATCAAAGAAAACAGATTGTTCATTTGGGAGATGAAAATACAATCTTTCAACTGCCGGTGTTCTACCATGAATTGGAAAGGAGAAAATTCTCCAGCATGCCTCACATGGTGAGATATATCTACAATCAAGATATTGTTTGATTTCATCAATGACTTCAACTTGAGATCCATCTTGACTTTTAGTAGGAACAATAGCAGCTGTAATTCGGTCATATCCTTTGTTGATGTACTTAAATAAGTACTTGATCGAAGTACTTTGGTTACACCATTCAATATTAAGATGTGCTTGGTATCTCATCAAAAGTGTTGGATTGTATGGAACAATATGACGATTGTCAAGAATTATACCATTTTTCTCAATGGTATTTCCATTGTTTCTCCTTCGGTAAATTGGAAAACCATCTTGGTCCACAATAGTTGAGCTTTGAAATTGTTTTGGATAATACCTAACACATTTGCCATCTTTCATGCATGGGGATCTTTTGTTAGCTGAACCACAAGGATCATGAATCATGTGACTTTTGACCAGCTCATATAATTGCTTGTCTTGTTGTTGATTGGGTATTTCAGCTGAAATGATTTTGTTAATGTCTTCAGCAGTTGGGTACTTGTTAGATGGACTTAAAAAAATAAGTATGTGCGCGGTAGTCCTCTCTTTTGGAATTCAATTGTATGTATATCTGTAAAAAAAAAAAAAAACCTAATATGAATAAATACATATGCATTGAAAAATATGTTATGTTACAGAAAACAAAATCAATAAAAGAAGACAATGGAAAGATATGGATCAAATATACGTGCAACAATTTTTCCGAAGATCTCATTTCTCTTCAAATCTGCCATGAGCTGATCAAATTTAATTTTGAAGATTCTTGAAACAATATCAGGACGATCTTCTGGCCTTAGATTCATTGGCCTAAGCAACCTTTGAATTTCTGGCCAGTTTGGATTACATGTGAAAGTCAAGAACAAATCAGGATACCCAACAAAACTGCAAATTGCCATCCCATCAAAGTATAATTGATCCATATATCTGTGGCCCCCTACAAAAGTTGAAGGCAATATGATTCTTTTGCCTCTACGTGACCCTTGAGTTTGGTTTTCATCACGTGATTGATGCAAATTGTTATATTTATCCACTCTAAGCGCTTTTTGGTGAGTTTTGATATAGGACAATCTTTCAGACTCCATCATAGTGTAACCGTCAACAACAAATTGCTGGAAAAGTCTCTTGGATCTCCACAATGTTTGTGCTTCCTCTTTTCTCGCTTGCAATCTAAAACAAAAGAATTCTCGTATAATAACTTTATTCCTTTTTGCTATTTGAGATCCACTTGTATTTCTATGTTTTACATCAGGTCTATACCCATCTTCACCATAAGGAAATAAAAGTGGATATTGAAATCCCAAATAGCTAGCATGTAGCTCATCGATTCTCTTTAATTTACCACTTTGTTTCTCAAGTATTATATCCCTTTTTGATGCAGTGTCAACATCACCAACTACAAGAGCGGCCACTTCAGAAACACTGGGCAAGTTGTATATTCTTCCATCAGTTGCTCTATCAGAGATGAGTTTTAATCTTAGATCTTGTGTGGCTGTTGCTTGAAATCACTCCTTAGCCATTCTAAAAGATTTAGCGTGTGCATTATGCTTATCAAGCATACCTTTCAATTTAATGACAACTTGTGGATCCAGGTGATCTTGGGATCTATCATCAAATATTTAGGTGATGATTAGATCATATATATATGATTATGTCACAAATCTACGTAGAAATATCAAAATAATCATAATTTAAAAGTCAAAGGAGGAATGAGAGTAAGATACCTTAATCCTGCGAGCCTGTTCTGAATCTCATTTTCAGTGTCATATATATAAAGTTGTGCAAATTTAGGAGTATCACCAGGCATAGGTAACAGGCTCCCAATTAGATGACATGATTGTCCTTGTATTCTAAAAGAAGGTGGTCATATGCACTTGTTAATTGATCTGTCAATTTTTGCTCCAGGTGATGTGAAGGCAAACATCATGTTATATGCACGAATATGCTGCTGAAAGTTCTTACTGTCCGGTGAATCATGATCGAAGAGAAGATGCTTAAGGACTTTGGAAGGATCCTTCAAGAGTGGAAGTTGAATCTTTCCACCACCACAACATAGGTGAAATTTTGGATTTGAGGTATTTTTGTGTTTCTTAGTCCTCTCTTGATACCACATATGAGCTCCACAATATTGACATGTCCAGACAGGATCTCCTATATCAATATATCCTATACCTATAGTAAAAAATGAAATGTATTTATTATTTGAAGTTATGACTGGGACTGATAATAGTATACATAATACACAGTACCTGTATTAAGTGGTGCAATATCCATAGTATTGTTATCTTCACTTAGTTCTTCACCATCAGAGCTTGAATCACATTCTGAGGTTAAAAACATAAAATCATATGTCAATATACTTGATATCAGTAATTAAATAGGTGAGAACAAATTAGTTGAGATATTTTAATATAACTTAATAACTTAATTAATAAATGGTTACCTTACTTTATTTATCTATTTATTTACCTTCCACTTGCTCAGAATATGGAGTACAATTCTTTGCTGAAAACTCATGAGACTTACGAAGGCTTTGTCTAATCAAATATCTACCCGCCTTTAAAGCATGACCAAAGCTTGGAGTAGTTGTTTTAAGTTCATCCATGGTAGAACTTTGAGTATCAAAATTATGTGTATGATCTTCATTTCTGATATTATCATTGAACATAGATGAATTAAATTTGTCCATAAGGTTTGCACCCAAGAAATTAATATTAGTCCCTCTCTTTCTTCTGTTTATTGCATCAACATTGTTGCTTGGTTGAGTGTGAGCATTAGGATTGAAATTCATGTTGGCTGTGGAAGTTGCACTACTTTGATCCCTCTGATTAAGAATGATAGAAGAGACATCTCCTAGAGGGGTACCATATGCATGTTTTTTCTGTATTTGTCTGGCAATATCCATGTGCATGGTAGGTGTAGTGGGATCATTTTCTGTTTGAGCAATATCAGTATCAACAAATTATATGATTAGAAAATAGCAACAATTTAGTGGTTAGAATTGCCATTAACCATACCACATAAGATAGATAAGGTAGTTATTAAGTGTCACCTGTAGCCTTGAACCTGTTTTTTCGTTTTCCATTAATCACTGATTTTCTTTTTAAACGTGCTTATACTGAAGCATATTTGTTGTTCAACAGGCTACTTTGTTGTTTTTCCATACTTTTGTTACCCTTAATTGAATTGTTGCTTCGAAAAGTAGATTAGCTGCAATGACACCAAGAGCAAAGTTAATATTTCCTTATCCAACACTACACAATCAGGAGTTAACTTTTGATATGATGCATTGATTTGTATGAAAAAAATAAATAAAGTTCATTTGTGCGTGTTGCAATTTTAATACAATATGCATTTCTAGTGGCCAGATAAGGGAAAAAAAGAAAGAAAGCAAGTCAATGTGCATATACTTACTTGATCCACTTGAAGAGGAGCCTCAGGTATTTGTGTGAAGATTGAAATACTTAATCCTCGATGTAAAAATTATTCAAGGCAATTGATTCTTCTATTGTTCTGAATAAAAATGTAGCTAATTTCAATAAGAAACTAAACTGCAAAAGAAATCAAATCAATAAAAAAATATCAAGATATACTATGTCACATATTGTTCTGTGTTCTCTGCCTGAGTCATCCACAAGTCATGCTAGTTGTACAGGGGGCAAGTGCAATAGATGAAAAAATCTATTTGGCTCTCATTAGTTGCTTCAGAGAGCCAACAACTCAATAGTACCACATGTTTGAATTTTTTTAAGCTTAGCTAAGCAATAAAAATAAATAAATTATGCCTTTGGGATATGTCATTGCCAAAGATGAGTGTATATGCAATAAAGCAACACAATAGGTGATGTATGATGTTCTTTATCTACTGTATGTAAAAGAGATGCTCCTTGATTGATGACATCAAACATATCTAACGAATATATACATTTTACAGCTACTGTGTTGAACAATCACACCAACATAAGTCCAGCTCATTATATGGACATTTAATTTAAAGGAACGATAACATTCATGAAAAGAAATCTAGAAAACTGAAATTTGGTATTTATTTTTTTAGAAGGTTTTTTTTGGGTAATCCAAGAGTATTGTCTTCTTAGAGTAAAAGTGTTGAAGTATATAGGAAAACATGATGTCTCACATTTTCAATGGAGGAACATGACAACATTCCACAAGACCAGAGCATCTTTATGATGAGATTAAAAAAAAATAATGAGAAAGGAAGTTAAGAAGAATAAAGTATGAATGTTTACTTTCGTAGCAGGTGATGGATGTGAAACTTGTGTCCTTCTTTTTTCCCGCAGCAGAGTGTGTGTTTCCTTCAAAGTATAAAAAGAATAAGATAGTTCAAGATTGAAATTACTTCCGTAGCAGCAAATCCAAGTTTACTTCCTATATTGTAGAAGCTCAACTTACTGACCTATTTATGTGATAGCGGGAAATAGAGACATTGAAACTTGTGAAAAATGCTAGATGGTCTCACAAGAACTTCTACCGGGAAGAGGTCCAAATTGTTGTGTTGGCCCATCTAGATTATTAGTTAATAGAGGTTTGTGTAATCATTTGTTCCTTAATATATATATATATATATATATATATATATATATTAGCTGCTTATTTTTGGTGTCTTGGAATAATATATCCTCTTAGTCCAGGAATAGAATATATCTCCTTGTAAAATCATATATTCATTAGTTCCTACTAAAGTTTTAATTGACTGAATTCATATTCATGTTGCTGACTTCTCATCAGAATTGTGATTGGTGGCATATATGAAATGAGTACCTTATAGCCTGTGCAACTTCTACGGTGATATGTGTTTGTAGCATATATAAAAAACGCAGTGCTTGCTCACTTGCTAAGGGGAGTGGCTTGAAGTTGGTAAACGATTTCTTTTTTACTGAAGTTTAATCCCTTTAAGTGCTTGTTAGTATGTTGTTTCTTGATTAGAGAAAAGAGGTTCGATTGATTATTGTTTATGGAGTATTATATAGATTGGACTATATGTATGCTTAAACGCTTATGAAGTTCCCCGATCCATCTATATGGTTCACGAGGATCATCTCTGTTAGTGTAAAAGAAGATCAAAAAACTCATATTTTCATCTTCATACTTTATCTAGTATAGTATGTGTGGTTTTTATAATTAATAACTGTTGTTTAATGTATTTTGATAACTTTATCAAGCCATTCAATGTTATTATATCGGAAATTGAAAGATGAATCAAACCATGTGGTATTTTCCATCATCAATAGCTAGGAATTTTTAATCCACAAAAAAGTTGCTTGTTCGTCAGATAGGTGGGGTATCTGATCGAAACACTACCAGATGGATTAGAACAGCCCGCTGATAAGCAAGCACAAAAAACCTAAGCAATTCTTGTTTGTTAAACAGTATCAAGATTATTCAAAATATACATATTAGCACTTTCAAGTGCTAAGCAAACCAAAATATCTGTTCACAAAAATAGATCTGCAGACTTTTGAGCAAGTTCATGAGAGAACACACAATCAATCAACTTCTCAGTTTTGATTTGCTTGGTGAGCTTTGTGCTTGAGAATTGAGGAGTAAGCATGTCAACAATGCCCATAATCTCAGAATCTTGTTCAGCAGGCCTTTTCATGGGAGTGATATTTGAAGAAGATGAAGCATCTTGATTATCACCAACAACAGAAGAAGTGGCCTGCAAGAGATGAAGGTGCAAGTGTTAGCAGGGACGGATCCAGGAATTCATCAAATGGGGGGCCAAAAAAAATGTAATAATAAATGTTAAATAAACATTAAATCATAATAGTTTAATACATCACATAATTTATCTAAGTCTTGCACGTCGTTCTTTCATATCATAAAATTCATCAATAATAGAATTTGTATCAAAATTTTCAGCAATCCTTCTTTCAATATAAGTAATCAAACAATCAGCTAGAAATCCATCTTCCATCTTGTTTCTGAGCCTATTTTTCACAATCTTCATAGCTGAAAATGATCTCTCAGTTGTAGTAGTTGAAACGGGAAGAGTCAATACCAAACGAATTAAACGATTAATCAAATGATAAGTCAAGTATTTTCCTGTTTTCACCAATCCTTGGCAAAGCTCAGAAATTGTTGATAGATTTCTCAATTCAGAATGAAAAGGAACATCAACTTCATAATGTTCAGCTTGTGTTCTGATATGCAACTTCTCTTGGTCGGTAAAATCATCGGGATAAAACTTCGCTGCCAATTCACAAATTTTCTCCACATTGAATGATTTGTAAGTATCTTTTGGATCTAAAGCTGAACTCAAAGTAAGTAATTCCACCATATTATCACAAAATCTACTATTAAGCTCCTCTAACTGAGTATCAAGTGTAGCAATGAACAAATTAATACGATAATAATGCTCAACTGTAATATGATCAACATTTTGACGAGTTCGGCCTCTTCTAGGAATATACAATGTATTCATCTCAGGAACATCAATTTCATGCTTCTCACGAAATGATATGATTGTCTTGAAAAAACTTTCCCAACCCGATTCCCTCATTCTTTGGATCAAACATTTAGTAGTGGAAACCAAAGACATTGCATTCAATATATCTTGATTCTTACATTGCAAAGCATGACAAAGCTCATGGGTAATTGCTAAGATATCTCTCATAAGATGTAACAGAAAAATAAACTCAAAAGATGTGAGAATATCATAAGCACTATTAGCATCACCACGAACAGAATAATTACCTTCTTTTGTAGCTTTTTGAAGAACCTCACAAGTAGCATCAAACATGCATAATAGGCTTCGAACTGAATTTAAGTGAGATCCCCATCGAGTATCTGTAGCTCTTTGCAAAGTGCCTATTTGATTGAATCCACTACCTATTTCAATATCATCACTAGCAATCAAATTTGTTATGATTGCCATTTGAGCATTGGTCATATCGCTTAGGAGAAGCAGTCACAACATTCACAATCAATGCTAAATTTGAAAAAAATTGATGAACATGACTAACTTCTCTAGCAGCTGCAACTAGAGCGAGTTGTAGCCGATGAGCCATACAATGAATATAATATGCAGAATGACAATCTTTCAAGAACAAAGCTTGTAACCCATTCCATTCACCACGCATATTGCTAGCTCCATCATATCCTTGACCACGGAGATTTTGAATATCAAGACAATGACGAGAAAGAACACCTAAAATTTCTTTCTTTAATGTCAAAGAAGAAGTATTGGCAACATGAATGAGATCAAAAAATCTCTCTTGAACATAACCATCTTTATCCAAAAATCTCAAAACTATAGCCATTTGTTCTCTTTTTGATTCATCCCTAGCTTCATCAATAATAAGACAAAATTTAGAATCACCAATCTCTTCACGTATTGCAGCACGTACCCTTCTAGCAAAAATATACAATATTTCTTTCTGAATAGTAGGTGAGATAAATTGAGCATTTCCATGAGCATTTTCAAGGACAACATTGGCAACATTAGAATTGTAAGAAGCCAAAAGCTTTATTAGCTCAATAAAATTTCCTCTATTCAATGAGTGAAGACTTTCATCATTACCTCTAAAAGCACATGCTTGAAATGTGAGCCATCGAACCGCATCAATAGAAGTCTTTAGCCGTAAGCGGTTGTTTGCAATAATTTCAGCACTTTGCCTATCAAATACTTTCTCAATATGTTGAGATTGATCCATTAAATCATCACAAAATTTTAGGCATCTTTTATGCAATGAATTAGGGCCAACTTCTTCATGACATAAAAATGCACAATTCTTTCCGTCATTGACTTTTTTCCAATTTCTAAAACCCACTACGGCGAAAGCATTTCTTCCATCATTTCGATCACCATGATTGTTATTGAATAAGTAGCAAGGTAAACAAAATGCGGCATCCTTGTGAGGTGAATATTCTAACCAACTGGGGAACTTTTTAAACCAAGAAGGTTGAAAGTGTCGACGATGATTTCCAATACCGGAGGCTGGAAATATTATATTTGTGGGTTGATACGGTCCAGCTTTTATGTAAGCTCTACGAATCTTATCACGTTGGTCAACATGATATTGCCAAATAGAACAACGTTTTCCTGGATCTTTCTCTAGTAAAGAGATATCAACTTCTTCTTCTATTCGAGGTACTTTAAATTGTTGTTTAGACAATTCAGTAGTATCTGGCATTTGTGTGGCTGATGGAAGAGTTGATGAATTACTAACTTGAGAAGCTTCATTAGCTTTTCTTTTAAAATATGCATCAATGGTAGATGATTTTCCCATAGTGCTCTCTACAATAATATTATTAATAAAAATTGAAATTAAAAGACAAATATATTAATTGAAAGTCAAACACAATCATAAGAAAATACGCATGAATAAAAATGAACACATACCTTTGGAGTGTGGACCACCAACAAATGCAAGATAAAGAAGAAATTTTATTGAGCTAAATAGATTTTTTTACTGCTCCAATGCTCCATAAATGCTTAACTCTGCGGACTGCGATAGAACTTAGAAGCGTACGGGTGAACATTGAATAGAGCTGTCACAGAGGCAACGTGTTGAAGTTGAATTGACGCAAAGTTCTCCATGATATGCGTAGGAGATTTCTTCAATAGGTAATAGGTTTTCAAATTTCAATCTTTATCCTTATTTTAATATTTTTTAAAATAACGTGGGCCAAGCTCATTCAAATATAGTTATCCACTTATCCTATCAGACTGTTATTATCTATTGAAGACATGTGGTATAGGATTGATCCTATATTCCTACTATCTATTGACATCTATTTCTCTAGCAAGTTCAAAAAGGATGCCTATAAATAAAAGTTTTGAAATGGGAGGGAGGGGCGAAGGGCCTTGCCTGCCCCTCCGTCCTGAGTGTTAGTATATAAACTTTGTATAAGATTGTGCATGAATTAATTTGTCAAAATGTAGACCTTTTTTGTGTCAAGTAACTGTTTGTCGTTAGTGAAATTCTCTTCTATAAAGGATTCCTGAGTTAGATGAAAATTTAATATAAGGAGCTATGATAGGGGTAGCACATAGTTATCAAATGAGTTTCGGGCAAACTAAAGTACAAAATATAAACCTCGTTTACGACAGAAGAGGAAATGAAAGTTTCAATAAGATCTGGATCATCACTCATTTTCAAGACTGTGTACGTAGCCCAACTGTTGTTAAGACTGTTGTCAGTTACATCAACTTTGAAAATGTAGGTCTTGTTCACCAAGTAGTCCAACTCTTGGGGAAAAGAGTTTTCACTACCTTGCTGCACAAAACAATTAAAAGTTAAGTAATAATAATATTGGTTATTACTATATATGATATTATCTGAGACATAAGACATTTTCTTACAGCTTTAAGTTGCTTCAATAACTCAACAGCAGTTTTATTCATTAATTTAAAAGCAACTTTATCAATAATCACAAAGGATGCACTTCCAGTTTTGTCGATCACTTGGATTTGAATTCTGAACCTGCTTTGATAGAGGAAGAAGAATTCAAAATACCAATATTAGAATTACTAATGGTAAAATGTAAAGCATAATAAGTGTTAACAAATATAGTACCTAGGCATTGGTTCGTTCCATTTTTTCTTACACAAATTGCACACTTTCATTCCATCCTTTTTAGTGACCTTTTTTGGACAATTGTGGCAACCATCATAAAACCAGCCAAGACGTGTTTGAATCTTGTGCACGGTGGCCATTGTGACAAAATTTTCAGCCTAAAGAATAAATGAAAAGTGATTACTAAAAAATAACATAACTGTCAATTTATTAAAAAAAAAAGGTTGTAATTTTTAGTACTAACAGTTGAAGAATCTCTAATTTCAGAAAGACTTTTTCTACTTGTATGGTCAAGCAATTCGTCAATCAATGAGGTTGTTGTTTGTGTTGAAACTTGACTACATTTCCATGATAACGAAGGCTGAGATGTGTTTAGCCTATCAATCAAGCAAACAAATTTGAATAAAATAAATATTGTAATAGTTAAAATGAAGAACCAATAAAATGTTTAGCAAAAAAAAGATAATAACAATAATATGCTTTGGAAGTCAAGAACCTCTGAAATCATGGGATTAAACATTATATTGGTTGTATTCCATGAGGTTGTGAGGATATTCTTTCCTGAAAATAATAGAAATAATAAGGTTGCAAGATTTTAAAAATTAATTAAATGAACTAATAGAATGTGACTACCATCTTGAGATTTAACCCTTGCAAGGTGAAGAACAACAACAATAGTAGGATCAGTGGATTGGTTGATGTAAGAAAAAGCTATTTCAGCATGCTCGCCATACAGGATGCAAGATATGTTGTTATCGCTGATTTCAACATAAGAAAGCAAGTGGAAAAGATTAATGTATACATAATAAGTGACATTTAGATCAAATATAGATCAAGATTTGCATGGTTACCATTGATCCTGTAGATCGAGAGTCACGAATTTCCTAGAAATACCCTATTGTTGGAAATCTCCCACTTGGTTCATGTTGATCAATTGCCCAATGACATCTAGTTTAAATAGTTAGATGTATGAATGACTAATTAAATGTGGTTGAGAATTTAAATTCTAAGTAAGACTGAAGCGACAAAGTAAGTTGGAATTGAACTTTTTAAGGGATAGCAAGTTAAAAAAAATTGAATTCAAATGTACAAAGGGTCAAACTTATGTTAAGCAAGCGATGTTTTGATAGGGAAAAAGCTTAATAATTGATTGGAGATAGGAATGATTACGTACCAATCAAATACCCTTTTGGGAATGTATTCTGAATAATATCTTCAAAGGGAACAAAGTTAAATGAATATTGAGCAATATTTGCTTGATAATGCTTTATAGCAGTCTTAGCATGAAGGTTAATTTTGAAGGCATTTCTAGTTGGTCTATAATCTCCTGAGTTAAGTCCAACACGGAAATTCTCAAAGGAATAACAGTTTCCTTCAATCAAAAAATCCTTCAATTTGCTAATGATATCAGATAGTCAAATAGAAGCTTGGATTGTGTCACCCTATCAATAAAATAATTACATTGAAAATAATGTTAAAAATGATTGCATTTAAGCAACCTATGAACATTTAAACAATTTTTGTTAACACAAGTTAATTCCTATTATGCAGCACAACAATGAAATATATCAACAAAGGTAAAAAAAAAACTGCAAGAACTACCATGTAAATACATAACTTTTATATTTATTTACCTTCTCATCAAGAAGTACCATTTGGAGAGCTTTGGTCTCATTTGCAGAACTATTGGGGCTAAACTTCCATAGACGAATGATCCTAGCAACTATTTTCCATGTTTCTTTGTCAGGATTGATTTGTGAGATATAATTGTAATCCTTAACTTGAGACATATCTCTGCAATTGAAGAATAAATTACAAAGAAATAATCAACTACTGAAACATTACAGCTGTTATATGGTTTTCAAGTCAATATGCAAGTAACAGTTCAAATTTTAGGCATTCAAGTTACACATAAATATAGAGGACTTTTTTTGAAAACTTAAAACCCAATCCTAAACTCCCAAAAAAAAAGGGGTTGAATCGTAAAGAAAATAAGTTTTTAGGGCAGAAAAAATTTCAAAAATAAACTTCAGTCACAAAAACAATCCTTCTTCTGCCATTCAATGCTACACCTTCATCATAGTTCGTGTCGTCATTTATATAGTTTCATGCCACCCTTTATTTTTATTTATTTTTTTTAAAATTGAGTTTCATGCTAAACCCTCTCTTGTTGAAACATCATTTAATGTTGTTAAAACCATATACTAATAGTTTCAATCACGATGAAAGTTTCAGTCAAACACCTCATATGTATCTGAGCAGTGCAAAAACATATAAAAAAATGGTTGAAGAAGAAGGAATACGTACCTGAGATTTTCCAGCTCCTTAAACACCTTGATGGAGCAGCTTAGAGACCAAAGGAGAAAGAGAACAAACATACCCTTTAGAAAATGAGAATAGCCGGTACTGAAGTGAAAAGGGAGATCCATTTTGCTTAAAACTTTTACATAGAGGTTCAAATTTGGAGGAGCTTCTTTTCGCCAAAAAAACAAATAGAAGCACCCCTGCTATCTTTTACCCGGAAAACAAATAGATTGATCACCTGCTTAATTTGTTGCACTGAGTTGAAAAGAGTTGAAAAGAAGCTGAAACACGTGAGAGGGCTTTATTTGTTGCACTGAATAAGGATAAGGATTTGGTATATAAAATATGAATAAATATTCAAATTGATCCTTGATAAAAAAAATTATGATGATATGTTAGTTCCTAAGAAATAGAAAATACTAATTTGGTCATTAAAAATATAAAATGTGGGTCAAAATAGTCCATAATATAGACTAAAATATCTCTAAAAATTACTCTAAAAAGGATCAATTTGACCCGCATTTTACATTCTTGAGGATCAAATTAATATTTTTCATTTCTCAAATATCAAAATATCATTATGATTTTTTATCAAGAACCAATTTAGGATTTTACTTATAAAATAATAAATGCTAAATAAAGTAAGGATAAATTTTTTTTTTTGCTAAATAAGATAATAAAGATTTTGTTGAGCAATGGTGTTTGAGCGGGAAAGTATAATTGCCACAAACTTACACGTGGATGTTGAGGGACCTTCTTTTAATAGATATAGATATAGATATAGATATAGATAATAGATAATAGATAGATAGATAGATAAATAGTAAATAATAGTAAATGAAATTGCTTGTTTTCTCAATCTTTAAAGTACCGGTGGGCAGTTGACATTCCCAACTTAGACAACGGTTGCTATTTGCATTTTTTTAAAATTTTAAATTATGTTATTGGTGTTTTCATTTTTTTTAGAATAAATTATCATTTTGATCCCTGAAAGTATGAGGTTCTGTCAATTCAGTCCCTGAAAGCAGTTAAATTATAAAAAAGTCTCTGAATGTTAATTTTCTTAGTAAAATTAGTTCCTTACAGGGACTAACTTGACTAGCGAAATTAATATTGAGGGACTAATTTGATTGACAAAATTAATATTGGGAGAATTTTTCATAATTTAACTACTTTCAGGGACTGAATTGATAGCGACTCATACTTTCAGGGATTAAAATGATGATTTACTCTTTTCTTTTGATATTTGCTATTAATGGGTTGCAATACCAGTTCCCCAACGGTCGGTTTTTTCCTTTTCCTCCCGAACTGAGGTTAAAAATGTCATTTACTTAATTTATAATAGTAAATGTAATGGCTTTTTTTTTTTTCAATCTTTAAATACTTGTTTGTTTAAGATTATTGCTCCTCAAAATCCAGTTAGCACCCACTGTAATCACTTTTGCTTTTTAAATTCTTGTTTGGATAAAAAATATGATGAATAAAATTGTGTTTAAATGACTTCATAATTGATTTTAGGGGAAGTTGGTAGAGAGTAGCTTTTCCATTTGAATTTCAAACCGAAAAAACAATTTTATAAGACTGCCCATATGTATCTGTAGCATAAACACTAAGCAACATTATTCATATTGTCCTTTTGCGTTGGCTATTGGGGAAAGAAAAAAATGGAATAAGACTTGAACTTGTATATATTTAAACACTACGCATATGTTTGCCGCCATTTTGTTAAAATATGTTACCAGCTTTGCTGTTAAAATATGTTACCAGCTTAATAACTACGGGTTTTTATTTATGAGCAATGAGCAATGAGGCTGCATGTGTTCCTTCAAGTTGCAGTACCAATGTCAATCAAAATTTGTTCTTCTCCTTCACGTAACAGTATCCATGTCAATGAAACAAACTGAAAAAATATATTTTGAAGTCAAGGAGAAAAAAGATGAAAAGTCCAAACTAACTCATGCCCTTTTTGATAATTTATACTTCAAAAGTGATTCTACTTTATTCTATCCAAATAAAAATAATTCTTCTAAACTCATTTTTAAAATATCATTACCAAACACAAATCAATTTTTTTAATATCGATTTTTCTAAAATCAATTCTTTTAGATTCAATCCTTAAAATCAAATAGATTACAATCTAAAACAAATGGAACTTACGTACCTGTGGGCATTTGACATTCCAAACTTGGTCAATTTACCAAACTAGTCTAGTTTTCAAAACTATATATCAAATTGATTTGGTTCCCAAATTATTTATCAAAATACTTTTGTTTTG
The DNA here is from genome assembly GCA_039655645.1 of Ammopiptanthus mongolicus. Taxonomy (NCBI): domain Eukaryota; kingdom Viridiplantae; phylum Streptophyta; class Magnoliopsida; order Fabales; family Fabaceae; genus Ammopiptanthus; species Ammopiptanthus mongolicus. The sequence goes on along the minus strand of CM077343.1, from coordinate 13,037,239 downwards.
AATAAAAAAATATTTTTTGAGTGGCGCTACCCACTGGTTGGGTGCCATTTATTTTATCCGAAATTTAAAAAAAAAAAAATTTGCATGCAGCGCCATGTGGCGCCACTCAACTAGTGGCGCTAGTTGCAGTGACACCACTCACCTGAGAGCGCCACGTGGCCAGTCCTTGGCCACTCCTTTTACCTACCCCTCCTCCCTCCCCTATATGACCCCCCGTCTCCCATTTCCCCCACCCCCAACCCCAGCCTCCCTCCCCTTAATATCTCATATTTTACTCTCCCTTAACCCAATATTTATATCTTTCTTCACACATCTCACTTCTCCTTCTACCACACTCTTATAATTCTTGTCATGTTTATTAAAATTGTGTAGTGTAGATTAATGTTATAATAATTTTTTTGTCTTTATTTATTGTTATAATCACTCATATCTTACTTCACACATCTCACTTCTCCTTCTACTGTACTATTCAACATTATTTATTTTATTATAGCCTTCATCTCACTTCTCCTTCTATTACACTCTTCAACATTATTTATTTTACTATTAATCTTTAATATTTAGGTATACAATTTAATTATAATTGTTATTAGTATTATTATACTAATACTAAATATTGTTTTTTTATTTTATTTATTGTTATTATTATTATTAATGTTATTATTATTTTTTGTTAGTGAAATTATTATTGTTGTCATGATTAATAATTTTAATTTTTTCATTAAATTAATGTTATTATGATTGTCTTTTTCATTGTTGTTATCACTAATATTAATTGTAGGTATGTAACATATCTCAGTTTCAGTTCTATTACAAAAATAAAGACAAAAAAATTATCATAACATTAATCTACACTACACAATTTTAATAAACATGACAAGAATTATAACAACATTAATAAAAATTACAACACTAAATCGTAATAGTAAAATAAATATTAATATAAATCACTTACTACATATTAAAGAGTAATAATAAAATAAAAAACGTTGAAGAGTGTGATAGAATGAGAAGTGAGATGTGTGCAGAAAGATATGAATGTTGGATTAAGGGAGAGTAAAGTATGAGATATTAGGGGGAGGGAGGCTGGGGTTAGGGGTGGGGGAAATGGAAGACGAGGGGTTATATAGGAGAGGGGGGAGGGATAGGTAAAAGGAGTGGCCAGGGACTGGCCACGTGGCGCCCTCAGGTGAGTGGCGCCACTGCAACTAGCGCCACTGAGGGCGTCATGTGGCACTGCATGCAAAAATTTTTTTTTTTAAAGATTCGGATAAAATAAATGGCACCCAAGACCAGCGCCACTAAAAAAATATTTTTTTATTCAAAACAAGAGTATTTTGATAAATAGTTTTGAAACCAAATCAATTTGATATATAATTTTGAAAACTAGGTTAATTTGGTAAAAAAACCTCCAAACTTAGACAACTATTGCTATTTGCATTTTTTTAATTTTTAAATTATGCTTGGTGTTTGCATTTTTTGTTTTATATTTGCTTTCTTTTGATATTTGCTATTAGTGGGCTGCAATACCAGTTCCCAATGCTATGTCAATTTGAAATTTGAAATTTGAATGGCGGAGCAGACCAAGCGATTACATTGGAGAGTATTTTTTTTTTTTTTGTAATTATGTCATAAGTAGAAAGTATCTACCATTATTAATAGTGGTTAATTTTTATCGGGGAAATCTGTTGGGCACATAAGGTGAGTTTTCCTTTCCCAACCAGATTTTTTTCATACACAAGAGTCATGATTTGAATCTCTGATCACTTGCTTAAGATGTTCGAATTCCTTATCACTCGAACCGATCATATGATAATATATTAGAGAGTATTTGAAAGGACAGATATTGGTCCATTGGGCAGTAATTAGATGTTGGGAAATTAAAAAGTAATTAAAAGGTAATTAATTCTTAGCTTAATTACATTTTTGGTCCCTGTAGTTTCACTAATATGTGATTTTGGTCTCTATAGTTTCAATTGCTAAAATCAAGTCCCTGTATTTTCATAAATGCTTGATTTTGATCTCTATAGTATCAATGGCTTAAATCAAGTCCTTGTACTTTTACAAATAAGTGATTTTGATCAGCTTTTTGACCAAACTAGTGTTATTTTAGAAACTAATTACCAAAATGGGATTGTTTTGTAACTATTTACCAAAATAGGGTTGTTTGGACGTTTAGCGTCGGCCAAGGCCCACGCTAAAGGCCGATGCTAGAGGTGTCACCTGTCTGCTGTGACCCATCTGCTGAGACTGGTCTGAATCATCCGTCTGATGGTCATCAGACGGGTGAATTCAGACGGGTGATTCACCCGTCTGATAACCATCAGAAGGGTGAATCACCCGTCTGATAAGCTTCAGACGGGTGACACCTCTAGCGTCGGCCGACGCTAAACGTAAAAAATTCCAAACAACCCTATTTTGGTAAATTATTACAAAACAATCCCATTTTGATAAATAGTTTCTAAAATAACACTAGTTTGGTTACAAAGTCGATTTTGATCCCTGTAGCTACAATTGCATAAATCAAATCTCTGTACTTTGGAAATTGTCTAAAAATTTATTAGATAAGAATTTATTTTTTTATTATATTGAAAATATTGATAAAAGTAATATATTAGAACTGTCAAAACGGGCCAACCCGGCCCACCCGGGTTGGCCCACCATGGGTTGGGGAAAAAACGGGCTAACCCAACCCGGCTCACATTTTGGTGAGTTAGGAAATAAGCAACCCGGCCCGGCCCACCACGGGTTGGTGGGTTATGCGGGTTGGCTCACCTATAATTGAAAAATTAAAAAAAGTAAAAAAAAACAGAAATTTTTTTTAAAAAAAATTCCAACTCCTTAACTTAAACATACATGCTGCTTAATAGGACAAGGGTTTTCACGAAAAGGAAAGGAAACTGCACAAAAAAATCTGACTTGGGTCTTTTTTGAGTTTTTCTTTACTGACTTTACAGACACATTGATACGTTGCATTTTGGGCCTTATTTTTTTTTTCAAATGTCTCAACCCGCGGGCCAACCCGGCTCACCACGGGTTGAACCCACCCAACCCACGGGTTCGGTGGGCCGGGTCAAAATGACCCGGGGTTTAAATGAGCCAGGTTTTTTGCAACCCAACCCACCGGTGAGCCGGGTTGGCTCACGGGTTCTAACCCATTTTGACAGCTCTATAATATATTATTATAATATGTAACTAATAATATATATAAAATTTCATCGTATATTTATTTTAACAAAGAGAGAAAACAACTACTCGAAACAATTAATTATCTTCATATAAAAGTAAAAAATATGTAATAAATAAATTTATAATCTAAATTTTAAATATTTGAACTTGTACACAATTATTATTTATATAATTATTTGAGTATTTATTTTCCTTTGATTGTTAAAATAATTATACGATGAAATTTTATATATTATTAGTTATATATTATAATATTATAATAATATATTCTATCTATTAATTAATATTTTAAATACAGAAAAATTATCTAATAAATTTGTAGACAATTTTGAGGGTTTAAGGATTTGATTTGAGCAATTTAAATTATAAAGATTAAAATCAAGCAATCATGAAAGTAGAGGGATTTGATTTGAACTATTAAAGTTGTAAGGATCAAAATCAAACATTTCTGAAATTATAAGAGCTTGATTTGAGCAATTAAAATTATAAGGAACAAAATCGCGTATTAAAGAAAGTACTGACACCAAAAATGCAATTAATTCAGAGTCTTCATCCTCTTTCATTTTAATTGCCTCCCTCATTTTATCCCCATTTGTTTGTTTCTCGCTTCTAGAGATAGCACAGAGGAAGCGATTTATTTTTCCTTCAAACTCATCCCTGTTTATTTGATGCGAGGGGCTGTCGTTATCTTAACTGTGATTTGATTACATGGCTTCAGACATTTCGGGTTTTGCCTTTTTTTCTTCGATTCTGTTTTTGGGTTGCATGCGAGTGGTTCTTAATTCTTGGTATTCTCTTCAGCAACGTTTATACTCTTCATCGAATCTTCCTCTTCGACACTCTGTTTAGGTGAGTATAGATTTTGATTATTTTGTATATGGGGTTTTAGATGTTTCTGAGATTATGCGTAATTTTTTGGGGGCTTTTTTTTATCCTTATTCTTATTTTCTTTTTGTTATTTTTTGGACAGGGGACTGTGATGAAGCTCACCCTGAATATGCCTGCGAGCAGATTTTGGTTTACTATGTATTGTTGTTGTTTTTAAAAATCCTTGAAAAAATTGTTCCTCATCAATACTTTATCGATTCTTTGCAGCTCTGAAAATTACCTACATCAAAATCAGGTTATGATTTTTTTGGGATACATTTCTGCCTGTAGTTTAGTTTCATCAAATGAATGTCATATCGATGTGTTGGATACTAAATGTATTCTATATGTTGTCAGGGATGACCAGGATTACATTACAATATTTTTCCAAGAGTAGAGGGAAGAGCTCTTCCACAGTCTGGAACAGAGAGCAGTTGGCAAATGAGATGATCTTTAGCTTTATTTGGTCATTTATTTGAAGGTAACAAAAAAGTTATGATTTTAAAAAAAAAAAAATTGTTTAGTAATAATAACTATGATGGGGTTGGGAAATTCTGTGACTGATGAGTATGTCTGGATTATTTATCGATAAGATATATAGGGCTTTTAGAGTCAACCTTTTGACTCATTTTTAGGCAAATTGCCTATTATGGTACTTTTTAAGTTGTTTTCTATTTTATGAATGAATTTTTCTTACTATTTTTCAGGATTTAGATGTCCTACATGTGATCAACTGGGATAAGGGAAAAGTTGTCACATTTTTACTTGAGTCACTTAGTGTCTGTGTGGCTTAGATTATTTTCAACGTAAACGTGAAAATAACACTTTCCGAGACAATTATTTTGAAAGCTATATGAGAGGAGCTTTTTTTCAACATGATTTTACCCTTGTACAGAATCTAAACAAACGGGGTCTTAGTGAGTCCATTTGTTGTTTTGTTTAATATAGGGAAAACATGTGAATGGTTATAGCAAGACCTCTCTAAATGGTATCATTTAAGTCCATAACTTGAATTTCATCCGCCACTCAGTATTTCATTTGAGACTTTTCACACATCAAGTTTTTTCTGTTGATTTATAGTTTTTGCTACTTGGTTAATTCTAAACGTGGGGTAATGTGTTTTTATTTTCAAAGAATAGGGATTGTTGGATGATCAGTTCAACTAGCTTCAAAAACTAGCTGCAGAAACTTCGATGAATATGAGAAACTTCTGAATAACATGCTGACAAGAGATCTGTAAGTATTCTCCTTTTTTGATGGGTAGCACTACATTTATTTTAATTGAACCTATGTGGATGTGGATTGAAAGGAAATCTTAATTATTCTATTTTACCTATATCGACAACAAAAATAGCCTCGTTGAAATGCCAAATATAAGAGTAGTGTGTATGGCAGTATTAAGAATATAACCTTCCATTTGTATCCAAAAAACTATGGACAAACTTATGTACAATTCTTCAAGTACATTATGTGCTATTTTCCAATGGGAATATAACATATATAATAGCTGTTATGCATGTTATCTTTTTATTGATGAAACTTTACACATGTCTTATTTTTATTAAAAAATAATACCTAATGTATTTATGGAATTGTACCTAAGGCCGGTCCAAAAACTAATACATATGACCATTAGTAGTCTTAAACAATGTGGTGTGTTTCCATTTTCTTTCCAATTCAGCATGCCAAATTGTTTCTTTACATGATTGACCGATTTGTGTGTCAAATGCGATTACAACAATGCATGAGAAGATAATCCGTTGTGCACACAGGATTGAATTTACTGAATTCATCAAACTATTATTGCATATACAATTCTTGCATAATTTCGGTAGAAGAATACATTACTTAAATTCACGTCAAAAAAATAAAAAATAAGACACTACTTAAATTGCACTTAATACATGAGAGTGAACATTTTATGTAAAATCTAACATATGAATTGTTAGGAAAAATTTTATTTTATTGTAATTTTAGTATTTTTAATCCATTATTATAATTATTTATTTAATATAAATATATTTCTTTCTTAATTATTATCTTCTCACCTACTGTAGTTAATTTCTCAAGTAATAAAATTATTACTGATTTCTTATCTAAATAAGTTTTACTGTTCTTTTACTTAATTAATTTATATTTAATTAGATGTTAAAAAATCATATTAAATTCATATGTTTGTAAAATTTAATTTATTAAGTACGTATTTCTTAAAAATTTATATTTAAGTATTTCATCAATATGCCTCGACCTCTGACCCGTAAGAAGCAGATTCTTTAAAAAATTATGTTAAAATTATGGATTTAATTGGTATACACTGTCGGTGTAAAGATTTTTTACACTGTCAATAAATTATAACTCACCGCATTAGTTAAATTTTTTTATTATTATATTAATTATCTTAAAAGTCACTCATATCATGAATTTTGATTGATTGATCATGTAAAAATTTTTACACTAATAGTATATAATAATTAAATTCTAAAATTATTATTTACGACTATTTATTATGTAAATCTTTCAATTTATTGACGCCAATTTCTTATTAATTGAGATAACTCATTATTTATTTATCATTTATTATATTTTAACATACGTAATTTATTCAATAAGTTATTTTATCCGATCAAATTCAAATTTTCTTTTACATTATTAATATTTATATGTAAATTGATCAATATAGAAATTATATATGAAATATAATACACAGAATAAACATTTTACATCAAAACAAGGAAAATTTAAACTTAAGGAAAATTATAGTTATACTTCACCAGGTTGAACATTTTACTTCCAATCATATTAACACAAATTGTTAAGGAAAAATTATAATTTGTCATAAGTACTTTTTTTAAATCATTGCTACAATAATTTTAACATAAATATATTTCTTTGTCAAGATTTTCCTTTATTTAATATAAATATTATTTCTCACCCTTTTTTATGACAGATTGGCAGGTTGGCCCACCAAAAATAAAAAATGAAGCTGCATCTAATGTATGTGACAAGCATGCAGATGAGGTCAACTTGATTCTACATTTGGATTCTAAGGAGTTAGTCCCCGTGTTTTCTTTGACGGGGAGATAACATAATTGTAATAAGTTTGATCAAATACAAGTCATAAAATTTTAAAATTTCTTTGGACTCCTTTATTTAAAAGTTGTGCTTTGTAATTTATTTTTGGTATGGACTACTTTGCAAGTGAGACCAATTTGATTCTACATTTGGGTTATGTTGAGTTACTTTGTATGTTTGTTTCGAAGGGAAGATAATATAGTTGCAATAAGTTTAACCTAATACATATTATCATATTTTTAAAATTTCTTACGACTCCTTTTTTTAAAAATTGTGTTTTGTGGTTTATTTTTGGTGTGAAATTTTGTGTAAGTGAGGCCAATTTGATTCTACAATTGGGTTATGAGAAGTTGCTTCATATGTTTGCTTCGGCGAGGAGATAACATAACTGCAACCAGTTTAATCTAATGCATGTATATTTGTGAAATTTCTTAGAACTCCTTTATTTAAAAGTATGTGTTTTGAAGTGAAATTTAATTTATTATATATTGTGTTTCTGATATATACTATATTGATTGAACTGAGTACAAGGGGCAGTTGAAGAAAGTAAACTAAAGGAATTCTCATGTGATACATGAGTGTATTGTATGCGTGTTATCTTAATTAGGAGGATTGTTTTTGTGTTACCTTAATATATTTATTTTACGATAATATTTTACAATTTCACTATTTTTAAGATACAAAAAAAAAAATTTTCCAAATACAAGATGTAGAATTATCCTCACAAACTTTGCTTTTCCCATGCATCGCATGGGTCTATCGTCTAGTATTAAAATATAATAATTGATTCGGTTCAGATCGGTTCGGTTATAATATTCTTGAATCTGATATCCGAACCAATTATCATCGGGTTTGGTTTGGTTTGGTTTGGTTCGGCTTGACTCGGATCCGAATACCCAAAAAATCCTTGGTTCGGTTCGGATCTTTGGATTCATCGGGTCGATCCAAACCAATGAACCTCTCTAATTATTTGTATCCTGTTTCAGGAAAGAATGGGTGAGACACAAAAACCTAGTTAAATGAATAAGTTAAAAAGATAATAAGTAAGAATAAATAGATAGTAAATTGCCTAATAATTTGTTACAAATAGATAAGTACACACACAAATATATATATATATATATATATATAAAATTGTAGCAATCGTCTCGTTCGAGCGCCGCAAAGAAGACGATTAGATCAGAGGAGCCGCCACCAAAATTTTATTTTAGGGAAAATTTGATAACCCTTTCTCTTGATAAGGAAGTGGTCTTTCTTTTGAAGTGGAGAATGATAGGATTCAGGAGTCGATTATGATTAAGGAAGGTATGAAGACTTATTCTCACGGCACCCTAGAACATCCATTTTTAATGATGGTTACCCTTTTGATTGTGCAAATTATGATTTAAACCCCTTTTATTTAAAAATATTTTTCGAAATTTGAGTCATCAATCTATTTCAGTTAAAATGACTCGAACCATAAAATCAACAAACAGTTACCGCTTAAATTGATCCTTTCTCGCTATTTTCAGAAAAGACTTTCATAGTTTTATATTTTTGGTGTAAAGAGAAATTTTCATTCTTAAAAGAAATTTTGAGAGATCAAGGTATAGAAGCTCAAATTTCTCTTGAATGATTAAGAAATCAATAAATCGTACAACTAATTTGATTCTTTTTATTAAATATTATTTTGGGAAATGAATTACTTAGAAAGGAATTTTAATAGTTTATATTTTTAGTGTAAGAAAAAATCATTTATTTATAAAAGGAGCTTTTGAGAGGCCAAGTTGTAAAAACTTAAAACTTTTCTCCAAAGGTTGAGGAATCAACAAGTTATAGAACTAAATTGATTCCTTTTTATTGGAAATAAGAAATTCAATTTTCGGGTTTTATCATTATTATCTTTTTTGAAAAGAATTTGTTATTGTTTACGTAAAGAGGAATTTTTTTTTTTTTAGAACCAACTAATCGTAAAATTCAGCAGGCTTATTTTATTATGTGCAAGTAAAGCTCAACTTATAGTCATAGACATAACCCGGAAAAAAAAAATTTATTCACAAGTATATAAAAAGAATGAATTAGCACAAAACAACTACAGCTTCATATTCACAAAAACAAACAAGATGAGAGGTGAGAAATCAATTGATTTTCGTTCCTAATAATAATGTTTATATATATATTTTATAAAAGAGGATTACAAAATGTGAAAATGAATTTACTATGTGATGTTTATAAAAAAAAAAAAAGGTTCCTATTTTTGCTTTTATTACTATTATCACACAATTTTTAGTAAGAAAAAAAATGAGAATTTGGATTTAAGGAGTTGGTTCCGTGTTTTCTTTGACGGGGAGATAATATAATTGTAATAAGTTTTAAATTATATAAAAAGTTTGGTTTGTTTTGGATCTGTTTTGGTTTGTTTCTAAATTCCTCTAAAATTTGAGGGTCAATTTGGTTTGTTTCTAGTTTCTTATTTTTTTTTCTTGATTTAAAAAATAATTACAGCACAAATAATATCAAATTTGTTACATTATTTTCATTCTGTTTCTTGTTTTCAAAGATTTGTATGGGAAACAATGAAAACAAACAAAAAGTTATTTTACATCGTCAGTGTAAAGTTTTTTACTCTGTTAACCAATCACAAATCATGGTATGAGTGACTTTTAAGGTAGTTAGGATAAGAGTCAAATAATTTTACTGATGTGATAATTTATAATTAATTGACTGTATAAAATATTTTTATATTGTCAGTACATAAAAATTAAATCCTTATATAAATACGGCATAGATTAAATTTAAATTTAAAATTTAAAATAAATGGAGAGATAAGAAAAGAAATTAATATAAGAAAACATTCCAAAATGGGATTTAGATTAGGTGACTTTGAGTTTTGGAACCTTCAGTGTCTTTAAGCATTTTTTGGATAGAGAAAAATGAGATAAGATTATAAGATGAGAGAGTGCGTCAAATGAGAGAGAAAATGCCTAAAGACACAAAGGCACTGAATCTCATAGTCACTAAATCCATTTCCTCGAAAATGTATGTGAGTCAATGACCAAAACAATTAATACAATAGTTAAATATAAGACTTCAAATGTTATGCATTGACAGTGTAAAATTTTTTATATTGTTAACCAATCATCGATAATTGTGTGAATGTCTTTTAAGATAGGTAGGATAAAAATCAATTTTCTTATTGATTTGGCAATTTATGATTGGATGTTTGTGTAAAATGGTTTTACACTGTCAATATATAACAATTAAACTCTAAAGTTAATCAATATAAGAAAATAGTACAAGAAAATACTTTGAATATTAATATATAAAACCGAAATTAATAATAGGAAGAATTTGAATAACGATTTATAAAGGGATTTGGATCCTCTGTTTTTTATTCTCTAATTTTTCCTCTTATGTTAGAGAAAGAAAGACAAAAAACAAATTAGTTTTTATATGTGGGATCCATTAAAACTTGATTTTGTGTCTTTCTCTTTCATAACATGAGAGGAAAAAAGAGAGAATAAAAGGAGAGGATCCAAATCCTTTATAAGGTAAAGAATAAAGGCCCAAAGTGGTCATTGACAAAAAAACACAGTGACATTTTGGTTATTGAGAAATGAAAAATATCAATTTGGTCCCTAAGAATGTAAAATATAGGTCAAATTAATCATTTTTAGGGTAATTTTTAGAAACATTTTAGTTCCTGTCAGGGATTATTTTGACCCACATTTTACATTATTGAGGATCAAATTGATATTTCTATCTCTCAGGGACCAAAATTCATCATGTTTTTTTGTCGAGGACCAGTTTAGACCTTTATTCTAAAGTAAATAAATTAATGGCTTAATTGCACTTTTGGTCCCCCAGGTATCACGATTGTGCAATTTTGGTCCCCCGGGTTTTAATTGCGCCAATTGGGTCCTCCAAGTATCACGATTGTTTAATTTTGGTCCTCCAAGTTTCAATTGCGCTAATTGGGTCCCCCACATATCACGATTGTGCAATTTTGGTCCCTAAATTATCATGATTGTGCAAGTTTTAACGTCAATAGCCTGCATAGGACACGTGAACTGATTTGACACTTAGTGAAGTCAACTTAACAGTTTACGGGACATTCTTATAAGACATCATTGACATCTCACACCATTTAATGATCAAATGCACATCATTAAGTGTCACATAAGAATGACACGTAATCTGCCAAACTAGTCTCATTAAGTGCCAAATCAGTCACACATGTGCTTCGTAGGCTATTGATGTTAAAAGTTGCACAATCGTGATACTTGGAGGATCAAAATTGCACAATCGTGATACTTGGGGATCAAAATTGCACAATCATGATACGTGGCGGACCCAATTGGCGCAATGGAAACTTGAGGGACCAAAATTGCACAATCGTGATACTTGGAGGACCCAATTGGCGCAATTAAAACCCGGGGGACCAAAATTGCACAATCGTGATACCTGAGGGACCAAAAGTGCAATTAAGCCTAAATTAATTTACAAATCATTCCAAATGTATACATGAATCAATGACTAGAATAATTAATTTGGAGGAGGACAATTAATTTTCATAATTAACAGTAAATATTATAAGAAATTACTATAAGAAAAGAATTAAATATTCATATATAAAACTGAATATAATAATAATTAATAAATTTGAATAATAATGTATAAGGAATTAAATTAATATAAGAATTCTTTTTAAATGCATATATTAATCAATAACTGGAATAATTAATTTAGAAAATATTATATGCAAATAATCAAGGAGTTTAATTAGTATACACTAACAGTGTAAAACATTTTTACATAAGCAATCAATCATCAATTATGATATGAATGACTTTTAAGGTAGTTAGGATAAAAATCAATTTTTGTACTAATGTGGCAACTTATGAATGAATGTCTGTGTAAAAAATACTTTATACTGTTAGTATATAGTAATTAAACTCATAATTAATTTGCATAATTAATAAAAGAATTTAGTATGAGGAAATTTTTTGAATATTTTTTTAAAAATCAAAATTAATAAGTTGATTCGAAAAAGTTTTTTGAAGAACTTTTTCTGAACAGTAACTATAAGGGCCCGTTTGGTGGTCAGGATAAGGGAGGCGGGATAGGATAAGCTATCCTGTCCTGTTTTAATCTGTAGTTTGGTGAACCAGCAGGATAGGATAAGCTTATCCTGTTAGCTTATCCTATCCTGTTACTTAGTTATAATTCTATCCTGAGGGTGGAGCTGGGTTAGAACCAACAGGATAGGATAAGAAAACACTTTCTTTTATCTCTTACCTTTAATATTGTTATTATTTAATTACGGTTTCAAACCTAATTAGTCAACCTTAATACTAATTAAAATATTTGTTTTAATTAACAATTTTTATAAAAAGTGAAAAAAAAGTTAATTTTTTATAATTTAAAAAAATGGACTAATTTATAATTAAAAAGCCAAAAATATATATTGTTAAATATTTTTTAATTTAAATGTATAAAACAACCACGTAATATTAAAATTTATTTTTGAAAAAAAATATAATTTTGATATAAGGATAATTTTATCATTTGTGGATATTTTATATCATATCCTGTCATTATCTGATGCACATCAAACATTGGACAGGATAAGAGCTTATCATGCTCATATCCTATCCTATCCTTATCCAGCTCTCATATCCTATCCATCCTTATCCTATCCTGACCACCAAACGAGCCCTAAGACGCCGTAGGTAGAATTATGTGAGTATGTGTGAGTATTGAGGTATTGTACCGTTTTTTGTACAGTTTGAAATAGAATAAAGTGTGTATTTAAATAAGTGTGTGATTGTCCAAAAATTGTCAATTTCAGTTCTAGAAATTATGAAGTTGATAATTTTATAAAATTAAAATTAATAAATAATGATTTATAAATGGACCAAACAAATAAATTTTGGAGGATATAAGATACAAACAATAAATATCCAATGATATTAGTAATACACTGTTAAAACAATTTGAAGAGGATAATTAATAGAGAAATGATATTTTGACAACAATATAGGACACCATACATTGAGTCATGTTTTGAAGTAATAAATTAGAGGGAAAAAGAAAATAAATTAATAAATAAGTGTTACACCTTATAGTGTTGAACAACATTTTGTTGTTCCAAATATCACAACTCTAATTAATAAGTCAAATAAAATCACTAAATTTTGGAGAGAAATCAAATCAATGATACCCATAAATTTCACTTAATAAAAATCTTCTTTTATAGAATAAAATAGATAATAGATAGATTATTATTATTTATGGATCTTGTCAATTGTCTATTAATTAATATTTATTGAGTATTCATTTTTTTGACAACTTTTTTGAGTACTCATTAATATTCACTATAACAGTTTTTATATTATTATAATAATATTTAATTTAAAGAAACATTAATTACTTATATGATTTAATTAATATGTAGCGACAATGTTAATATTTTTTTCACTCTGTCGATATATTATAAATTAACACATCATTAGAAATGTTTGACTTTTATTATAACTAATACCATGATTTATGATTATTGAAAGTTGAAATATAAAAAACTTTACACCAACAATGCATATAAATTAAACTCTTACTTATATTTTAATTTTTATTGACTTAATTCCACTTTTGATCCCCAAGTATCACTGTTGTGCAATTTTGATCGTTAAAGTGTGTGAGACGTCAATGATACCATATAATAATGTCCTGTAAGCTATTAAGTTGACCTCATTAAGTGTCAGATCAGTCCCACGTGGGCCACATAAGTTACTGATGATAAAAATTACACTTTTGTGATATTTGGGGGACCAAAATTACACAATCATTATACTTAGAGGACCCAATTGGTGCAATTGAAACTTGAGGATAAAAATTACACAATCGTGATACTTGGAGACCCAATTGGCTCAATTAAAATCTTAGGGATTAAAGTTGTACAATCATAATACTTAACGGGATCAAAAATACAATTAAGCCATTTTTGTTTATATCTACTAATTGATTAAAAAAATTAAAACATTAATAAGTGCTCTTAAGACACTGATTAAGAAATTAAAAAAAAAATTTCATGAAGAAATAATATATTTAGAGAAATATTAGTAATAAACTCTCTAACGCCCTCTTTTCAACACTTTCTCTTCTATTGGTTAAAATTCATGTGGATCCTACCAATTCATGTGGATCCCACTTAAATTTTATAGGATCCATATGAATTTCAACCTATATGAGAGAATGTGTTAAAAAGAGAGTGTTAGAGAATATATTATCGACACTCTTAATACTTTACAAAGTTATACACTTAATTTTTTTTTTTATAAAATGGTACCCTTTTTAGTTTCTTTAAAGAGTACCATGCGCTCGTTTGCAAAACCTTTTCGAAAATTAGAAGACTCCGTAAGAACCATAACCTCAATTGACCTTAAGTCCTAATCAATATCCTCCGTCTCGAATGGACATTGGCGTTTTCCTTTGGTCATGTAATCAATGAGTCTAAGCACTTCAGCAGCTAAAAAAACCCCATATCATTCTGCCCAATAAATTTCCCACACGTGTAACAAAATTTTCGCTTTTAATTTTAATCCCGATTGTCACCCTCTTAATTTTGTGTCTGAAGACTCTGAACAAGGAAGCCGTTAGACCAAATTTTTTTTTATAAACCCAAAAAAAAACGTTCAACAATCATTAAAGTTTTTTAAAATAAAGCACAACCACCATCTTCAACCTCGTCTTCTTCTTCTTCTATCTTCAAAGCAACTCAACATATAGGAAAAAAAAAAAAAATACACCAACACACACATATAAATAATAGCTCCATCACCATCTTCTATAGTTTTAGTTTTCATTTTCTCTCTCTTAGAGATTCGTATAGAGAATGAAGCTCTCGGCGTTGCAGCAGAGCTACCTCAACCGACGTAGCAACAGCTTCAGAGGCTCGCCGCCGTTGGAATCCTCCGGCGAAGCATCCGGCAAGTCACCGGCGGCCATCTTTTGGCTCCTTCTCCACTTCGCCTGCTGCCTCATCAGTCTCTTCCTTGGCTTCCGCTTCTCTCACCTCGTTTTCTTGCTCCTATCCTCCCCTTCCTCCGGCGCCGGCAAAGCAATCTCCGGTCACCTCCGCCTTCATTCCTCACTCGCCTCGAATCCGATCGTCACGAGCTTCGAGAATCCGGCGAATCGGCCCGCCGGAGCCACCGGGAGCAGGGTGATGGTCGGGCGGCACGGGATCCGAATCCGGCCGTGGCCGCATCCGGATGCGGAGGAAGTGATGAAGGCTCACCGGATAATCGAAAGAGTTCAGAAAGAGCAGAGGATGCTCTTCGGAGTGAAAAACCCTAAGACGGTTATTGCGGTTACTCCGACGTACGTGAGAACGTTCCAGACGCTTCACTTGACCGGCGTGATGCACTCGCTGATGCTGGTTCCCTACGATGTGGTGTGGATCGTGGTGGAAGCTGGAGGAGTTACCAATGAAACTTCTTCTATCGTTTCCAAGTCAGGGCTCAGAATCATTCACGTTGGGTTCGATCACCACATGCCGAATTCGTGGGACGCTAAGCATAAATTGGAGACTCGGATGCGGCTTCATGCTTTGAGGTAAAAAAAAATTCTGCTCATTTTGTTTTTCCTTTGATGGAATTTTTTTTCGAATGCTTGATTTTAGTTGCTTGAGTCTTTTTGTTGTTATGTAATTGAAGTTTAGAATTTGGAGTTTCAATTTGGGAGGTACTGTTTTTATCCACTAATTGGTGAAGAAGAAATGATTGCTTCACTTTAAAACCAAACCAAGTTATAGCAGGGCACTTCATAAGACTAAATTGTTCATTATGCTTGATATGGCGGAAAACACACGATGAGTAATGTTACTCAGCCAGGAAAAGTTTGACCCGATTTAGCCGGAATTTGTTAAGATTTAAGGATAGTTGTTGGATAAGTTAAAATGGTGGGGACCATTCATCTATCTAAAAGTCAATAACAATGGGAACTGGTCTGGGGTAGTATTTTCCATATAAGTGCTGTTATTTGAACAACCAAATCCGGCCGGATCGGGATTCCCTACATTCATGTATTCACGCACCGTTGGTGAAAGTATTTGAAGTAGTCTAGGATTGATCCAATGGTACATGAATATGTGAATGCGGGTTTTTTTTAATGCATGGAATCTATTTCCCCAAATCGGATAAGGATTTGGGACAACTCATGAAATATTTTAGATTCCATTCTAAAACCAATTTGTATTGTTGGAAGTCCTACATTGTCTGCCTCAATTCCAGGGATGCGGTTTATATACGGCAACTCCACTTAATGTCAATTGGTTTTAGGATGGAACTTAACATGGTATTACAGCCAGAGCCTATTTTTGTCGTTTCCATCGTTTATCGCCTGTTACGGAACTGCCTATATCATATATGATTACGCTTTTTTTTTTTTTTTTTTTTTATCATTTCCTTTCTGGTCAGTGTTCTTGCATGATCTGGAGATTTAATTTGTTGATAAGTAAAAAATTTGATTGATTTTCCATGTGGTCGAACAGAATTGTGAGAAAAGAGAAGCTGGATGGAGTTGTGATGTTTGCAGATGATAGCAATATGCATAGTATGGAGCTATTTGATGAAATTCAAAGTGTGAAGTGGATGGGCGCTGTTTCAGTTGGAATACTTTTTCATTCAGCTGAATCTTCATCTTTACAGGGTGAGGAGCAGGCCCCACCGTTGCCAGTGCAAGGTCCCGCTTGTAATGCAACCAACAATTTGATTGGGTGGCATACCTTCAATTCGTTAAGATATACAGGAAGAAGTGCAGTTTACATTGATGACCTGGCACCTGTGCTGCCCAGAAAGCTTGAATGGTCTGGGTTTGTGTTGAATTCCAGGTTGCTTTGGAAGGATCTTGATGATAAGCCAGACTGGATTAAGGATCTTGAAGCATTAGATAAGGTTGATGAGGATATAGACAGTCCACTGTCTCTGCTCAGGGACCCCTCTGTGGTAGAACCACTTGGGAGTTGTGGACGCCAAGTTTTGCTTTGGTGGCTGAGGGTTGAAGCTCGCACAGACAGTAAATTCCCTGCTCAGTGAGTCCTCTGCTCTTGATTTATAATATAGTGCGTACCAACGTTTTACTATATTAGAGTTAACGCTTGAAACATCTTAATAAGTATATAAAAAGGTGCTTCAAAACATAGTTACAGATTTGCTTAACTCTGCTTACTGCATACTAGATTTGCCATATCACGTGCTGCGTACTAGATTTGCCGTACCACGTACTGCGTACCAGATTTAACATAAAGAAAGTCTTATAATCATAATTGCAAGAAGTGACGAATCTCATACTTTCTAGTAACTATGCTTCAATATTTGTGTTTCATTTTAGTCATATTAACACGTGGGATATTTTTTCTCATATTAATGTGGAAAACTTCATGGAATATGGTTGAATTTTGTTTTTCTGAATTAATTAAGAATTAGTCACTGGAAACAGCATACTACTTTCTTTGCTTATAGTTTGATGAAGCAAGAATATATCTATAACTTATGGATGAACAATTTTTTTCATATCAAATTGATATTCGAATAAAGGTGTTCAGTCAAATAATGTTTGAAACTGATTCATGCTGCCAGCGCTTACATAATTCATCGAATCTTTCTTTCCGTAAGTCAATGTTATGCCTCAGGTTTAGAAATTTTCATTTGTGACACTATCTTTTGTTTGCTAAGTTGCTTTATCCAAATGATGTCTAACTTTTCTGTAAGTCATATAGAAAATTGACACACTAATTTAAAAACCTAGATTCTGTAAATCTTAACCCCAAGTGCAAAAAAATTAAAAATAAAAGGACAAAAAAAGGCGAAAGGTTCATTGTTAACCAGTTCACAGTAAATTTTTTACTAGGACAACATGTATTTGAATTGTTGGGGAAGTAGTTTTATGATGCTGTTGGTACCACAGATGAAAGCTAGAGGCCAAAAGCTAATGCCCGGAAATTGGAATGTTTAACAGCTTAGAATATATGTGAGGGATTTGGATGTGCTTGGTAGTGTTTTAAACCAAAAGGATACTAAGCAATTGGCATTTCTATGCTTAATGCGAATCTAGCTGCTTTACTTGCTTTGGCTGTTGGGCATCATGTGGTATTAGATTCACGTGCCGAGGATGGTTCACAGTTTTCCAGTTTACGTAGCGCTATCTAATATGATCTAGGTCAGACTGGACAAGCAGAACCTAGCTGACAAAGAGAACTGCTGCCAAATTGGACTGAATCGTTATTGACATAAGATATTATTTCATTTTCTGACCATCTAGTGACTGTATCTTTATCTTGCTGACTTGGAACAACTCTCACACTAGTGATTAGCTTATATAGAGCGATTATCTGTTGGATAGTAACTGCATGATCATAATGATGTTATAAGAGGGAGGGAGAGATATATTTAGTTTTTTTGTGTGCACAAGGATATCCTCCAACCGATAGTCGGGGATTAATCCCTTTCAATGTGTAGAGATCACCAAAGTGAGTTTTGCCTCTCTCAACAAAGCTTTTTCCATACACGGCAAAAATCGAACCCCGGACAACATACTTAAGGAACCCAGTTATCTACCAACTGTGCTGAACTTTGTTGGTAGATATATATAGTTGTCAATAAGAACTTGCTGATAGAGATCCCATCCTCTTTGCAAGTGGTTGCCCTTGGGGTACTTTACTAAATATCAATGTTCATATAGCAATGTAGTTGAGGGAGGGTTTACTGATATATGCACCTTGGTTTAAGTATCTGAGTTCTGGACTATTTTTGGTCCTTTCCACGCCATCAATATGAGTCCCAGCTGAAAATATCAAAATTATGACAAGGAGAGTGGAGGAAAATTAGAAAACCATAGTCTTCAATTGCCCGCCTGGAAGGCAGAGGGAAGGGGGGCTGGCAGGGGCTACCCAACGAACCCTCAATAGTCAATACATTCCTTTTTAAATTTTTTCGTATAACTATATAATTTACGCCCGAAATAAATCAATATTAGTCTCTGCCTCTTCGGCTCCCATAAGATAAAATTTATGGCTTTGCTCCTCTATTATTGTGATACAATACAATGAATTAGTTGGTGCCAGCGACTCCTAGTAACACCACCACCAACAAAACCCTTTCCTCCCTGGGTGGGAATGGATTACATGCAAATGACGAAATAGTGTTCTGCCAAAAATGAAGTCTTCAAAAAGATCATTTAGATCCTTTTCCTTTTTAATGGTTTTATTTATGGTTTTTCTTGGTGTTCCTTTTCCTTCAATTATTGGGCAGACTCCATTAGCACCAAACTGCAGAAATTAGGACTCATTTAAGTCCTTGCACCACATCTTAAATCTATATTAATAACTTAAAAATAAAATAATAGGTTTGTCCAATAGCTCCTCTACAACAGAATTGGTGATTTCCATATCCTATCAAACGCGAGAATTTACGTGAACATAAGTCATGTTTGTTTCCGCACTTGGCTGGACATGCTAGAAGAAAGACCAAATAACATCAAACTGTACATCCCTATGATGTTAGATGGAAATTGTTGGTTAATGTCTGTAAGAGAGCATAAACTTCAATCAGAACACTTGTCCATGACTTCCTGTCACAAAATGACAAGAGCATTCTGACATCATCTTTTATATTAATACCAATAAAAAACCAACAGTAATTAAAACGCAATGTATAAATAAATTTGTAAGGTACTTGAGATTGAAACTTAAAGCTGATTTTTCATTGTGTTCTATTAAGACAAGATTTTTCAAGCCATTATTCTTTTTAGGAGAATGCTAATAAGTGTCCTAAGGACACTTTTTAAGGAAGCAAGAAAAGAAGCTTTTCATTGAAATTGATATATTTAATATTTGAAAAGGTGATATACTTAGTTTTTCAACGAAAAGTTAATTTTTGATTTCCTTAAAGAGTGTCCTTAGGGCACTTGTTAGCATAACCCTTCTTTTTAAAGTATTGAGTCCAGTAATTATGATGAGCACATACTTAGATGTCCATAAATTGCACTCCAGAAATCTGATGATCGTTATGAATAGCCGAAAACAGTATAACTGTATAAGTCTATCCGAACCAGGTTTAGTTGAAAATAATTATTGTTGGATTTGGCCCACTGAGTGAAGACAAAAAAGCTTGTGCTAGATAACGTGTATAAGTGATGCTTTTATGCACCTTGGGGGAGGGGGTGCAGGGGAGGGATATTTCAATTTTCTGTTATGTTTGATTACGCTTGTTGATTTTGCTTATCCTTATATAAAGTAGTCTGTTACAACTTGCAAAATTAGGAAGATGCCAGAGAAAGGTTAAGGTTGGGGAAGGTGTGTTGGGACCCCACTTCTACTATTAATACAATTTCAGAATTTCTGCTTGTCAGGACATCGCTTGCGAGCAATTAAACAAGTCCATTACCTTTGAGAAATGTTTGTAGCCCTTTCTAAGAGCATATTTACTTTTTACTGCCTCATGCTTTTCTTGGCTTCCCTTCTTCATAAAGTCTTTCGTTGTTTCTACCGCCTTCTGAAGTTTGTCTCTACCAGCTACTTCCCTTACAAACTGAAATAATCTGTCAAATGGGTGGTATCTCCTTTTTTTCTTCGCTATAATTTCTAGAGTAAAGACCCATTTAAGTCCCCAACAATTTTAAAGGTTCCACTTTTTTTTCCGGAGAAAAAAAAACTCACCGAATAGTCCCTGAGAATGATAAAAGATGGACATTTTAGTCACTCCATTTATTTTCACCCTGAACACGTCATTAGAGTGCTGATATATATCATTAGTACGTCAGGTGTCCAGACAATAGTCTCTACATGCATAATAGATCATGAGCATAATTATGCATTGACCCAATAAAGTCCCTAACTATTATTTAAGTAACTCAATTTCGTGGGACTGATTAGTCCCTACCTGTTACAAGCAACACACTAGATGCACCACACCAGATGCACCAACACAGGTCATATAGATGAGTTTAATAGACACTTGGACACACTAATGATATATATCAATACTTTACCACTATGTTTAGGATGAAGACAAACAGAGGGACTGTCATGTCCCTCTTTTGTCATTGTCAGGGACTATTCGTTGGGTTTTTTTTCCTCAGGGATGAAATGTGGTACCTCAAACATTGTTAGGAACTAAAATGAGCCTCTACTCTAATTTCTATGAAAGTCATGAAGTTTATTTCAGTGTTTCTTCCTTTAAATAACCTTAAAACTGAAATATGCTCAGCATCATTCCCTCTTTAAAGCATCATATTTCATGGCTCATATCAGATAGATTCCTATGCTTGTTGTTGGAAATTTAAAATTGATCCATGCATTTAATTAATTAGTGTTCATGTATTTTTAGGTTAGTAGTATTTTTCCTATGCATGTATCTAGATGTTCATGTACTTGTAGTTTCTAGGACTTGAAGTTTCAAGAAGTTATAGTTTCAAAGCATGCATATACATCTTAGAATCTGAGTTTTAGGTCTACTCAACCACAAAAGCTATCTCAAGAAGTGGGGATTTCCCAAACCTTATAAGAACTACTTTGGTCATATCTCTAGTCAACATGAGATCTCAAAACACATCCTCACGCCCAGGACTGGACATCTGGAGCATGGACAAATGTAAGTGGAATAATTGGCCCAATAACCTAATAGGATAGACTCTGATACCATCTTAGAATTTGGGCTTCAGGCCTAACTCAACCCCGAAAGCTAGCTCTAGAGATGAGGATTGCTCAAGCCTTGTAAGAACTACTTTGGCCATATCTCTAGTCGATGTGAGATCTCAACAATACATGTGCTAAATAAGTGCATTAAATAAGTTCATGAGTCTAGAGGCGTGTTTTGAATCTATAAATACCCTTGTACTTGTGCTTCTCAAGCCAAGCCAAGAAATCCAAATCAATTGAGTTTCAAAAAAGAGTTTGAGAGTCTTTCCCTTCTCTTCCTATCCTCTCAACTATTTCCTTCAAAGTAGTATCAAGAGCTAGGATCCTTTTTTTAAGATATCTTACTTTGTTCAAATTCCCAAACTCACAAATGGGGAAAATGATCATTGGTGTATTCGTATGAAGGCATATCTTGGCTCCCATAAGGCATGGGAGACGGTTAAGGATAGATATGTTGAATCGGAGAACGAAGAAGCTTTTAGTCAAGCTCAAAGAAATAATTCGCAAATTGGATCAACTTGCTCTTGGTATTATTCATGGAGCCTTGGATGATGCATTATTAGAGAAAGTGGCTTGTGCAACGAAGGCAAAGGAAGTTTGGGATATTCTCCAAGCAATGTTCTCTTTGAGAGACAAAGAAAAAACATGTTAGTTCAAAAGAGCAAGAAGGAGAAACAAGGTATAATGAATTTAAGATTGAATGTTATAATTGTTTCAAATATGGTCATTGTACTAGTGAATGTTAGGGTTGTCCCACCATTGTAGGAGAAAAACCCATCTTGTTGATGAGAAAGAAGATGAAGGTCAAAAAGAAAAAGATTATTTTGTTGAAGATAAAGAAGATGAAGAACAACTAGAAGAAGACCATCTTGTTGGAGAAAAAGAAGATAAAGATCAATGAGAAGAAGTTGTAGTACTAGCAGACAATTTTTCTGAAGGTATTATTAGTCATAAAAGTTATGATACATCTGAAGAATGTCAAGATCAATCTTGCATGAAATGCATGAAATATGACATTAAGAGTCTTCCTTCTAATGATGGTGGAAGTGAATCTCAATCACCAATGGATCTTACATCAAATGAGGGAACAAATCCTACTATACTACCAAATGGCATAATTAATGAGAATTTCTGCAAGTGAAGAGGCCGACAAAATGGCTGTGGAGCACAAAGCCAAATTAGCAGTGGATGACATTCCTATTGAGTTGATAAATTGGACATGTCTACTTGGGAAGAACCGTATGGGGGAGTTTTTGATGAAGATACTATTAATATTTGTATTGGGAAGAAGAAAATGATGGACTTGATCTCTGCAGCCAAATTAGACCCAACTCTTTCTTTTCCATACAAGTATCTTACTTTCTTTCCTAGAAGAGAACAAGATTAAAGTTGCCATTTCAAAAATCAATAAAATATTCGATGTCAATGTTTCTCTGCACTGCCTTGAATTGAGAATTTAGTTCTTGATTGCCACTGGGGATTATGAAGGAGCCCTCGGAGATGTCAGGACAATTTTGACATTGGATCCGAATTATATAATGTTTTATGGGAATATGCATGGTAGTTGCTTGGTAGAACTCCTCTGCCTTGTTGGTCAGCAGTGGAGCCAGGCTGGTTGTTGGATACAATTGTATGATTGATGGTCTTTTGTTAGAAAATGACTCAGAAAAAAGTATTTTGCGCTTTCGACAATCTCTCCTGTTATAGTTAAATTCTCAAAAGGCGGTGATCCGTAGTGTGTGCCTAGCTAAAAATCATTCTTCTTCTGCACATGAAAGGCTTGTCAATGAAGGATGGATATTGTATGACACTAGTCATGATGATGAAGTATTAACAAAGGCTGAGGAATCCATTTCTATTCAAAAGTTATTTGAAGTTTTCTTTCTCAAAGCTTATGCATTAGTTGACTCAAGTGTCAAGTCTTGATTTAAAGTCTTCAAAGTATGATCAGTCTCTTGGAGGAAGATCTCAGATGCCCTTCAGTTGGTCTTCCGAAAGGATAACCAGAGAGGTTGAATCATACAAATTTATTTTGTCTATTTGATGACACCAAGTCACTAGATTCTGAAGAAGTACTGTTTCCAAAAGATCAATTGGAGTCACAAAAAAGGATCATGTTTAAGGGGTAGTGTTGAAAATTTAAAGTTGATCCATGCATTTAATTAATTAATGTTCATGTATTTTTAGGTTCATAGTATTTTTTCGATGCATGTATTTGGATGTTCATGTACTTGTAGCTTCTGGACTTGAAGTTTCAAGAAATTATAGTTTCAAAGCATGCATGATACATGTGTTAAATAAGGGCATTAAGTAAGTTCATTGTATTGGATGAGTCTAGAGACATGTTTTGCATATATAAATACTCTTGGACTTGTGCTTCTCCAGCCAAGCCAAGAAATCCAAATCAATTGAGTTTCAAAGAAGAGTTTGAGAGCCTTTCTCTTCTCTTCTTATCCTCTCAACTATTTGCTTCCCTTGTAGATTGTTTTGTGTCATCCAGCAAATAGAACACGGGTTTATATCTTCTCAAAAGCCAAAACTTTGAGAACAGTTTTTTTTTTGGGTGAATGAGAATAGTATTTATTAGCATGTTTTCTATGCATATCCCTGAACACTTTATGCAATTTCATGCAGATGGATAATTGACCCTCCTCTGGACGTCACCGTCCCATCAAAACGCACTCCATGGCCAGATGCTCCTGAGCTACCAATTAAGGAAAAAGTGTTAATTGGCACACAAGAACAGGTGACCAAGCATTCTACTAAGACTAGAACATCCAGATCCAGGCGCAGTCGAAGTAAGAGAAAGCATGACACCAAATTGATAGGTGTGCAAGTCTCTACACATTCTGAGGAACACTGAGATGTTAATACGTGCATATTAGGAATTTACTGCCTTGTGGATAGATACTGCTGGCCCTCAGCGTCAAGAATCTGTATTTGACCAAATGGCAAAGCTGATGTTCCTACTGGATACACACATTGGGAGTAACTTCTGCGGCAAATTCAATTTAGTTGTTCACGGTGTAAATAGGTTGAGTCGTGACCAGTATTTGAAGCTTGAACTTTGTGCTTGTGAAAAAAATGGATTGCTAAAGTTTGGCTCATTTATTTAAACGAGTCTAATCAAAAGCTTGAGATTGACTTGTTAACTAACGAGCCGGGTCCGAATAATTCATGAATAGATCAGTTTCTTTACATTCTACTTGCTAGTTACGAGACAAAGGAAAAGGAAAAAATGAGTGAAAAACTGAAAACAATTGACATACTAGTTTTTTTACTTTATTATTTTATTATTTATTATTTATTTTAAAAACAAATTTATAATCATATGGTTTAACTCACAAATAAAAAACATTTTTCATAAAAAATTGTCATTAGAAAATTATGCAAGTGTTTTTATACCAAAAAAAGTATGATATATAATTTTAATTTTTTGATGATATATATATGGATTTAATTGATATACATTGTTAGTGTAAAGATTTTATACACAGACAACCAATCAGAAATTGTCACATAAGCTAAAATGATTGACTATTATTCTAACTACCTTAAAAGTCATACACATCATGATTTTTGATTGGTTGTCAGTGTAAAAATCTTTACAATGACAGTATATATAATTTACAATTATTTACATAAGTCGAACTTGTAAGGCTTGAGTTTGACTTATTTAAATAATTGAGTTCAATCTTAAGCTTGAGTTTGTTTATTTAATTAAACAAACGAGCTTGATCGAGGATTTAACGAGTCGAACCTGAATAGTTTACAAATAGCTCAGTTTATTTATACCTTATTCTTGAGCAATTGGTACGTTGCAGGAAGCTTGTATTCATTTCGAAAAAAATTCTAAATGGTCCGGTAACATCCTCCTAATAATCCTTCTAATTACTGGATAAAGAAAATATTAATTGTTTTTTTATATTTTTCAAACATTGGGTGTATTTACTTTTTATTTAATATTTTCTTATTTAGTATTAGGAGAACTAATAAGAGGACATAGAAAAATCATTCATTTTTCTTCCATGTAATACATATTCTTCTCAATAGAAATATATACCTCGTCATTTTTTCATGATTTTACAATATTTGAAGCACTCATATAACTTTATTTAAGTTTTTTCTCATAGTTTAATGCCTAGCACATGACACGAAAATTCAAAGTTCAAACTAATCCAGAATCTATTCTCGGGACTATGTTGTTTGGTATGGCAGCATAGCAAATAGATTTAGTGAGTTTAATATTTGTTATTTTTAGCATCTGTAGGCATTTTCTCTCTCATTTGACACACTCTTATCTTATCTCGTTTTCCTCTTTCATCTTTTTCCCTCCAAAAATGTTAAAGGCACTAAAAATATCAAATCTCAATGCTAATGAATTCAAATCCGGCAGAATACTAACAGCAAAGTTCATGCTGTGCTTGTGCTGGCCTGGCTACAATTTTGCCCTTAATGCAGTGTACAACCATTAATGAATCAAATCATCTTGAGTACATTTAAATTGATTTTTAAGGAATACATTGACGTGGAATAAAATGAAGAGTTTAATTGTTATATACTGATAATGTAAAGTTTTTCATACTGTCTAATCAATCATCAATCATAATGAGTAATTTTTAAGGTAGTTAGGATAAGAGTCAATTTTTTTTACTGATATGATAATTTTTTATTGGATGTCTATGTAAAAGGGTTTTGCACTGTTAGTGTATATTAATTAAACTCTAAAATGATATGATTATTTATATTTTAGTGTTTAGTATGTTTATGAATAAAGTTTAGGTTTGATCTATTGTCAATTTATTTATTTTTATATCTAATACACGAAAATACAATATCTTAATAAGTTTAATTGTTATACACAAATATTTTTACACAGACATCCAATCATAAGTTGTTACATCAGTAAAAAAAAATTGACTCTCATCCTAGCTACCTTAAAAGTCATCCATATCATGATTGGTGATTGGTTGTCTGTATAAAAATATTTTACACTGTCAATGCATAGAAATTAAACTCTATCTTAATATAAAATTTAACAACAAATGTTGAATGAATTGTTAAAAATAAACGTTTTGAAGGTAGATTGATGTAGTGGCTTATACATCCATGTACAACTCTTTTTTAGCATGATTACATTAATGAAATGTTTTTGTACATCGTTGTATTAAGTTTTATTTAGTATATTGATATAATGGTTTGCACATAGACATACACGTCTCTGATGGTTGGTTTTGAGTCTGTTTGGTAAAATTAGCTGTTAGCGGATAAGTCAGCTGATTGCGGATAGCGGATGAGGTAGCGGATAGCGGATAGCGGATAAACTAACTTATTTTCTGTGGAAGTGTTTGATAAAACTAGCGGTTGAACTAGCTGAAAATTATAAAATGAGATAAAAGGACATATTCATTAATGAAGGTAGAATTAAATGAAGATAATAAGGATAAAAGTGGAAAGAAAACTGAAACGCTATAAGCTATGAGCTCAAACGCTACTTCAAGTAGCATTTGGAAAAAATGCTATAATCTCGTGAAAAAACGCTATAAGTTCGTGACAGATGCGCTTACCAAACGGGGCTACTTTCTCATCCGCTATAAGCTATCCACTATAAGCTCGTAAAAATGACCTGTCAAACAGGCCCTTTATGTCTGTTTTGGCCGTTGTTTATTAATTACTATTAATCAATTCTAATTATGATTTTAATTATGTCAATTGTTTTATAAAAACGTGATGACAAAATATTTTGGGAATTAGAAAAATCTGAAAATGGAGAATTGTTGTTTCAGAAACTTTTTCTTTGTCGTCTTTCTAGTTTCCAAGCAGTTTTGCATCTTGTGAGTGTTGGTTTATTGGGTTCTCTTCTGTGTAGAGAGGGCCTTGACACAGCTGTTTTATGCTGAGGACGTCGATGTTGTATACTGTAACCTAGCATAGCCGCAAAACATTTTAAAGAGAGCGATCTAATTCACGACTCAACCCTTTACTTTTAATCATTTTCTTGTTCGAGGTTAGATTCCGCCTCAACAACAAATAACTAAAATTCTATATTTTAGTCAGGTTGGTTGTGGAGATTCTTTGGTGCTCATCAGTGATCACATTGATTATGTGACACATGAATTATAACATTAAAAATATAGTTGAAATAAAAAATAATAATACTCTATAAAAATTTAGTTGTACACAAGAGAAACATCTAATTTCTCGGGCATTGAATGAAAATGGGTATCGAAAGATGTGATTTATAATTTCTAATAGAATGCTGCCCAAAACTGGTACACATTAAAGATTGGATCATGATTTGCATTGGGCCGCAGATATTGTTATGATTTATGAAGCGTTCCTCCTATAATTGGATAAGGCCCAATTCCTTGTCCCCTAAACCAATTTGGGCCCGTTTGCCCACCAAGAAGGCTATATATGGAGCCCTCCACCTCCTCACAAGGGGATTCACTCCAAATTCACTAACATAGGACTTTAACATAAGACCTTTGTAATACATATTTTATTGTTCCGATTTGCCCGGAACATGAAGCAATCTTGCAAAAGAAACACTTATAACTTCTAGGATCATGCTAACTGGTATCCTTATGACATTGGTTGATGAAGCTAAAAAAAGTAAAATTTCATTGGAATACTAAATATTTTGCTCTTCTAAATATAGAATGGGTCTTGCTAACCAAAGCCTTAAGGGCATTGGTTAAGGAATCAAAAAGTAGAAACTTTGTTTTGAGAATCGTAACTTTTAAACTTGGAAAAAACTGAATACATCATTTTCCAATACATAATTTCTATCTTTGTTTGCTTAACCAATGCCCTTAAGGCACTGATTAGCATTTGTCATATGGAATATACCAATTTTCAATGTAAAGATTCATTTCTTAATTCGTTAGGACATTGGTTAATATTCTCATAACTTATAACCTTGGTTATTAAAGGAGGCTCCCAATTACCTAGTGCATGTTTGGTTTAAATTATTTTCAACGCAAACGTGAAAATAACGCTTCCCGAGGCAATTATTTTGGAAATTATGTGAGAGGAGCTTTTTCCCAACGTGATTTTCAAACTTGATTTTGCCTTTGTGGAATCTAAAACAAATAGGCCCCTATTGTTGCATAGAAGTTGGGGGCGGAAGCTTGGTTGTGCTATTTCAAAGAATCTTAAAAACAAATTTACAGTAACTCGAAGGTTTAAGGTTGGGAACAAGAGAAAGTAACGTAGTGTTTGGTTGGAGGGGTGCGAGGGGAATGATTTTTTTAAACTTTGCATGTTTGGTTCAATTTTTTGAAGGGGGAAGCAAAATCCCTCATCACTCAATTTTGGTTCCCCTCCAATATTGGGGGATTTGGAGGGGAGGAATAGATTTTAAAACATTTTTAATGCTTTGACTAAAATATCCTAACTTATATATTTTAAAATCTAAAATTATAATGGTATAAAAGTAAAATAGTTTTAAAATCTCTCATCTTCCCCTGTGAACCAAACATGAATAGTGTTATTTCTCTTTCACTCCATTAAAATCCCTCCCCTCCTCTCAACCAAGCACATTACCTAATAAAAATCTTTCCCCTCCCTTCCCCTTCTCTCCATTAAAATCTTTTCCCTCCTCTCTTTTGAACCAAACATAACGTAAGGGTTTATCAAGACATCAAATGCCCTTCAAAAAATTTACCCACCTACAAGATCCAATCAATCATTAAACCATTCATTGAACCAATTTTGGCCTGTTCTATCTACATGAATGAGATGCTGCAGAAGGGCTATATGGAGCAATAATTGTTTTTACTTTATATCTCTAGAGCTTTACAAAATTATATATACAAATTAGAAATTGTGACATCATGCAAATATTTAAATGATATAAATCCAATGACATATCAATATTATTTCTTTTGAAGATCAGAGGAGCTATGCCCTTGAGTGACTTCCCAAGTGTTTGCAAATTGGGCAGTTATATATACGTCTTATTATACCTATACAAGTTCCATGCCACACTCGGGAGTTGTGGCTGTCAGATATAATCAGACTCCACCACCGACTCTTGCAACTTGTGGATAATTGGATATGAAATGGGTAATGCCCATTGCGCATGCAGGAATCACAAGTCTCTTTTAAGGTGTTACAGTCCACAACCCCAAATGATCCTTAAGCTCACCAAGAATCTCAATCTATCCATAAAAGATTAAATAGCATTTCATATACCCAACCGAAAGTGACAAAGGTAAAAAGCTTCTATTTTGATTTATTAAGCTTTTGAAGATAAAAGAAGAGGAAGGGATTCATTCCCTTCATTGCCAAGGCCCTGCTATTACATATAGCTAGTAGCTACATCCAAAATAGTTCGAGCTTGATTGTCTCCAAAGTAAACAAAATCCCTCCTCTCGAAGAAACCTCTGGACCACTGCCACTTTATTGGCAATATCTGATTGGCTACACGAAAAACTTAGCCAATCGCCGCCCACTTCCACCCTCTAATAATGGAAAATGATAAATGCTCGTGAGAAAATATATATACTACTATGTATTTTTAAATTTATATCATATTTATTAATAATATTAAAATATAGTTAAATTAAACAATGGTCCTAAATCCAATATAAAAATACTTATATACTCATGTGTCTTGGGATACCTAGAAAAAGGATTGTGGTGAATTAGGGATGACAATGAATAAGGTTTGAGTAGAGTATTATAATACATGTTTTTATACCCGCTTTTAAAAAAATATCCGTATCAGGACTCATATCCGCGTGGGTAGAAACTTTAATACTTATACTTGTCAGATACTTAAGTATCTATACCCACACCCATAACTTGCGCTTTAATTAACTATGAAAAATCAATAAATAAAAAAAGAACATTGATAAAAATATCCACCTGATTACTAGGTATACTTACAGGTTGTGTGGAAGTAATAGAGATAATAGAAAAAGAGCTGCTTTTGGATTCCTTTGAATAAGTCACTCCATAAAGATTTTCCATATATGGTTAGCTACATAAAAGCAAGATTAAAAGACATACCTCCTTTGATAAATTCAAAAGGCAAACCATAAAAGAAATGTATAATATGTGGAGAACAACATATAATAACATACATAAGAAATTTGTGGATGATTGAAAACAAGATAAGAAATTTGTATTGTCACAACAAAAATATAGATCATGTGTCTTTATACCATAAAAACCAAATTCTAACACATTATTAAATTCAATGGCATCAATTCTAAACTGAAAGCAACTAAAGCAAAGAGAAATCTAAAATATTATACTAAATAGAGAACCAACA
Source organism: Ammopiptanthus mongolicus (assembly GCA_039655645.1). Classification (NCBI taxonomy): domain Eukaryota; kingdom Viridiplantae; phylum Streptophyta; class Magnoliopsida; order Fabales; family Fabaceae; genus Ammopiptanthus; species Ammopiptanthus mongolicus. The sequence continues at coordinate 13,006,151 of CM077343.1, read as the reverse complement.
ATTCAGAAATACTTGGACAGCTACTTCATATAAAGGACACCACTATCAGAGATACTGGTTAGTATCCTAATAGGCTAATACCTTCTTCTTCCACTTTTCCTTATTTGTTATTCAGGCTAGTACATGAGAAACAACTGGGATCATGGAAAATAACTGTGATCTCTTATCAGTGCATGATGTTTAGTTACCATCTTTATCCTTCCCTATGCGTAATCGGCTTCCGAACTCAGTCTTGGTTCCAAAGACCATCTTTAAAAGGTTTGCCAATTTTTCCCAATTTAAATAAAATTGGTCCAATTTTTCCCAATTTAAATAAAATTGGTGGTGACTCCCATGTTTTTTATAAAAACCTTACTTTTTTTTTTCGCCGTTCTCCTTCGCGATCTCGATTGCGACAACTGCAATGAAGTTACTAAAAGAGTCAAAATGCTAGCCATTTCTTGGAGTTTGATGCACTATAAGTAACCCTAAGTAGTCACTTAATTGCAATGAAATTACTAAAATTAACCCTAAGTATTTCAAATGACAGAGGTGAAGAAACTTATCAGAGAAGATGCAGAGAGTTAGTTTCTAGGTGGCGGTGGTTAATCGACTAAAGAGATTAAGAGAGGATTATAGAGAGAGGGAGTGAGAGGGAGAGGGCGAGAGTGAGAGTTTGAGAGCGAGAGAGGGTCATAGAGAGGAAGAAGGAGAGTTTGAGAGAGTGCGCGGGTTTGAAAGTGTGAGGAAGAGTAATAATGGACACAAACATTTAATAGTTATTTTAGGTGAACCATACCTTTTATAGCGCTATGTGTAGAAAACGCAATTAAAAACAATACATATAACAAAACGCTATTATATCTTGATAGTACAATTTTTAGCGGGAATGATATCAAGTGACAGAGCACAACTGCATGTGATCTCTTCGTCTTCTCCACCAACGTTGTAATTTCTATTTATGGTTTATCTTTGAAAACGCACGACTGCACGTCTTCTCCACTAAGTGCAACGTCTGCTCGTGTGTATAAATAGAACCGTTGCATACTCCTAAACCATTCCACACTCAGAAACCTTTCACTCTCTGAAGCCTAAACGGCTTCCAAATTTCATCCCATTATAATGAGGAGAATTAATCTTGAAGAGCTTAAACATGATGAATATGACACAAATACAGAGATTGCTTTTCAAGGATGGACTAATTACTTCGATCTCCACAGACCCATCTTTATTATAGAAATCAGGGAATTCTGGTCAAATGCCGATGTCAACGCTAACGGATCCGTCACTGGGCACATAAGTGGTGGTGTACCAATGACAATCACACAGGCTCTTGTTGCTGAAATAACGGCAGTGCCAAACAAGGGTTTGGAGAGTTTCAGAAGTCTAGACTGTGTATTGGAAAACCCAAGCTTTTCTCTGAAGAAGGTATATCAGGAACTCCTCGGGGACAATGCTAGTCTGAAGAATAACGGGACCTCTCAACTGACCAACAAGGCTAGATTCTTGTTGGAGTGTTGTCGCCATTTCATTCTTCCCCTCACAGAGAATGAAAACTTGTACTTCTTCGCTCTAGTAAAGTTTGAAATGATCGTGGTCTACCACCTCCTCACCTACTCCAAAATCAACCTTCCATTCATCATCATCGAATATCTAAAATACCATCTTTGTAGGAATGATGGAAGCATCCTCTATGGAATGCTCTTTGTTAAGATCTTTGGATCTTATGAAGCCCATTGGCATCAAACATCGTCAATATGGCCTAAATCCCTCGACATTGCTTTCTTCATAGGCAAGGGTATTAAACCGGCTCCTCCCATGATATATTCTTTTTCAGAATCTACGTATCTAGAGCCTGCTTCACCATTGTCTCCTTCTGAATCTGACGTGGAGGAGATTCGGTCAAAAAGAAAGGGTGAGTACAGAGAGATCTACCCCATGCTCGAACTAACTACTCAGGCCAGGGAAATGTTAGAATATCATCTAGCAAAGAGGAAAAGAGGAGAATGAGGGCTATTTGTATAAACAACTTTTAATTATTATCAGTGAAGTACTATATTATATATGCATTTTCTGTTGTTCTATATATGCTCTCCTCACTATATAATTAACTTTAACTCTCAATATCTACAAGTAATGAAACATTGAATACATTGACAAACTTAGAAGTTATGACATGTGTATGCCTAACTCAGAAATTTTAAGTTAGAAGTTAAAACAGTTTATCAACCATTTATCATTTAGCTATAAGAAAATGACAAGAACCAAATATAAGTAACAACAATTGTATGACTAACTTAAAAGTTTTAAGAAAATGCTTAGGCACATTTTTAAGGGTATACCTGAGAGAATAATAGTATTTAAAGCATAATAATGTTAAGATAGCGTTGTCCAAAGTATAACCTTTAATAGCCTTTCCTTTAATATGCACTATTAAAGGTAGAACCATCACCTTTTTGTTATGAATATTATTTTTCAACTGATAATTAATTAAACAATACTAGACATAAAACAAAGAGTTAAATAAACTTCAATTTCGGCATAACTTTGAATTTTTAGAGGCTCAATATATTAAACAACCATATATATGTATGTATGTATATATTTTAATGAATTTGAGGCCTATTTTTCGGTTTGTTCTTTTTTAAACTAATATTTACTAACCAAATAAATACAAAGCAGAAACAAATATGGAGTAGAAACAAATAAATATTAAGCAAAGGTTCTTTCATGATTGCCAACAAGAGTTGCAATTTGCTACAATATACATTGATCAACATTTGGAGCAGACACTTCAAGATATTATATTGATAACTGAAGCAACATTCTTCGGTTACTACCATGATTTCTTTATGGCTTTGCTTTAGTTTGTGCCTTGTAATAAATTTCTGATCATTTTTACATTGATCAACATTTGGAGCATTATCAAATTTATTACTGGCTGCTGACTCCGTGCTAATCTGTGACTTCGGGCGGAAATCATTCTTTTGTTCTCCCTTCAATATCAAAGAAGATTTCAGAAACTGCGCTTTGCAGAGCTGAACTATTTTATTGGTAGACTCAGAAACTTAACGATCAGTATAAGGGTTTGCTGCTAGAAAAGGTTAATGCTCCTTTAGTAGAGATTCTGGGAGCCTTCCCCTTCTGTAGAGACCATGCTAGAAAGGCTTCTTCATCTCATTATTTTAGCCTTATATCCTCTTCTCGGTGGAGATTAACCAAGACGTCACATTCTCATATCTTTTTTTCGTCTATCTTGACATTTTAGGAAAACCCTATTCTGGGCATTCTCAACATGGAAGGTGGAGAATGAGACGGTTAAAGCTAAAAAGGCTAAAGACTTTCCCTTTCACTGAAATGTTACGGAATGTATCAAGAAATGAAGAATACAGAGAAGACGATGAGTTTATAAAATTTGTAGTGTAAATGATAAGAACACTGGGGAGGGATATTTATAGGAGAGTATGATTATTAATAGAGTTAAGGTAGAATAGATTATGGATAGTATAAGATAGAATTGATTATGGCATCAACCAACTAGAATATCGCATTTTTTGGGCAGAGGTTCATTAAAGTTCAGGAACTGTGTCAACTAACATGTAAAGAATTGGTCACCTAGATTGCTTTGTTTTGAATGCAGTGTAAAGATAGCGTTTCCTCACGTCGACGCTATTATATTTAAACATTTGATGGCGTTTGTCAAGGAAAACGCTATTAAACCTATATATTTACATAGCGCTTCTCCGTAAACGTGCTCTTAAAGTATGAGGACATTTTTAAAAAAAAATAAGATTGGGTAATGATCGATAGCATTTCATTGGTAAAATGCTATTGAAAACTTTCATGCATATTTTTAAAGTGTTTTCTTCAAAAATCGCTATAAAGTGTGCGTTTTTAAATCTCGATTTTGGCACAGCGTCTCTTAATGATTTGTCTCTGTTTAGCAAAATTATTACTGCCCCATTGGTGAAAGAAATGAGTTCATTTCAATAATTCTAGATTTTTTTTTATTTATCAAATTCAAAATTCTGTATTCAAATTTCAATTATTCATCCTCAACTAACCAGCGCACATGGTGTAGCAGTTCCCATTAATTATGTTTATTTTCACTCCAAAATTTATTCACCACTTGCCTAAGTTATTTATTTTTCCTTGCAATCAATATAATCCTCTTTGAATATTAAACCATTTTCTTCCTTCTATATAAACTCACACGATCCACTCTTTTTCTTCACCAGCAACCTTCCCACCTTTCCAAGTCCCATATAGAAACTTATTCAAGCCTAGCACCCTTTAATTTCTCTCTTCATCCATACTCCAACCATGGCTGCTGCAATGGCTATAAGATCCACCTCGCTCTTCCTTTCATTGATCACTTTGTCATTGGCTTTGGACATGTCCATCATTAACTACACCCAAGACCGTGTCCAATATTCCAACTCACGAAGCAACGAGGAGGTTATGACCATGTACGAGGAGTGGCTAGTCAAGCACCAAAAAGTGTATAATGGGTTGGGAGAGAAAGACAAGAGGTTTCAAGTTTTTAAGGACAACTTGGGATTCATCGATGAGCATAATAACGCTCAAAACAACACATACAAACTTGGGTTGAACAAGTTTGCTGATTTAACTAATGAGGAATATCGTGCCATATATTTGGCCATGAGGAGTGACGCTAAGCGCAGGTTCATGAAAGCCAAGAAAACTGGTCACCGGTATGCATATAAAGCTGGTGATAGGTTGCCGGTGCATGTGGATTGGAGGTTGAAAGGTGCTGTTGCTCCAATCAAAGATCAGGGAGGTTGCGGTAAGTTTTCTTTTTCCTATAATTGTGCCTTTTCTTTTGTTAATTAAAGATAACATTTATTTGCTAAGATTACTTATCAGATAAGGACTTGTTTTAAATTCAAGTGCAACAACTTTTATCTGATAAAAACCACTTGCGCATTTATCCAATGAGGAAAGAAAGATTTTTACACACTTTTTTTTTTTTTTTGGATTCTTCACTTTGCGATCGAATTTTTGTTATTTAAAAATAAATATAAAAAAGATAAAATTATAAATAAATTATTATAGAATAAACCACAATTTTAGTCCCGGAAATCATAAGTACCGCCACAATAGTTCTTGAACTTGCGAAATTATTCAGTCTAAGCCCTCATATTATAAACATCCATCGTTTGGTGCAGCGAGAATATCACTCAATATTATAAACATACTATTATTCTATTAGACGAGAATATCACTCAAAATTCGTTTGGTGCAGCGTCACTCTTCAGTGACTTGATACATTATTAGAAGATAACGTGAGATTTTTTCGGAACTAGAAATACTCAAAAACACATTTTCTTTTTGTAACCGTCATATAGGCAAAAACACTTTCAATTATGAACTATTTATACCTTTCTTCCCTTCTAAGTTTTGAATTTGGGATTTAATTATGAACTATACTTTTAAGGTAAATATGTATTAGTTTTTATAATGTCAACCAATCATAAATTGTTACATCATTAAAATTGTTTGATTCTTATTTTAATTATCTTAAAAGTCAAACATGTAAATTCAAAGTGTATCAAAATTAAACTCTTAAACTTATTTCGGTTAAAACAATTTTTTAACTACAAATCGGTAGATAATGGTACGTTTGATTGAACTTTGAAGGGCGAAGTTGGACCTTCTGTTGGAAATTGGAGTGTTGGATTCTTTTTTTATTTATTTATTTATTTTTGTATTGATGCAGGAAGTTGTTGGGCGTTCTCAACCATTGCTGCAGTAGAAGGCATAAATAAGATAGTAACAGGGAAGCTGATCTCTCTGTCAGAACAAGAACTTGTGGATTGTGACAGAATCTATGACGAAGGGTGCAATGGGGGTCTCATGGACTATGCCTTCGAGTTCATCATTGGAAATGGTGGCATAGACACAGAGGAAGACTATCCATATCTTGGCATTGATGGAAAATGTGATCCAACTAGGGTCAGTAGTATATCATGCTACATATCTTTGAAAATAATAATACTAATAATAATAATAAAAAAGATTTGAGCTTGTCTGAAACATTTTAAACTTAATAATTCATTTGTTTCTAATGATTTGGGTGGCTTGTATTGCTGCAGAAGAATTCTAAGGTAGTGACCATTGATGGGTATGAGGATGTTCCACCATATAATGAGAAAGCCTTAAAGAAAGCTGTGGCTCATCAGCCTGTGAGTGTTGCTATTGAAGCCTCTGGCAGAGCTTTGCAACTCTATCAGTCGGTAAGCTTACACATACACCTTGTGTCAATTTGTTGGTTGGACTTACTACATTGATTTGTTTTGAGCCTTTGTTCCTAAGCTAGCATCTGCAATGTGAGAATGTGGTCCACACTAAGCAAACCCCAAATTTTGAGTAAATCTTCAATTTGATCCTGAAATTATAAGTTCGTATTAACTTGGTTCCTAATATTTTCGAAAATCCAAAAACATCTGGAAGTTTTCAAACATTAATCAATTCAGTCCCTCCGTTAGGAACTAAGTTGATACAACTTTACAATTTCAGAGACCAAATTGATACAGAGACCAAATTGATGACTTTATAATTTCAGGAACCAAATTGGGGATTACTCCCCAAATTTTATACTAGTAAAGAATAATATTACACTCATATACATTTACATACACATCATTATTTTGCTTTTATAATTAGCTTGAAGCTTGGAACTACTGCTGTATAGCATGGAACAGCATATGGCTGCCTTATGCTTATACATTCCTGATTTTTGTTTCAGGGTGTATTTACTGGCAAATGTGGGACAAAATTAGACCATGGTGTGGTTGTTGTTGGATATGGCACTGAAAATGGTGTGGATTATTGGCTGGTGAGGAACTCATGGGGCAGTGGCTGGGGTGAGGATGGCTACATCAAGATAGAGCGTAATGTGGTAAGCAGCACCTCCACAGGGAAATGTGGAATCGTAATGGAGGCCTCATACCCAGTGAAGGATGGCAAAAACTCAATCCCCACTTCAGCTTATGAAAGCACTGGAATGTATATCAGCAGTGCTTGAACACCTTCATTATTGCTTTGGGACTGAGAATTGGAACCAATGCTAAAGTTGCAAGAAATTGATGTTTCTGTTATCTATGTTATGCCTATTGGATATGCCTATTGGGCTGCTCTTGTACATAGATTTCTTCATGTGAAAACTGCACCTGAATATCAATTTGTACTGGTTTTAACACATTGTTATCCAATTTGAATATTAAATTTGAAATCCTTAATTATTTTCATGTGCTAGTTATAATTCTGTTCATAGATAGAGTGTTTGCCAAGAGTCCAAGACCCTGCACCTCATTTGTTCTTCAAGATGAAAAAATGGGCCTACTATTATAAATTCTCTAAATCAGCTCCTTATGGTACATGCTTGATACCAAAAGCACTTGGAAAATATCAAGATGTAACTTTCCTAATTGCTTATTCATTGTGCCATTCAAAATTTCAGCAGGAATGTAGGAAAATCGATAAGCTTTTACACATGGAGCAACATTTCATATTGAGTTGAAATGTTGAATACATGAAACTAAAAAGTTAACCTTTTTTAAACAGTGTCATGAGGATACAGTGTACTACAGTCAATCTAACCGCAGTCTATGAAGTTAAATGTTGTTAGAAGTTTCTACCATGTTAAAATTTTCTGCTATTGATGTTCTCTTTGAGTGATAACACTGAGTATTGTTGAGTTTTTAGTTTTGATGATGCATTTAATGTATTGAGCATGAAAATATTTTTGGATGATTTAAATTATCCTTTATTAATTTGTTGATATGTGATTTATAATAATTTATATCTTTCCATTTAAAAAGAGTAAATATATTTGTTGACATGTGTTTGATTATGATTCAAATCTTTCTATTTAACAATAGCAAATATATTTGATATATGATGGATTGTGATTATTATGATTCAAATCTTTCCATTTAATCTAGCAAATATCTCTTTCAAATATATTCTAAGATTTAATGAGTTAATTGATTTTTATTAGGATTAAATCTTTGCACATATTCTTTCCAACGACTCAGCACTATTTTAGGCGAGTCATGTGGCCCCGACAACTAGAAGATAGCAAAAGACTAGTCATACTAAAACCAAAGAAGAATAGCAACTAAAACAGCAAGTCAGCAACTACTGGCGAGCCAGCAACTATTGGAAGTGAAAGCAACAACAACTTAAAAGGCATACGAATTTCATATCTGATATGGTTTAAAGTCCCTTTGTTGATTTCCTGCTTTTTCTAACGGCTAGCAAAGTTCAAGAGGAGCATTCTGCTATATATAGGAGGCCTTGGAAAGGATCAAATGACCACACTTGCAAAAAAGAAAGAGATTCAATTGTGATATTGCTTCCTCATCATCTTGTTTGTTCTTAAAATTGCTTATCCAATCTTGAGAGAGTTTAGAAAGTCATTGTAGCTCATTGATAAGAACAAACCATTTCTTGTTCATAACATCTTTGTTTTAGAGAGAAGGAAGAGAGTGGGCGACTTTCCTTCTATCTAAGCACTTTATCTTGGGTTAAGGTAAATGGAGGTTTGGTGATATCCTTATGTGAAAGAAACCATTGTTACTCTATCTTGGAAGGAGGTTTAGTGGTGTCCTTGTGTGAAAAAAAAACCATTGGAACTCGACCTTGGGGCTAAGGCTAGGAAGGTGTGTCGAATCCTTGGAAGAAAAAAATTTGACAAGTGAAGAAAATCTCAGACAATTGCTTAAGTAATGGATGTAAATCATACGTTGTGGCTGAACCTTGTGCACTCTTCTCAACTTTTTTCTCTTTACCTTTCAAGTATTTATTTGTTTAATATTGCAATTGTTTTATTTAATTGTTTAATTTTCTGCTATTGAATTTTTTTTGAACCAATTCACTCCCTCTTGATTCTGTCAATGAGTATAATAAACGAAACCAAAGACTAGTCATTAGCATAGAAGACGTAATACTTCTTAAGACTTCTAAATGAAGAACATAAACATCTGTGACATCAATCACGAAAAAAAATACCTATACAAAAAATGAGTATTGACTGCTACACTGGTGGATCAAGGGGACTAAAGAAAGTGAGGGAAGCACAATGCAAAAATGCTAGTGTCATTATTACAGTGTGACGACCAAAACATTGCATACATACAGGGCCTCAACTAGCACCAGAATTTGGATCAAACATTGTGTGGTCCCATTCGCATAGAGTTGCAAACAAACGGGGCCAACAACTTATACATTGTGTCTTGAGGTGGGAATAGGCTAGATCGAGCTACGCCCTGACAAGCCTAAACATGGCCTGCGTTCCAATCTCAAGGCCTGAGCCTGACCTATTAGCCTGATATAGGCCGATTTTTAAGGTCTGGTCTGGCCTACTTCAAAGCTTGGCCTGGCTTAGAAGCCTATATAAAAGCCTGTTTTTCAACAAGACCTTTAAATATGCCTCCATCTATAAATAAGTCATTGGCCTTCACTTGTAAATAGACTTGTAAGCCTCTAATGATAAAGAAGTTGGCAGGCCTATACTGATAAATAGGCCGTTAGGCCTTCACAAATAAATATGCAAGTAGACCTTTACATTTTAATGGACCAATAGGCCTTTACTTTCAAATGCTATAAATATTATAAATAATATATTATAATATTATATATTATAGTATTATATATTAAATTATATATTATGTATATGTGTACGTATGTTAAATAGGCCGACCTAGTAGGCCTAATAGACTTTTTTTAAAGTCTTAGCCTGGCCTCTTTAGCTATATAGGCTTTTTAAAAAGCCTTGATCGGACCTTTTTGTTAAATAGGTTAGGCCTGTCTAGGCCTTAAATAGGCTAAGCTATAGGCCCCCGACGAGTGGCCTGACTTATTCCCACCCCTAATTGTGTCACAAGTATAAAGAGGGCGGAACCAAATTCAAGAAAAGAAGATAGATGGATTCTACCATATAAATTATAAAAAAGTCTTGTTAACAGATATTCTAAGAATACTGATTAAAAAATCAAATAATAGAAAATAAAACTTTAAAACTTTTACGTCACTTTCCAATATAAAATTTTTATTTTAATTTCTTAACCAATATCCTTATTAACATTTGTCATTATAAAATTCATGGTTGGTATTCTACAACTGCCACGGTTCTTGATTTAAGATGGTATGGTCTGTGTTGCTCAAACTCATGGCCTTAGCCATATCGATTTCAGCAATGACATCATATCCTATGTGAATGTGATCTTCATGAACAACTTGATAACAACCGTGACCGTGTAGAGGGTAAGGCCATTAAGGCCATTGAGTTAGGCCTCATTTTTTTTTGTTCTTTTTACTATTATATAGTAATTGGTTTGACAAGTAGTTGAGTAATAAGATCTAATTTTGTGTACAATACATGTATTATTGAGATTCAATCACAGGTAATGTAATCCACAAGACATAATATTAGTTAGGTTTCAACATTCAAGGTTCTGTCTTTATGTCTTATTGTCTTATTACTTTTTCTTGTATAGTGTCATAGTTAATTGTCATTTGAGATAATCCGCATAATTAACAATTGAGAAATGAGAATGCAATTGTGCAAAAGGATAAAATAGTTATTGGAGGTAATTAGTTAAAAATTAATTATTTTTTATATTTCCAAAATTTAACTGTTATTTTACTATATATATGAGTTTAATTGCTATGCACTAACAGTGTAGAGTTTTTTACACTGCCAACCAATCAGAAATCATTGTATGGGTGACTTTTGAGGTGGTTAGGATAAGAATCAAACATTTTAGCTCATGTGGCAATTTATGATTGGTTAATAATATAAAAAATCTTTACACTGATAATGCAACCAATTAAATCCTATATATATATATATTATAGAATTTTAATATTTTCACTTCAAATTTTTTTAGCTCTTATTTCTTCTCTTCTTTTTTTCTTATTTCCATATTCTTTTGAATAAAATGTTAAAATTACTTGATTATAAAATTTTTATAAATGATTTTGCAACTCAAAATGTTAAAAGATTAATATAAGAATTGATAATTTATATAATATAAGTCTTTTTAAAAATTTTGATTAAGGTCTCAAAATTCCTATACACGACCCTGATAACAACTTTATGCTGAAGTTGCAAGCAAGGCGGAGCTTTTTTACAACTTGGGAGAGCCATGGCCCCACCAAACGTTTTAATTTTTTTTATATATATAGGCCCTTCTCACTTTTATATTGTTACATGTTTAATTTACGTGTTAGACACTTATATTGGCTCCTTCAAATTTTTTATTCATATTCAGCTTTTGTATTTGACATTAGTAACGGTTATCTATTCCCATTGTCAGAGAGACTGTGAGTGGTAAGCGAGCTGCACTCCAAAAATGAAGACCATAGTTCAAACCATGAAGTAACATATCATGGAAAGGTGTTTGGGACAAAGTTGGATATTGGTTAGATTTCAAATGAAAATAAAAGTAAAACTTTGATAATGTGGGTAAAGGCTAAGAAGGAAGTTAAAAATTGGTTGCTTGTAAGAAAAATGGATTGCTATCGTACATATGGACTAGCATATCATCCATTGTGATGTAAGGGTATTATTTAAAGAAAATAATAAAATATTATATATATCTAACTAAAAGTAATTTTAAATGATAAATAATAAACTTTTGTCGATATTTTGAGAGATGTAACCTTAATTTAGTGCATGATAAAAAATTAAAATTTGAAAGTATTTGAAATAAAAATCCTAACATTGTTCATATGAATCTCAAATATTAGTCAAAATAGTCGCGGCTAAGGACTAATGATTCCCTACATTGGAGGTTCTCAGGAACGGATTTTTCATTTTTTAGGGATTAAATAGATAACGCATTTTTTCCCGGGGATGGATTTGGGTATTTTCTCAAATTAAAAGGAAGTATTGGGAATAATAGAAACCATTAATAAGATAGGTGATTATGGAGACAAATATCAAAACAGAATTCCAAATGACAAAGTTAACTTTCACATGTCTGCTTCAAATAGACAATTCTTTTTATATATAATATAGATATAGATATAGATATCGGTACATATAGAGCTTAAAAATTTACTATAACAACCCCCAAAAAGTAGGAAAAGTCTTCATGTAGTAAATGTTATTGTCTTTTGAACTTGACTCTGCCATAGCCTTTTGACAATATTTTACTAAGCCATTAATATTGTTGACAAAGTTGCGAATATCTTCAATGCTCCTCCTTGTCAATTCAGGAACAAAACACCAATCTTGATCGAAGAGATTCAAATTTGTCCCTTGGCAAAGCTTTATTAGCAAGTATGTTAACTGATCTTATGATGAACAATGCACCAAAATCGCTTCATTAGCTGGTTCGACTTCCCTAATAAAGTAAAATTTGATTTTAATGTGTTTTGTTCACCCATGGAACACCAGATTCTTTGAGATTGCAATTGTAGGTGGGTTGTCACATTTGAACTCAGTAAGGTTCTTTTGTTCAAAATCAAGATCCAGTAAAAGCTTTCTTAGCCATATTGCCTGATTAACAGCAGAGGCAGCAGTAATGTATTCAGCCTTAGTATTAGATTGGGCCTATATTCAATCCCAAAAGTTAGCTTAAGAGGTGAGAATTGTCCAAGCCTTTATTACTATTAGGTACTAACTCTAGTCAATGTAGGACTTGGATTTTTCCCAACACATCCCCTCACACTCAACACTATTAGGTTTGATACGTGGATAATATGATGGATGGCCCAACAATGAATCTATGATAGCTTTGATACGATATTAGATTTTAAGCCTAATTCAACTCAAAAAACTAATTCAAGATGTGAGGATTGTCCGAGCCATATAAACTCTTATACTAACTCTAGTCAACGTTAGAGTTGGGTTTTTCGCAATACTTAGCTCTATATTGACTTGTTGTTTCTTGCTGCTTTGAGCTCCAAGTAAAGATTGATCCCAAAGTAATCAAATTTCCTGAGGTGCTTTTTAAGTTATCAACACAAGCACAACCACCCCAGTCACTATCAGAATACCCAATCAGCTTTATTTCTTCATCTTCTGAGCTTGTAAATAGAACAATAAAATCCATTATACCTTTCAAGTATCCGAGTACTCTTTTTCCTGCAGAAAAAATGTTTCTCAGAGGGAGAATGCATATACCTGGATAAAATACTCACAGAAACATTGTATCAGGTCTGGTTATTGTCAGGTATAGCAGAATTCTAATGAGACCTCTGTATTGGCCTTTATCACCTTTCTTAGCATCAAGATCATTGCTTAGTAATTGTCACTATTAGACTACCCATATGCTTACATTCTTCCACATTAAACTTTTTTTAAATGTCATATATATATTTTTGCTGGCATATATAAATGTCATATAAAACTCTTTTTCAGTAGATATACATTATTTTCTTTTCCAGGAATCACGAAACTTTCATGCTGCTCAGCATAGATTTGTTCAACAAGGACTCCATTTAAAAATGCAGAGTTTACACCAAGTTGATGGATTTGCCAAGATTTATGTGCAGCAAGAGCATTAAGCAATCTATATTATGGTGTCATTCCTTGCTACTGGTGTGAAGGTTTCATGCTAGTCCACTCCTTATTGTTGACCATATACTTTGACCCCAAGTCTTGTTTTATTTCTGCATATTGAATCATCAGAGTTAAGCTTTATTTTGAACACTCCTTTGACTCTAATTACTTTTCAGTTGCTTGGTCTTTTAACAATCTGCCAGGTTTCATTTTTGTTAATCATCTCTAGCTCCTCCCTCATTGCTTTCCTCTAGGAAAGGAATCTTCTTCCATCAGAATAACTGGTGGGTTCTAAGACAACAACATTACATCTATGATAAATGTCCTGCAAGATTCTTGTACCTCTAGTTGGTTCATCATCTAGAGTTGCATCATCAAATTCAAGATCTTGTTGGTCCTGGTTTTCAACGGGAGTTGTAGGTTGTTCAGCTATAGGCATTGTCCCAGTTCCAGGTTGCATTTTCATCAAATTTAATATTCTTGCTCACAACTATTTTGTTACATTGCTGTAGCTAACAAATATTCCTTTTCCAACCTTGCTAGGCACTTGATAGTAGCATATGCACCAAAATACTTTGAGATGTGCACATGCGACTTTGTGTCACACCAAGCTTCATATGGAGTCTTGTCTTTGAATGCTTTGGTAGACAACCTATTTAACAAGTATACCGCAATGTTGACAGCTTTAGCCCAAAAATGTTTTGAGCACTACTTTTCAAAAAGAAAACACCTTGCCATCTCCATCATTGTTCTGTTTTTCCTCTCACTTACACCATCTTGCTGGAGTGTGTAAGTGACACTCAACTAATGTTCAATGCCTGCATCTCTACAAAATTGATCAAATTGGCTTGAATTGTATTCATAGCCATTGTCAAACCTTAAGGTTTTAATCTTAAGGCTGCTTTGATTTTCAACAGATTTTAAATAATTTTTTTTTGGTGATAGATTTTAAATCTTTGAAACAAGAAGCACATCACTTTTGGTGTTGAGGAACTAGACCCAACACATCCTAGAGAAATCATCAATGAATAGGAGAAAATATTTGCTACCATTGAGGGATCCAACCTTCATGGGGACAAAAAATCAGTGTGTATGAGCTGTAGTTTTTGAGAAGCTCTCCAACTTTGATTTTTGAGTATGCCTGCTGTTCTATTGTTTCCCAGTCTAGCGGGAAGCTTTTGCTTTTCATCTTGACATTTAGCTCCACGTGGGTCATAGATTGTGCAGGTGTTGTCTTTCAACTCCAAAGTGTACCCTTTTCTCTATCATTTGCCCTACACTCAGCAAACTCTGACTGAGCTTAGGTACAAAAAGCACACATCAGAAATTAGTTTGGTGCTTGGTTGTGTTTTTCCCGCAACTCTGCCTTTTCCTTCACCATATCTCCATTCCTAATTTTGATTTTGGAAGTAAATGATTCATCAAGATCTTTGAACATTCCTGCATTGGACATGTAGTTTGTGAAGCTATTATAACCATGAAAACATGAGGCAACAAAGAAGAGCTGCTATTCGTGTGATTTGGTGTCACTTGCTTGGGCTTGTTTATTCTGCCGTTGGACCTTCATTATCATTAGATTTGCGCACCTTAGCAATATGTCCCACTTGTTTACAATCGCCACATATTGCATCACGTCTCCACCAACAATATTTTTCGACATGTGTTGGTTTCTTGCAATGCTTGCAAGGAGAATATTTCTTCTGGTTTAGATTTTCTTGACTACTGCTTCCTTCCTTTTTGCTTTTGCTGGCAGCTTTGTTTTGGGCTTGGAGAGCTTCTTCTACAACATTTTCTTGTCTAGAGTGTGATCTGATTTCATTTTCAATTGATGAAACTCTATCAGGATACTTGAAGATTGTTTCATCTTCTTGTATGCTCAAGATTTGATTAAAAATCCCTTCTCAGGTTCAGGACTTGCATTTGCCTACTCCTGTAACTGCCTTCATATTCCTCCTTCAATGTGTTTCACTGCTCTTTGGCAGTTTTGCAATTCCTGATTTTGTTGAAGTTAGAATAAGACATTTTGGAGTATAGCTTTGGTTTTGGGTCAAAGGAATAATTTGGTCCTATACGTGATACAAATTCTTCATTTAGTCCTTATACGTAAAAAATTTGGAAATAAGTCCCTATATGTGTAAACGTTAACAAATTTGGTCTCTACATATGCAAACGTTTGCAAATTCGTCCTTGCCGTCAGCAAATTCATCCCTATATGTGACACAAATTTTTGATTTGGTCCCTAAACTTGAAATAAAAATTAAATTGATCCCTGTATGTGCAATCAATAATAATTTTGTTCCTATCGTCTGTCAAAGAGCTCGGACCGAACTAAAACTTCTTTTCGTATTGATTATTTTTCATACATTATATCAATCTATTTCTTCTATCGAGAGTGAACTTGGATAATTTCATAATATAAAACCATTTAAGGACCAAATTATACAACTTTTACTCTCAATAGAAAAAATAGATTGATATAATATATAAAAAATATTCAATATAAAAAGAATCTTTAGTTGAATCCGAACTCTTTAATAGACGATAGGGACAAAATTATTGTCAATTGCACATATCAAGACCGATTTAATTTTTTTTTTTTGGATTAAGGGACCAAATCAAAAATTTATGTCACATACAATGACCACTTTGCTGACGACAGAGACAGATTTGCTAACATTTGCATATATAAAGTCCAAATTTGCTAATATTTATACATGTAAGGACTCATTTTCAAATTTTTTATGTATAAAGACTTACAAAGAATTCGTGTCACGTTGAAGGACCAAATTATTACTGTAACCTTTGGTTTTAGAGGTTGTTTATTTTATGAGTTGTGCACCATCCATATGTGAAACTAACATTTGATTCTCTAACTATACAAACTGCTTACAAACAAGCCTCTGCGTGTATGATTGAACTCCCCTAAACCAGTAATCAACCGTATGACCAAATAAAATATACCAATCGATCGACAATTAGAAGGGACCGAATTTACACTAGGTTCAACCTTTTACAGTAAAAATAAGAAGGCAAATTTCCAGAGCAAAATGGTATACCGACAGACCCAGTTGCAAGAGAAAAGTCAAATGACCAACTGACTGTAGCAGGTGATCCTTTCATCAAAATCAAAAAGAATTTTTCATATATTTTTAGGAAGGTTAATTCGAAAAATTGTGCCCAGTAATAAAAAAGTTAATAGGATGCATTGTTAATACCATAATTGCAGAGGGGGGGGGGGGAGGCGGGAGGGGATTGTAGTTTGGAATTTGGGCTAGTTTTTTAGAAAATTTCCTAGATAGCACATGGATTTAAACAGACAAAAAACAAAGGTACACTGTAAAAGATGATTTCATTCTACACAAGCTACCTAAAATTCTCGTTATTTGACTAAGAATTCAGCAATAAGACGCATTTGCCCACCTGAATAGAAATAGAAAATAAAGAAAAAGAATTTGAGGTAAAGAAAGCCCTCAGTAACACCAACATCTCCCCAAAGTAAAATCTCTTACTAGAAATATCCAAGATGTCCAAACAATTGCTCAACTGGGAATTGAACATCCAGTTGTCAACACTGAACCTCAAAGCAACCTTCGTCAACCACCATCAATCGTCAGATTGCTCCAGCTGTTAAAATATACTGCAAATGATATCAAGCCACATGTAGATTTGTGACTTAAATGAACCAAGTAAAGTTAAATTAAACTGAAATTTTCAGTCCTCCGAAAGGCTTGCGCTTTCTGCTGCCCTCTTTCCATTATAACGCTAGAAGTAAAAAAAAAAAAAAAAAGCTTTATTATTAGGAACGAAGATGTGATAATGTCGTGCCAATTAATGGACTATTAGCCATACAACATCTATGACAACAATTTTGAATGAATGAATTTAAATTTACCTGTTTTCCAAATGAGAATGGTACATATTTGTATTTGATCATGTGAGATATCTGTCTCCTCATAGTAAGTGTGAAGAGGACCACCCAGTAGAAGAGGAGTATTGGCCAGAACACTGGAACATCAAACGCACTAAAGAAAGTCATCACAAATGCAATGCAAAATGCCTTCGTGATTGAGTACCTGTCCACAAATGAAAATTAAGCAGCATCATCAGAAGCAACATATGCATGTCAATATCCTAAAGGTAAAAAAGTTTGAAGAGAAACGAGATAACATCTTTCCTAGGTGAACAAGGGTCTGCATGTCAGATAGCACTTTTTCA
This sequence comes from Ammopiptanthus mongolicus, assembly GCA_039655645.1. NCBI lineage: Eukaryota > Viridiplantae > Streptophyta > Magnoliopsida > Fabales > Fabaceae > Ammopiptanthus > Ammopiptanthus mongolicus. The sequence goes on along the minus strand of CM077343.1, from coordinate 12,988,420 downwards.
TGTTGAAAAATGACATTAGCTTCATTGATGAAGTGAATATAACATTGTTTTTTGATAAAAGAAGTAGTTGTATTAGAAATTGAAAGGACAAACAGCACAAAAAGATTGAGGATAAGGAATCCTCGCACCAGATAAAGAAAACCAATACAAAAGCAAGCAGAAAGGAGAGACGTTGACAAGGAGCATAAGAAACCTATAGCTATAGGAAAAGATTCTGTCCATTAAGACGTCTTTTCAGAGCTCATAATTGTCAAAGATATAATATCTTAATCATACTATTTTGTATTGTGGGAACTTTGAACAACTCATAACTTGCATGAATGAAAATTTAGATATTTGTCAGTATAGAACTGAAGATCAAATCTATTTTCCCATTTCACATTCCAGCCCTTTTAGTTTCACACATGATCACAATCTCTTTCACATAACCCTATAATTTTTTACGTAACACATAGCCCTGTCAGTAACAACAGTAGTAACTTGATAAATAACAATTCCAACAGAGCACAATATATAACTCTGTTGCACTAATCTTTTCCACATTATGCAGATTGATCATCTCTGAAGCTAAATCTAAGAGACTATGAAGCATAACAGCTCAATTATGTTGTATTTGTACAGGGGCATTTCAGAATTCCAAAGAACTTGAAATACAAGGAAATTGAATTACATCTAATTTCCTTCATTTTCAAAATTCTTTCTTTGGATGACTATATGTTTGAAACTAGTAGAAACTTCTGCATTATGGGCACGTGTATTGGAGGGTGAGCTCGATGGGAGGGAAGAAAAGGCCCATAGCTGAACCCCCATACCATAAGGAGAGGGTTAGTGTATTTGCCCTGAGCTCACTTGGTTAACACCAACAAAGCGTCCCACAGACTTAGATGAACCAACATGAGAGAGCAAAGCAGTTATCTTCGAGACAAGTATATACAGGAAATCTGTGTAATAATTTGTAAAATTGGAAATTTGCTCTAGAGCCAGCATGGCATCATCAACCTTAAGCAGGGAGGATTTCATCAACAAATATGGCATGGAATCAGGGTTTGGATACAGGTTCTGTTAACTCTGGTATAGAAAGCATGGATAAGACACAGGACATGAATACGATATGACATAGACACAATTACAAAGATACGGCAAATTTTAAAAATTATACAACACAACACGACTATGAAAAAACTTAACATAATAAGCATAGATCTTAAATTGAAAGAGACTAAAAATTGACATAAGTAGATTTTAAATATAATAAAATGCTAACATTTATCTAAATATTGAGGTATTTTCATCAATAATGGTATCAAATTTTAAAAGTAAAAGTAAAATATACAGTTAGAAGTATTCGAAGGTGTGTGTGACTGTCTGTGAAGTATCTGACACGGATACATGTCTGTACCAGATGACTAATTTCAAGTGTTGGTGCTTCATAGAAGCTGGTTCATCTGAATAACCGTTGTTTTCTACCTTCCTATATTCCACCTCAAAGAAGCAAACCCATAAACTTAGTTGAACCACAACGATTCAACCAACAACTAACTCAGTACAGAAATTAATTCTTATTTCATCCATGATTCATGATGAATAAGGGCCCGCAAACCAAACACAGGGTTCCTAACGTTTTCAATTTTCAATTTAAACCACCCAAATTCACTTTGAAGGTTCAATTAAGAAAGAAGAAAGGGGGTAGGTACCAGAACTTGAACTCGGGGAGGCGGCGAACGAAGGGGCGGAACTCATCGGAACCTCTAGTCGGGAGTGTGGGGCCCTCAGAAAGTTGTAGAATCTCGGGATCCACCTGAGGGGAAAGGAACCCGATCAAAAGGTTCAGGATATAGATGCCGAGTCCGTATGAAACCACGTAGAACCCTTCCACGAAGTAGACACGGACCACGTAGATCAACGCTATCGCAAAGAACCCGATCCACCGGTACAGCATGAACGGCGTCGTTTTATCCAGAAGGTGCTGGTACTGTCTCGACACCTCGAATTTCCACCGCGATATCGCCGACGCCGGGGATAGATCGTCCGCGGCGGTGGATGATGCTCCTGCGTCCATTGGTGGGACCTACTGGCGGTTTGCAAAAACAAAATGGAAGGGATTCTTTCTTTCTCTGTCTGTGTTTGTGTGTGCGTTTCTCGAGGACGCCTCTGTTTACGGGTCGAGTTTCGTCCTTTCTTTATTTCTTTAAACCATTTCGGTCCGGTTTGGGTTTTGGACCGGGTTAACCCACTTCTTCTTGGTCTTTTGCAAAGTCCACGACGCCACTCTAGTCTACACACATATTTTATTAGCTTTAATTTAATTAAAAAATGTTTTTTTTTTTTTTTTTGGGTACTCCCTCTGTTTTTTCAAACGTTTTTTTTTTCTTTCTAAGTCATGGTTTCAAAATAAAAATTGGTACTAGAAATAATTTGGTGGTGGATGGAGGCCGCCGGAGGTAGAGGTGTTCATCAACCGATTCAAACTAATCCAAACCGTAAAAACCGAACCGAAAAACCGAAAACCGAATAAACCAAAAATCGAAAAACCGAAAAAATCGCTTTTTTTTCATTGGATTGGATCGGATTTTGGATCCCCTAGTGAAAACCAATCCAATCCAATCCAAACCGACCTACTATATACATATACTATTTTAAATTATAGTACTACTCATACTTAAGCATTGTTTTTCATACTTTTATGAACAAACACTCTCATTCTCTTTAATATTTTTGTTGGAATTGTCAAATACTAGATGTATTGGAATGTGTATAATTATTGATGTACCTAGGAATCAATAGTTATTCATTTACTAGAAGATTTTATGCATGTACTTAGGAACTAGAACTACATTAATTCTAGTATATATAGGTTTAATATTGGTTTTCAACTTAATATAACTATGTAACGATGTATCGGTAAAAACCGAATTATCCAATCAAATCCAAACCGCATTTGATTGGATTGGATTGGATCGGATTTTTTTAAGTAAGCAAATCGATCCAATCCAAACCGCAAGTTGTTTCCTAGGATACTAGCATTCTCAGGAACATTTTATAGCTATGCTGTCTCCCCTCGCAAAAAAAAAAAATCTCATATGACACACTGAGAATCCTAAGTTCCTCTCGACAATATTAATATTATATTAAAATATGAATATATGCACTATTTTTGTAAACTTATTTTAATTTTAAAATTTTTATAATATTTTTATTTTTAATTTTTAATTTCATTTAATTTATATTCAAGGGTAATTTTCAATACTAACATCCCCAAGAAATATGTCCTCAAACCAAACATGGAAATCGAAGACTCTCAAGTAACATTTTCAGTAGAGTCGGGTATGCGGACCGGTCCAGTCCGGTCCTCATTAGTCCGCATATATACAGACCGGGCTTGAATAGTCCGCAAAATAAATGAACTTGTATTTATCAAGTCCGCGTCCAGTTCGCATAGTCCGCGGGTTAAATGGACTGATCCACGAACTCAAAAAAATAGATGGCAAATTTTGTAGGCCGGTTCTAAATTTTATTTATTTGTTTATTTTCTTTAGTTAAAACCTTTTTTTATGTTACAAAGACTGAAATTGATAAATGTGAAGTCTGAATATGACTTGCTTTAATAGCCTACACCATTTTCATGCAACTTTATCTAAAAATTCTCCAAAGCAAGTAATATTTGGCTCAAGTATATCAAACATGAATACATCAAGCACAATCCAAAACAATAATATCTTAAACACAATCTATACTGAACGCTAATCAAATATAACCCAACAATGCTTTAACACAAACAAGTACATCAAACATAATCCATAACACTGCCAAGTACATCAAAAATAATCCAACAAGATTCCAACACAAACAAGTACATCAAACATCAACAATAATATTTGACTCTCTCAAAGAGATAGTTGGCTCCTCCTTTGGCTCAATCACCTCATCTATATTTTCATGTTTTCCTACAAGTCATAATTCATAACATAAGTAAGATTGCAGTTAAAAAGCAAAACATAATCCAAAGCAAGTCATTCTATTTCTATATATAATCCAAAGTAATTATTTTTTTATGTGTAAGTCCGCGGACTGGTCCGCGAGTCCTAAACGGACCGGACTTAAATAGCCCGTGTTTAAACGGACCTGAAATTTGTCTAGTCCAGGCCCGCGCGGGATGTGATTTAAACAGAATGTTCGCGGACCCAGGTCCATATACCCTGCTCTAATTTTCAGGAATATTTAAAGCCTATCAAACATATTTTTAACATTCCCAAGAACCACTATTCCTAAGATTCATGATTCCCATGAACAAAATAATTTGCATATCAGCCGCCCCTAAATGGAGTGGTAGCATTGTAAAGTAAGTGTTAAGAGATGCTGAAGTATAAGGATCATGAAATAACAAGAGTGAATTCTCTCATGTTTGAAATCAGTTGGATTCTCTTATGTTGAACATCTCCACCATTCAATCCCTTATCCCTTTTTAATATTTTAAACGCTCTCTTATTCAATGAGTGGTTGGGATTCAGCTTGAGAAAAATTAACATGAGAAAATCCGTTCCATGAAATAATGGTCAATTTTGTTTACAGTACATTTTTTATTCAAATATCATCCTTCCACAATCCACACTACTTTTATGTTATTTTTTATATTTGATTAATGATATAAAAATTTATGATTAATGGCATATATTAATATACTTAATAAATTAACCATTAATCATAAATGTACCCACTAAATAAAAGATAATTATCTAATTCACGTGATAAAACACAGTTTTATATATCATTGAATAGACATAAAAATAATATAACAAAAGTATATAACCAATGATTTCTATTTACTATTGGCTGCATTGGACAAAATATGCTCCTTCTCTACTGTGTTATGATTGGTCACGGTATATAAGAGGTAATTTCATTAAAATTGAAAAACTAACGACAAAATAGAAAAATGGAAAACTAAAAATGTTTATTGGATTGGATCTGGTTCTGGTTTCAATTTTTAAAACTGATCCAACTCCATGCAAACAAAAAATGTTGAGAAGGCTTATGAGTTATGACCAATATTATTAAAACCGAACCGGTCATCGACTCAGTCAAAGTACTAGATCAATGGGTCACTGATCGAACCAATGAGTCACTAGTTGAATCGATATATATCAAATTAGTAAATTTTGTACTCAAGTTATGTGTGTGTGTGTGTGTGTGTGTGTGTGTGTGTGTATATATATATATATATATATAATATTTGGCGAACATGTATCAACTGAGCACTCTGGCTCAGTGGCACGCGTCCTCTGCCTCAACAACGAGCTCGTGTTCGAGTCCCAAGTTCTGCATTTTGGTGAATTTTCGCTCATTTCCGAAAGCAACCCTCATGATGACGTCAGCAGTTTCGCAAGCAAGCCGTGTGGTGATGTCAGCGGGGGCTAGTTTCCCCAAACCGAGTCAATGGTTCACATCGGTTCAAAGCTGAGTTCATGACATCATCACTGGTTCAGATGCTTATCTGACCTAATATGCTAACCTGACCGACCATGGTTCCGATTTTCAATCCAACCGGTCCAACCGACCGATCCGGGTTTAATAACACTGGTTATGACATATTAGGGTGGGAATTCTTCATTGACACGTTGCGAGATGTGGGATTCAGTTATAGTTTCTACAATTTGATTTTCAAACGTGTCATCCACTTCTATGCAAATTCTTTTTAATGGTGAGAAGACACAACTTCCCAACTAGGGGTATTAGACAACGAGACGCGTCTGGTTTAACTGTCATATTGGTCCCCCTTTGTCTGATCATTTTTTGTGGGTGATTTCATTTTGTTTAGGGAAGCTTTGGTGCAATAGATGGATATTATGTTAGCTTGCCTTAGGATGTTTTGTGATGCCTCTAGACAAAAGGTTAGCATAGAAAGACGTGCATATTTGTTTCCAAAAGTGTGCATTGTTCGAGAACCATTGAGTTAAGCTCTATGTTTGGTCTTACTTTTAAGCTTACAAGTGAATGGGCAAAAAGCATTGAGGTTCCTCTTTTACACTTTACAACTAATTTTTAGAGGAAACCCAACAACTCCTTATTACTTATAAGGCGGAGGCTTTATCCTTTGCGAGTTGTGTTACTCTTCCCCAATCGGTTATACTCGCCCTTCCCACCTACTCCATGCAAACGATACTTCTTCCTAAGTAAGTTTGTAATAAGCTTGAAAGCATAAATAAAAGCTTTGTTTTGAGAGCTACATGCGGGACTGGAAATTGCACTCTAGTCCTTAGAACCAATTTTGTGCTCCAAAACCAATGGGATGTACGGGATTAAAGTTTAGGTTATGAAATTTGGTTGGGGGTTGATTGATAAGCCAGAAGCACTTCAGATCCATGTTCTCTGGAGTAAGTACGACTATGGCTCGTTCACGCTTCCCGGAGTTACACTTCCGAGCCACACATCACCTCGTCATGTCTGCAGCTTCCCGCACTGTGTGAGTTCATGTAGAAACGACACTACACATTCTTCAAGGCTACATGGTGATTAGGCAGGTTCGGATGAGCTTTCTCCATCCAACCATGCAGGTATGTGTTTTTCAAGCCCCTCTTCAACAATGGTTGGATGATCTCACAAATCACCTGGGAAAGGATCGCAAGGTGGAGTGATGTTTGTTGTTTGGCATCACCATTTAAACCATATGGAGATGTCATAATGAAGTTGTGTTCAAGGAGAAGAACTTTAATGCCCAGGAGATTATTTGTATGGTAAAAGCAAGGCTAGCAGAAACAAATGGTAGTGCATGGCAAGCATGCTTCACGAACATTACTAAGTCACGCTTACAAAACAGTGGTTGTTGGGTGCAAATTCCACTGGATGACTGGGTGAAATGTAATGTTAATAGGTTGATTCGTCATGGGGATTCCTTGGTTGGCAGTGGTGGAGTTTTCAAGGACGCAACTGAAGCTTGGATTGGTGGTATCCTTGCTGCTCTCCAATTAGTGTGAGATAAAGATATTCCAAGGCTCTAGGTCGAATGTGACTCTGCGTTAGCTGTTCATTTGACGCGCAGGGGATATGACCATTCCCATCTATATTTCCACATCAACCAATCCATCCAGAGATTCTACAATGGTCATCAGAATGTTGAGGGACACGTGGATTTAGAGAAGGGAATCAAGTTGTTGATTGATTGGCTAACTTCTCTCCCTCAGCAGAGATTGGGATGCATTTCTTGGACCTGGGTCTTAGGTTATGGTTTCCTATTACTCCAGGATTTTATTGGTGCTGGTTTCCATCGTTGAATTCTTGCTTAGTCGAGCCCTTGGCCCTCCATTGTACCAAACAAATGTTTATATATATTCTTTAAAATAATATTTATCTTAAAAATTGCAATGGTACATGTTCTTATTTAGAAAAAAAAAAAAATCTCTGAGCTGAACTTATTTGAGAACTTTACCAACATATCTCAAGCTAAATCTAATTCCTTATGTAGTTTTATAGTTTACTTGTAAACTTTACTATTATATCCTAAACTAAACCTAATTCCTCTCATATTTCATAAGTTAGACATTTGGTCCACAGATTTGAGAACCAACCTACAAACTCCACCTCCTATAACCCACTGGCAAACACCTCATCCAACATGTATCCTTTCCCCAACCTATCACGAGCTTACTTAGCTCTTCACCCATCCGTTCAAAAACCCAACTTTCCACACCTCCTTATTTCATTTAAGAAACGCAATTAGTTTGTCTAGTAATTATTCTCACCAGTCTAGCTTGGCCAAGAGGACGTAATAACAATCCGTAGTGGTCGGGTAGTCTTGGAAGGTTTTTCGGTACCCCGCGTGATCTTAAAGCTTTCAATGAAACAGTTTCTGGTCATGACCTAGTCACCTTTTACTGTGATGACTTCTCCCTTGTGTACGAATTTCATCGAAAGGTGGACAACTGAGATTACAACTACCAGAGAATTGATGATTGGTCTGTCAAGTATTACATTGTAGGTAGACGGACATTCTATTTTCAAGAATTTCACCTTAATGCTTTTTGATCTCGTCCCTAGTGTCTATCGTACCTCGACGTATCCCTTGGGAATGATTGTCTCTTCGATGAAACCAATTAACTCTCTCGTGTGAGGATGATGTTAGCTTCAAAAAGGTCTAACTTTTTAAAAGATCCCATGAATAGAACGCCTACCAAACTTCCCTGGTCAACAAATATTCTTTGAACCTCATGATTCACTAGTATCCTAATATTAAGTAGCAAGTCATCATGGTCTGGGATCATGTTTCTGAAATCATCATCAATGAAGCTAATTGTTGGCATCTTGTTGGCACCCTTTGCTAGCTTAAAGGTTGTTTGTGTTGAGATCCCTATCACGGCTCTTAAGTGTCTTGTTCCCGCTGCATTAGACATTCCTTTATCGACGAACTCTTTCGGCGTAGAATAAATGATACCATGTGGATCTTCGTCATAGGGAGAGTCGTGATCTGTCGTTGGGGTTTTGTGGCTTCTGGTACACCTCTTTGGGGGAGTCTTCCCTTCTCGGGCCCAGTACTGGTGAGGTGTGTCAAATTCAAGGGGATGGCAAGCTTGACCTTAGGCTGCGACTTCTTCATCTTTATGGTCGAGGAGTCGAGTATGGTCCCCGCTGTGGAGTTGGTGAACATGCTTATTCAACCTTCCTCCCCAAACATGTTTTTCTATGGCATCACAAATATAAATGCAATCCTTGGTGTCATGGTCCTAGCCTTTTATGAAATTTACAACACCTAGACTTATCTTTTTGTGCATGATTCTTTAAAGGGTGAGGGTGTTGAACATCTTTAAACTCATTATGCATTACTTCTTGTGATATCTGGGCTCTTGACGTATTGAGGAGGTGTATTCGTCATATTTACCACGTAGAGGTGGTTTGTGATTTCTCCCATTATTAGTGCTGCTTTTGAGGATGGAGCACCTTGACCTATTTTCTTCTGACCCTCCTCCATTAACTCTTTTAGCTCCTTCAAAATCTTCCAAGTTAATGAACTTTTCTGTCGATTTCGTCAGTTCGTCCATGGAAGTTGTTTGCCTCTTTGCAAGGAATTAGAGAAATGGCTCTCGCAAACCATCCAACAACAAGTGCAGCACAACTTTACTAGCAGGGTTTCTCTGTTGAATCTTGCTAAATAATCTCGAAAAGATTTGTTGCGCTTCAATTTTGCCTCGGACTGAGTAGGGGAGGATCTTGATTATGCCTTGTTTGTGGTGAAGGGAAGCAATCAACCAATTCAGCCCAACAACTATTTGATTTTCGAAGTAGAGAGGAGGATCATCTCAATGCGACCTTTTTTAGCACAAGTGAGAAAGCACGACCCATGATGGGGTTCGCTCCTCCTTGGAATACCACCGCTGCTTATGCTCTTATGGGTCTATTGTCCCATTGTAGAGTTCAATATTGGTGGGTTGCTTAAAACCCTTGGGAAAGGATGCATCCATTTACATCATTTGTGAATGGGTGGTGGTGTTGTCTTAGTTTATTAGTATCGAGACGATGTCATTTCTCGACAATCTCGATCATGCTTTTAACAGTGTGGTCTGTCCTCAGTCCAGGAGACCCAAACTAAAGGTTCTCATCTGACGTCTCGGTGTAGGGATCCACAATAGGGCTCCTCATCACGTCGCGATCCTCCGAGATTTCGTGTTTTATCATGAGCTTCTTTTCAAATTGATGCGCCTCAGTCGAGTTCTACAATCTTACGCTTTTGTCTCCCCATATGACGACTTTGCTCCTCCATATGCAATTATTGTTCTTCAATCAATCTACTCTACCTTTGTATGATATTCATCATCTCTTGTTGTGAGGGTTGGTGAGATTCAGACTGCCTAGACGGAAAGTGGTGATCGTCACAGGGTCCTAATAGTGTACACAACGGTATCTGGACAACCAACTTCAGCCTACTCCTGCACACAGCCTGATATTGGGCCTGATGTGGTGGAGAGGAATAACGATTCGGAGTGACAGAAGCCCCGTCTTCGCACAACCCTTGTCGTGGTTCTTCATTCACCATGGAGATTTTGTATCAACCATGTTGACTTGGGAATAACAAATTTTGTTCCCACAAACGGTGCCAATGTTCAAAAGTGTTACCTGGATTATATGTTGCTTTTTTGGGAGACACTCCAAACTTGAATTCCTCTTCTAATCTGCTTTCCATGTCAAGTGCAGCAAAAACGAGAAAATGGGATGTTCCTGCAAGGACACTCTGATGCTCAAGTCAATGCATGTAGCATGTGAGAGAATGGAAAGATCTCCCTTTACCTAAAGTCTCCTTGCCCTTTTTTATATTTCAAAAGTCATAACATATTAGTGTAGGGGTTAGGCTGACCGAGATCCTATGTTATTTTTGAGAATTTCGATACCATCTTGCGGCTTTATTCGTCCTTAGCTTAACCGTTTTAGAGACAGTTAGGAATAAGGAGATATCATTCAATAATTCCAGACGACTTGGACCCATAGTAATCCTTTCTGTGGTCTGGTGTAAATCTCGGTCCAAATCATATACCAATTAAATCTTTATTCAAAACAAGCAGCTTTTGAAAAGCACATGAAGAAACATCCAAAAAAAAATTTACCGAATACAAATTTACAACTTACGGCTAAAAACCGCCATAACTAAAAGCTACACCACTCTCAATAAAAGCCCAAGTCCATAATATGGACTCTAATGACATGTAAACTTAATTAATATTTTTTCAACCAAAAACATAGTACCACATAACAGAATCGTAATCTACCACAAATGCAGTAATAACTAAAGTTAGAGAGGTAAAATGTTCAGTGTTGACAAATAACATTCGTCAATACATTAACTCATCCCTCGGGGACAAAAATTTAATTCCAAATCTGAATTAGCAGAACAGAACATGTGAAGTTTTGGAACAAAAACTCAGCAGTTCCCATGGAAATTATATATGGAGGCATAAATGCCCTAGGATTCTCCCAAACCTGTTATAAGTAATTGTCATAACTTAGTAAGAATCACCTGAGAAGGAGCATGTCCTTGAATTCATTGATCGAACAATCCAGCACCATTCCAATGCCATGACTACACTGTTTTGCTTTTTCGCTTTTTCAAGGAGGCTACCATTGTATGCAGCTTGGAGATTTCAAAATCCTTTTGTCTCAACTGTTCCCTCAATGATTCAATCTCCAAATCATTTTGCTTCAACCGTTGATTCAGTTCTTCAATCTCATTCAAGTGGGTGTCAGTGTCACACCTACTTGAGCCCGTGGGGGCATCCTCTTCCAATTTAGGTTCAGTCTTTGCTTTTGAGTCGGTCAGAGTTTCCTCTTGCGTTGTAGAATCCGTCTTTGCTTTCTTGGAAGCATCAACTGCCTCATCCACTTGTAAAGCTCTCTTAGATGGAATCAGGTCACGGGGCTCATCAGTTGCCATTTTCCGAACAAATAGATTGGCAGATGCGCCTGTACTTAGCTGAAATGTGACAAGTTTCTGTGGAAGTCCATATGAATCCTAACATAACGCAATATACACCAGTATGAGATTGATCAAAGAGGACGCAGCATTCCCAAAAATATATAAATATGCTTCAGATACATGCAAATAGCAACTGCACTATCAATTCATCAAGAGTATTGTCCAGAAAAATATCTTCATTTTCTTGAACAAGCATTAAAGAATAAGTTATTTACTCCATGGGATCTTGGGAGGAGAATTGAATACATGTCCAACCTTAAACATTTCTATTGGAACAAACTGATTCATGTATTATGTTAGAGAATGCAAACCGCAATTAAGCATCTTCCCCTCAGCTAATCGACAAGCAAATTTAGTGATATCAAGTAGTATCATATATGTACCTGTAATTCGCTGCCTTGAACATTTTCATAGGCATTGTGTGCCTCTTGTGGGTTCTTAAAGATAGCAAAGGCAGAATATTTATCTCCTTGACCTTTCCTGGAAGGCTGCAGCAAATTTTACAATACATCAAAACTCGAGGAAATTAATCCAGTGGCAGAATGCCAACAAATGGCAACAATAGTGCCATATGACAAACCTATGACCTCAAATTAAAGACATCCATGCTATTCCAATAATTACTAAAGAACCTCTTCATCAAAAAGTTAGGATGCTTATAGTATATATATTCTACCTTCAGTTCTATTGTGTAGTCTCCAGGAACAACTTCATGTAGTGTTTCACTATTCACAGTGGTTGGTATCCTATGAAGAAGAAGCTTCGCCATCTCACTTCCAGAAACCTAAAATGAGAGAACCGTCGTAGTAATGAGTAATGATCTTAAATTACGAACAACCATGAGTATAACGTAGCACCGGAGATGTATATGTAGGCTTACAGGCTCTTCAACCAATGGAAATGCTTTATCAACGCCATGCTTGATCCTTGCAAGAACAAGTTTCATAGCTGCACGTGCATCATCTAGACAATTATGTGGAGCACCCTTTTCCCGAACTTCATAACCTAACACCGCCTGTCATCACAATTGGTGGTAACTATGAATTCAAGACCTATATTTTTTTTGCCATAACTTCATGTGATGCAATGTATTAAATTTCAAAGCATCAATAAGCACGACACTTAGACTTCCATTCAAAATTATAATGGAATTCCTCAAAAAGGGCAGTTACTATCTGGTCATAATAATGCTTCCTAAATACCATCCAATACAGAGCCTAAATCTTTGCAGGTAAATAAGTAGCTACTAGCCTTGCATAAACTATTCAAAGAAGGTCTCCTGTGAATAGATCCGTCCAACGATTGGAAGATATATGAAGTGTCAATCACTCTAACATAATTTAGCTTCATCGCTGCAAATGACAAAATTAGTATTAAAAAAAAAAAAAATAGAACCAAGAAAAATAATTTCAACAGAAGTAATCCCCTTCATATACTCAAAAATTAACCGAGGTTCAGACAGCCAATCAAACTAAATTGTTTATGACACTTACCACGTAGATCATTATGTAAACTGTGTCCCACTAATATCGTTCCGTTGTATAACAACCTCTTCATGGATTTCTATGAAAGAGCAACACATACCTTCATCAAGCACTAGAAAGGATGACACGGAAAACCACAAAGTTAACAATAAAATACCTGTATATCAGCCAAGGAGCAAGTCGCAGCCTCTAGATCTTGAGAAGAGACACCAGTAATGTCTGTTCTGTAGTCTGCAATTGCTTTGTTGGGATTTACAAGTTGATTTAGTTTGACCTGAAAATTTCGGAAAATTATTTGTCTACACCCCACCCCGTAAAGGAGAAATCATTTTAAAGACAATTATGTGGAGCGAAGGGCCAGGTGCCAAATAAAAAGTACAAGCATAACTTACCTCTAGATTGTGGTCTACCACACAGACTTTCACTACCGCTTCAGTCCCATCTTCGCAGAGAACCATTTCACAATCAACAGCAATCATTGCAGTGGATCTCAACACCTTTCCCTTTTTTCTGAAGTTTATAATTACCCACCCCTACATTTCCACACCAAAAAAAGCAAAATAGATAATCGGTAAGTAATTGCCTTGTTTGACTAAGCTCACATAATCCAGATATTTATAAACTGAACCAGATCATGGTTAAATAAATAAAATGCTTCAGCGAAGCAAATCAATTAGTAAAAAGGTGTAAGGATATTAAAAATATTGATTTTAAACGCTTTTATTAATAAACCAAATATATCTAAAAAATGTTAAGTTATTTGCAATGTTTTAAGAACCGGTCCAACCGGAAAGAAGAGTGGTTCAAGGTTTAACCGATTCAACCGGTAGTCAAACCGGGGTGTATATATATATATATATAATTACAAATACCCATTAATAAAGAAATCAATCAACAAGTCAAATTTCAATCCAAGGTTCAACTTTTCATACCGAGTCCAAATTGTTAAATAACGAAACAAGTTAATTAATTAACAAACCAAGCACACAACAACAAATCGAAGTTAATTACAAAATTAAACTTTAAATTACAGTGCAATAAATAGGATTTTGATTATATTAAATTAACAATTCATGGTTAGATTTATATGAGTAGCGAGAAAATAAAACTTACAATTTATATGATGTAACAAAAGTCAAAATCAAAGTTAGTTTACACTAATTAGTATTACTAACCTTCCTTTAAAAAAACAAATAATTTAATTTAATTTTTTAGTTGAACCGACCGGTTATCCGATTCCGGTTTTAGACCGGTTTAAACGGTTTTTTATGTTTTTTAGCGGTCAGACCGCTTCTCCGGTTCTATGGTTCGACCAGGACTAGAGGGGTTTCCAGTCGCCGGTCCAATCCGGTTGGAACGGTTTTTAAAACATTGGTTATTTGCATAAGTTTTTAAAAAAAAACACACAGAAAAAAGGTGATTTAGTGCTATTCTCAAAAGCCAGAAAGAGTGGCTTCATAAAAAGCCCCACACAAAAACACTTCTTTCAAAGCTTCTTCCAACGCACCCAAAATCCAGTCCATGCCCTTCACACAATAAACTTAGAGACAGCACAAGAAGTTTTCTTGAATATTTCCCAGGTTTCTTCAGTTTCTTCTAAAGACAATGGAAGGTGCTTGGATATTGCTATTGCCACCTGAAAGGTGCATTTTCTTTTTTGATAAAAGAAAAAATTTATTATGAAGAGAAAGAATTACAAAAGGTGGGGAGGATAAGAAATCCTCCTAAACAAAAGAACAAAACATAACAAAAGCATGAAAAAGGAGAAACTCAATGCAACAAGACTTTCCAATCCCTCAACATATCTCTGTTAGAGAAACCCATGAAAAAAAACCATAAGCTTTGCACCCAATAGATGCCAATCGCCTAACCTTTTCCCAAATGAAATGATGTGCCGAACAAACATTCTAAAAATATGAGTTCTGCTCTTACCAAATACACCATATTGTAGCATAGATTGCATATTGCCACAAAAATTTAGCCTCTTTGGTTACCCATCAAAAATTGGTATAGGGACCTAGGACACACCCAACATTCACCAAATATGGCAAATAAGGAGAGCCATAGAGAAACGGCAGCTGAAGACAAGAAGAGGTGTGGTACAGAATCTGAAGAAGCACCAAACATTACACACATATAAGGGAAAAGAGCCTTATGAGGCCTACGAACCTGCAACATGTCATTAATTTTAATTCTATCAAGTACCACAGTCCAAATAAAAGATTTGACTTAGAGGGAGCTTTGGATTTCAACAAGGGTTTATCAAGAAGAAAAGTGGATATTCAAAGAATGTGTAAGGAATTGAAAAAAGTTTTACACGAAAATTCCCCAAAAGGATCAAGGGACCAAATCCTCTCATCCAAGTGAGAAGACAAATGAATAGAATCGACCAGGCCCAAAAGGGACTCCAACTTAGAAAATCCCCTGTAATTTAAGTAACAAAAAAGGTAGAAATTGCATGAGAAAACAGAATCTTGAACACTATAAAAATTGGGGATAAGAGAATTATGTAAAGAAGAAAGACAATTAAGATGAGCAAAGATGCAAGTAAAAGGAACAACTCCTAGACATTCTCCCAAAACTAAATGTGAGAGCTGTTGCCCACCTCCAAGGAAAGGAATGACTTCAAGCTAGAGTAGCCTTGACATAAATTTCCAAGAACTAAAATGAGAGGCTCGGATAGCAGTGTTGGCATCCCATTCATTTGGATCTAAACCATACTTACTTTGAATTACTTGGTGAGGTTCCAAAAAAAAACACCAAGCCATTTAGAAGCCACAGCATCGTTCTTAAACACCAAATTACCAAGACCCAAACCCCCTTCATTCTTAGGATGACAACAAACCACCCAACTTACAAGATGATCCCTTCTTGTATCCGAAATGTCAGACCAAAGAAAATCCCACATAATAATTTCTATGGTTTGAGCTACTCCCACAGGGACACGAAATAAAGACAAATAGTAAAGAGGGATACTCAAGCGACAATTGAAAAAGGGTAATCCAACCCCGGAGAGAAAAATAAGCCCCTTCCCAATTATCGAGGCGCTTGGAGATTTTCTTCATAACTGGACCCCAAAAGGAAGCACCTTTAGGATTCCCACCTAACCCCTAGGAAGCAGCTCTAGGATTCCTAAAAGATGCATATTAAATTGTTTTAAGACATTGTATTGCACATTTCTTCATGTTTCTTCGTATACATGTGCAACTATTCATTCAAAACGTTAACAAAAGCATATTTGAATCATTCAAATATCGACATGTTAATGCATGCATGTGAACAAATAAATTCAATTTTTGAACCCAAAAAAATAAAATTATATTCTCAAGCAATGAAAAGATGACAATCCAGAATGCATGTGAAATGTTTATGACATTAAAGAAATAAGACCATGATATATTAAGGTCAATTTACTTCTTTACGTGTTATGGCCGAAAGCATTTTGTTAAAAAAAAAAAAATCGCCCTAAATCTCTAGGCACTTCTTTGATGGCTTCTTCAAGTAGACCAGAATAGAAAGATCAACATACGTATTTATGTATTATTTCACATGCAGATCAGTTTCACGTTTAAGCAGTGAACACATTCAACAAAGTTCATTAGCTTTTAGAAAGCACAATGGTTGACCAGAAAAATCAAATACATATGGTCGCAACAAACCTCATCAATCAACGGAAGTGAGTAATCCAATGGATATAATGGGTGTTGGAGAGTTACTTGGACTAGCCTCTGCGCTGCCAACATCAGAAGGTTACAAAAATTACAGTAGAAACATCAAGAAATGCAAAAGGCATCAATGAAATTAACACCATTAATCTAAATACCAGCCATATTACTGACAGAAAATTTGTCGCTGAACTTGAAAAACATGTAAATTCCATCATTAATCATAAAACACAGTAAGAACAAAGAATGAATGATTAATACCATAAAGTAATATCAGAAGTTGTATTGCTGAATCTTCAAGCTTATAGAATATGCATTATGCCATTATCAGGTATGGTCTCTTGAAATTTAAATTCTAAACTCAGATTTGATTGCAGCAACAAAACATACTTAATTTGTGAGCCAATTTTAAAATGGTATGATACTTTAGATTATATAACTCAAGAAAGAAACAATTCCTCAAATTATAACTATGTAACTAGTAGTTTTAAAAATAAAGCATCAGGTGCACGTGAACAGAAATTAGAACAGCGACTGCCAATATGAAATTCAATAAAAACATTGAATCTATTAAGGAAACAACAGTAAAAGGTTGGCAGAAAACCAAAAACTCATGCAGCGAGTATGATTTTTAGGGGAAGAAAATTAAGTCCTGAATGGAAAACTTTAAAAAAAAAAAAGCATATCAACATTTGATTCATAATTGGCTTTAAACAAATCTAGCATGTCAATTACAATAACTTTATTAGTAGTAGTACAATCTAGAAAACAAGGTTTAACTGCAAAAAAACTAGGCTGATTTACAGCAGAACAGTCACTATAAAAAAGGACCTGCTCAGGCGAATCATAAGATTGATCTTTTAGTTTCTCCAGTAGGTGTTGATTTGAATGATGCCGCATGATGTTATCAAAGAACTAAGCACAGGGGGGAAATGGGTAAAAGTTAGAACACATATCTTGTAGGCAATTAACTCCCCTTCCCATCAGAAGAAGGGGCGCGGGGGAAGGAAATGATGATTTATATCGGGCATTCAAAAGGTTTTACCTTCAAATCATCCTCCTTTGAAAATGTCTTTAGAAATGCAGCCAACATCTCAGTGGGCCTCTTTGCTGGGTCACTCACACCATCCCCAAACCTTTTATCATAACTATTCAGGAATTCTTTCCAGCCTCCCAGTTTACCCTTCAGGCCTCTTTTTTGTGACAATTTTACAATATCAACCAAAACCTACCCACATGGAAACATTAGCTGTTTTCTGGAAAAAAGTGGAACAAAGAAAGGGAAGGAAAACAAAAAACTAACAAACATATATGTGAGATTTTGCCCATCTATCTAAACCAATACATGCATACATCCAAAAGGACCGGAATGCATCAGAATTTATCTATATAACTGATGACATGTTTAATCATCATCAACAAAAAAAGTTAGAAAGGTTTATTGCAAACATATGAATCTTATTAGTTAAGTTAAAGGCAAATGTAGTCTTTTGTTTACTCTACTGAATAAATATTAAACTGTAGGATAATTTAATCCAATGAAGATTATTTTTTCCATGTTGCCCTTGAAACTATAAGGGGAAACAAATAACTAGACAGAATAATATGAAATAATAATTTCTTTTTCTTTGGAGCTAAACCAAGAGTGTATAATGCAAATATTAAATCCTTTTTATTAACATTTATGCACTCTGGTTACAGCTAGAAAGTGTTATTAAATCTTGTCCTAAGATTCACCACAAAAAATGTTCAAATGATTGCACAGCTGAGTTATAGAATCTTATATTCCAACGTACAATAAAAATTGCGTTTGTTGAGGGAGAAAAAACAAAGAATTAGCAATAGAATGTTTGGGAAGCATTGCAAAGATGAAAAGCGAAGGGAAGTTACCTTATGGTCCGCAGAGTCTAACTTGTCGTCCATGTAGGGTTTTTGGTGTGAGAATAAGGCACCGAGCAGAAGCTGAGTAACGAGGTCGGAGAGAGCTTGGTTGGGTGCGGAGCAGCCTTACTTCCAAGTAATGTTGCTCTATTAGGTTTACATAGCACTGTTCTCGGTGATGTTTCTTCCTTAATTTTTTTTATAACAAAAAGAGGGTTAAATCATAATTTTCGTCCCCTAAGTTTTTTAGTTTGACGAAAATAACCTCCAATTTTTTTAGCAAATTTAGTATTTCTAAAATTTAAATTTTGTCAATTTGATTTTCATATTTTTTAATTACATTTTTTATCCCCAAAATTAGTGGATTTTTTGTATTTTTAGTCTCAAAATTATGGATTTTGGAATAATGAATAACCAAAAGTGCAAAAAATACATGAATTTAGAGAATCAAAAGTGTGATTAAAAAAATATGGGTATTAAATTCGCAACATTTGAATTTTAAGAGGACTAAATTTGCTAAAAAAACTAGGGGGCTATTTTCGTCAAAATAAAAAATTTGGAGGACAGAAAGTGCAATTTAGCCACACAAAAAAAAAGATTTACTCGAAAAAATAATAGTGACAACTAATAAGTATCTTGTGAATTGCATTCATTGTTTTGAAGATTATTAAAAGGGAAAAGATATTCAAAACTAAAAATGAGAAAATATACAATTAGATTGAAAGAGAATTTATATTTGATATTGGTATTGTTTATGTTACACCTTTTGAAAAATGGTGCATGGGTGCACCTACCATGTGGACCAATGGGAAAACTCCATTTTTATACATGAATTGGGCAACTTATTGTTGGGTCAAATGTATTTTTGGTTATCTGTATTTACATCTATTTTTATTAGTATTTGTACATCAATTTTGTTGCTTACTAACCGCCACCATGACTAGAGCACACAACAAACACTACCTTCAACCACCCCTAACAACCCATAACCACCATCTTACAAAGCACCATTCACCCAAACCAAAAAAATGGAACCATCCTTCATTCTCTAAGAACTTTTATCAAACACATTGAACACAATAAGGACCCATCCAGATACTAGCCCCCTTTTTTTGACTAAAAATCCACACCACACCACAACCAACAACAAACATCGTGCAACGCCGTCACGAACCGGAAATCGCGACCTTCCTCTGCTCACACAATCCAGAGCCACTGGTCAGCCGTCCTATTGCTCCGTCCCAAGCCGCCACAAAATCAGCTCCAGGACCGCTAGACGCGCAGATCTGCGTTACCACCGTCGCGACAACCACCTCACACCAGTAGATCTGTGTCACCATGCCCGCGACAACCATCTCGCACTAGCAAATCTGCATCCAAATCCTCCACGCCTCCATCACCGCCACGCAACCACCACAAGTCCAGCTCCACCACACGGCTATACTGATATTTGTAGTGCATCATGGGATTTGTGATTTCAAGAAAAAAAAAATTTGAAAGCCCCGAAAGTGCAAATATAGAGAGACCTATGTGTGAAAATACAAAAGTTGAATTTGTGTTTAACCGGGTCAAAAAGTCAAAGGTAAGTGGAGGGCACCTTGGCTGTTTGATTGGTCCAGAATGCTTCATTAAACCGGAGCACCAGTGCACTATTTTACAAGGTGCATCGTAGAAGCACCCTTTGATATTTTAAAAATAATTAAGAGAAGTTAAAACTAATATATGGATAGAGATGGATAAATTGCTTAACATGATTTAAAATCGAGATTCTTTTTCTTTTAATCTACCTCATGTATTTTTATCTTATAATTTGTTATTATTTTAATTATATGGATTCGTATTCTTTTGTGGCTAATTGGTCTCACTTGATGACGACTTTTACGGTGGTGCCTAGTGTTTAAAAAATAAACATGATAAAAGGGTTTATTTACAAATATAAAAAACCAACTTTCTACTTTTCACGAAAACCCTCTCTTTTAAATTCTCCTTTACCCATATCCCCCTCAAGTTCAACCATTGGTACCCCCTCACCTCAAACCCCTCAAATTATCATCTTCCACCAAATCCACCTTCTACTCCACAATCGTTGTCGACGAAAGCTCCCGTAAGCCACCATCTCAAACCTCACAAAGGGGAAGAAAGTCATACTCTTTACGGTGCCAAGGGCCTCCACCCCAACCTGTTTCCAAAAGCATGTAACTGATTTTGTGGAGAAATCAGAGGACCTGAAAGCGAAAGGGGTGGACACCATCACATACATATCGATGAATGATGCCTTTGTGATAAGGGTGTGGAAGTAGGACCTGAGGGTTAACGATAGGGCTAGACACCGGTCGGATTTGGGCCCAAAAATCCCAATCCGACCAAAGCCGAGGGAAAGAATATCTAACCCAGTCCCATCCGTTTGTGTCGCTGGTTTGGGCGGTCGGCGATTTGGGTGGGTTGGCTTGGTTTAGGGTTAAAAAAACAGAAACAGGAGACGAAACAACCAAGAAGAAATCAGAAACAATCAATCAACAAAAAGCATAAATATTTTTTAGTAATTTGTTTATAAAAGAAAACAAAAGTTCGAAACTTGAAGAGGTATGAACCATAGGCAAGTAAATCTTTTCTTCTATACAATCTCTTTCTCTCTCTCTGTTAGATCTGAAGCATAGGCAAGTACAATCTCTTTCTCTTCTTCCCTTACCTTCTTCAACTTAGAATAGAGAGAATGAGTTAATCTTTTCTTTCGATTGGGCCTGCCCTCCTAGGCCTCTGTGGGATCTCGCACGGCCGCACCTCAGGAGATGAGGGAGAAACGAAGATGCATGGCGGTGAGGAGCCGATCTAAGTTCCGAAGGAGAAAACGGAGATGCATGGTGGTGGGGAAGCCGATCTGGGGTTTATGAAACCAGGGAGATGAGGAACCGAGAGGGAGACACGAAGATCATAGCGAAGGGAGAAAGGGAAGGCTAAGGGCAGCGAGCAGAGGGAAATGAACAGCCGGAAGCGCCTCTGCGACAATGGGAGGAGGGAGACGAACGAGAGAGGAGGGAGCGGCATCCGGAAGCGCCTCTGCGTTTAGAACTTTCATATGAAATGGGTTTCAGTTTCAATAACTCAGCCCCTCTCAAAATTCTAACTTGAGTGACTTTTGAGTGCTCACATAGGCAAACGACGTCACATAGCCTCTGAGAAGATAAAATAGTTCTCGATTAATATTTGTTTTACGCTTTTTGAGAGATAAAATAAAATAAATATTAATTGAAACTTGAATTGAAAGATTGAAACACTCAGTCTCAGTAAGCTCACAAGTCTCATCTAGGGGATATGATTTATGTTATCCCACTACCACATCCTACCCAATGTCCATTTTGAATTTTTTATATTCTCTTTCTTTCTAGTTTTTAAAGTTTCACACTTCCCAAGCAAATTACACTTCACTAGCAAATTTAAATATTCAATGCTTATCCTAGTCTGGAAGTAAAGCAGAGTAGCCATCATGTTGCACTATAGCCGCGTAGCTATTAGGCACATCACAGACTAATACACAATCGGGCGAGTTCGGGCGGTGGCGAGAAAAAAATTGAAGACCCGCACCCGCCCGCCTCTATCCATTCGTAGCCGATTTTCTTACCCGCCGACCCGATCCAACCTACTTGTTTGCTTGTTTTTGCATTTGGGTATTTCGGGTAGCGGGTCTTTGTCCACCCATAGTTAATGATGTGGTGCTCTTGCTTTATGATGGGAATGTAACTTTCACTAGGACCAATGGGTGCAAGCTCGATTTGTGTGATAAGCCTATTAAGTTGGAGGTTTGCATTTCAATGATGTAACTTCGTGGGTTGATCAACAAAGCCTTTGTTTGTTTTAAATAATTTTGAATGCAAACCCGTGCTTCAAGGAGCGTTTGAAGAAAGCTCCAAAATGGAGCTTTTGCAAAAAAAAGTGCATTGGGATGTCCAATTTTAGTGTTTGTATCCAAAAAAAAAAAGTTAAACCAAACAGGCTGAAAGTGGAAGTACAAGAGCAAAAACCAGAAGAATGCATAGAGAGACGCCATTAAGTAAATATGATAGGCAAAATAGGTTGATTGATCCTATACGTTTATTTAAATTTTCATATCGGTATCATCAGTTTTATTTTTTTCAAATTGGTCCTATAGGTTATATTTCGTTTCCATATTAGTATTTTTCGTCAATTTCGACCTAACACCGTCAGTTTTGACCTCATGTGGCTATGATATTAGTGTTGCACGTGATTTTTGATCGGACGTCAGAAGGACCTATCTCTTTAAGCACCTCACTTTTGAGGGGTGCTTCTATTAATTTGGGACAAAATAGCTGTTGAACGGCTATATTTGAGATTGTTGGTCTCTTTTTTTTTTTTTTGTTTAATTACGCCGCTGATCCTCGAATTATTTGAGAATTTTTAAATAGGTATTTAAACTAGAAAAATTTGTGATTGAGTTCCCGAACTTTGATATACTTTGTAATTGGGTCTCTGCACTTTAAACATTTGTAATCAGGTCTCTAAACTTATTAATAGTTTGTAATTAGGTCCCTATAATATGAGGCATTTTTAAAAACTTTGCTATTGTAGCGATTCAATGGTTTTATTAACCTTCAAGACCGACAAGAAATCTCGAAAGAGATTTATATGGCGCTCTAATTACAAGATTCTTATCATACTCCATGGTCTTAATTACAAATCATTTACAAGTTCAGGAACCCAATTACAAACGTTTAAAGTGCAAGAACCCAATTATAAAGTATTAGAAGTTCAGGGACCCAATTACAAAAAAATTTAGTTTAGGAACCTATTTAAAAATTCTAAAATAGTTCAGGGACTAACAAAATAATTAAACCTTTTTTTTAACATTCCAATTACTCTCTCTCTCTCTCTCTCTCTCTCTCTCTCTCTCTCTCTCTCTCTCTCTCTCTCTCTCTATATATATATATATATATATATATATATATATATATATATATATATATGTGTGTGTGTGTGAGAGAGAGAGAGAGATAACATCCATTTTTTTGCACAACCAAACGTATCAAATTTCTCTCATTTATTCTCATATAGTTTCTCACAATTTCTTCCTCTTTTTTTACTCATATATTCTCTCAAAGTTCTATCTCATCCAATTTTTTTTACTCACATACTCTCAAATCCTCAACTTCCAATTATATTTGTTTTCACACAATGGATCCAAACCAAGCCACCGGTGGGATCCATTTATGAACTTTTTAGAAGTTGTTGGATTAGAAAGATGAGGTGTTTAAGTTGTAAAAGGTAAAAAATAAGTAATGTGTAAATGTGAGATCTATTTAAGAATTCCAAAAAATAAAAAAAAGGGTGCTGGGATAAAGTTGCTCTAAGAAGATCATCGGTGGTGCCCAAATGTTGGAGTGTTCAAAAAATAAATACGATAAAAGGGTTTATTTACAAATATAAAAAAATCAACTTTCTACTTTTCACAGAAACCCTCTCTTCCAAATGCTCTTGCACCATTCTCTCCCTCAAGTTCAACCATTGTTACCCCCTCACCTCAAACCCCTCAAATTATCATCTTTTACCATATCCACCATCTTCACCACAATCATTGTCGACGAAAGCCCTCGAAAGCCACCATCTCAAACCTCACAAAAGGGAAGAAAGTCATACTCTTTAAGGTGCTAGGGGCCTCCACCCCAACCTGTTTCCAGAAGCATGTAGCTGATTTTGTGGAGAAATGAGAGGACCTGAAAGTGAAAGGGGTGGAAACCATCACATACATATCGGTGAATGATGCCTTTGTGATGAGGGCAGGGAAGAAGTACCTGAAGGTCAACGATGAGGTGGTCTTGCTTTATGATGGGAATGTAACTTTCACTAGGGCCAATGGGTTCGAGCTCGATTTGTGTGATAAGCCTATTGGGTTGGAGGTTTGCATTTCAATGATGTAACTTCGTGGGTTGATCAACAAAGCCTTTGTTTGTTTTAAATAATTTTGAATGCAAACCAGTGTTTCAAGGAGCGTTTGAAGAAAGCTCCAAAACGGAGTTTTTGCAAAAAAAGTGCTTTGGGATCCAATTTTAGTGTTTGTATCCAAAAAAAGTTAAACCAAACAGGCTGAAAGTGGAAGTACAAGAGCAAAAACCAGAAGAATATGCATAGAGAGACGCCATTAAGCAAATATGATAGGCAAAATAGGTTCATTGGTCATATACATTTATTTAAATTTTCACATTGATCTCATAAGTTTTATTTTTTTCAAATTGGTCATACACGTTATATTCCGCTTCCACATCAGTCCTTTCCGACAATTTCGACCTAACACCGTCAGTTTTGACCTCACGTGGCTATGATATTAGTGCTACACGTGGTGTTTGATTTGACGTCGTAAGGTCAAATTGACTGAAAGGACTAATGTGAAAACAAAACATAACGTGTAGGACCAATTTGAAAAAAATAAAACTTATGGGACCGATATAAAAATTTAAATAAACGTATAAGACCAATCAACTTATTTTACCAATATGATAATATTGGTTGTTTTGTGCTTCAAAATAATCGTAAATAAAATCATGAAAGTAATAAAACATATTATCAATTCATCCTTGTACCCAAATATAATACTGGTTCAATAGTAAAAAGCTCAACAAGTTCTCTTAAAATTAGTTTTGTGGTTATTTTTCTTATAATAAGATTATATTATACCAGTTCAACTGTGAAATGAATTTGGAGCTATCATTGCACCTTTTACGTGTAACTTAGGTTCATGCTCTATCATGCAAGCAGAGTTAGCAGGAATATGGCATGGCCTCAAGTTAGCAAAGAGCAAGAACATGTCACATGTCATGTTGGAATCTGATTCCCAAAGCGCTATTCAACTTTTGAATAACGACTGTGATAGCTTACACCCTTGTGCCCCACTGGTGCACGAAATAAGGCATATAGCCTCTAAGTTTGAAGGCATCAAGTGGAGCCACATCATTCGGGAGACGAATTGCAGTGCTGATATCCTCTAATAAAGGTCATAGTGTAACTGGGGAAGTTTTGGTCTTTGATCATGCCCCTCTTTTTTTATCTCTTGCTATTTTTACTGATTTGACTGACACCTATACATTTTGATAGGGTGATGTAATTTTTGTTTGTTTGGGCTTTAGCGTCTATCTACCAAAAAAAGGCTTTTAAGTTGTTATGTGTGAAATGTCAATCCTAGTGTGCAGCACAATATAATCAAAAGTTCACAACAAGGATTTGAACTAATGCTGGTTGAATTTTGATATCAAAAGTAGAATTGTAGAAGAATGAAAATATATTACCTTCAAGAGAGAGTCCCAGTTAAAGGCTTCACACCAGTCACTGAGCAATCCTTGATGAGGCCATGCCGCCGGACACCATGATACCATTTTGGACCTATCCTTTTCAGCTTAATATCTTTGAAACCGGCCTGTTTAAACCATTCAATATACTCAAACTCCAAAATTTCTTTCCAAATTAGCCAGGTCTCATGCGGAAATTGAGAATAATAATGCATACTGAATTATGTGTGTAAAAGGTGCAAAAGACCTGGTTTGTAGTCCTAACTGACTTCAGTGTCTGTTTGAGATGCAACTCATCAAAACCTGATAGTTTGCAGGTTTTTGGATTGTGTAGAGGCTGAAAGGCATCATTTAGTTGCCAGAAGCATGGAACATTTAAGAGAGCAAGGAAAGAATGAAAAATGCTAGTTTTACCACTGTAAACTAAATGTAAAAAAAATTTGCACTGTCATGTTTGTGCAATGTCAAATCTGTGCAGTACAAAAGAACGGGTTAGTAGTAGAAACATTAGGTGTATTTCAGTATTTATTTTGCTAAGAAAATATGTGTGATGTAGTATTACCCAGAAGAATATGAGCATATTGCAAGCCAACTAACTTAACTACTTCTGCCTTATCAACAGTTTCTGAATTTCGCTGCATAATCAAGACTCTACCAAGTACTCATTTTGAAAATTATTGCAAAAGTTGATTGGAGGGATGATTGTGAGGCTGCTGCAAGTTGGAGTTGTTGAAAAAGAATGGGAAGATTTGGGCCAACAAAAGAACTTCAGTAATGTTGAGAAGTAACTTCAGTTCAGATTATGCTCCTGTTTATAGACACTATGTGGTTATGCCATTATGGTCTCAGCTAACTTTCGGCTTTAAAGAAAGGCAACTCTGATAACTCTGGGTTCTGCATTTGAAATTAAGGACTTCAAGATTTCCTTGCTATTATTCAATATATGTTATTGACTGCCAAGAATTTTATCAGTTTCAATATGACTTTTCGGTCTGATTCTGATCCATAAGAAGTTAATTAAGGTATCTTGACATTTTTTTCAGTAAAAAAACTTTGATCACATTAGGTAATATGCGCTTGCCACTGAGGCTTTGACCAAGTGGTAACGAACCAAAGGTGGGGCGGTTTCATTACCACCCCCACAGGGACGGATTTATGTATATATATGGAGGGGCTCGGGCCCCTTATGGCGACAAGCTAGTTGTTAGGATGACAGTCTCAAAAAGAATTTTCCGTGCATATATAAAATAAAATGCCCAAAAATTTCACCCTGATCCAAAGTTATGATCGTTCAAAGATTTATCGTCCGTTTGGGATTCTGACGACCAACCACGTTCAAAAAGCCATCAGCAACATGGAATGGAACTGTTATCAAAACATGCTGTGGACAACGAAATGATCCTGCTAAACTATCCACCATGCAACTTCCACACCAAAACAGGAAACCAAAAAGTGGTATTACCATTAAAACAACAACTTGAACAGGGCCAATCAATGAAGGTAAATTGGCTACATATGTAGGTAACATAATAACTAATGCTATTAGCAATCCATAGGAAAAACAAAATTCAAGAAACATGGAATTGAACATGCGAAAACTCCTCCAACATATTATGAAAATGGCACAGAATGCACTATCATCTCCTACTCAAGATTACCAAAAGCTGTCAAAATTCCTACCAGCCAAAAATGCAAACTTTGCCTTCAACATTGACAATCGGTTGTTATAGTTATTAGTACTGCTTGATGGAGCATCATCAGCCAGGGTTGCTACTTGGGTAACTATTGGATGAGGAAACACTATTGTACTTTCCCTAACTCCACCATCACTACCACTCCCATCCAAAGCTTCACCTTCAACTTCAGTATAATCAAAATTAAACGCCAAAGAACCCCTCTTTTCGCGCAGCCACTCCACAACTTCACCACTAACTTTCCTGCACTTCCTAACCTTAAGCTTAACCAAATTGGGACACCCAAAAGCAAAAGCTGCAATCCCAGCATTAGACACAGGACACCCTTTAATGCAAAACTTCTTGAGCGCCACACATTTTGTAGCAATGTACTCAATATCAGCATCACTAACTGTTCCAATCCCACAAAGAGCCAACCTTTCCAAATTTTGACAATTAGAAGCAATTGCCTCTAACCCCAAAGAAGTTGGAAACATAGCAATCAACACAATTTCTTGCAAATTAGTACATCTTTTCGCGACCGCAACCAAACCATCATCACCAATCCTATTAGTCCTCCATCCATCAATGTGAAGCTTCTTCAGCATTGTGCATCTTTCAGCAACATCAAAAAGCCCAACATCAGAGCATTCAGGAGTTTTCACAATATGCAATGTTTCCAATTTCGAACACTTAGATATACCAGAAAGACCTAAATCACTAACTTGAACCTTCTCAAGATGAATTTCAATTAATCCAGGGTTCAATTTTCCCATAGCTTCAAGAGTTATATCCCAATCACCTAAACATCGAATCAGCTTCAAACTCTGAAGCTTCTTAGAACCAATTATAAGTGGCGCGAAGCTTCTTCCATTAACAAGTTCCTTGAGGCAAATAGATTTCAACGAAGAAGAAGAAGAAACGACACCGTTACCTATAAATTCAGTGCTTTTTTCATCATCAACACCTCTGAGCCTCTTCACTGAAAGCTCTTCGAGGAAATTGCAGTGTTCGATTATAGCGTAAACACCTTTGGCACCGAACATGCACGAACCGCACGAAAGCTTCTTCAGATTCTTGCAGTTTTTAGCGACACCGGCCATTCCGGTTTCCGTTATCTCTCTGCAACCGCGGAGCTTGAGGCGCGTGAGGTTCTTGCACCGGAGCGAGATCAGGATCAAAGCGTCGTCGTCTATGCTCGTGGATCTTCGGTCGCAACGAAGAGCGAGTTTCGTGACCGAGTCGAACCGGGAAAACAGGGTGGGAACGAGGTCCAGCAATCCGGCTTTCGCGTCGAGTGAAAGACGGTAGCGGCTCTCGCCGTCGACGCGAAACCACCGCCGGCATACGGCAGAGCAGCGTTTCCGGTCGGAGGAGCTGAGGGAATGAAATATCAGAGCCAAGCATTCGTCGGGGATATCGGCGGTGTAATCACGGATGGAAGCATCGTCGGGGTAACAGAATCGGTTAGGGTTATAAATTTCACGGCGATTGGGCTCCGGCGAAGGCACGGCGGTGGACGGTGACTGTCCCATTAAAAAAGAGAGGATGTGGATTTTATGTCTTGTGAGTGTTAGGTATGAAAAAGCATTGGACAATATTGCAATAAAATGGCACATTGCAAAGACATATACATAGGTTTATTTATTTATATTTTTTTTATTTTGATAAAGTCGTCAAAGGGGTGAAGCGCGTGTCGTGACCGGAACACTGAAGACGAGGTTACCGTATTGTTTCGTGCAGCGTAGTCACTAGTCAGGTACGCGCTCATGTGTTTGCTTGCGTGTGATGTTGGGCATTTCTGTTCATCGGGACCGTCGAGGTTTGAGATTGATGACTTTGATTTGATTGGACCCAGCCCACTTAAAACAAATCTATATAAATTTACTATTATTAAAATAATGTTTTGGTCAGATAGTGTCAACTTATATACGTGTGCATTGCATTTAGGAAGAGCTTGTGAGAGTAATTTTTGATGGAATTTAAGTGTGAATCCTCCAACCAAAATCTAACTAACACACATCTTATTTAATTTTATTGCATATGTTTGATTCAGCATTAATTTTTTTTATCAAATTTAAATTTAATCAATCCGATCAAATACATATTCATTTAGCTTATAATATTAGATCCATCAAATATAAAAAGAAATCATATCAAATAGTGTGTATAGAATAAAATAAATATTCAGTTTCCTGAAATTATAAAATCGTATCAATTTAGTCTCTGTGATCAATTTGATCCCTGAAATTATAAGGTTCATATTAATTTGATCCCCGACGAAAAAATTGAATTGATTAACTTTTGACAACTTCAGGCATGTTTTTGAAATTTCGAAAATATCAAGGATGAAGTTGATACAATACAACCTTACAATTTCAGAAACCAAATTAAAAATTTACTAGAATAGAATATATTCATATTTTGCATCTCATTGAGAACGAAAGGATTAACCATCTCCACTCATGGACCAATATTAATTTCGGTATTATTATTAATATTAGATTACTGTATATTATGATGTTAGATCTATTATTATTTAAACCAAATTTAGTTTAATTCAAGCTAATTAATATTTGTTTTAACCATCAAATACTAATTACTAATCGATATTAAAAATTAAATAATAAGAAAGAAAATAAAGCATTGTCTACTCTTAGATCATTTATTGTGTGTTTGTTTGCATATTTGCTGCTGCAAACGTAATCACTTTAGAATAATCAAATCCATATAAATAACCTTTATTTCTTTTTGAAAGTCCTTTGAACTTTGAACCTATGGTTTCTGTCTATCTAAAAAATAATAGGATCATGCTAACGAGTATCATTAGGATACTCTTTAAGAAAATAAAAAAAAAATATTTTTTTATTAAAAAATTAAATAGATCACATCTTCAAATATTAAATACATCAATTTTTAATATAAAACTTCTTTTTTATTGGTGAATAAACACTGGTTAACATTCTTAATAATAATAATCATAATAATGGCTTGTTCCTAGAACGATTTGTTATGACTTTAAAATGATGATGAAGACGATAATGAAAGTTGAAGAAACTTTGAATGGGACCTGGTTCCTGAGGTACTTTACCTGTAGACATTTATTTGCTTGATTATTATTTTCCTAACTTTCGATTAATAGTAACTTTAGATCCGGGAGGTTATGTCCATCCAACATCAGTAAAGACTATTAATCTCGAAGAAGATTTATAATAGAATTTATTTATTATTTATAATTAAAAAAGATTTAATAATCGAATTCAAGATACAATGAATATGGACTGAAGGCTAAACTTTTCAAACTTTTTTGAAACTTTGAAAAAGATTGAGAAATATTTTTTTGTTTTCTCTCTCTCATATCTATCTCCTTGTTTTTAAATTGAGAAAAAAAAATTGGATATCTGAAAAGGAGATATCATACTATATTCCTTTACTTTTAGATGTATTTTTGACATACGTATATACATAAGAAGATAAAAAATAAGTTAAAGAGATAGATAAATGCATGCGATATCATATACGATATCCAGATTTTGATATTCTAATATCATAGCTGTTTAAAATTAGAATTTACTTGCTATGCATTGTCAGTGTCAAATTTTTTATACAGACAACCAATCAGAAATCATGGTGTGTGACTTTTGAGATAGTTAGGATAAGAGTCAAACATTTTAGCTTATATGGCAATTCCTGATTGGTTGTCTGTGTAAAATATCTTTACACTAACGGTGTATACCAATTAAATCCTTAAAATTATTCATGTATTTCTTTCGTATCATATGGGTATGAGTTATTTACTTATTTAACATGTACTAGACTACTAATATATTCGTTTGTAATTTTTCCGAATATCTTTTTATCTTTCATTATTTTTATTGGTGTATTTTCATATAAAAGAAAACATATAAAAAGTAAACATACAAGATAAAATTTAGTTTGAAAGTGAGATTTAAATAAGTTCAAATCCACGTCATTTTGGGTTAAAAAACTTCTAATCTCAAATCTATCTTCTTTTTCATCTCACGTATGCAACCTCATACCTCCTGGCTCCTACCATGTATCATCCCTACCTTAAGGAATAACCTCCCAGCCTAAACACTAAACAATTAAACATTGCACCCCAATAAGAGCAGCTTTTCTTCCTTTCCAATATCAGTTGCAACTTCATCTTTAGTCTCTTTCATCCTTTTTCCTACCGCCTTCCAATCTGCACTTGAACCTCCTCAGAGTTCAAGATTTCCTAGACTCTCTTAAGAATTGCTTCTTCAACACTCCTTGCAGTCTCTTCTTATATTAATTTTATTGAGATTATTGAGATATTATCATTATGGTTATTTATTGTTATTGCCATTAGTCATTATATTTAGGAGATATGATAATTGTTAGTATAGCATCATATCTTCTATCTTAGAAGAGTAAAAGTTGTCAGTTATTCTTAGCCATTAGTAGCTGGAATTCCGCTAGCTTGTAGGTTTGTAACGGTGGCTTGTAATATGTATTTATATTGCTGGCTTGATGAATGAAAGGGAGAGATTTTCTTGCTGTGCAACTTATCATGGTATCAAGAGCAAGGGAATATCCTAGGGAAAATTAAACACCGTTTTTTAAACACAAATTTTTTACAGAACCATAAGAGATTATGGCTGAGAACAGTGGTAATGGCGAGAAGAAAGTCGACTTCATTTTTTTTCTCGGCTCGAGTGACAATCCCGGCAACGTGATTACACTAATACAATTACGTGGTCCGAATTATGATGAATGGGCGAGGGCAATTCGAACCTCATTGCAAGCGAAGAGAAAATACAGCTTTGTGGAAGGGAAAGTCCCAAAACCAATGACACCTGAGAAACTGGAGGATTGGACCGCGGTGCATTCGATGCTTGTAGCGTGGTTGCTCAACACTATCGAGCCATCACTATGCTCTACTCTTTCCTATTACGATGATGCGCAATCCTTGTGGACACATCTCAAGCAGCGCTTTTGCATTGTGAATGGGACTCATATATGCCAATTAAAGGCATCTCTGGGAGAATGCAAGCAAGGCAAAGGTGAAGAGGTGTCGATATACTTTGGCCGTTTATCTCGTTTATGGGATGAACTTGTGACTTATGTCAAAAAGCCGACTTGCAAATGTGGAGGATGTGTGTGTGATATCGCCAAACAAGTGACTGATTTGCATGCTACAGACTACCTGCATCATTTTCTTATTGGCCTAGATGGGGCTTATGCAACGATTCGCTCAAATTTGCTTTCTCAAGATCCGTTACCAAACATTGATCAAGCATATCAGTGAGTCATACAAGATGAAAGGCTGCTGCGAGGAGAGTCTTCAACTCATCTGAACCGTGACAATGTCATGGCTTTTAGAGTTAAACCCGATGCACGAGGTAAATCTAAACTTATGGACAATTCTGACAAATTTTGTACTCACTACAACAGAGAAGGGCACGACGCAAGCTCGTGTTTTCAGCTTCATGGGTTCCCCTAGTGGTGGGGGGACCGTCCTCGGGGTGGCCGTGGACTGGGTCGTGGCGGACCAATGATAGGGAGAGGAGCAGGCCGTTCTGGAGGGCCTGGTAAGGGCACTAACAAAGCACCTGTGCACGCCAACAAAGCCACAGCAGGTAGCAGTAGCAGCGGTGCTAAAGGTGGGGAGTCTCATGCACCACCGACCTCGGGTGAGGCAGCTGGTATATCAGGCATTACTCCGGCACAGTGGCAACAAATTCTTGACGCTTTGAATGTTCCCAAAACCAAGGATCGCCTTCACGGTAAGAATGACATTCCTTGGATTATTGACACGGGAGCCTCACACCATGTGACAGGAAATTTATCTTGTCTGATTAATGTGAAAAAGATTACAAACATACCGGTGGGATTGCCGGATGGGAAAGATGCAACTGCTACGAAGGAGGGCAGTGTGATTTTGGATGGTGGTTTGCAGCTTGATAATGTTCTTTTTGTGCCTCAATTAACTTGCAACTTAATTTCTGTATCACAATTAATCGATGCCTCCAATTGTATCGTTCAAATTACTAATGCATTGTGTGTAATACAGGACCGGACGACGAGGAAGTTGATTGGAGTGGGTGAACGGACCGATGGACTTTATTTTTTTCGAGGTGTTCCGAAGGTGCATGCGTTGACGGTCAACAGGGTTTCGTCAATCGATTTATGGCATAAACGTTTGGGTCATCCGTCGGAAAAGGTGTTAAAGTTTATCCCTCGTGTAAGTCACTTTAGTGGAAGCAAGAATAAAATAACATGTGATGTCTGTCCACATGCTAAGTAGCATAGGGATAGTTTTTCATTAAGTGAGAACAATGCAAGTAGTTTGTTTGAATTAGTTCATTGTGATTTATGGGGATCTTATCGAACTCCTTCATCATGTGGGGCGCAATATTACTTGACAATTGTAGACGATTATTCGCGTGCAGTTTGGGTTTATTTGTTATGCAATAAAACTGAGGTTGAGCCTATGTTTATGAACTTTGTTGCCTTTGTTGATAGACAATTTGATAAGAAAATAAAGAAAGTACGAAGTGACAACGGCACCAAATTTAATTGTCTACGTGATTATTTTTTAAAGAATGGGATTGTGTTTAAGACATCATGTGTGGGTACTCCACAATAAAATGGGCGAGTTGAAAGAAAACATCAACATATTATGAATGTGGCACGGGCACTCATATTTCAGTGTCATTTACCAATGCAATTTTGGGGTGAATGTGTGTTGGCAACGTGTTATTTAATTAATCGCACACCGTCC
Organism: Ammopiptanthus mongolicus; assembly: GCA_039655645.1. Lineage (NCBI taxonomy): Eukaryota > Viridiplantae > Streptophyta > Magnoliopsida > Fabales > Fabaceae > Ammopiptanthus > Ammopiptanthus mongolicus. Next base: position 12,954,204 of record CM077343.1, on the reverse strand, counting down.
AGTGTGCTTAATTATCTGACACCTTATGAAAAATTATTTGGTAAAGTCCCTAAATTTGATAACATGAAAATTTTTGGTTGCTGATGTTATGCACATCAGCAACGCCGTGATGGGGATAAGTTTGCAAGTAGAAGTCGAAAGTGCATATTTGTGGGGTATCCCTATGGGAAAAAGGGATGGAAATTGTATGATTTGGAATCCCACGAATACTTTGTCTCTAGAGATGTGAAATTTTATGAACATGAATTTCCATTTGCTGTGCCACAAGACAACACTCTTTATACTCCTCACATTAATTATGATATTAAGTATGCTGCCGATGATATTGGTTGGGAGACTTATGATGCATCACTTAGAAGGGGGTGCATCTATGGCCTTGCAAGGAGAAGAGCAGATGCAGCTCCAGGGGGTTGCGTGGAGGCTGTAATGGAGCTACTGTGGTAGCTGATGAGGGAGTAAGCGTGAGTGGTGTGGATGGCAAGGCAACGCCCACACACGGAGTTGATGGGGCTGATGTTGTGGTTGTGCAAGAGGATGATGTGGAGCCCAAGGAAGATAATATGGAGCCAGAAATGGGAAGGGGGATGAGAAACAAAATTCCATCGCCAAGATATAAGGATTTTGTCACTCATATCATTCGAAAAGTAAAGTCCTCGGAAAGTTCATCTCCCCAACAACATGCCTCAGGTACTCCTTACCCTATTACTTACTTTGTATCTTGTGAACGATATTCTGCTAGACATCGAAATTTTGTTGCAGCTGTGACAGCAGGGAAAGAACGTAAGAATTTTAAGGAAGCCGTAAAGGATTCTGGTTGGCGTGCTGCAATGGCCAACGAGATACTAGCCTTGGAAGAGAATGAGACATGGGTTCTGCAGAAACTGCCGCCCGGAAAGAAATCACTCGAAAGTAAATGGGTATACAAAATAAAACATCACTTAGATGGGAGCATAGAACGATTGAAAGCGAGACTTGTTATATTCGGACACCATCAGATAGAGGGAATAGACTATGATGAGACATTTGCCCCAGTGGCAAAAATGGTGACTGTTTGTACCTTCTTAGCAGTGGCGGCAATTAAAAAGTGGGAAGTACATCAAATGGATGTGCATAACGCTTTTCTCCATGGTGACTTGGTTGAGGAGGTGTACATGAAAGTTCCTCCAGGATTAAAACACTGACCCGAATTTGGTTTGCAGGTTGAAAAAGTCGTTGTACGGCTTAAAACAAGCTCCTCGTTGTTAATTTGCTAAGTTGGCTACGGCATTGAAGCGCTATGGATTTGTTCAATCTTATTCAGATTACTCACTCTTTACATTGCACAGGGGAGAAATACAGATCAATGTGCTAGTCTATGTGGATGACTTAATTATTGCAGGGAATGACATTTCAGCCATGAAAATTTTTGAAGCTTACTTAGGTGCATGCTTTCATATGAAGGATTTGGGAGTCTTAAAATATTTTTTGGAGCTGGAGGTAGCCCGTAATCCCGGGGGGATTTATCTTTGCCAGCGAAAATATGCGTTGGAAATCATTGAAGGCACAGGTTTATTAGGCGCCAAGCCTGCGGATTTTCCAATGGAACAACACCATAAGCTAGCATTGGCTTCTGGTACACCACTTGAAGATCCAGAACCCTATCGAAGATTTATCGGGCGATTAATTTATTTGTCTGTGACTAGACGTGATCTTGCTTATTCTGTACACATTTTGTCTCAGTTTATGCAGCAACCTCGTGAAGAGCAGTGGGAGGCAGCCTTAAGGGTTGTTAGATATTTGAAGAAAAATCCAGGGCAAGGTATTATACTTCGGTCAGATAGTAAACTGAACCTAGAGGGATGGTGTGATTCGGATTGGGCGAGTTGCCCACTTACACGACGTTTTTTGACTAGATGGGTGGTGTTACTTGGTCTTTCTCCGGTGTCTTGGAAAACTAAGAAACAGCCAACCGTATCTCGTTCTTCTGCAGAGGCTGAATATCGCTCTATGGCGGCGACTACATGTGAGTTAAAATGGCTCAAACAGTTACTTGGTGATTTGGGAGTTAGTAATTCCAAAGGGATGCGATTATATTGTGATAGTCAATCAGCATTACATATAGCTCAAAATCCAGTATTTCATGAAAGAACGAAGCATATTGAAGCTGATTGTCATGTTGTTCGTGATGCGGTGACGGCCGGCATCATTTGTCCCTTGTATGTTCCTACAATGGTACAACTAGCAGACATTTTTACAAAGGCCTTGGGAAAAGCACAATTTGAGTTCCTCATTCGCAAGTTGGGCATTCGAGATCTTCATGCTCCAACTTGAGGGGGGTATTGAGATTATTGAGATATTATCATTATCGTTATTTATTGTTATTGCCGTTAGTCATTATATTTAGGAGATATTATAATTGTTAATATAGCATCATATCTTCTATCTTAGGAGAGTAAAAGTTGTCAGTTATTCTTAGCCATTAGTAGCTGGAATTCCGCTAGCTTGTAGGTTTGTAACGGTGGCTTGTAATATGTATTTATATTGTTGGCTTGATGAATGAAAGGGAGAGATTTTCTTGTGGTGAAACTTATCAAATTTCAATTCCACTTCTTTCGACACCCATGAAAACATAACAAAATGTTAAGAAGGAAAACGGCCACTCAAACAAGGGCAATCAGTCGTCGCCCTAAGCACGGTCGGCATGGACGACCGTCCAGAGTCCCATTTTTTGAGGGACACCAAAATTTTTTTAGTAGTATACATAGGTATTAAAATAAAATTTTTATATATTTAAAATTATATAAAAAGATTAATACAAAAATTAAACAAAAGCAATAATTAAACAAGCTGATTCCTAAAACCAAGTCAACTAATAAGTGGCTAACTAACGCGTGACGTTTCATTTCTCTTTTTATCAACAAGAATACACCTGCGATCTTGGACACTGAAACGATGATAATCATTTAGGCGCAAAATTTGGGGTCTCAACGGGAAAAAAAAAAACGAGGGTTTGATATAAGTGTCCGATGATGGTCCATTTCTCTCAATTTCTCTGTAACGCGCTTGTTTCCCCCATTCTATTTCTCTCTAATATCTGATTCCGTTGATATCTTTGATACGGCGTTGTATCTCAGCTCTCTCTTATCTATCTGTGCCACTGAAAACGCGAGTCTTCCATCATCTTCCCCCTTCTCGTTGCACATCACTCATCGTTACGAAGCCACCTGCATAGCCATCGAGAGTCACCCACATCCCAGTCACTACAAGCCCTTATCATTTTGGTCACAAAAGCTAAATTCGTGAACCCACCTTCGGCCCAGCCATAGCACCAATATCGCCTTATCGTCGAGAAGCTCGGGAACTGTCGATCCCCTGTTTCTCTCCCTTTATTAAGTTTGCAAATTTTGAAGGCTATAGGCTTTCTTTCAATATTTTATTAAGTTATTGTTTTTTTATTATTTCCTTCACCCTTATCATTATTAATTTGTTATTGATCATTAATATTTTACGAGGGCACCATTTTCTAGGTTCGTCCAGGACACCCAAAATCTAAGGACCGGCCATGAGAGCAAATGGCACAAACTAGTGGACTCAATTTAAATAGATAAAAACTTCATTCTCCACAAACTTCTGAGCTCTGGTGGATTGTGATCATATATTTAGCCACTTGGGCCAAGACTAGGTCTCCTATCCCTCGAGTTGACCCTACCCATTATCTTAGAAACTTTTTCGCCCCTTATATACACACTGTCGGTATCCCAAGTTGGTTCATTCTCTTCGCCTTTACTCTTTATTTGGTTTTTCGGCTCTAACACTAACTTGAGTGTTAGAGTATCTTTACAGGTAACTCACCCCACCATCGTCGACATACTTGAAGCTTTCCACCATGATCAAGTTGTCCAAAAATCATCGTGAGGGTATTTGTGTCATATTCAACGTTTTAGCATGTGACGTTTCTATCCATATTTTAACATTTGTAACGGATTTGGACTATTTTGCACTCCAGTAAGAGTTAAAGGACCATTTTATTCGTTAGTTTGGAATTTAGAAAGGGAGGGTGTGTTTGGTTTAACATTTGCAAAATTGAGTTTTAATGAACTGAGTTTTAATTAAAAGTGAGTTAATAGTAATTGATTTATGTTTGGATACTTTATTGTTAAAAGTTGTTTTGGTAGAATGAATGTTGGTTGAATTGTACCATTCAAAGTGTCCTTCAACTTTTAAGTGAGTATGAAAAGTGATTAACTTTTAAGGATATTATGGTAAAAATAGTAATTGAAAAACTAAAATTGAGTTTTAGCAAACGCAAAAGTAATAAATTTTTGCTTTTACCAAACTCATGTTTGATCTCAAAATTAATTCTTCCAACTAGAAACCAAACGTCATAAAAAAATTGTACAAATAAGTTTGGAGTCACTATCCCACGTTTATTAGATATAAACTGGAATCACTCAATCATATATCCACCTAAGTTAAAGGGATTATTTTTTACTTTTACATTTTTCATATTGTTAGTTCAAACTCATAATGCGACAGCTATCCCATGGTTCACCTGTTAAATGGGCATAATGCAGTAGTGCCTATAGAAAAAATAATCCTGAAATATCACAAAAAAGAAACATTTGACCAGGCCGTAGTTGGGCTTTAATACTTAGGGGCTGCTTCGAATCGTGGATTAGGTGTGTTTCACATTTGCCCGGCTTGGCTTGCAAAGAAATCAGAAGAAACCTTCTAGAGGAAAAGGATAGTCTCGAATCTGAGTTGGAAGGAACAGTGCCACTGTTTTGGTATTTTTGGGTCTATAATAACTGAAGGTTGTCTCAAAGAAGCCCTTGTCATAACTTTTATTCATGAATGAGTGCCTCAATGGTCATGTTTTCTCCTTTTCAAAGTTTGAATGAGTTAAAAGCCAGTTTGATTAAAAAATAACTGGATGGGGTTAAAAGGATTGGGCTATATGATCAGGAAAGCTTCTTTTAGTGCAAGGGCTTCTGCTACTACGTTAGAACTTGCAACAATTCCTTCCGCTGAACCAGCTATAATTTTACCCCACATTATTAATTGGTTTTAATACACAAGAGTTCTTTAAGTTTGAATTGTTGTAGACAATGTAAAGACTCATACTATTTTGTATTGAAATTCAACTTTTATGTAGAAGAATAAAAACAGCAATAGTCAAATTCCTAACCACTTGATTAAAGAGTATTTAATTCCATGTCAAAGACTATTTCTTTTAAAAGCGCGAATTAACAGGCTAAGGCTCGTGATTTGATTTATTTCTCGAACACTGCTTAATTTTATTGATCCTTAATTTTGGAGGTTTTAACCATCTTCTGGATTGGTTTTTCCTTAGTAGACTAGAGGCGGCTCATTACCTTGAAATTGGATCGGGAAAATGACCATATGTACAACTTGGGATTAAGTTTTCCATTTCAGTTCATATGTTCATTTTAGTCAAAATATATTAACATCTGTTTTGGATTGTGTTCGGTGCATGTATTGATTGATGTGAATCATTAGATGTATGTAAAAATTTCAATTAATATCCATAATTATCGAATGCGATAATTGTACAAAATTTTTGACTGCATCGTCCGAGAGAATCCAAATTCATTAACATCATTTAACGTGAAATGCAAATATAATTAACAAGTATTTTAGTTAAATTATGTTATATCAAGTTAAAATATACATACGAACTAAAATTGAAAGCTTTTACTCAAACCACAGCTATCGATCATTTTCCCAATTGGATTTTTAGTCCTACTGCTTGCAAGTTTTTTTTGTTAGTTTTTACCAAAAGAATACATTTTTTTAAGTTCTGTCAATGAAATTCAATTGTAAACTGTTTTAAACAAAATAGACTAATCTGACCATGTATTTATTTTAAAACTATTTAACCTTTGACAAAGGACTTTACTTACTCAATTTGTAGTTTTTATTTATCTTGGTCATGTATTCTTGTCGTGTGACTTGTAAGGACTCGAAAAAATAAAAACAGTTTGCCAATGAAATTGGAGGAGTGTCATTTCCCCAATCAATCGTATAAATAAATATAAAGCTATGACTAAGTCGGTCTCTAAGAGACTGTCAATTCAATATATGTATAGCTAGCGACGGACTAGCAAAGCTAATGGCATGCCAAAACCCACCACAAATTCAACATTTCAAAGCCCCAAGCCTTGAACTATAGTTTTCTTCATTTGACAATGTGAAAGAAAAAACATGAAACATTTTAACGTCTCCAATAAATCAAGATAGGCTTCATATATGGCAACTGCATGCTACAGGTGCATGTAAGGGTGAAACAATAGAGTGTGGTTGTCCCACGTGAAAATGAACCCACTAATTTGCCAAACTTGGGACGGGCTACTAGTCAAGTTGGGAAGTTGGGGCATATTTACCCCTTTGCTTTTAGGTCCTTTCCCTTAAGTCAAAGCTATGATTGAATGGCACTTTTAATGGGTTTATAATTAATGTTGTAGCTTAGGTGGATGGCAAAAGCGTGCATCCTTCACGGTGATTGTATTCTACAATTATGTACATGTTTTATTCTTAGTTCAATATCTACAAGAAGCTACTGTGATAGCACATTTGCAAGTGGGAAGGAAAAATATGGCCACTTATTGCTCTTTGATTTGCATCCTACAGAACGAGAACTCGTGGAGCTTTTGTTTTGGTATGCCTCAGGAAAATCATCCATTTCAAATTATGATTTCCATTTGGCTCATCACTCAAGGTCGATTGAGTAGTGACAGGAAGCAGAAAATAATAAGTGTGTTTGATTTTTCGTTATGAATGTTATCAGGAGCATACCCACATGCTAGTGAGTGTGGGTACATGTACTCACTCATTTTTAAAAAAAATTATGATTACGTAATATATTTTACTTTTGCCCCTATTGTTGATTTATTTGTATCCATACATTCACTCCACTTTTTCTTCATCTCATCATTTTCAGACTACTCTTTCTTCATCTCTCTCACATTCAAACTTCAAACAACTCATTCTTCACATCCCTCTTTCTTCATGTCACTTTCAAATCACTTTTTAGACATATCAGACCACTTTCTTCTTTCTTTCTTAAATAGCACAGCCATCGTCAGTCTGTTCGCGGCTTCACCTCTCTTTATCATATTTCAAACAGTAGCACAACACCACACCAACCGACTAGTCCTTCCTCTCTCTCATTCCATTGTTAGGGACCTTCATTCTTAGAGTTTGTAAAAGTTTGAAATTTGGTTTTTTTGCATATAGGTCTATTTCTATCAAATTGGTTGATTGATTATGCAATTAGGATGATGTGTAACATGTTTATGAAGTCAATTTTATGAAATTTTCTCTCGATGATAGTTAATTGCAAATATTGATAGGTTCCAATTTTGATATGTTCAAAATTGAGGATTTTAGTGATAACTGTATTATGATATATGTAATTTATCCGATTAGATATATTAGAATTTTATGATTTTAATATTAACGTTTTTGTCTTCGTATGAATGATGATAATTATTATTAATTATTTTGAAAATATATTGCCCCCAGTGGCACAGGGTTCTGGATTTGCCAGTGAATGTCGCAAACAGATGTTTGGGATGTAGCTTTTGCCTAAAAGTCTGTTGGGGCCATTGGAAAACCAAATACACTTTAGGTTGCTCATGATCTTTCATCTCCATAATAAGGTTAAGATTTTTCTTTTCCTTCCAAAATATCTCATATTAATATTTTGGTTAAACTAATCATTTGGTCCATATACGTTACATTGATATTGAATTTGGTTCATATACGTGAAAACTTTTGAAATTGGTCCTTATATGTACAACTATTTTTAATTCCGTCCTTAACGTTTATTGGTATTATAACGTCATTTGTTGGAATTAAAATATAGGGACCGGATTGAAAATAATTATCACATGTAGGGACCGGTTTCAAATATATATTTTTTGAATCTGGTGTCTATACGTGGCAATTATTTTGAATTTGGTCTCTACATGTGAAAATCGTTTTGAATTTGGTTTGTATCATGTGACGGCGTTATAACACTAATAAACGGTGAGGAAGAAATTAAAAATAATTGTATATATAAGGACTGATTTAAAAAAAAAATATTCCACATATAAAAACTAAATTCAAAATCGATGTCAAGTATAAGGATCAAATTATTAGTTTAATCTAATATTTTATATGGCACCAACCAGTTTTTATATTGTAATGTGTTTGATATCATTCATTTTATCGTTATTCTATTCCTTTTTCATTTTCCTTTGCAAAAGCTCCTATGTAATCCAGAAAGAAAAATCTCATTTGGATCATTAGATGCGATTATTGAAAGAGATTAACCCTCTCATTATCGTATATACTTTTTAATTTCGAGTTGGACCACAGTCTTGTACTATTTTTGGTCCATTGCTAACTCATCAAATGTGCTAGCCTGAGCCCAAAGAAACAAGTAGTATTTTTTATGAATAGGAGTCAAAAAAAAAAAAAAAGAATAGAAGTTTAGAGGTGGAGAGATTACCACATTCCAAATTGACCGCATGCTACAAGTTTTGGGACTTGCCGTGATACTAATAAATGATTTATCAATTAGTAATGAACAGAAATCAAACCTAACAGCTTCTTTTATGCATCTATAGTTACTTTAAAATGAGTTTATTTTTAAAGTGAATAAGTAAAAGTGTATCTATTTTTAATTAATAAAATATATTGAGATTTCAATCTACTAAATGATCCAAGCATGTATATATCTTTAGGTGCTCATTTTAAAAGCAAACTCAATTAATTTTTTTTTAATTCATATGAACTCTGATGTATATAGGTTGAAGTATTCATTGTACTCTCTTTTAATTTATTTTGATTTATAAAAAATAAAAAAAAATTCCATTATAGCACATTTCAGATTGCTTTTTTTCATGAAAAGTTGTGGATTTATTCCTATATATATGACAAAAGAAGGTATAACTAGTTACCCTAAAAAATAGATTTGAGTTTATTCCTACTGCTAAATTAAAAGAAATCAAGGAAGAATTTTTTATATAAAAAAAGGAAAAATTAGTAAAATAAAAGACAACGACAATCAGGGACGGAACCAGCCTTAAATGATTGGGAGGGTCAATTATAAAAATTAAAATTCATTATATACACATAAAATTTCATATAAAACATTTATCATTATATGTTCCAAAATGTTTTTTTTTACTCATATGTTCCAAAATGTTAATATATTAGTAATCTATTAAAACATGAAATGTCTCTCTTACATGTCATAAAAATCATTTATAGTCAAATCTACACTAAACTTTTCAACTATTTTATTTTCAATGTATACCATCAGAATGTCAATTAAAAATTCATCTTCCCTCTTGTTGCAAAATGTCGTTTTAACTATATTTATAACTAAGAAAAGATTGCTCAATAGTCATGAAGTGTGAGAATAAGATTTATTACTCTACACAAAAAATATACTTTTGCTTTGGTATAATTTTACCAACCAATGACATAAAATTAATAATTTTATTCTATTAATAATTTCAGAAATTTTAAAAATTTAAGAAGAGTGAAGGCTGTCCTAAGAGTATGAATAGATCTGTCCCTGATGACAGTGCCCCAATTGCGTGTGATAAGCTGATATGATCTGTTGGACAATGTTAGTGACAGGCATATGGTTTGGTTCGAACGGTAAGGGATTCAGATACTTTAAACAAGTGGTCAGGATACGAAACTACAAATCCTGACTTTTGAGTATGAAAAAAAAAACTGATTAGGAGGTAAGATCTCAGCTTATGTGTCCAACAGTTTTCCGACGAAGATTAGTCACTGCTAATAATGGTGGATACTCCATACCTATAACATGGTTAAAAAGGATAAGGCTCCTCTAAAGTGAGATAGTCTCTAAAGTGAACAAGTAAAAAGATTTTCACTATTAAATGATTTAGTGAGTTCAAATCTTTATACACTTTATCAAATCAATGGTCAAAACCTTTTTACTTGTTCAATTTAAAAAATATCTCACTTTTGAGGAGCTTTTTCCTAAACAAAATATAAACATAATTGTTTTTATTATGTTTATTAAGCACCCAAGTTAACCATAATGCTGATATGAATCAGCTACTGACTAGCAAATAAGCTCAAATCTCTTACCTTGCACCCTGCCGTGCGCGATAGTTAATTTAAAATCCTCCTATTTGAATATTAATTTAAATATTATATTTAATATTATATATTTTTATTTTTATTTTTTATATACATATATATATTTTCAAAATACATTTGAAAACAAAAAATACCGTTTAGTGTCCTATTTAAATGTTTAAAGATGATAATTCTTAGTTTACTAAACTTCTGTAGTTATCTATATATGCTTTGTAGTGACTCATTTGAAGATTTGATGAGCTTCTATACTTAACTTTTGCTGAGTACACAACTTTCATCAACATAAATTCTCAAAATTTTCAGGCTTTGTTCCAAACCTCCCTTAAAGGATTGTCTTGTATGCATTTTGCCCATACCCACAGTCACATTCATTGTTTCTGCTGTTCAATTTGGCATTTGGTATTAAAATTTAAGATTGGACCCAATTGAGGGAGTGTATTGATTTATATAATAAGTTTGAGAGTTACTTTGTTGTCCACAAGATCTATAAACAATTTAGACTCAAGCTTTCAAACTTATATACATCACAATTATCTTTATTTTGTATTATATAAGACTTTATTCTCTAACATTTGGTAAATAATAAATTGGCCACCACTATGCCCCTATGAACCATTTCTCTTCGCAGGGAAAAATAAATGGTCCATAATCTCCAATTAACTTTTTCTTTTTGCCTTCTTCTTCTATCTGTAGAATGAGTCACGGGTTATGGTCCAAAAAAGGTTGTATGCCATAATCAGGGGAGAATATGACAACAACTTCACAAGGTCAATTTTACGTGCTAATTGCTGTGGTGGAAATAGCATTGAGGTCAATATCTGAAGGCTATAACTGGAATACAAAGTACAGATGATTAGTTCTCAGCAAGATGGATTAACACTAAACTAATATGGCGCAACAATTGATGATCAAATATATAAAGATTAGTTGACTTTTAACTAGGTTAATGCAAACACAAGCTGTTATTTTGTTTCTTACTGCTTGTTTTTAGCAGATAGGGTCATGCCTTTTGACATTGATTTATTAAAGTGACCGTGTTTTTTAACCAAGTTAAAAAAATGAAAAGAAAAAAAAGAGTCCTGAAACTTAACACTGTTCACAATGAAAAGCACACCAGAGGAACCTTATACTCTCTTCTTTATTTCAAAGTTTGATTTTGCTGGATTACACTAGTACTGCTTTCTATATTTCTCTCTGTACCTCGCAGCTTGAGCCGTGAAAGTGCACAAAGAAAAGAAGAGAAAGCAAGTGGTAGAGGAAATATACAGGACTCACATTTAAGAAAGACGAAAGGAAAGGTGGGGAAAAAAATCTATAAGATCTCTTCTCCAGGCAAAGAAATGCAAGTTTTATCTCTCTCTTTGCTGGCAATTCAGACCCTTTATCGTTCAACACAATCAAATAGTTAAAAAGTAGCGGTGGATGATTATATAAATAAGGATCTTTCTTCTTACCAAAAAGAAAAAATTGGGGTCATTGTCTAAGTTTAGTGAATTTGTATTTTTGAAATGGAAATGATATTAAAATTACACTTTGGTGTGAGAAAATGTTAAAACTTTAAAGACACAGAGATGAATAGTGGTTGGTCGCAGTGAAAGTGAACTACAATTCTAAGCGACTTTTGTCTGTGACGTCAGAAGTTCGAATTCTGAAATTCTCATTTCAAGGAGGACTTTACCCGACCACTATCATCGACCCTAGAGTTAATTTCATAACTTGGATCAAAGACCAAAAACACAATGGACACAACGACAAGGGTATAATAGTATTATAGTAAGTCTGTATATACGTTATTTTTTTTCTACTGAAAATGATATCATTACCAACTAAGCTGGCAATTGATGGATGGGATGCATTTTGGATTGGCTGTATCCCGTAAAAATAAACTATTAATTTATTTAATTACTAATTACAAAATGTGAAAAATTTCAATCCATTCATATTTATTTAATAAGTAAATATCTAACTAGTTTAATAATATTTGAGGAACTCAATTCAAATCAAACGGTTATTGTTATCCTCCCATCGATAACTAAAGATTAATCTCTCGAAGTACTATCAGACATTTAAGAGAGGACCTTTTCCAATAATTTTTTTTATACACATAGATCCAGAAAGTGAAATACTTAAACGATCTAAGTTTTTCCTACTTGGATCAACACACACTGATAATACTATTGTTGAATTTATAAAACATGTTCAATTCTATGATAGAGTAGAGTTTTCTAGAAAATAAGACATTTTTTTAGTATAATTTTTTAAGAATTTATTAAGATTAGGTAGATGAACTTTTTTAAATTACATTTTTTGCAACAAAAAAATTATATTTTTGTCTCATTTTTTTTATATGTTTACTCATTGTTTAAAAATCAAACTTCGTATGATGTTAGCTATAAAATAGGAAGACAAGGTCGCAAAAAAGTGAAAGTGAAAAAGCTAACATAATTTATTAACCATCTCAAAATTACATTGATTTGATTTATTCAATCCATTAGAACCATTATAATAAATGATTGAATTTTATTGAGTTTACACCTAAATAAATTGGAGGAAATAAATTCATAAACTATTTTGCCACCCTTATTATTGACTAGGGGTGGTCATGGGTCCGGATCAATTCGATAACCCGGACAACCCGACCAAATCATAACCGGAAAATCCGATTGGTTTGAATCATCGGGTCGGTTCATTTTCCAGAATGAAGAACCTGAGGGGTTCGGTTCGGGTGTCGAGTTGGAGAAAATGCAACTCAAGCAAACCTGACCCGAACCAAATGTTCACACTCTTTTCGTCTCACTCACCTTGTCTTTCTTCTTTTCTCGTTTTCCAAATAATCGAATCAAATGGAGGAAGAAGCGCAACACAGAATCCCAAATCAGAAACCACAACCAGAACCTCTAACACTGCCACGACGAAGAAGAAGATAACGAACCCAATGCCACCGAGAAAGAAAACCTCGACCAGGAGGATGATTCCTATGACAAATCCCGCCACCCTAACCCCCAATTTGTGATGAATTCGCGTAAGTGTGTCGAGATCGAGGTCGTGTAAATCTCGTGTTTGGATGGGAGTGACGGCGGTGGAGTGACGATGAGATGACGGAGAGTGACAGCTAGGACGCCTGGGCGCAACATGATGGCTCGCGTGCCGGAACGTGACAGAAACTGTGGTTTATGTCGCGCATGGTGGTTGGAAGAAGCTCATCATCCTGGATCTGGCGACGTTCATGACGGTTGGATGATGGTCTCGTGGTGGCAACGTGAGGCGTCGTTGGAGATAGTTCTCAGACATGCTAGTGACGGTTGGGAGCAACTTGCCAAACCCTAAACGTTTTGTTCTCTCTTCTTCCCCTGAATATATATTTTTCATTTATTTTCAATTTTTTATTTTGATCTTGGACCTGATGACTCGATCCGATCCAATCGGAATGTGGTTAGGTTGGTTCGATTCGGGTCACAAAAATTTTCCTCAAAACTCGAGCCAACCAACCCCAATCAACTTTTATTGGTTCGGATCTAAGTTTCCCACAAACCCGACCTGTGTCCATCCCTATTATTGACTATAGAAAATAAATGGAACTAGCAATCTTTGTGTGCCTCCTTTTATTCAGGATATTTCTGCATAAACTGTTTTGCTCTTATCTGTCAATATTGGCATTGCTTATATGTATTTATAGCGACTCTCCTAAGTCTTATTGTATACCATATTGTATTGTTCTCAATATTATTATGTATTTAATTGGTATATTTATTAGTTTAACTATTTTTTACACTACCAAATAATCGCGAATTGTTGCATCATTCAAAAAAATTATTTTTATAATAATTATATTAAAAGTCATATATTTGTGTTGGTTAAGAATGTCAAAATCTTTAACAGAATTTATGTATTTAATATTTAAAAAATATTATAATTAGTGTTTCAATGAAAATATTTTTTTTAATTCCTGCTAACATGACCCTTTTAACATTATCCTTTTAGAATTCTTATCCTAAACACTATTTATACAAGAAAAACTGTGTCTATTCTAATTTACGAGACTACCATTCTAATTATCTTTGTATGTCTAGTGGTGACTTTTTTTTTCAATTAGCTTCAATAGTAATAGTTGTTTAGCTATATTCAGAAGCCAATGTACTTTTTAGAGGGAGACTGAATGCACTATAATAAATTTGTTATATAACTCGGGATATTTTTAGTGATAATTATTAAAATCGTAGGTATAGATATTAGTATCAATCAAATCATAGGTAAAGATAGATGGATCATAGATAAAATTTATTGATAGTCCAATACACATATAGGTAAATGTATATAGATCGTAGGTAAAATCCATAGTAACAGTCATTTACCGTTGTTATTCATCGTTCATAATGGACAGTTGGACCGATCATAAATAAAAATAAATTTTACATATACTTATAAATTTTAAACATATAATAACAAATTTTATTTATCACTAAAATATAAATTTCTTGTAGCGTGAATTGTATAGCTTTGTTTACTGATCATCTTTAACTTCCACACCCCTTCCCCAAAAGAAATATTACTTTTTTTTTCAAAATGAAGCGGCGGGAAAGGGAACAAAGTAACCAGTGGGGCCCTTATACATGGATTTAGCGCGTATACATTGATTATGCATACATATACATGCGATTTTATGTTAGGCACGTGGACTAATATATAGTATGACGCTAACAAGGGACATGATTAATTGCTCGTATGACATTGGACATCCTTGATCCATGTAAAACCAAAAGGACAACGATCGATGTGCCATCATGGTCTGGTTGGCCGGTAGAGATAAATGATTGAACCAATTGAGGCAAGTTATAAACGCTTTGTTTGAGAAAAATGACTTATAAAGTAGTTTATACTCTGTATGCTAATTTTTAGTTGTAAGTTTATAGGTGATACTTGAAAATCTAGTTGATTATATTTGAAATATTGGATAAAATTAGTTGTTTAAATAGCTTATAAATATAAATTTACATAATTTATATAAAAGAACATATTTATGACAAACATATTAAAGTGAAAATTTTATTAATTGAATAGGGGTAAAAATGAGAGAAAAATCAATAAGCTATAAGTTATAAGTCATAAGCTAAATAAAATAGTTTATGAAAAAAAGTTATAAGCTAATGAGATAAGTTTGTTTACCAAACACATCTATTTCAGTCAAACAAGCTTATAAGCTAGTCAAATAAACTTATACTCCCTCCGGTCTCTATTATAAGCAAAACTTAAATATAACACACATATTAAGGAAGTTGGTTAATCTCATTTAATGTTGTTAAAAATTAAGTGTATTACCTAAAGTAACCTTCATAGAAAACTTCAATTTTTATTAAATATATCACACATTTAGTTATTGGAAAACAAAATTGATATTAAATGAAAGGTATTTTAGGAACAATATCATTAAATAAGACGAGAGTAGTTAAAATTTGATTATATATTTGATCAAAAATTTTGAAACTTTTTTACTTATAATAGTGATCGGAGGGAATAGCTTATTAAGCTTATTGGAATTGTCAAGGAGAACCAAAATATCCCAAAGTATATCCTTTGGTATAGTTTTTATGTCAGCTAATCACAAAACTTAATTGCGAGTTAATAGATATAAAGATCATCTTAGAAGGAACAGATTGTGCTAATTAATAAGTAAGAACCAATTGTGTTTGGATTGAGGAAACCCCTCCAGTTATTTCCCATTGTATTCTTCTGGACTTGAGTCTAAGTTTATAAATGAATATTTTTTCCGTTAAAAAAAACATGGAATAACATGTGTACGTATAACCAGAATATTGACTATTGACTACGGGATTCTGAGAAATTGACGTGGTAACGTGAACCACGATTTGCCAATATTCCTGTCATCATATCAATGGTAACAGAAATTATTGGTGAGATAATTTAAATTTGCATCTACCAGAACTAAGGACGGAAACCTATCGCCTTAATGGAACACGGTATGAAATATGAAAAGAAGATAAGGGACTCTCCATGATTCCAAGAGACAGGTATGTTGTCGTTGATTAAAATTTAATTCAGGCACAAACATATGTACGTAGTTGGTAGCATTTAGTAATACACAGAAGAAGCTAGCTGGGTGTTTATTTAATGGTTACAACTCACAAGGTACAGTTGTAATTTGGAACAATTATTTGTTTGAAGTTGCTTACAGTCAACAAAAAAAATAAAACAAAGTACAAGTATACACATAGCCTCTGGGAGAATCCCAGCTAGCAGATGTGGAGAAAGAGTAATATTATTTAGACTTAATTATACTTTTAATTTTCAAAATATCATGATTATCCAATTTTAGTTTTTGGGATTTCAATTGCGACAGTTGGGTCTCCTTGATATCACGATTGTGTAATTTTGGTCTCTGATGGTCCAATTGCATCAATTGGGGTTCCAAAATATCTTCTCTATTACAATCAGATCCTTTTGTCATTGTGTCGTTCAATTTTTAACGTCAGTAGCCTATTAGGACTGATTTGACACTTAGTGATACCAATTTGACAGCTTATATGACATTCCTATGTGGCATCATTGACATCTCACAATTTAATGGTCACATGTACATCACAGGAATACCATGCAGGAACACAATGCAAGTTGTCAATCTGGCCTCATCAAGTACCAAATTAGTCTCACGTACGCGACTAAAGTTAAAAAGTGCACAATTGTGATATTTGAGGGGTCAAAATTACATAATTCTGATACCTGGGGACCCGATTGGAACCTGGGGACTAAATTGCATAATCGTGATACCTGTGGGACCCGATTGGCGCAATTGGAACTAAACGAACAAAAAATCACAACCATGATACGTAGAGGACCAATGGTGAAATTAAGCCTATTATTTAATATATTTATAGGTACATCATTTTAAATACATTATTTTAATTGTTACTATTTGATTATAGTAGATTTTATTTTAATTTATTTTTATATCACTTTATTAATATCATATACTCAATACGTATACCAACATGTGGTTTGTCCAAGTGATAACAGGTTTAAACCCCTTAAGCAAGTGGTCAGAGGTTCGATCTCTAGCTCTTGTATACGAAGGAAACCTGATTGAGAGAATTTAGTCTTTTAATATCATCTAATACACGTGAGAATAGTCTCCATAGTTGTGCACGAGAATATACTAGGATACCTAAAAATATACTCAATATGTGAATAATATATGAGAACGTGTAATATGCCCAACATCTCTTTTATACAAAAAAAAAAAAAACGAAACCCACACTTGTCAGACAAAAAATGAGACCCAATATAATATAATTAGATAAAATTATGTGTATATTCCTGAGTCACTGACACTATTTTACCAACGTCTCCTTTGCTCAGGTGGTTGTAGCTTAATTGGTTCTCCTTATATAAGATCTCAAATTCGAATCTTTTAAATGAAAAAAATAGATTCAGAGGGACTTTGCCCTCATATATGAATCCACCCGACTCGAGTCAGATTAGTCGGGATTCAACATAAATTCTAGATACCAAATGTTTAAAAAAAAAAAAAAAGACTCTAAAACTATTCAAAGTTTAAGATGATAATATTTTTATACACCTTAATTTGACTTGTGAGACTATATATACTTTTTTTTTCTAAGAGTGAGACTATATATATTTATATAAGTGAAGTTGAATATCACTGTATACTTTCATTAAAATATAAAAATATCATATAAATGTCATACTTTCATTACGTTAATACTTCTATTTCTTTTTTTGTAAGAGTAATTAGTAATTTATACTTTTTATAATGGATAACAACTCGCATTTTCTGTATTGAAAGGTGAAAACAACTCTAATTAAAGGGTTTTTTAATGAAATCTCAATATAAAAATTTAATTTAAAGTTGAATATTTAATGAAGAAATACATTAATGAAATGTTATCTTAACAAAGAGAGATACTCCATTAAAAAAATAAAAAGAGACAAGTAGGTATTGTTTTTTAGGTACTTGTAGTGATGTTTTCGAATGAGAATATTACGTGTGTAACAATTGTTTCATATGTTATATTTTCATTGATGAGTTGTTATTCATGTTTCTCATTGGAAAACAACACCACAAATACTCATGGAACTGCATATAAGTTTCATCCAATTAAAAAATATAAATTATCAATGTAATTTAATTTTTTTATAATGCAAATAATTTATAAAATTAACCAATATGTATATATGGGCAATTCTATAATCCTCAAACTTTGTGGTTGAATTTTGATCCTCTACAAAATCTAACCATTGATTAATTGATTAATTTTTTTAAAAAAATAAATAAATCATTGGGTCATAATACTTCTGAATTTGGTCCTCCAGTAAAGTAAAAAATAAGAGTTGAGTTGGTTCCTGTTGCACAACGCAGCTCCAGTTAATTCTGAGGCATAGCAGAAATATGGCTCCAAATGGCTTTTGTACTCGTTGTAATGGGGAAAGGGAGGAGATTGCAATTCATGGTTTCCGGGATTATGGCATTAGTCATCAACTTTGGTGTTTGCTTGGTTTTGGAGTCCGGGGTAATTCTAGCAGCATGATATGCCTAAGTGCCTGTTTGTTTTAGTTTTTTCTCAAAATTAACCGACATTTCAACCCGCGTTGACCTAAAGCTCCAATTTGGAGCTTTGAATAAAGGTGTCTCTGGACACCTCCGAACATGAATATTTCATGTTTGCGTTCAAATAAAATTAAACCAAATAAGCTATAATTGGTTGAAGTCTAATCTTCTCAACAGAGAGTTACCTTAGGATCATGTGGTCCTCTTTGCTCGTTCTTTGTGGTGGCTTTGGAGGATTCAAAATGAAGAAGTTTTGGCTAATCAGGAGTCAAGATGCTCGGATTGTGTTGGAGTCGTCCCCGTTAGAGCTCTCTAATGTGTTGTTAGCTGACTTTATTTCTGTTGTTTATCCTAGGTTGTAGTTTTTCTGCTTTGCCTCGTCAACCAAAAAAAAAACTTGCTTGTGTACGTACATACATAGTAAAGATGCTCACGATGTGTGTACCTTGTGACTTATGAGTATTTTTGTCTCAAGAAAGTTATTTTTATTTTTTATTTGTGTCAAAGTATTTTAAAATTTTTTATTTTTTTTTTATCTTTTAATTTTTATTTATTAAATAGAATCATATATATTAAATATTAGTAGTATATTTTATTTTTTAATATAATTTTATATATATAACAAATGTATTAATTTTATATTAAAATTTTAAATTTAAACAGAAAAATTATATTTTTTTTTATTAAATGTAGCATCTCTTTTCATTAGGCTAAAATGTCGATATTTTATTTTTTATTAAATATTTAATTTTAAGTTAAAAATTTGTTTTAAGATTTGACTAATATACCTTTAAAGTAAATATTTTTTGAATAAAAAATTATAAATTTTTAGTTATTAGGTAATGCTAATTAATGCTTCAAAAAAGTTTAAAATATTTTTTTAATTAAAAATTTTAATTTTAAAATTTTAATATATTAAATAGATTAGTAATACTAACCAATGCTCTAAAAAATTAAAATATTATTAAGTTATAATTTTGGAATAGTTTAATTTCTATACATTGACAGTGTAAAATCTTTTTACACAGATATTCAATCATATATTGTTACGTCAGTAAAAAAATTTGACTCTTATTCTAATTATCTTAAAAATCATCTATATTATTATTGGTGATTGATAGCAATTAAACTCATTTTTGAATTTTAATATATGAAATACATTACATTATTTTATAATAAAACTGTTCATTTATTTTTTTTTAACCTATTAGCCAAACTCATGTTTTTTTTTTATTAGAACCTATTAGCCAAACTCATCTTTAGTATATGTTTAGTTTAGTGTTGCAAATTTACAAACATATATTTTAGATAAAATATTGGTTTAATTAAGTTTTTAGTCCGTGAAAGTGAGTCACTTTTGGGTTTGGTTCTTGTACTTTTTTTCGTTGGTTTTGGTCCCTGCAAGTTCCAAAACTTTGGTTTTGGCCTCTATCATCACTATCCATATGTTAAGTGTTCACATGACTAACTAACTGTCACGTTAGTACTGTTATGTAGGTTAATTTTATAGTATTTAATATCACATAGGTATTCAGGATCCCTATAAATGTTTCAGAATGTTGTTATTTCAGTCTTTCATTCAATTAATAAAAGTATAAAAAAATAAATAATAATATTATAATAAAATAAAAATATTATAATAGCCTACATGATACTTTTGATATAATAGTCCACATCAGCACTTAATGAATAAATAATAAGGTAGGGATCAAAATCAAAATTTTGAACCTTATAGAAATCAAAATCAATAAAAAAAATACAAAAATCAAAATCAAAATCAAAATCAAAATAAAAAAAAACTTAATTAAAAAAGGGTGGAACTCCAGAGAGAGAAGCAAGTGCGGAAGTATAGGGGAATGCGAGACATAAAAGAAGACGTACGGCGTATGCTCCTCGCAGACAAGACAGATAAAGAAAGAGAATTATGGGCTTGTTTGTTTGAGGGCCTTGTAGTTTCGATGCATGCCTTTTCTTTTTGCTTACAGTTTCTGTCGTTTCCAATACTGAGGAGGTGCGTCTCAACCTATGACACATTGACACTGACTTGTCCATTTTTCCAAATCCTACCTATCTACGGTGGCCAAATGGGCATCGCCTTTGCATTCTTCTTCCACACCTAATTCTTTGACATTCCTTATCGGTTTTGGCATTTTCTGTGTAGTTGTTTGCGGGGTTGTAATTACTGATTACAAATGAATAAAACTTACGTGTTTTCTCTAAATATTTGTAGTGATCTTTATAATGAAAATAAGATATCTGTAATAAGGGACGGAGTTACATTAGTAGCTTCATGGGTCATGCCCCCTACATTTTTTGATTTGCAAGTAATAGTATATAATTATTAATTTTATGTTATTGATTAGTATAAAAATATAAAATCATACATCATCTTGTATATAAAGTGATAACTCTTATTCTTACACTTTCTTAGAGAGCAATCGTTTTCAACTAAATGAATATAAACAAAATTACAGTTCACAATAGAATGAAAGATGAATTTTTTACTGATTATTTGCTAATATACATTTTTTCCATTTCCTACGTTGGGAATCCATCCTCCACATAAAATACTGGCCGCAACTGATCATTCTCAGAACTTGTTTTTTTTACCGGTTACACAAAGCCAAAGCAACTATGAATTGACCCAAATGACCGGCTCTGTCGGAGGCCGCGATTGACACTGCTGGTAGAGGCGCCGGCGTCCACCGACTTGATTCACTTCTCCAGCCTACGATGCACACCTTCAAGCCCGCTAGGAAGCTATTCTAGTAGTGTCACGTAAAGAAAACGAACATTCCATATAATTAACCATTTGCCCGACATGCACGAAGGAGGCAACAACACACCGAACATTCCAGAGACTTTATATTCCAGATAGTAACTATTGGTAAATTAAATAAAAAAAACAAAACTTAAGGATACACCGGTTTCTACACGACATCGTCGAGCCACTCCGTCATCGCCGACCAACCTCCTCCTCCACCTTGCCGTCTCAGAGCAATGGCCAGCCTCATATTTTCTCTTGTGTGGTACAGTGGTAATGGGGTTAAAACAAACGAACAACCATATTAAACTAAATTATATATAGAGAAGAAGAAACTAACCACCGCTTTCACTAAATTCATTCATTCCCATCTATCTTCTCTCTCTCTCTCTCTCTCTCTCTCTCTCTCTCGCTAACTTTCTCTCTCCCCCTCTCTCTCCAATGGCCGATCTGCTTGCAATCAAAGAACTTCAATGTATCACAACAATCATGATCCAACGGCGCTGCTCACTGCGACAACAGGAACGTGCCGCTATGTTGTAATATGGACGTCGATCCAACCTAATGTCACCCAACAAGAGAGAAAGAGAGGCCGTTTCTCCAGGTTGTAGGTCTTTCATCTCAACCAGTCCTTTAGTTTAATAGTATATTAACGACTAGGATTAGAAGATGATGCATCCTCCAATTTTTTATGCGAGGACGTCAGAACTTCCCTGTGCAATACATCATCAATAATATATAAAAGTTTAATTGATATTATCAATGTAAAGTTTTTTACACTGTCAATCAATCACAAATCATGATCTGAATTACTTTTAAGTAGTTAGGATAAATTGATTGACAGTGTAAAAAATCTTTACACTGACTGTGTATACCAATTAAATTCATAATATAATATGGAGAATGTTAATCGGTGTCTTAATGATATTAGTTAAAGAATTAAGAAAAACAAGTTTTTACAAGAAAGTGATATATTTATTATTCTAAAAAATTGTATATTTAATATTTCCGTGATTTTTTTTTTTTAGATTTCTTATCAAGTGCGCTAAATGCTCTAGTTAGGAAGACTCATATAATATAGAGGAAAGGTCCAAACTGGTCCTTCACGAAAAATTACGATTATATTTTAGTTCCTGAAAAACGATAAATATCAATTTAATACTTAAAAATGTAAAATGCGGGTCAAATTAGTATTTTTAAGGACATTTTAGTCACTACAAGGGATTATTTTAATCCACATTTTAAATTTTTGAGGATCAAATTATCATTTTTTATTTCTCAAGATCAAAATATTATCGTATTTTTTTATCGACTACCAATTCGAACCTTTCCTCCATAATACATATTGCAGCGAATAGAGATGTCTTGCTCTATTGCAAAACCCCTAAAGAAGAACATGGTACTACGGTATGTGAAAAAAATATCAAGTTGGCTATTTTTTTATTTTTTATTTTTTACTTTTTTACTGTTAAAGATTAAGGATGAAGCTATGTGGAAGATTATGAGTGTGTTTGAAAGAGTTTATAAAGAGCTTCTGATAATAAACCTAAACAAATAGTTTATGATCTTTTTATAAGTTCTTTTTAACTTATTTTCATAAGCTTATTAGAAAAGCTTATGAAAATAAACCGTTTTTAGCTTATTTAAAAAAGAACTTATTGCATAAGAATTTAAATAAGTTGTATACCCAAACGTACCCTATGGTTGCAGTTGCCCCCATAAAGTAAAAAAATATTAAGTGTGAAATATTTTTTGCCCCATTAACAAAATGTTGTCATCATTGTCCCACACTCAAGACTGGTCCTGAAATTTTGGATGTCCTGTGCAAAATGAAAAAATGGTGCCATCATAATTATTTGAAAATTATCCTCTTGCATTTTTTGCTGCAAAATCATTGATAATCAATTCATAATCAAGGTTTTTTAAAAAATCATTCTCGATAGAATCAAAGCAAGACTATTTAATCTATTTTGTGACATAATAGATCGCAAATAAAATTTTAACAATTTCAAGTTAGAAAAAATTCTATCAGCTGATACAACAGTAACAGGGATAGTTAATATTATTATATAAGTTGCGCTTACATTAAGAAAACAATGTTTATGCAATTGGAAATTTGTAATTGCAATGTTCTTTCTCTTTCATAGAGAATAACAAAGTCCAATTATCCACTACGGTATTATACAACCAAGTACCAAACCGTCCAAGCAATAGCCAATAATAATTAAAAGGGATAGAAAATGCACCAAGTTTTGAGTAAGAACGAAAATCTTCTTTCACATATTCACTTAAACAGAAAAAGAATAAACTAAATAATAATTAAAAGGGTAAACTTTTTTTCCACAGGCAAATAATTCTTTTCTTGATTCCAAAAGATTGAGAAAGACAGAAAGTTAGAGAGATTGAGATAGAGAGAAAAAGAGGAGATAATTAGCGAAAAAGAAAAGTCTAAATAGTAAATAAAATAGAAATGTAACAAATTTTAAAATATATTAAATGAAAAAGATATTTTAATATACACAGATACACTTGTCATATTATTTTCTATTACTCTATTATTAATTTTTTTGAAATAATTATTTTTGAGTAAATACTCAATTTGATTCCTGAAATTATAGGGTCGTATCAACTTAGTCTCCCACATTATCAGTATTCCAAAATGGTCATTGGAATTGTAAAATGTTAATCAGGTCCGTCCCTTAGTTGATATTTATATGGACTATAATGACATTAAGTTGGTAATGTCTGGGATGCACATTTGAAACTAAGTGAAAAATATCAGGGATGCATTTGCTACATTTTGCAATTCCAATGATCATTTTGGAATATTGATAATGTGGGGGACTAAGTTGATAAAACCCGACAATTTCATAGACCAAATTGAGTATTTCGTCAATTATTTTTTATTGGTAAAAAATAATTATATAAAACATTTATTTAATATTTATATATTCTAAGTAAAATTTTATTTAATATTTGGTGTCCCTAAAAAATAAAATCCTAGACGATCATCCACCTTAATCATGCGGAAGGCCACCAGTGCCCATACTCCTACTCTATCTAACACTTCCTCATTTTTCAGTATAACATAAAATATAATTTTACGAGAATTCAATTTTCAAAAAGAAAAAAAAAAAGAGATAGAGAGAGAAAGAGAGTAGAGAGACCAGATTTGTGATAAAAAAATTCAAAGGGGCAAAATCCAAAAGTCATTTCGAATTTTTAAAATCCAAAAAGATAACCCAAAAGTCATACTTAAACTATTGTTCTTCTCTCGAAAAAAAAAAAAAAAAAAACTATTGTTCGTCTCTTCGTTTTTTTGATCCTACGTGAGTCATCCTGCTTCTCTCCACCTTTGTACTTCAACTTCAACTTCAATATCCCTCTTCTCTTGTCCTTTGTTAGCTACCTTCCATTGAATAGACAATAGTCCATAGAAATTAAGCAAGTAACATTCTAAAAGTAATAAGGTAAAATTACTTCAAATGGTCAACTCCAATATTTGTTTTTATATGCATTTTTATATGAATATGATATAATCATATAAAATTTCTCTTTTGTTTATTTATTTATTATATATTCATTTTACACATATTCTTATGCTTTTGATATAATGAGGTTGGCATTTCATGATAATGAATTAATGATAAATAAGTGCATTCAAAGAAAAAGGTAATTTTCTTGAGCTTCACTATTTTCTTGCCAACCATAATAAAAAGATTGATAAGATTCTGAAAAAATCTCGTGGAAATATCAAATTAGTGTCGCCTAATATTAAAAAATATACTTAATAAAGTTTTTGATCCCTAAAAATATATTATTTTTTGTTTTAGTCCCTATCTTTTGTTTGTTTTGCTTTTGGTGTCTGTAACTTTTAAAATTTTGTTTTTGGTCCCTACCGTCAACTCCAAACGTTAACTACTGACGTGATAGACGGACGTCCATGTCAGCACTGACACGTGACAAGATAATTATTTTTTTATTCCATCTGTCAAACATGCAGGGATCAAAAAAAAAAAAAATTTAAAAGTTACAGACACCGAAAGCAAAACAAATAAGATAGGGACTAAAACAAAAAATTTCTATATTTTTAGGGACCAAAAGCTTCATTAAGCCTTTAATAAAAATGATTTCCTGTGATTTATGAATTAATTTGATTTTCTGATAAATGAATAAGAATTGTAATTTTTTTAGTGGAATGATTTTGAAGCAAATAATCATCAGAATGTAGATGACAAGGATGTCACTTTGGTACTTAGAGGAGGGGTTAAAGAGCTACAGAGGAAGAGATAACAGTTGCAGCTGAAGGTAGCCGGTGAAAGAAAAAAGTCTCAAATTTTGATAATGTGCATGAGAACTTTAGTTGGGTTTTACTTATTTTGTATTTTCAATTGCTAGTATGTCTATTTGTTCCAGCGGTTTGTGTTATGTTTGGCAATTGAAAATACTAAATAAGCAAAACTCAACTACAGTTCTTTAGCACATTATCAACATGTGTTATGTTTTGTCTCTTCTTCGGCAGCTCTTCAACATGTGCTCCAGGTAAAAAAGTGACGTTCTCCTCATCTACACTTGGAGGGTTATTTGCTTCAAAATCAATCTACTAAAAGAAATTACAATTCTTTTTCATCTATCAGAAAATCAAATTAATTCATAAATTATAAGAAATCATATTTATTAATGGCTTATTGAAGATTTTGGTCCTTGAAAATATAGGGTTTTTTGGTTTTAGTTCATATCTTTTGTTTGTTTTTCTTTTGGTATCTGTAACTTTTAAATTTTTGGTTTTGGTCCCTGTCATGCCACGTGTCACTGCTGACGTGGACTTCCGTCTATCATGTCAGAAGTTAACGTTTTGAGATAACGGCAGAGACCAAAAACAAAATTTTAAAAGTTACAGACACTAAAACGACAACAAACAAAAAATAGGGACTAAAAGCAAAAAACTCTATATTTTCAGGGACCAAAAACTTCATTAAACCTAAAAAATATATTGTGAGAGCTGCTGCTTGTGAGACCTGGTGTTATTTTTCAATAAGAATAGAACATATATAATAACCAGTACACATATTATATTTTCATTAATGAGTGGTTACACATGTATTATTCTCATTGGAAAACAACAATACAAGTATCTATGGAAATGGGCCTTAGTTTTGTCCTTTTTATAAATGCCTTAGTTTTGTCCTTTTTATAAGTAGTTATTAACCCGCATAATTTATTGTAGGTTTAATGAACTTTTTAGTCCCTGAAAAGTATGTGAGTTTTGGTTTTAGTCCCTGCATTCTTTTTTTGTTGGTTTTGATTCCTGTAACTTTAAAACTGTTGGTTTTAGTCCCCGCCATCAGTTATCCTCTGTTAACTGCTGACGTGACTAACGGTCTGCCACGTCAGCAAAAATATCATTATTTTATGCCACGTGTGTTGACACATGAAATCCTTGAAAAGTGAGTAAATTTTGGTTTTAGTTCTTGTACTCTTTTTCATTGGATTTTGTCCCTGTAAATTTAAAACTTTTGATTTTAGTCTCTACTGTCAGTGGCACTCTGTTTCTGTTAAGTGCTAACGTGGCTAACACAGTGCCACATAAGCATTGTCACATCAACTTAGTTATTGTTATTTTAAGCCACGTGGGCTATCACGTAGTAATATTAATTTTTAAAAAAGTATTAACATAATTACTATTTTATTTAATCATTATATTATTTCAATTTTTTATTATCATAATATTATAACTATTTTTTTTATAAAACCAAACTGTCCATTCTTCTTCCTCTTTTTCAGTCGTTCCTCCTTCTTTTAGCAACAATCTTGCTTTCGACTTCTAAAGCGTTTTTTCATACTTTCTGAAGCATTTTTTCTACTTCCATTCAGACCTGCATTTTTCTTCTTCTTTCTCTCACGTTTTCCCCTTTCATTCTCCTGTAATGAATTTTTAAAGTCATGACCATGATGCCTGTAAAACCTGCCAAAAATGCCATAAGGTTTAATTATAAATAAATAAATAGAGAAGAAAGTTTCAAAATTTGTTTGGCATGTTATTAATTATTTATAACATGAAAATATTAGTATAGTTTAAATAATAAAAAAAAATATTAATGTACATAAGAATACAAATAAAAATTAGGTGGTTTTTAAGATAAAGATATGGACATATTTCTCTTTCGGTCCAAGTGTTAAGTTATGAGTTAACTTAACATCATGGGTTTTTCAGTAAAAATAACGAGGTATAAATAGTTAGATAAAAGAGGATGGGCAATATTGACAACCCTAGCATAAGAGAACAAAATTATGGAGAGAAGAGGAGGAGAAGAAGAAGAACAAGAACAAGAAGAGAAGAATAAAGGGGAAAAGAGAAAGAGAAGATGAAAGAGTAACAACGGCATAGGAAGGAAGAAAATAGAGACTCAAGAACGTCAAACAAGGTGACGGGTTTAGATTTAAGGTTGGATTAATGATGTATTTTGGGGGGAAATTGGTGGTATGATAATTTGGGATTTTAGGTTATGACACTGCGTGTTTTTGGCATGAAAGTTATGTTAAATCGGTTTGATATTGTTGATATATATGAGTAATGTTGTTTGGTTAGTCAAGTATGATGATATACAAAGAGTTTTGAGTTTTTCTTCATGTATTCGAGTTATTTTTGTGCATTGAAATGGTTGGATTTCTGCAGAACTCGCGTCTCTGCGATTCTGTAGAAATCGCGCCAGTGCTAGGCACCAGGAACCCAGCGCTGAGCGCTAGGATGACAGAGAAGGACTGATATCAAGCGCTAAGCGCCCAAAAACCAGCGCTGAGCACTGGAGCACCCGAGAGCAAGACCTGAAAACTTGACCCCTGCGCCCAGCACCACTTTACCTGTGCTGAGCGCTAGTACCAGTGAGCAAAATAATTATTTAGGCATTTGTATTTCTCTACTCTTGCTCTTGAAGAGGTAAGGAATTATAATGAATATGAACAAAGTAAATTAAATGTGAAGTACTATGATATCAAGGGAGGTTTATTAAAAACATGTTAGAAAAGATTATGGTGAAATTGGTGATAAAAGGAAAATTGTCATGAAGTGACATGTATGTAGATATATGAGCATGGATGATTTGAATTATAAAAATTGATGAACTATACGTTAAAGTTCTTTGTGGCATAGTGTGGGGTGACAAATAAGTTGATGAAATGTCGAACATATACATATGATGGGATAGTTATGATGTGCCAATAAAATGAGAGATTTGGGAGATAACATGATAATACTGCTTTAAGGCTATTATAAGTAGTGTTAAGACATGTGTAATTAAGAGAAGTACAGATGGTGTTGTCTTATAATCTTGAGTATGATTGATAATGTGAGAATGTGTTTGAGGGTCGTGAACGACTTATTTTTTTAGTTGGTGTAAAGTAATAATATCAAAGTAGAGAAACACAATTGCGGACCATTTTATAGAATGTGAGATTACAAAACACAAAGGGATGAAGAGGAATGTTTGAAAACTGGAATGAAGCTATATGATGGTGAATTAGACAAATGTAGTGGTAGGATTGTTATGTGGTATAAGTGTTTGTTTACAGTGGGATAGTCAATGTTTATATTCTTGTTAAATCTAAGAATGGTTCTTCCTTATGATTAAGTTGGTTCTTATGAAAAGAAGAGAGTATAGTTGTGAGCGTTATTGAGTAACTGTGCTAAATAAGATGAGGAACATTAGTTAAGACGGTCAATGTACACAAGTATTATGAAGAAAGTAATTAAGTGAAAATGAAGTAGGTGTATATGTGAATTATTGTTGAGTTCTATGTTTATGATGGTATATGGGCAATGGCCTTTTATTCACGTATTTATTGAGTTATTAGGTTATTGTACTTTTTTTTGGTATATTGAGTTTTAAGCTTCGAAAGCGAAACAAATGCTTATTGTGGTGAATAAGGTTTGCCGTGAAGTTATTGACAAATGTCAAGGTAAGGTCTATTGACTCAACTATGTATTTGCGTATGAAGCAAGTGTTGAAACTAATTGGTAGGATGCTTCTAATTTGGGAATGAAATGACTATAATATTGTCTAGATATATTTATGATTGAGATCATTATAAAATTTATTGATTACCATTGTAATGGTTATGTAAGCTGTGTTGAGGCACATAGTGAAGATGTGATATTATGAGTTGATTTGCATGAACATGCCATGCATATGAGAAGGGGTTTGGTTTTGGACATTGAGCAAGACTTGGTATATCCGACCGGTTAGCGGACACGACCGGGGTATAAATGTGACCGCTGGAGAAGGGGACTCTAGTGAACAACCCCAGAGTTTGGAGGGATGTTGTATAGTGACTGAGGTCACTTGCCGGTCAATGGTTTCGACCGGGATAGAAATGCGACCGTCGGAGTGGGAGACTCTAGTGAACAACTCCAAGGGGATACACAAGCATCTTGCCCAATGCTAATTTGACATCATGGCAAGAAATGATCAGCTATGGATGGTTTCGTACGTTGTAATTTACATATTGGCATATAGTTATATGTTATATCATTTGATGTTATGTTTTGTTTATCCCTCACTGAGTTCTGGGACTCACCCCCGCCCTTTTTGGTCCAGATTCAGGCACTTCATGACGGAAGTCATCTCAGGAAATCCTCGCACGTGTGTAGTGCTTGGGTAGCTGCTGCTGATTCCTTTTGATTGGTTTTGTCATATGGGAAATCCCCTTGTTTTAGAGTTTTCAATCTCCTTATTATTTGTAAACTCTTTTGGTTTGTTTCTTTCTTTTGTTTAAAAAAAAAAAAACTTCAGTATTTTAACTCAGGACCACCATGGCTTATATTTTGTATAGTCGTTTACTCTGATAATTACTGCTGATATGTTACATATCTTGTTATGATGTAACTTATACGTTCTTGAAAGACCTTGGGAATGGAACAACGGAGTTCCATTCTGGCCAGTCAGGGGCGCCTAAGTTGGGTCCTGACAATGCCCTCTTCAACGCAAAAGAGCATAAAAATTGTTGCAGAAGGAGGAACACAAAATTGCTGCAGGATGAAGAAGGATCGATGGAGAAAGAGGAAGAAGAAACGTCACTCAAGATTTATAAGAATTTTTTTTTATAATATTATAATAATAAAAATTAAAATGATATAATAGTTGAAAATAATAATAATTCAAGTTAATATTTTTCAAAAAAAATATTTTTTGATGTGGCAAGCTTGCGTGGTTTAAAATAATAAAAATTAAGCTGATTTGGAGCACTATTAGCCATGTCAGCACTCAACATGGTGGCACTGACGGAAGGAACTAAAATCAAAAGTTTTAAATTTTCAAGGACCAAAACTAACCAAAAAAGTACAGGGATTAAAACAAAAATTTACTCACTTTTCAGGGACTAAAACCAAAGTTTATTTTTATGTGTCAGCCAACGTGGCATATTTACTGATGTGACAGCACTCCGTTAGCCATGTCAGCACTTAACAGAGAATAATTGACAGTGGAGGATAAAACAAAATTTTTAATTTACAGGACCAAAACCAACGAAAAAAGAATGCAAGGACTAACCACCAAAACTCATCTATTTTTCAGGGTCTAAAAAGTCCATTAAACCTTTATTTTATTTTAAAAATATATCTTGAGTTATGAGTTATTAATTAAATATTTTATTGAATGCATAAACTATAATTTAATATTTAATATGATATATATATCCAACATTTTATAAATTTAAACTGTTTAAAAGTTATGTAAAATACCGTCAAATTAATTTATTTTTCAAGATTAATTTTTTAAAATGACAAAGATAAAATTGGACTTTGTTCTCTTTTTTTTTTTTTTGCTATAAAAAAAAAATTGGACTTTGTTCTTTTATTTGTTTCTTATAAGGTAATATTAATAATCGTATTATTATAAAGAAAAAAATAAAGACATGAAGTCTTTAAAAATAATATACCATTTAGCGAGAGAGGTATTCTATATGATAAAATATTAAGGATTTAATTAAGATATTCTGTTAATATAAAAAATTTTTACACTGTCAACCAATTAATCATAAATTATTATATAAGGGAAAATGTTTGATTTTATCCTAATTAACTTAAAAGTTATTCATACCATGATTTCTAATTAATTGATAATGTAAAAAATTTTACATTAATAATATATAACAATAAAACTCAAATATTAATATGATTTGCTTATCGGATATAGAAGGAAAAAATATATTGCATCATGCTTAATGGAATCTATTAATTGAGAGTAATTAAAATAATTGGAGCGCTATGTTATTAAATTTTATTAATTTAAAAGTAATAAATGTTAGAGCACGATCTTGACTTGCTTTATTGAAAAAGATAATCAATTGCAAATTCAATTAATTGACTTATGTGATTATAAAATACTAATATACTCTTTAGACTCAATTATAAATAAAAAATGATTAGATTTATTAGACTTAAATATAAGTAAATGTCAATTAATCAATCCAAATTTAATGTTATTTTTTTCAAAAATACTCTTAAATTATTAATTCAATAATGTTATGAGCATCATTATGATTAAGGGTAGTTTAGTAAAAGTATTTATTTTTTTCATGAAATCAAGAGAATTAAATGTAGTTAACTATCATTCTTAATCAGTGTATAAGTAGTTATTTTTGCTTACAATTGAGTTCGGAGGGAGTATTAAATTAAGATTATATAAATAATAAAATTAAGGATTTAATTGGTATGTACTCCCTCCGGTTCTTATTATAAGCAAAAAGTCCCAAAATTTTTGATCTAATATATAGGCAAATTTCAACCACTGCTATCCTATTTAATGATATTTTTCCTAAAATACCCTTCATTTAATTCCAATTTTATTTTTCAATAGCTCAATGTGGGATGTATTTAATAAAAATTGAAGTTTTCTATGAACGTTACTTTAGGTAATACCTTTAATTTTAGCAATATTAAATGAGATTAACCAACTTCCTTAATATGTGTGTTCCATTGAAATTTTGCTTATAATAGAGACCGGAGTAATATTATCAGTGTAAAGTTTTTTTACGCTATCAACTAATTAGAATTTGTAACATAAGCTAAAATGTTTGAGTTTTATCCAAACTACTTTAAAATTCATCCATATCATGATTTTTGATTGATAATGTAAAAAACTTTATATTAATAATATATAACAACTAAATTCTAAAATTAAACGGTGTTAAGTGTGAAATATGCTAAATGAAACTAATATAAAAATGTATGTGATTTGCGGGAAATCGGTAACCTATGGAAAAGAATAATAATAATTAAATGAAGAGAAAATAGAACTTAAATTTATTATAAAAAATGATATTTGTATTCCTTTTTTTTTTGGATGATATAATACTTGTATTCTAGACATTACACAATATGGTTAATGATGTCATAAATTGATTAATGTTCAAAATATATGCATAAAAATAACAGTGTTAATTTATTAAAGGATCATGCTAGTAAGTATTCTAATGATATTCTTTAAGGAACCCAAATAAAACAATTTCTTATTAGGAAATTAAGTATATCACCTCTTCAAATATTAAATATATCAATTTTTAATGAAAATCTTTTTTTCTCGCTTTCTTAAAGAGTATCTTTAGGTACTGGTTAGCATTCTCCTTTATTATAACCCCTAGTATTGATATTGGTTAAGGAATCAAAATAAAGTTTTTATTTGGAATTGATATATTTACTCCCTTTATCTCATTTTACTTGTCTTATTTGATTATTCATATCTTTTAAGAAAATGATTAAGTTTACTATTACCATTTAAAGGGCTGATATATTTAAGAGTAAAGACCCAAATTGTTTCTCGACAAAAATCTATGGTGACATTTTGATCATTGAGAAATGAAAAATATCAATTTGGTCCTCAAGAATGTAAAATGGTGGTCAAATTGATTCTTTTTACGATAATTTTTAGGAACATTTTAGTCCCTGTTAGAGATTATTTTGATTCTCATTTTATATTTTTTAAGATCAAATTAATATTTTTTATTTATTAGGAACCAAAATATTATCATAAATTTTTATGGAGGATTATTTTCGATCATTAATCTATTTTTAATTTTTCTAAACTTTCTTAACCGATACCCATAACGCATTAATTAGCCTGCCACAAGAGTTAAAAGTTAATACAGGTTAAGACATCCGTACACCCTAGCATTTTGTCAGGAGCATGTTATCCACGTGCTGATGGGGGTAGCTTATGGGAATAGAAAAGTTTAAATGCGTTGACCGTGCCGAAACGGGACGTGTCAGGTTCCAGGTGTCAAAAAGATTGGTGAAGGGGCAATGCGATTAACATTACACAGAATGGGAATCATGGATTCATGGGATGTTATGCTTTCCTGCTGTGCTATTAATATTGTTTGTTGTTTCCAATTACTATTTTTTTAATTTTTGTAACTGATACTGTCACTTGCGGTATCACTGTTTCCTGACGCCATAGAAACGTGGACCAATAAAAGTACTCACGCGATCTCATTTTATATGTCTCATTTAATTATACATATCTCTTCAAAGAATAATTAAGTTAATTTTTATATTAAAATTACCTTCCTGGATTAAAATATTCCTATTTACATTGTATGATTGGATAGTTGTAATTATTCATCAATCACTATACTTCTTAATAAAAAAACTCATTAATATAGATTGATTGAAATACAAGGAGTATTTTTGAGAAAAAAATTAATTAATACTTCTTGTTTTTCTAAAGATACAAATAATTTGAGACAATACAATATTTCAAATGGGATAAGTAAAATAAGACGGAAAGAATAGCATATGCTATATTGTCAACAGCCAAATTAAGGTGTACTTTCTTTTAATTAAACGTCTTGGTTTTTTTGACGGTTTATATTTCCTTTTATGTATTGTTTGGATAAGAAAAGAAGTAGAGAAGAGCAAGTAAGGGAAGAAAGAAATAGGGGAGAAAAGAAAATGAATAGATTTTTAGGTTATTTGAATCGAAAGAAATCGAAAAGAAGTAAAAAAGAAAGAAAAGTTGAGTTTTATTGGAAAGATATATTTATCTCTAATAACATATTTACATCTTCCAAAAGAGAAGGATTGAATTGTCAAATCAATTTTTTCTCCATTTTCTCTGTATTCTCTCGGCTGGGCACGGGAGAAATTTTTTTGATGTGGGACCCACTTAAAGTTTTCTCTCCTCCCTCTTTTCTCTCTTTTACCAAAGGGTGGAAGTTGTAATTTTCTCTTACACTTCTCTCATCCCCACTTAGGGCTGGACACCAACCCGAAGCCCGACCCGAATCCGAGAAAACCGAGGGAAAAAGCAAGTAAACGGGTGGATCGGTTCGGGTCAATGGGTTGATAATTCGGTTGCATATGGCTTCACACGATCGGGCTCGGGTCTCTTAAAAAATTTTCACCCTCGACCGACCCGATCGACCTGTAACAATTCTATCAGAGACTTTTCATGTCATTTCACTTTCATTTGCTATTTTTGTTATACTAATTCTCGTTTCTCCCTCTCTTACCCAACCCTAACTCATTTGTCTATCACTCTCCTTCTCCTAGCCGCTAGCCCGTCGCGCCTCTCCCTCTCTCTCCCTCGCCTCTCGTCTTCATCCCCTCTCCACCGCAACTCGCTCCTCGTCGTCCAGAGCACGACGCTCTGTTTCCTCTCAGCTCTGCTCTCAAACGCCGCACGCCAGATCTCAGACTTGCCATGCATGTCTCTTTGTCTTCACTCCGTCGTGAGACGCATCAAAGCTCCTTCGCCACGGTTGGTTGGGAGCCACTCTGCCATCCTCAGTCTTCCACTTTGCCATAGACGCATCCTTGCCATCCTTGTCTTCCACTTCGCCGTTCTGCGAATGAAGAAACAGTTCAGCAATTGAAGAAGCAAATCTGCAACTGAAGAAGAACTAAGAAGCAGATTTGCAACTGTATAAGAATGAAGAAGTAGGTTTGCGAACGAAGCATATGAAGAAGAATAAGTTCTTTTTGTTGAAAGTTTTGATTTTTCGTTGAAAGTTTTGATTTTTTTCTTTGAAAGCTTTGATTTTTTTTTTGTTGAAACTCTGATGTTTTTGTTGAAAGTTTGAACCTTTCTGGTTTTATGTTCTTGTTGAAGTTTGATATTTCTGAGTTCCATTCTCCTTTTCTTTTTCATGTTTTCTATATCACGTTCTCTGTTTATTTTTTTGGAATAAGTTTTTTTTTTTTTACCAAAACCGCGTCTAACCGTCCTCCGACTCGCCGAACCGCCACCCGTCCAAACCGATGTTACAAACGGGCGGAGACGAATTAGCTTTTTTCCTTCTCGGTTGGGTTCAGATTAGGCCGTTTGGGCCCGAATCCGACAAACCCGACCGTTGTCCAGCCCTAACCCCACTTCTCTCTTCTCTAAATTGTTGGAAACAAACGTAGTGTTAAGGTCTTGTTATAGCATTGATTAATGAATTAAGAAAAGAAAATATTTTATGGATTTAATTGGTATATATTGTTAGTGTAAATTTTTTTTACCCTAATACCTAATCAGAAATTGCCACATAAGTTAAAATGTTTGAGTCTTATCCTAACTACCTTAAAAGTCACTCATATCATGATTTCTGATTTGTTGACTTTCTGATTTGTTGACAGTCAGTGTATAACAATTAAACTCATATTTTATTGTAAAACTAAAAACTTCAATTATAAATGCATTAATTACGTCACTTCCTATAAAAACATACTTTTTTAATTTATTAAACAATTTTCACACTTTCAAAGATCAGTAAACTATATAAATGAGTTTATATTTTTATCTGTGTTTTACAAAATGATTTTGGGAAAAAAAATCATATCATGCTCCATATAATCGTATGGGCCTACGGTTAAATTTTGGGCCGAAAACTCAAACGGAACCCGGTCTTCGTTTTCACGGATAGTAGTGTTTTACAACTATAAAGACCTAATTTTGACTAACGGTCAGAATCACTAGTCTTAGAATTCGATCTTCTACACATTTGCTAAAATTCGTCCTGACGTTCAAAATTAAAAATAATATATATTATATTCGGGTCAATAATCGAACTGGGAGACGATTGGAGCCGTAGAAGGATTTAACGGGACCAGCGAACGGATAATCTTGATGTCACATCAGTGTCAAGTCACCTAGGGACTCGTGTCAGTGTCATGATGATTTTTAAAATATATGGTCACGAAACGACCAAATTGCCCTTGATTTTTTAGCAAAATGACTAAAATACCCTTCTAATAAATTACAAGTTTGACATTGAGGTAAAAATATCTCACTCACTCTCTCACCCCGTAACCCACTCGGCTGCCTCCTCCCCCCACTTTTCTCTCACACTTTTCTTCTTTTCTCTCTTATTCCTTTACATTTTCCTCCATTGTTGAAAGTTAGAAACCTTGAGTTTTTGGTGATTTGAACTCATCTCTTTGAGGGAAGTTCATCTAGGAGGTATACACTCTCTCCTCTCTCTCTCAATCTCTCCTTTCTCTCTCCAAAATTTCAATTTCATGGAGGTTAGGGTTTTTAACTCATAAACTTCAAAAATCCATGAAAAATTATAGAAAAATCCTTTTAATACCAAACCAATGTCTTTGGCCTAGGTTCATGACATCCTCTCATGATCCAAGAGCTTGGAGCCAAGAAAGTTTTCTAACCCATTTGGGTATTACCTTTGGTGAAGGATTTTGGTTGGATTTTGATGTTTTGAGTGTGTATCTAGGGTTATCTTACCTAGTTAGGGTAGTGTCCAAGAAATGAGAATTTTTGGAGCTCCCCAGCTATTTTTCAAGTGATAGAGCCGAACCCAAGAAGTATAGAATAGGAGAAAATCCTTGTGTTTTGTGTTAATGCATTGATTGATTGTATGTGTGTAGTAATCGGCGAATAATCGAGCGAAGTTTCTGATCGATCGGGAGGTTACACTTACTTTGGGAACTCCACGAGGTAAGGGGTGATAACCTAAGGAATTCCAAATTCTGACAGCTGTATGCTGTATTTGTGTATCTAGAGTGTAATTATTTATCTATGTTTGATTGATTGTGGAGTGTTTTAAATTACCACTGATAATTGCCGATGCCTGATATACCTACTTATATTTGATTGTATGGTATAACATTGGAATAAATGTATGGAAGTATCGTGTACCCTGTTGTGGGGTTTATTGCATTAAAGAACCTAATACTGATTAGGATCCAACAATATGTAACCTAAAAGCTTCAAAAAGCATGAGACGTGGATTAAGAAAAAATAATAATATTTAATTTTTTTTTCAAGTAATTTTAAGAGAAAAGAAATTAATTGGTTTTTTGGAATAAAATAATAATATATATTTGCTTTTAAGACTAAGTTGAATTAAAGGGCAAATTAGTGAAAATTTGTCTTTATTAAAGAAAAATGAAGTTTTTAGGATGAATAGTGTTTTTAGAAACTTTATTGAGTTTTTAAAAAAATAATAAAGTGTTCCTTTTTGGGTAAAAGTGCTTTTGGGAAAAGTAGTTTTAAAATAAGTGGTTTTATCCAAGAAAAAGGGTTTTTATAAACCGTATTTCAAAGTTTGGGTTTTACCGAAAAACGACGAAAAGAAAAGAAATGGTTTTTAGAGCAAGTTTTGTTTTTATGGAAAACCGATCCCGAAGGCTTTGTGTAAGCTTCAGAGAGTTGAGTTTTAGTATTTGAGTTTTTAAAGAGAAATGTGGTTTTGGTTTCGAACCTAGAAACCGAGACGTCGGGGTTCTAGGGTTCTATAGAACACGTGGATACATATCCGTGTTAGTGTGTTGGTTCTGTAAGCTTGGGGACAATCTTTGTGTTCCTGTACGCTTGCGGACGTTTTTATGCTTTTGAATCCAAAATCCAAAACTGGTATCTCGGTTAGGAATTTTTGGGTTCGAGATATTTTGAATTGAGTGTCCTGTTTTGAGAAACATGTTGTAAAAACTTAAAGAGTTTAAGACATTATGGTGGTTGATAGCTTTGATGCTTCAACGAGGAAATAATAATGAAACAAAGAAAAACATACGACAACAAAATGTTTTCTCATGCATTTGTTTTTGGACAGACGTGCCATGGGATGAGGGACCTTGAGGATAGGAAACCCTATGATGACTTTAAGTCATCATGTGTCATTGTACCTTGATGGGCAATGCGAAATCCATATAATGTGAAGCATTTGTACAGATATGATAAATCAATCCATATAATGTGAAGCGTTATACCTAGATTGGATAACGTGATATGGTAATGAAATCCATATAATGTGAAGCATTGTACCTTGTGTTGGTCAGTGTGATATGGTAAATACTGTGGGCCTTGATTGGAAATTGAGCTCGATCAACTCATTCTTTTGGTGTCGGGATTTCCGAAAATTGAGAATCGAGTTCGATAATATATTGGAAGTATCATGCACATGTTGGTAAATTGACGTTGACTGTTGGGTATGAGACCCTTGATTTATTTGTATTGTCATAACATCCCAACTTGTACTCGTGATATTCTGGATTATGTTTATCATGCTTAATGACTGCATTTGATATACCTATGTGAATCTGCTGTTTGCGTTTTGGGTATGTAGTTGTCGCATTTTGAGTTCATATATTGGCGTCTCACCCTTGCCTGTACGTGTTGGACATCCGATTGTGTTTTTGGATACACATACAGATGTCTTGTTAGCAGTCCTCTGGATCGTTCTGGAACCCTATAACTTGAGTGTTGGAGGTTGACGACGAAGAGGTGCGAATTGTTGACAACAAGACCCTGTCCTTTTGGTACGACTGATGTCGGGGTGGCATATTTTGTTATCTGTAGGCTTCTTTTGTCGGATCAGCTTAGGTTTATTTTAAGGTAGTTACTCTTGGATTAGTCCGTTATCGACTCCTGATGGCCGTGTTTATAAACTTGAGGTTTTGAATGGATGATGCTTACACACACACACACACACACACACACACACACACATATATATATATATATATATATATATATATATATATAAGTGATGTTGTTGTTATCTTGGGCATTTGATAATCATGTTGTAAGAAGAAAAAAAATTTTCGCGGTTTTCAGGACTTAATGAGAAATAATAATTGAGTAAAGAAAACATGTTTTCCGAAAGCGAACCAGCAAATCTTTTTTTTCTACTTTAGAGTGTTTGGGGTTACGAAAATGACACCCGAATAAGGGATGTTACATGGTGCACTAATCATTTACTCATTTCAATTCTTAAAATTTAATTGTTCTTTGTGAAAAAATATTATTTTGAAAATTAAATTATTAGACATTGTTGTTTAAAAAATTAACTATTTTTTGAACAGTAAAGATCTATTTAGTATTATATATTCTTAATTTTTTTGATGTGCATAAGAATATCTTAGTAAATAGTCTAAGACTAATCTCTTTCAAAGTGTAGAGATCACTGAAGTGAATTTTGTTTTTCCCAACAAAGTCTTTTCCATATGCACTACAGGAATAAAATTTCTGACAACATACTTAAAGAATTTAACTATTTACCAAGTGAAGGTGTTAGACCTTGTTGGTTATATATTCTTAATTTTGATAGACTAAAGTTATCCATATATTATATTCATTAAATGATGTCAAAATATATCATTAATAATAAATACATTATAAAACTTTTTACGTTAACATACCTCAAAATAAAATTCTCATTTAATCCTCTATTCAAGATATCAAGGTACAAATGTTTAATGTCAATTATTGTTAGGGTTTTTCTAACCTGTGCAAGGTTGCACGGATTAAATTTTAATGAGTACCCATTTTGCATTAATTTTTAATTAATGATGATTATTTGAAATAAACAATTATCTCTCTCTTAATGAATACCCATTTTGCATTAATTTTGAGATGAGCTAATTAATGATGATTCATTGAAATAAACAATTATCTCTCTCTTATTTATTCATCCATATAATCTCACTCTTCCATCCAAAAATACTATTTAATTCTCACTTTCTTCCCAATAAAATAAAATAAACGAATCAGATATAATCAGTGAAGAATTTCTGGAGTATCCCATGTGAAAAATTGAAATGGAATCAATAAACTTTCCAAAACAAATCTGATAATGTCATAAGCATGAGAAAAAAAGAAGAAATCAAATCTAGTAGAAGTGAATAAACAAAAAGAAATAAGAAAGGAAAATGAGAGAGGGAGGGAGGACTGAAGATCCCCTTTCGTCGGTCACCACAGGTGCTCCGATCACCACTAGTTCCCAGCTCGCCTGGCCGCCTCCAACGTTCTACTTTTGCAACAGTTGCAGCCAAGGCGCCACCACCTTCCCCGCTATCATAGGCGGCCTCTGTGGCGTCATCCAGTGGCCAAAGTGCCACCACCTTTCGTCCTTCCCTTCCCTTCTCTGCTCTTCCTTTTTCTCTTTTCTCTCCCTTGTTGCTGACCCTTAACTTTCTTTCTCTATTTCACAGTTCCATTTCCCTTTTTCTCTACTAACGGCGTAACGTATCTGATTTGTTTTCTTTTTATTAGGAAGAAATGGGTATTATTTTTGGGTGGGAAGAGAGAGATTGCTCGATGTGAATAAATTATTAATAAAAAAATACTGGATGTGAATAAATAAGAGAGATAATTGTTTAGTATTTCAAATAATCATCATTAATTAAAAATTAATGCAAAATGGGTACTTATTAAGACTTAGTGTCTGTTTGGCAAGGCATTTCAACAAACTTATAGCGGATAGCTTATAACGAATGAAAAAGTAGCCCTATTTGATAAGCGTATCTGTCACGAGCTTATAGCGTTTTTTCACGAGTTTATAGCGTTTTTTCCAGACTCTACTTGAAGTAGCGTTTGAGCTTATAGCTTATAGCGTTTCATTTTTCTTTTCACTTTTATCCTTATTATCTTCATTTAATTCTATATTTATTCTCTTCTCTCTCTTTTATGTAAAATCATTAATGAAAATGTACTTTTATGTCATTTTATACTTTTCAGCTAGTTCAATCGCTAGTTTTATCAAACACTTTCACAAAAATTAAGCTAGCTTATCCGCTATCCGCTATCAGCTACCTCATCCACTTTCCGCTATAAGCTATCCGCTAACAGCTAACTTATCCGCTAACAATTAATTTTATCAAACAGGCTCTTAATCCGTGCAACCTTGCACAAGTTAAAAAAACCATATTGTTAATATATCGATCAGTCCGCAAATGAAATTAATGACAACAATTGTTATTGAATAATGAATTTGATATTGTATACAAATAAATAAAGGATTATATGACATATATTTTTAAGTTTTTCTTCATCGTCTATACTGTTGCTTAAAGGGGAGTTAAAAAAAAAAAAATTTAAAACTATCGATTGTTCATTTAGATATTTCGAAATAGTAATATAGAAAAAATTATAAAAATAGAGCATATTAATTATTTAAATATTTCAAAATAAATTTAAAATATTAAATTCTAAATACTTCTTACTTTTTAATTACAATTATCATCAACTACTTCTCAACTTCTCCTTATATAATAATTCAATTGGAACACTTATCATTTTAACATACTGGTATAAATTGGAGCTGTCTGGGTACCAAAAAAGGAAAAAATTGGAGCTGTCTTTGATCCTCCCAAAACTCTTGTAGAATCGATCATAACCGGTCTAAGGGGAAAGCTAATAAAGCAAGGACTTTAGACCTCCAAAAAAATATTTATTTGCTATATCCTTTAACAATTTTTTTTAAAAAAATAAAGCTAAAAGTAAAAAAAAAAAAAAGGATATTGTTATTTGTTTTAAAAAGGTCTCGCCTCAAAATTCGCGTTAGGCCTAAATAGCCAAATAGGTGTTGGGCCAACCCTGGGATCCATCCTCCTTAAATCTAATCTATTGATTTATTACTAAAAAAAAAAAATAGTAGTTGTAATTGAATACCAGAAACCTGATCAAACAGTAACAATAAATTTTATTAAATTTTAAAATCAATTTAAATTTTTTTTTTTTTGTAAAAATACCCTTCATCTTCTATTGATTTTTTCATCTGAAACTCTAACTCCTCCATTGACGCGATAGCCCCGACCATCGTAG
Organism: Ammopiptanthus mongolicus; assembly: GCA_039655645.1. NCBI lineage: Eukaryota > Viridiplantae > Streptophyta > Magnoliopsida > Fabales > Fabaceae > Ammopiptanthus > Ammopiptanthus mongolicus. Next base: position 12,911,690 of record CM077343.1, on the reverse strand, counting down.
CCTTGACAGGAGCCCAACTCTTTCTAGCCACCGCCATCGTTACATTGTTGGGTTCCGATTGGGTAGTTTAGTCCTTGAAGACAATGTGGTGCCTGAGAACAAGCTTCAAAAGAAGGCACTAACCATGGTGCCTAGTTTCTACATAAGCTTTCTAGGAAGCTAGAGCTCTAAGTTTCAGCAAAAGATCAATCAGAATGTAACAACCAAGTTTACCCTTCAATTGAAGAAAAACAAATTGAACTAGTTTAGAAAGAGATTTTGCTAATATTAACTTCCTGGAACTCTCGATTCTTCCTCATCTCCCTGTACCTTAAAACCCAAGCTTCCCTATCCGCTACCACACCCTGATTTCCTCCCTCCACCACCGTCTTGTTGTATATCTTCGACATTATATTCCCATCTAGCACCACCCTAACCTCCATGGGTGACGATGATGTTGGAACCAAAGTGGTTATGGTCCAAATAATCCCTTAAGTTTTGATGTTAACAAAGAGCTAATTTAAGATGAACAAAGATTTGTTATGGACTAACGTTTTATATTAAGTGTGCAGGATAAGAATTAATTGAGTCCAAAGAATATCCATCATCCAAAGACTTTATCTCGTCCAACATGTCCAAAAACTTTATCTCGTCCAACATTTAGTCTTGGTTTACGACTGGACGGTAATTTATAAAACCTTGAGTCCAAAGACTCTTTCGGTTACCTTTTGTAATAGCTAGTCCAATAAATGCTTTTATATTTCAAGCGCGAATATCTTGTAAAAGCATTTGAATTTATTATTCCTTGTAAAAGGCTTATACCCTTGGGACAAAACATTCTTTGTAATATTCGTACAAATGTAAAGAATAAGCCAGAATGTCTTTATCACTTTAAGAAGTTGACCTTTTTCTTTTGGAAAAACAAAAGGCAACTTTCGTTCTACTCAGAGGATATGTCAGCACCACTTTTAGCTATCATCGTGATAGTCTATTCTGCTGATCAGAAACTTCAGAAGCCATCAGACTCAACGGATCAAATGCATTCAATGCTCATCAGAACGGATCCTTTTTCGTCCGTTGAAGAATGAAGTCTGCTCAAAGACAAGAGGCTATATATATACCTCCATCTTTTGAAAGTGCAAAAAAGATAAGAAGACTGAACTTGAGCAAAAATTCAAGTGAAGCAACACTTAGCAAGACTGAACTTGAGCAAAAATACAAGTGAAGCAACACTTAGCAATTCAAAATCCTTCAAGAGATACAAGCAAATATTAGCTCAAGAGATCAAAGAGAAAATCTCAAGCTTGCAAAGCTAGAAAAGCTACTCCGATCCTCACTTTCATATTACTCTCTGTGTAGAGTTGTTTTCAAGAGTCTAAGCTTTAGTTTCGAATTCTCACATTTAGTGAGTTATGTCGCGACCGTCCCGTCCGGGAGTCGCGAAGAAAAGAAAGAGGAGTCGCCACCAATTTATTTTTGAAAAAAATTGGAAAAATTATAAACTTAAGGAAACTGGTCTTTTTTTTAAAAAAATTGAGATCGAGCTCGGGAGTCGGTTACGAGTAGGGAAGGTGTTAGCACCCTACATTGCCCGTTTTAAGAACGGTACCTCAAGTTAATTGTGCGAATTTAATAACCTTGAAAATATTTATTTTACCCAAAAAAACAAAATAAAGAGAGGATAAACAAACACAAAAATAAGAAAATTTAATTTTAGCTTGACGAAATGATTAATTTCGCTCCTACGTATTCCCTGGTGCGATGGGAAACTCAAAGCCACGTAGTTCTTGTAGAAAATGTTTGATTGGTTGCATGTTTTTTAATTTCTTTTGGAAAAGATTTGCTTTTATTTTTTGAAAAGATTTTATTTTGGAGATAATTTTAGAAAAAGGGATTTTTATTTCAAAATTCACTTTTGCATAGGGTTCAAGATAGCAAAGCTACGATAAACCCTTACAATATTATACGACACCTGAGGATGAAAAATCATACATCAACGTCGTAAATTGTCGCGTGAATTAAAGAAAGCAATTTTTATTTTTAAAACAAATTCACCCTCAAATTCAAATTCAATTTTTTTTTATTGAAAGAGCTTATATTGGGATCTCTTAACTGGCCCATAAATACTTACCCAAGCCCAAGTGTAACACCGTACCTACCTTCAAACTTCTTAACTCTCTGATAATAAGCTACAGGGAAGAACAATGAACTGTGATGGAGGTTGGCTTGTGATGAAGAACTGGCGATGTGTGAGGGGTGGCGCGCGGCTGCTTTTGGTTCAATGGCAGCGAGGAGGTTACGCGGATAGTGGCGGTACACGATGGTTGGTATCGAGTTGTTGTGATGGTGGTTCGATAGAGTTCTAGTTCAACACCGCCATGATGGTGATGAAGTCTTGGCCTCTGATGGCTGCGTGAAGCTTCAATGGTTTTGGAAAGTGGGGGTGTGATCAGTATAATGATAATTTGCTTATTTGGAGAAAATGGTGACTTAGTGGCAAGGAATAAGAATGGTGATTTAGTGAGTGGAGAAGGAAGGAGATGTTTATGGTTTAATAGAAATGGCGTGAAGGTGATTTGGAGGAGGTTGGGTACAGAAAGAGATCGAGTGAGGAGAAAGAGAAGCGTGAGAACAATTGGTAATATAAGAAGCTCTTCAAGTGATGATCAGGAAATTTTTTTAGGTCCCTCTTTTGATGATAGAATAGAATCCAATATATAGGGGGAAAAAAGTAACAAACTCTCGTTATCAAATTAGATGAGCTATCAAAAAGAAATCATCATCTATCTCAAATAGATTATGATAATTATATGAAGCAAAATCTGTTTTGAGAGTTTGAAATGATGGATATGTGATAACTATCACTATCTTTCCCTATCTACTAAAACAACCTAATCTTCATCACATTTTTATTTTATTTTTATTTTTATTTTTTTATTATTTTATTTTATTTTATATTTTTTATATTTTTTTATTTATTAAAACATGATGAGCCTAACTTCTAAGAATTGAGCTAAGATCTAATTACATTTTTTTTTTGCGGTTTTTTTAGTATTAAAAGGAAAAAGAAAATTGATCCGGACAAAATTGGGTGTTCACAAGTTAGTAGAACAAACTCTTTTCAAAACCATAGTTTGGTTGAGCCTGAAGAGGCTTATCTATAAAAGAATACTTAGAGAACCTGAAAAGGTTGAGAATACTGCTTGAAGAGGTGTTGAATACTTTGTAACAAAAGGTTTTTTGTTATAGTGGATAAAGCTCTCAAGTAGAGAGGACTGGACGTAGCTCTTTGGTGAAGAGTGAACCAGGATAACATCTTTGTGATCTTTTCTTTCCCTTACCCTTACTTCAGTTTATTATCTAACTAACTAACTGAGATTGAATTGCCTTTTATTACGCTGCCTTCTTATCTTAGTCAAACTAAGTTAGCGTCCAACTTGGTGTTTGGAAGAGCTCTCTTTGCTTTTAATTGTTTTAGCGTCCAACCTTGCAAAAACTATTATCTGCTTACGAAAAGAATTTAAAATCGTCTAAAAACACAATTCAATCCCCCTTCTTGTGTTTCAAACAGGTTCCTTCAGATGACACCGGAACAAAAACAACCACATGTCATGTTATCTTTATTCTCAAGGAACAATAAAAGCAAAACCGCAACCTCACATTGTTCTACAATATGACTCATCTGTGACTGTGACTGTGAGCTATAATACCTTTCGTATCTAGAAGGCTCATTGCTCTACAATGGAACTACTCCGTCGATGGTGCCATAACTTTTCAACTTCGCTTTCGAATCGTAATCCAGATCTATGTAAAGAACTGATTCCATTTTGGAGAAGAGGTTTAAATCTGCTTTGGGGTTGGAAAGGGTGGGGAGCAGGCAAGAAGCAACCTCGGCTTCTTCGGTGCTAACGTGAGCATCTGCGTCGTTGGAGAAGAAACGATGATCGTCAAGGAAGTAGTGGGAAGGCGAGGGAAACGACAGATGGGGAAGTTGAGGGAAAGGACAAGAAAGAGGTGCTGGGGCTGAGGGTTCAGTTTTTTTAAAAAAAAAATATTGAGGATTATTTGATAAATAAAAACAAAACAAAATTAAAATGTATTTGATTTGACTCCGTATAAAATATAAGAAGAAAGTTGAGAAGATAGTAAAGAAAAACATAGAAATACATAAATATAAGATAAATTGCTTTTGAATATGATATCTCGAAGTTGGTTTTGTTATTTGGAATTTTATTTTGACATTCAATTTCATTAAAATTTGCTACATAAAATAATTAGTTTCCAAAGTTGTAATTTGAAATTTTTCTAGCTTATTCATCTATTTTATTAATGTTTTTTTTTATTTCTAATATTTGCTTTTAATTTTTTTACTCCCGCAATAACATTTTTTTAAAAAATTTATTCTACTCTCAATACAAAAGTAAAGTTATTTTTCCTAAAAACTAGATAAAATTTAATTATTCCTTTTTTATAAATTACTTTTATTTAATAATATTATATTATTTTCTTTTTTTAATATCTCCATGCTCGCATGAATGATATGCCATTATGGTTTAAAATGATGGTTCTAAAGAAGAAGTTGTAAGGAGACAAAGCAAGAAAAAGTTGATGTTGCGATCTTATGGAGTCTAATGTGAGTAGAGATGGTAACACGGGGTTGACCCACCTCAATCTGTCACCAACCTGCCAAAAACGAGGTTGAGTGGGTTGACCTATTTTTAAAAATAGATCGAAAAAGGCAATCCACCCCATTTTATGGTGGGTTCCCGACCTGCCTAAATAATAATAAAAACAACTATAGATAGCAAAAATTACAACTAAGTGGCTAATTGCATACAATTAATTCCAAACGCCTTAAGCCATCAGGTTTTCTTTAGAATCAATTTGACAGCTAGTTTGAATATCTTTTTAAATCTAATAATGTCGATTATAGGTGCAATACTTGGTTCAATAGTTAATACTTGGTTTAGAACAGAGGTAAAAGGTAAAGAATCATACCAATTCACCAAACATAAAATTAGTAAGTCGGGAAAATCTCGACCGATTTGATGAAGAAGAAATTTGTGTTAAACTTCATATTTTTAGACATTAAGTTAAGGCACTCGTATAAGTAGATTAACTATCATATATGCTAATGTTAATTTATATGTGCATCAAAGAATAGTAGAAGTAGTATACCTTAATAAAGGGTGAATAGCACCATGAATGACGAACACGAATAACGAACTCCAGTAGCCGCACCACGAAGGGTGAACCATGAAGTTGCGGAGATGAAGAACAACAAGTTGCATAAGTAGTCTAATACCACACAACGTTGCAATTAGGGGACAAATGAAGAATAACATTAGGAGATGAAGATGAAGAATAGAGTTAGGTCAGGTTCAGGTTTCTAATTATATTTCAGACTTTGGTCCTTCAGTAAATAGGTTCATTATATAGCCTAGCAAAAAAAAAAAAATCTTTCGGTTAGGTTGGAACGTTTGGTACTATTTTAGTAAAAAAAAAAAAAAAGGGAGGCTTCTAGTTTTTAACAAAAACAAAACTCAACCCAAAGAGCCAATCATCCCTAATCCACGCCCCAACCTATCCATCTGCGAGTTATGTGGGGTGGTTGGTTGCTACACCCAACGGAACCCGCCAAAAATGGTGATTAAATGAGCTAACCCGAGAGGTCCGACTCACTGTGCCATCTTTAAATGTAATTAATGTGACTAGGGCCCGCAAGCCTATTTTTATATATTATAAATTATAAACTAAAATAATTTATACAACTAGTACAACAAGTTGTTTTATGCTACTTATAATTATAATTAACTTGTATTTTAAATATATGTACATATTGAATTATTAAATAACAAAACATCTAAGTTGTAAAGAAATCTTATAGAAAAATAAATAAGCATGCTATGCTGCACTATGTTTCATACATGAATGATGAAAATCAAGTTTGTGAGAGCCAAGTTAAAGAAAAATTTTACACCCCAAATGTATGATTTATAGGATATGCTCCATGTCTCATTTGCAAAGGTTTTTAGCATTTATCTCAACTATCAATATCGCACCCCTAAAGAAATTCTCAACGTGCATAGGCAATTTAGTGTTGAACTCTCCATTAAGCAAAGTGTTCCTATATGGGCCGAGTATAACCCAACCTAGATCTAATGAGGACCACAACCCACTCGGAAACAAGCAGGATTGGGTGAGTCGTTGCCAGCGGCCCAAACTGAGCAGGGCCCCTTAATAAGCATCCTAAACCTAACGGAAGGAATGTCCGGGGGAATATTCCCCCATGGCTAGACCAATTCCGGGATACTCGGGATTGGAGACACTATCACATCCTATGCGGAGCCAAAGTCGTCGGGATGAGGAGACAAATACGGCAGGACAAGATATCACCCATAAAGGGCCTTTAATAGAGAGATTGTACGAAGGGCCTATAAATAGAGTGACCCTGGGTTTTTGTAAGACACATTGAGAATATAGTCTAGTAACACATATCCGAGTAAGGTGTTTCAACTCTTGCTCGGAATCTAGATTATAAGAGAACAGTTGGCGCCCATCGTGGTGCCCGGTAAAACTTTTCCTTCGCCTCGTTCATGGTTCAAACACGAAGCACCAACATACCGGGCCAAATAGAAAATCATCAAGTGCCTCCCATGGATCACCAGATTGATCCGCCAGCCTTCCAGCTCCTAATAACGATGGTCGAAGGGCTGAATCAGGAAAACGAGCACATGAAGCAGGAGATGGAGGCACTCAGAAACAGGGAGCATCAGACCGACCAATTGGACGCTCATACCAGACAACGCAGCAGATCACCACGAAGGGAGGGTGGGAAAACTACCCATAGTGGACATCCATTCACTAAAGACATCGTTAACTCCCCCTTTCCTGAAAGCTTCAAGGGTTTAACCATAATCTATGATGGGAGCACTGATCCCGAGGAATACCTCTCTATCTTTAACACACAAATGTTGGTCACCACCCCTTCGGACGCGGTCAAATGCCGGGTTTTCCCAACTACTTTTAGGGGACCCATGATGGTATGGTTTTCACGTTTGCCCTTAAATTCAATTTCAAATTTCGTTGACTTTGCTTCCAAATTTTCCATTCAATTCTCTACAAGTCGGGTCCATCAAAAGACCTCCGCAAGTTTGGTTAATTTTAGACAGGGTCAGCGCGAAACTTTACGGCAGTTTATGGCTAGATTCGCTCAAGAGACTCCAATGATCGGCGATCTCAGCGCTGCTGTAGCTCTGCATGCCATTCTGACTGGGCTCAAAGAAGGTCCTTTTGCTGATTCACTAGCCAGAAAGCCTCCCACTGACATAGACGAGCTCCGAGGAAGAGTGACCGGCTATATGACCATGGAGGAAGTCGCCCTCGCCCGAAAACACATTTTTCCAGCATCGGAGGACAATTCTTGACGACGAGAAGAAGGTGGACGGCAGAGGCGTGATTCCGAGAGGCATGATCCCAAGTGGTACAAAGGCGAGAAGCAACCAAAATTCGACAGTTATGCCCCTCTCAACACAAGTAGGGCAGAAATCCTCAAAGAGGTCTTCCGGGCAGATCTCATTCAATTACCACCTCCAGGATCGACTCCAAAAGGAGCCGACAGAGACAAACACTGTGAGTATCACAGGAACTTCGGCCACTCTTCTGAAGATTGTCGCAATTTGAAGGATGCTATTGAAAGACTGATAAGAAGAGGACATTTCCAACAATTTACGAGAAAGGATGGAAGAAGGGGACCGGACAAGGAGAAGATAGAGATGAACCTTCAAGATGCAGTGCCTCCTCCCAAACAACCTAAGGAGGAGGAAAATAAGCGGCCCGACTCACAAAGTTCCCGTCCTGATGGTCAAACATGTACCAGGGGATTAATCAACACAATCGCTGGTGGTTTCGCAGGTGGGGGGGAAACAAGCTCGGCCAGAAAGCGACATTTGAGAGCCATACACACGGTATATGCCATCGCAGCTGTACCACACAACACAGGACCCTCCATAACTTTCTCAGCGGACGATCTAAGGGGTATAACACCAAACCAGGATGACCCGGTAGTAATAACGGTAGAGTTAGCAAACTACACTGTCAGAAGGATCCTCATCGAACAGGGTAGCTCCGCCGATATTTTATACTGGACCACATTCAAAAAGCTTGGGCTCACACCTGACATGCTCAAACCACACTAGGGTGTTCTAGCCGGATTCTCTGGTGAACACGTTCAAGTAAAGGGTTATGTTGAATTATTAACAACTTTTGGTGAACACTGTTTGTGTCGTACCATTCCTATTAAATTTCTGGTAATTGGTGCTAACACCTCATACAATATCTTGATTAGTCGGACTGCTCTAAATGCGTTGGGCGCGGTGGTATCCACACCGCACCTAGCAATGAAATTTCTGACACTTTCAGGCGAGGTGGTGACAGTAAGGGCCGATCAGAAGTTAGCAAGACAATGTTACGTAGACAGCCTGAATATAACAAAACGAATATCCGAGGAGGATGTGAGACTCGGATCTTCCAGCACAGTGAATATAGTCGACTTAGATCCCAGGGAGGACACTTCCGATAAACATCCACAGCCTGTCGACCCCTTGGTGAAGATACAACTTGGGGACACATCAGAGAAGCATACCCTGGTAGGAGCGAATATCCTGAGGAAAATACAGGATCAAATAAAGCAGTTGCTGAAAGAAAACGCAGACCTTTTTGCGTGGACGACATGTGATATGCCGGGTATCGATCCAGAGGTCATCTTTCATCTGTTGGCGGTATGTCCGGAGGCCAGACCAGTGGCTCAGAGAAAAAGAAGAATGGGAGGTGACAAAAGAGAAGCAGTGATCGAGGAAACCCAGAAACTAGTCGAGGCAAGTTTTATCAGGGACATCAAGTACACGACCTGGTTAGCAAACGTTGTTATGGTCAGAAAGCCCAGCGGGAGAAGGAGAATGTGTACTGACTATACTGACCTCAATAAAGCATGTCCGAAGGATTCATAACCTTTACCGAGTATTGATCGGCTGGTAGATGGAGCATCCGGCCATGGAGTGCTAAGTTTTTTAGATGCCCACTCAGGATATAACCAAATTCGAATGCACCCGTCGGATGAAGAAAAAACTGCCTTCATGTCGAACAAAGCCAATTTCTGTTACCGAGTGATGCCTTTCGGCCTGAAGAATGCTGGAGCCACCTATCAACGTCTCATGGACAAAGTGTTTGCAGCGCAAATTGGAAGAAACATTGAAGTGTACGTGGACGACATCGTAGTTAAATCATCAGCCGAGGAAGTTCACATCGACGATCTTCGAGAAATACTCGGTCAGGTACGTAAGTATATTATGAGGTTAAATCCCGAGAAATGTGTCTCTGGTGTCCAAGGGGGAAAGTTCCTAGGCTTGATGTTGACGAACATGGGAATAGAGGCAAACTCGGATAAATGTCGAGCAATACTAGACATGCGAAGTCCAAAAACAATTAAAGAAGTTCAAAGACTGTCCGGGCAAGTGGCCGCTTTGCAAAGGTTCCTACCTAGATCTGCAGACAGGGCTTATCCATTCTTTAACACACTGAAGAAACCAACAAATTTCAAGGGGACAAATGAATGCGAAGATGCTTTTCAGAAATTGAAGCATTTTCTCTCGGCTCCCCTTATCTTAACAAAGCCCGGTCTTGGTAATCCTTTACTTTTGTATTTATTTGTTACTGACTTGTCCATCAGTGCAGTCCTCATACAGGAAGAAGACAAGCACCAAAAGTCAGTTTACTACATCAGTCGGGTACTGCAGGGGGCTGAAACACGATACCAGCTTGTGGAAAAACTTGTGTTAGCTTTGATAACGGCAGCTCGCAGACTGAGACCTTATTTTCAGGCACACCAGATCGTGGTCAAGATGGATCATCCGGTTTGGCAAATCTTGCAGAAACCAGAATAACAGGCAAGATGATGGCATGGGCAGTTGAACTCTCGAAATTCGGCATCGGATATGAAGTTAGGGGGCCCATAAAAGCCCAATATTTGGCAGACTTCGTTGCCTAGTTGATCCCTGCTCTCGAAGCCAAACACGCTCCTGTTTGGAGTCTATACGTGGATGGCTCCTCAAATGCAAAGGGGAGCAGGGCTGACATAATTTTACAAGAACCATCGGGACTAACTTTGGAGCAAGCTTTAAAATTCAATTTCCCAACAAGTAATAATCAAGCCGAGTAATCGCAAGCATCAGTTTAGCGATAGAAGTCGGCGCAAAACAGCTCCGAGTGTGCAGCGATTCCCAGTTGGTTACAGCCCAAGTAAAGGGAGATTTCCAGGCCACGGACCCTCAGATGACCAAGTACATGAATAAGGTCAAAAGTTTAATTGTTGTTTTTGATGAATTTACAATTGAACATATCAGGCCGGAAGAGAATGTCCGAGCAGATTTGTTGTCCAAGCTAGTAAGTACCAAAAAAATAGGGCAAAGCCGTTCGGTCCTCCAGGAAACTTTGCATACACCCAGCGTTGAGCAGGAAGTCGCTCCGAGTTGTTCACTCGTCTTGATTAGTTCCATCCTCGGAACAACTTGGATGGTGCCAATATGGAAATACCTAACAAATGAAGACTTACCAGAAGATCCCTTAGAGGCCAAGAAACTAAAGCGAAAAGCCACCTTCTACATCATTGATAACGGACAGTTATACCGGCGGGGGTTCTCGACCCCTATGTTAAAATGCCTACGGGAAGATCAATCCGAGTACGTAATGCAGGAGTTTCACGAAGGTATCTGCGGAATGCACATGGGTGGGCAGACATTGGCAATAAAAATCCTGAAAGTAGGGTACTACTGGCCCACGCTGAGAGCTGACTGCGTAAAGAGGGTCCAGAGATGCGATAGTTGCCAACGTTTCTCTCCCGTTCAACACAACCCTCCCGAGGAATTGCATAACATCACATCCCCATGGCCATTCAAAACCTGGGGTATGGATATTCTCGGTCCTCTACCAATAGCAAAGGGTCAGGTAAAATTTCTCCTTGTTAGCATTGATTATTTCACAAAGTGGATTGAGGTAGAACCACTAGCCACAATTTCCACAAAGCACATTGTGAAATTTACTTGGAAAAACTTAGTTTGTAGACATGGAGTTCCACACACAATAATAACTGATAATGGCACACAGTTTACTGATAAAAAGTTTCAAGAATTTTGTAAGCAGTTAGGAATTCAACACAGGTTCACCTCGGTAGAACACCCTCAAACGAACGGACAGGCTGAAGCAGCTAACATGATTCTCCTGAATGAATTCCGTAAAAGGGTAACTGTTGCTGGGGGACTATGGGTGGAAGAACTTCCTAGCATCTTATGGGCCTACCATGTAACGCCACACTTAGCAACAAAGGAATCCCCTTTCCGTCTAACCTACGGCGCAGATGCAATGATCCCTGTTGAAGTCGGAGAATCTACCTGGCGTCATGTTCATTTCGTAGCTGATAAGGACGATGAAGCACGTCGAGCCGAGCTTGATACCTTGGAAGAGATCAGGTAGACGACACATATCAGAAACGCTGCCGCACAAGCTAAGGCAGCTCGCAAATACAACTCCAGACTCAAACCGAGGAAGTTAAAGTGCAGCGACCTAGTGTTAAGATTGTGCCAAGGACCGAGAAAGAAGACTGAGGAAGGAAAGTTCGCGGCAAGATGGGAAGGAGCTTTCGAGGATCAAGGAAGAGCTTGGAAAAGGAGCATATAAGCTAAAAGCCTAGAACGCAAGGAGATTCCGAGGACTTGGAACTCTACACACCTAAAATTCTATTACAACTGATGTATTCGTACGGTGTACTCTTTTTCCTTGTTGGTTTTTTTCCCTAAGGGGGCTTTTGGCCAATAAGGTTTTAACGATGCACGTCCAAGAATAATAAATAAAGTATTCTTACAAGGATATGAATTTTCCAAGTTTGATATATTTAATAATTTGAACGTATGCTGAAGCCCGCGTACAAGTAAAACTTGAAACCGGGATGAAACAAAATCCGAGAAATACTCGGACAATACGACTTTCAAATAAATAATTTGAACGTATGCCGAAGCCCGCGTACAAGTAAAAAAACTTGAAACCGGGATGAAACAAAATCCGAGAAATACTCGGAAAATACGAATTTCAAATAAATAATTTGAACGTATGCCGAAGCCCGCGTACAAGTAAAAAAAAAAAACTTGAAACCGGTATGAAACAAAATCCGAGAAATACTCGGACAATACGACTTTCAAATATATAATTTTAACGTATGCCTAAGCCTGGGTACAAATAAATAACTTGAAACTGGGATGAAACAAATTCCGAGAAATACTCGGTTAATTACGACTTTCTATTTTAAAGAAGGCCAAAACCGACCCTGGTGAAACAGTATCCGAAAAACACTTTGGCTAGGTACGAGATACACAAGGAAGTACAAAATACACAAAGACCAAAGTACAAAGTTACTTAGAGTGCAACAATGCACGCCAAAAAAAAAAATTACAATCTTTCGGCTACCCCGGTGCCACCGTCTGGATTGACACCATCGGTATGTTGATCACCATGTGCCTCCTTGGCATCTCTCTCTACCTCCTCCTCACCATCGTCAGGAAGGTCCACCATCTCGCCGTCTCGGACATCCTTCAACAATCCCGTTTTGCTGAAGTCATAATCCAGCGTAAGGCACTCAACTTGCTTCATGGCTTGATTGAACCCATCCGCGTACTGTTTAACCATGGCCATCTTCAATTCTTCAATATCCTTCAATAGTTGGCCTTCTTTGTCTCGAGCTGTTTTCTCGGCATGTTTCGCTTTTTCCTCAGCAGCTTTCACCTCGGCCGTCAAATTCCCGACTAGGTGATTAAGTTTGGCTTCCTCCTCAATAGCCTGCTCCAGCTGACTTCGAGCCTTTGACAAATCCAGTTCCAACTGATCTACATTGTTAACTCCATTTAAGTCGGCAACAATTTTGCTGTTTAAGCGACCAACTTCCGCCTCGAGCTCTGTTTTCTTCTTAGCAGCAGCTACCATCTCCATCTCCATATATCGGCCAATAGCAGCCATCCTCAACCTATAGGCTTGCATAGTACGCCCAGACTGTTGCCCACCAAGCTTGTGATACAACCGAAGATCGGCATTGTGTAACAAATGGCTGTCAACAATAGTCTCCGGTTGGAATGTATGGTTTCAGAGGGAATGCACCTCGGGAGGAACAACTGGATTACCAGACAAAAGGGCAGACAGAGTATCCTCGGTACCAACCATTGCAGGGGGAACCTCACCCACCACCTTTTTTTTCTTCTTCGTGGTTTCAGCAGCGGTGGAACTCACTTTTCTCCTCTCCTCACCAGTCCCGGTTCACCATCTTTCTCGGCTAAGTCCCCAGCCGCAATCGACGAAGCTTCCCCGGGTGCCGCTGAGCTTTAACCCTGTTGGTTCAAAGCCAAGAATTTCTCGAAGTCTTTCTTATTCAATCTCGGGGCCACAGTCTCTGCACACAAGAAAACCCGAGAGTCAAACGACCAAAAAAAATAAAAAAAAGAAAGATATATATATATATATATATATATATATATATATATATATATATATATATATATATATAAATCTCTCACCCATTAGGGCGGCAAGTCCGATCGAGTTATCTTCTACGGTTATTAATCCCCGGCTACGCAACAAAGGGAACTTTTCAAGATAATCTACTTCCATTTTCTCAAGGGGGTGAGAGAACGATACTCGTACCCCAAAACATAGTTCGGATTTGAAGTCCAGTATAATGGAAATTTGGGTTGACCTCTCTCGTCGAGAAAAAAGGAAGCATGGTTGGCCCGAGACTATGCTTTGAAAAAACCCTCTTTGAAACCCTTACAAGAAGAAGTAAAAATATCCAATATACCCTGACAAGGAATACTGTTAAGAGAAAGCCAACCCACCTTGCCCCTCGACCTCACTTCAAAAAAGGAAAATAGCTTACCAACTGTCGGGCGAAAACCTAGAAAGGAACATAGAACCTCAAAAGATTTTACAAAGGCCCAACTATTTGGGTGTAACTGGCTAGGGGCCACATTCAAGCATCGAAGAACCGAGCATTGGAAGTCCGAAAAGGGAAGACGGAGTTTTACCTCGGAATACATGAAGAAGAAGTCATGCTGAAGATAAGAGCCAGACATACATATTCGGTCATCCTTGTCGCAAGAAGAAATGACGATACCACTGGCTTCCTACGAGTTAGAAATCTCGTTTTGGATTTTTTCCAATGACCTAACGGTTTGAAACTTAGAAACCCAGGTAAGAGCACTAGGGTCAACCCAATCATAAGACCCCACAAACATAGGTTGACAAGGAACCGGGGAAGGAGTTCTAGAAGAAAAGCTAGGACTGTTTGTTTTGTCTATGGAGGGGGCAGCTCGCAACATCTCCGAAGAACTTGAGGAAGGTGATATTGGAGAACCAGAAGCCATGAGATGAACTATACGAAAAAGAGGAGGGAATCCAGGAACCCAAAAAAACAAATGTGCAGGATATAAAGGTTCAGAGAAAATTTGGGCGTACCTGAGAAAATGGAAAGCTTGAAAGCCTCGAGTCGGAAGATGAAGAGGAAACTAACGCAGAAACTGTGTTTTCAAATGAGGGAAGATGAAAAGGAAACTGTTGAGAGAACTGAAGAATAAGAGCCAATTCGAAAAAGGAAACCCAAACAACAAATTAAAAAGAAAAATTTTTCTGATCCAACGGCGCATAATGTTTAGATCTAACGGATCAAGAAGAAGGATAGACGAAGGGCCAGGCGGTGTGACAGTTGGAGAACCAGGAGTCAGTGAGTGAAGAGACGCGCTCTGAAGTATCCACGCAGTCCCAGGCACGGACGCTGGAACCCCTATGAGGCGTAATAAGGTCACCTCAAGACAGCCACAATGAAGAGACGTAGTAGGTGACGGATATCTCTGACACAAATGACAAGACCTACACCACAAGACACGGGATGTCCTGAGATATCCCGGGTAGGGGACTTCCTCGAAATTCCAGGAACACAGCAGTATATACTCGGCCAAACTTCGAATTCTCGGGCAAAAATTATGAATCCTTCTCGCTGCAAGCAACTCGAGGCCTGAGGGACTTCTGTTCCTATATGGGCCGAGTATAACCCAACCTATATCTAATGAGGACCACAACCCACTCGGAAACAAGCAGGATTGGGTGAGTCGTTGCCAGTGGCCCAAACTGAGCAGGGCCCCTTAATAAGCATCCTAAACCTAGCGGAAGGAATGTCCGGGGGAATATTCCCCCACGGTTAGACCAATCCAGGGATAATTGGGATTGGAGACACTATCACATCCTATGCGGAGCCAAAGTCGTCGGGACGAGGAGACAAACACGGCAAGACAGGGTATCACCCATAAAGGGCCTTTAATAGAGAGATTGTACGAAGGGCCTATAAATAGAGTGACCCATGGTTTTTGTAAGACACATTGATAATATAGTCCAGTAACACATATCCTAGTAAGGTGTTTCAACTCTTGCTCGGAATCTAGATTGTAAGAGAACACAAAGTAAGCCCAACAAAAGGTTAAAGAAATTCGAAGTCCACTAATATATCAAAAGACGTGGAAATAGATTGTGTTTGGTTATGTTCTGGACCGTAGTCCAGCATCAAAGGCACAATAATACCTAACATCGAGACTAGGTCGAGTAATGGCATAATGGTCAAGTGAGTTGCACAGGTCACACAGATTGCGCGAACATCACATGTTGAAAAATACGAAAACCAACCGCTCTTCCCAAGTGTCCTCGTTGCAGGAGATCAGTGGACTATCATAGTCCACACGGGAACAAGTTAGATTTTATTTAAATAGATCTAGATCTTTTTTGCAATATATTGATCTAAGCTTGACTTATTACTCGTAACAGACATTTTTTTCTAAGATTTAGTCTAACATGTTTATGAAAATATAAAAGTCTTGTTTGTCTCAAAAATCGATTTTAATGCTTACGTTATAAAAAAAAACTTTAATATAGGTCATGAAACAAATGAAATATAATTAATAAATCATGTAAATATTATAAATTTATAATTATATAAATAAATAAATTTACATATTAAATAAATAAAGCCAAACTGAAAAACTAGATATGTTTTTTTTTTTTTTTTTTAAGAAGTAAGCTTAATTTATCTATTAAATAAGTCAAATTAATATATGCAAAAAATAAATTAAACGGTAGGCTCGCGGATGAACTATGTCCAATTTCATTATAGAAATGATTTTTGGATATCAAAATAAGATAATAATATGATGTTTTTTTATTTTTTTGATATATTTTTGAATTATATGTATATAAAGAAGATAAAAAATAAATGAGAGATAAAGATAAACATATATGATATCACATAAGATATTCAAAATTCGATGTTTAAATAATACAACTGATATTATTAACCTCTTAGTTAATAATTAATATTTTTTTTGTTGAATTAACAATTAATAATATAAGAATAAATTATTATTTATCATTTATAAGTCTGCACCGTAAACATGTTGAACAACCTAGCTATGGAAGGAGTAGGTCCTCTAGGTACGTACAGATATATTATGTAAAAGTAAGATACACAAGCAAACTTCTCGAAGCAACTTCAATGATAACCTGTATGGTTAAGATGTGTCTTAACGCAATTGGGAAAAAACAAAAATATACTGTCTTTTAATAAACTTTCATAGGAAAGTATGCCACTGAAACCGAAGCAGTTCATTTTATGATGAACGCTTGGCAACGGTAGGAGGCATATAACCCAAACATGTAATAATAAATAAACCACACTAAAGTGAGATTCTTTCCCATCTAAGCTCACATGCCCTCCCAATATGACTTTTTTTTTTTTTTTTATAAAACCATCATATAAGGATAAAATTTCTATCATTATTAATAATGACTAATCTTTATTGAAAAATCTGTTAGATACACAAATGGATTTTTTCTTTCCTATTAGATTTTTTTCATATACAAAAGTCAGTATTAGAATCCCTGACCACATGCTTAAAGCCGAGTTTTTTACCATTCGGACCAATCACATATCGATACCCTATATGGCATATAGTTCATATTAAGAAGAGTAAAGGCCCATTTTAGTCCCTAACAATATTTGAGGTACCACTTTTCTTCGCTAAAAAAAAAAAAACTCACTGAACAGTCTCTGATAATGACCAAAGAGGGAAGTTCCTCTGTTTGTCTCCACCCTACACATAGCTTTAAGGTGCTAATATATATCATCATTGTATCCGGATGTCCATTAAACTCGTCCATATAACCTGTGCTGGTGCATCTGATATGGTGTATTTGATGCATGCGGTGTGATGCTTTTAACATGGAGGGACTAATGTGTCCCACGATAGAAATTGTTAAGGATTAAATTTGGTTACTTAAATAATAATTGGAGACTTTATTGGGTCAATACATAATTATCTTTATGATCTATTATGCATGTAGGGACTATTATCTGGCTACCTGACATAGTAAAGATACAAATCAACACTTTAATGGTGTGTTTAGCATGGAAAAAAATGGAGGGAATAAAATGTTCCTCTTTTGCATTCTTGGAGACTATTCAGTGAATTTTTTTTTATGGATGAAAAATGATATCTCAAAAATTATTGAGGACTTAAATAGATATAAAACAGTATTTGTTACAATACTCACATTTTTAAAAACGGCGGATGTAATCAAGCATCAAACTATCAAAATATATAATTAATGCATGTTGGTATGAGTGAAGAAACACTCACTCATTAAGCATATAATTTTAAATTTAATATTAAATTTTATATGTATGAAAAAATATTATTATAAAGAATTTCTTCATAGGCTGCGTTTGCATTTCAATTAAAAACGTACATTCACCATCCCCATAAAAAACCTCCTTTCACATTTGTGTCATTGAAAACGTAAGCTTGATTGATGTAAAATGGAACCAACCATACACGCTCTTAAATGTTTGATCATAATTTTTTTTATAACCAGGTACATATATCTATCATTATTAGCAGTTATTAATCTTTATCGCAGACCTATTAGACACATAAGATGAGTTCTCATCTTTTAACCAGATTTTCTCTATACACAAGAGTCAGGATTCAAATCCATGATCACTTGATTAAAGTATCCGAATTTCTTATCACTCGGATCAACCACATGTTGGTTATTTGATCATAATCTAGAACAATAATATTTTTCCTATGAAATGGAGATATCCTTAACAACTAGGTCAAACTATTAATTTGATCCTTATATATAAAATTGATTTTGAATCTGATCTTTATATGTGAAATTTTTTGAAATTGATCCCTATATATATAATTATTTTTAATTTGATTATCATCATTTATTAATGTTATAGCTAGCAAACTATAGATAAAATACTCAAAAAAATTTATCAATACTTTTTGAAAATTTATAACTAACAAACTATTTTTAATTTGGTCATCGTCATTTATTAATGTTATTTTGTTCTTATAGCTAATACTGATTTTGAATCGCATCCTCATATTTGAAATTTTTTGAAATGAATCCCTATATATATAATTATTTTTAATTTGGTCATCATCGTTTATTAAACTACAGATAAAAAACTAGCAAACTATAGATAAAATTCTCAAAAATTTCACTTATGAAGATCAAATTCAATACCAATATCACACTACCCGAAACAAATGATTAATTTAACCTAAAAACTAGCAAACTATTGATAAAATTCTCAAAATAGTTATCTTCGAATGATAATTTGAAGGTGCTTTCTCCGGTATCCCTAATAATTTTAGGATAAAAATTACTCTGTCCAATCAAAATGCACCACCTCAATTAAATGAGTATGTTAATGGATTAAGTCAAATGATTATCACCATTTGATTGGATCGCCTAGACAGGGTTAGGGATGGCAATGGAGCGGGACGGGTGCGGGTATTACTTCCCCTACATCCATATCTGTCAATATCCATGGATATTTATGCGGATAGCGGGTATCCATGGATATCCGTGGATATTAAAAGTCTAAAATAAAAAGGAAAGAAAATAAAATTATGCAACATAATATAATAATATATTATATTAACATTATATAATATACTATATATATTTTAAAAAAATTATTATTAGGGGTTTAACCACTAAAAGGTATGAAATAATAAAGAAAATAAAATTTATTTTATCTCAAAGTGATAGATGTTATCATAATATATAATATATATTTAATAAAAAATATTTATTATAAATATACTGTTATCCGTGGGACGAATAATATTATCTCTATCCTAATTTAATAATTATTCATTTATTATTCACTAGCAATAATACATACCAATATCACCGATGATGATAATTTTACTATCTCGAAACAAGATATGTTACACTTGAAATACACATAATTCACCTGATTCGAATTCAAAAGGTAAGATGATATTTGTGTGTACAAACGAAATATTTTTGTTAAGAATAAAGGAAAGAAAAAAGGGAAAGAAAAGGACAAGCGTGAAGTGGTTCTCAGATAAAACCCTTTGTTTGATTACTGCATTTGTCTCTCTCTCTCTTTATCACTGTCACAGTGAGGCTAGTGAGAGAAACGTATGCAGAGATGAAAATGGCTCTGCTCACTTTCTCTTTGGTATAATGAAGAAACGTTTCGTACTCATCTTCTTTGAAGAAGATGGCTCTCAGAGAAGAACCCCAAGATGCACAACAACAACAACAACGACATCAACAACAACACTCTCCCTCAATCCTTGACACCCTTCTCTGTGAAGAACAAGACACCTTCGAGGAAGATGATTTCGTTGCAAAGGGTGTTGAGTTTGAGACCAATAACGACGACCCATCATCATTATCAGTGAGAAAGTTTCAATCTTTGCCTTTGGTTTTGTTGGACAACGACTTGTTTTGGGAACATGATGAGCTTGTGTCCTTAATCTCCAAAGAAGGAGAGACCCATTTGCTTTCTTGCGATCTCATTGCTGATGGATCCTTAGAGGAACATCATGTTGAAGCTGTGAGCTGGGTTTCTAATGTTTCTGCATACTATGGGTTTTCTGCTTTGACCATTGTTCTTGCTGTGAACTACTTTGATAGATTCATCACAAGCCTCAGGTTTCAGAGAGATAAGCCATGGATGACACAGCTCACTGCTGTTGCTTGTTTGTCCCTAGCTGCAAAAATGGAAGAGACCCATGTGCCACTTCTTTTGGACCTGCAAGTATGTTTTTTTTTTTTTTTTAACATTGTGATGAAGTCTAGGTGTTTGTTAATATGACCATGTTGTTTTGTTTCTTGTGTTTGTGTACTAGCATTGGTGTTTAAATGTAGATGGGGTTTTGTGTGTGTGCGTGTTTTTTTTATTAGGTGGAGGAATCAAGGTTTGTGTTTGAAGCAAAGACTATACAGAGAATGGAGCTGCTAGTGTTGTCAACTCTTAAATGGAGGATGAATCCTGTAACCCCAATTTCCTTCTTTGAACACATTGTCAGAAGGCTTGGTTTAAAGAGTCGCTTGCATTGGGAGTTTCTGTGGCGTTGCGAGCGAGTTCTTCTTAATGTCATTCAAGGTAAGCAATAGAACTTTATATGTTTCTATTTATGCTAAATTAATCAATGCTAATAAATAAGACACTAGATTGTAGATATTCATATTAAAACGAATCAGAATCATGCCACTGAGATTGCTGATATATGCTTACAATGTCAAAATTGATTCTAGATTCAAGGGTTATGAGCTATCTTCCTTCTACATTGGCTGCTGCTACAATGATCCATGTTATTAAGGAGATTGAACCATTTAATGCAACTGAGTACATAGATCAACTTCTGGGTTTACTCAAGATTAGTGAGGTTTGTCTCTTAATGTTCATTGATTTTGTCTCTCTACCTTAACCGTGTTTCTTGATTTTTCAATTTTGCTATTGATTCGATGAATAATTGGAAAATGTCGGTGCCGATCTTACAGGAACAAGTGAACCAGTGCTACAAACTCATACTGAAACTATTGGTTTGCTATGAAGGCATTCACAATCTTCACCAGAAACGCAAGCGCCTATCTGAACCAAGTAGCCCAGGTGGTGTAATTGATGCATCTTTCAGTTGTGATAGCTCAAATGATTCGTGGACCAATTCATCATCAGTCTCGCTTTCACTGGAGCCACTGTTCAAGAGGAGCAGAGCTCAGGACCAGCAGATGCGATTGCCTTCTGTTAATCGTGTGTCTATTGATGTTCTTAATAGCCCTCGTTAATAATGATCTTAGTATTTACTTCAACCATCGTAGCTTTCTTTTGCATAAACCTGGCAGTTATGTTATTGAGATGCAACTATATTATGTTCTTAGTTATATACATTTCTAGCCAAACATTTGAAAGTGAATGAGGCATAGACTGAGATTCCCTCCACTTTGTCCTTTGAGGTGGAGCAGGGATCTGATACTGAGTAGAAAGATGAGTTGTAAACTTGTAATTCTACCTGTGAGTTATCTTTCCAGTGCAATTTCTATTAATGGATATCTGTCAATAAGCACAATCAATAGATTTCCTTTGTTTATCACTGCCAATCTCCCTGTTTCTGAAGATTTGGAATTGCACATGGAGATTGCTAACTGATAATCAAAGATGGGTGAAATGTCCTTATGGATGCATTAGATAAATAAATGAATCTCTTGTACAAGATCAAGCCAGAAATATTCTGTTATCTCTCTAGGTCCTGGACACAGTTGTGTTTTCTTGTAGTAGTGGATATCTTTGTGTTACTTTCCCTAAATCCCAATCCTTATGGATTGGGGGAGGGGGACAAGGCAGTCTCACATTGAGATGGAACCCTTTTTTACTTATATTCTAGCATCCCCATCTGTTTGTATCTGATGTGCATCTGGGCCATTTCCTTTGTCATTGAATAAGATATCATGTTATTTCTTGCTATACACAGAATTAAAAAAAATTCTTGTTGTAATTCCAGGTCAATGACTTTTGTGGCTTGCTTGAGTTTCCATCATGTATTCATAACACTAAGCATTAAAATGTTATAGCCTTATAGGTAGAATTGGTTCCATTTGAGTCATCCTAATTTCTTGCTATTTGTTTTTCATTGTAAAAACTCAGTTTTCAGTTGTTTGGCGATCTCAGTTCTGCATTCCAGGTAAAAGGCACATATATAGCCCTAGCCCTGCACTTGATAATTTTAATGGGAAAAGGGTTGCAATTTGAAGTGTATGGATGTTTCAGTAGTCCTATAATCATATACATATTTCACATTTATCCAGCTTGACAATAAGTATGAACATTGGAAATATGACATTAAGTGTGAATAAGTATGAACACTCGGTGTCTCTGGTTACAAATAATTTAATGCAATGTTAGCTGTCATGTCATATCTTAATTGAAGATGCATGTCAAAGTGATACAACCAAAACTGCTATCATCATAGCTGAAGAGAACTAAGCCGAATATCTTATCTTCTTCTTTCAGTTAACCAACCTACCTAGATATTGGTTTTCATCACTCCTTGTTTTGAGCATGTCATTATTATGAAGTAAATTGGTCAAAACAGAAAATGCATTTAGCAAAGTGTATATATGGAAACAATGTTTTAAGGCGAGTTTTCTTGCTGCTGTGGTACTTGACCTTAACAAATATATAGGTGATGAGTGGTTAAGAGAACTCTTCTCTTTTGGATGGATGAATTCTCTCTGAACCTCTCGGACTCTGTCTGAATAATATGTTTGGAAAGAGATAATTGAGCAATGTTGTCAATATAGTATGCCATTGGGAACAAGAGAAAATGGTTTTTATGGACTTCACTAAAGACCACCCAGTACCCAAAAAGATCAAAGGGTATAGACTGGTCAGCACTGGACGAATTTTCTGAAAATGACTGCCCAAAAATAGTTAAAACTCTGAATATGGGGAGGTTGCTTTGTTCCTATTGTGGTCCTGTTCCTATTGAGTTGGTTATGGTTCGCTATTTGTTGCAGTTGCATAATGTCCTTGTTATGATGGCCTTGCAAGAGTCCACAGCATGAGGTATTTTCAAAGTGACAGCTATGTTCCTGCCAAAAAATAATTCTAGGTGATATGATGAGTGGTGCTTGAGTTGAGAGTCAAATTTGGTAGTTACTTTGCAGTGCTTTCTCAAATCTTTAGGAGTACTAGGAAAAGTTACGGTTGTCTTGATTTTGTTTTAGCCTAGAAAAACTTGATTAATTAGTTATAAGATTTTTTAGTGAACAATGTTCCTAGTTTTAGCAAAATAAGTCTCCTTCATATATTTACTCACGAACCCAAAATCTTACCAAAAACAAGACTGTAATATAGTTTTACTCTCAATAGGGTAAAAGACAGGGAGCCTAACCTAATATATAGCCTATATCTTAGTAAGTTGTGTGTTTGTGTTTGTCTATAGGGATCAAAGTATGAGTAATTGAATATATGACCAATGGACAGGTAATGTGCACGATGGTAGACATTGATAAGCATGCTGCTCATGCAAGTACTATTATGTGCCTTGTGATCTCGGTGGAAAATGTCAAATTCATGTAAACCTATTATTTTTTTACATTCATGCACTATACAATTTGGAACGCCCCTGATTCCTAAGTAGTATGTTTTTTGGTTGTACAAGCTATTCTATTGGTTTAATTATTAGTCTCCTACACCTTTGAGGAACAGTATGGCAAAGTCTAAGGTCCTTCAAAATTTTGTGAAGTATCAAACTTCCAAATGTTTTCGGTCATTAATTTATTCATTTTCTAATTAATTAATCAATGATCCGAATTATTGGAGGATCAACTATCAACCTATTGATTAGGGGACCTTAGCCTTGCCGGAACAGCGAGCATGTAACGTGCAGCATAGTACCCTAACCTTCAAATTTTTTTTTGTTGCTGGCTCAAACGGAACCTTAGCATGAAGAGGGCAAGGCCACACTACAGAAAACTATTGTCTTTTTATACAGTGACTTATCCAAACCTACATGTCTTATTGATGACATTATTCTATGATTAGATGAATCCCTCAATTATACATAGGTCTTAGTCTCCTTAGATAGGTTCTTCTACTTTGTTTCCAACTATTCCTAATTGACCAATTGACGGTTTTCCTTATAGGGAATGGTTAAGTATGAGATATAAGTTAAATATAGAGATTATTTAAGAAGAGGCAGAATAGTTCACATGTGAGATAACAGAGATGAAAAGTGAGTAGTAGTTGAGCAACAGCTATAAAAGTTTGTTTTGTATATACATTTAGAGACAAAATGTCAAAAAGGCTAGTACTTCTGTTTCTGCAATGGTGTGAACGGAAACAGGGAAGTTCAGAAAGTAGGAACAGCGGGAAATTTCACAAAACATTGTCTTGGTCATACCAATGTACCAGTACTACTGTAGGATTCAAAAAATACATATAGAAAATGGTTGTCATTTTAAGACACCAAACCCTTTGAAACAACAGACGCTTCCTTGAGGAAGTTTCGGTCACAGAATTATGTAGCTCGTAATATAGCAGAGTGGGCCATGCATCACAACGTATCTCTCTTGCTTCCTGGTCTATTCTCTTCTTGAGTGGTCAAAATCTCTGGTCAATCACCATAATAATTTGGCGAATAATATATGCTGCTTTACATAGGTTGACATGGCAGAATTAAAAGGAAAGTGTACACAAAAAGATGAGACATTATGTCATGAGATATGAAAATTATATCAATATAAAGTGACGTATTTCTGAGTGTGTATCTAATATTATTCTTATCGAGTCAAAAAAAATATCATTTTGATTGTTTTTTATGCAAATCTTTAAAAATGGAAAATAAAATAAAAATAAGGTGTTATTTTTTGCAATTACTAATGGAGTCGGGAAACAAAAAATCAAAACAAACAGGCCTAAGGTTTTTCTGAGATTTACTACGTGTATTATACATAAGGATTAACTAAAGATTTTTTTATGTTGTTATACTTATGCAGTTTAATACTTTTATTTTAAGTTATTATAAATAAAACAGATTAGTTATTAAGTGAGACAATCATGATCCCATTTAGTGATGGCTAGCTCTCTTTTCTTTTGATGACATTTTTTTTTTATGACATGGCTAGCTCTCAACATAATAAAAAAGATTGGTATTTGAATAGCTACATTCTACTTCACAGGCAGTTGAAATTAGTGACATAAAGTAAATCCCACATAAGTCATATTGCATAACTCCAATGGCAACACCTATCATAGATAGGACTTGGATTCACTGCAGTTGAAGGATCCTACAGTTGCTGCAGTCACAATAACTCCCAATATTGGATTTATTCTCACTCTTCTTCATTGTTGTTGATTTGTTTTCTCCAAAAAAAAAAAATGATAGTAGAGAGAGCAAGAGATGGTTGACTGCAGCTAATCCAATACCTCATAGATAATGTCTGTAAAAAAGAAAAGAAAATCCATTGCTTGTATTTGTGTGTTCTAATTATTATTAGTATTATTTTTTAGTTTTGTTCTGCAAGAGTATCTCCAACGCATGTTCTTAGGATGATTCTTAAATATAATAATGGGTTTTTATGTTGGAGTTAGGTGATATGTGATGTCAAATGTAGAACATGTTCTTGCTGCACAACTTTGATAAGAACGTTTCTTAACACTATTTTGTCTGTCTCTCTACTCTGCATGTGTCAGCATATTGCTGCAAGAAGTGTTCTTAACTTTGTGCCATTGGAGTGAAGTGTGAAGTGTTCTTATACATTATGGCAAGGTATGACCTACCTATTTAGTGTTCTTAGCTCTCTTGCATCGGAAATGGTTTAAGGTTGAGCGCATGTTCCTGACGGTGGAAAGAAGTTTTACATGTTATATTTTTATACAAATAAAATATATATTTTTGAGCTTGTTCCTGCATGGCGAAACGAATGCAAACTAGAGTGTGTGTGACTATAGTAGCTAAAGGTATGTGACAAGGTTGTTTGGCTTGACGTCCTAGCTCTCACTTTATAGTCCTTAAGGGAGCATGGGGGTGTGATTTTGTTGCTCCTTCTGTGCCCCATTCGGTTAGAGGGATATATGCATGATGCCTTTTTCCATTTTGTCATTCCTTGCAAGTGTCCTTCTAGACCTTGGCAGATCTTTATGGAAGCCGAGGGAGCTACGGCTCCCATCAAAATTTTTTAATATAAAATATTATAAAGTTAATTGATATGAATTGTCAGTGAAAAGATTTCTTATAATATCAGTCAATCATAAATTATCACATCAGTAAAATTGTTTGACTTTTATCCTAACTACCTTAAAAGTCACTCATATCATGATTTGTGATTGGTTGATAATGTATGAAAATGCATATCAATTAATCTCAAATATTATTATGACACCCTTAAAAATATTCTTATGTAATTAACTTTAGGTGTTTTAGGAGTGATACTTTTATTTGAAAGGGCACAATGGTTAAGCATAAAAAACATGATGCATTTTTTAAGAAGAAAACTTCTAATAACGATGAAAATTGTACAACTTCAATATATTCACTTCAAAAGCATTAATTATGTATATTATTTTGAAACTTTGATAAACTTATAGAGTTTAATTTTGATACATTGTCTGTGTAAAAAAATTTACACTATCAATCTATCACAAATTATGTATGTGTGACTTTTAAGGTAGTTA
Source organism: Ammopiptanthus mongolicus (assembly GCA_039655645.1). Classification (NCBI taxonomy): domain Eukaryota; kingdom Viridiplantae; phylum Streptophyta; class Magnoliopsida; order Fabales; family Fabaceae; genus Ammopiptanthus; species Ammopiptanthus mongolicus. Next base: position 12,885,064 of record CM077343.1, on the reverse strand, counting down.
CTTATGACAAGAGTAAACACTTTTGATGATGTGATAATTTACGATTGATTAACAGAGTAAAAAATCTTTACACTGATAGTAGATATCGATTAAATCCAAAATTATATAAATTTAATTGGTATGTATTGTCAGTGTAAAGATTTTTTACATCGTTAAACAATCATAACTTGTCACATCGTAATTAAAAAATGGTTGACTTTTATAATAACTAACTTAAAAATCACTTCTAAGATGTTTTGTGATTGATTGACAATATAAAAAACTTTACAACGATTATGCATCAAGTTTAAACTCAAATTATATTTAATTAATTATAAACTTTTAGTAAGTCATTTTAGTTAATATCTAGTGGCTCCTCCATACTTTTATTTTAGTTAAAATCTGCCACTGCTTCTAGAAGGTTTCCTCCATTCTCATTTCTCATGCGCCTTGGGGTATTCGTGGGCCAAGAGGTTGGGGACCCTTTGCTTCAAGCGAATCCTCGAGTTCTTAACCATGTATTCGAGGCGAAGACCTCAGCCCAAGAAATCAGCCCTTGGAAACCCGAGGTCTTTTGAACCTTTAGTTTTTGGGCCCTTCAGGTATTGGGCTGTTGGGCCCTGATACTTATTGGACTTCAGCAAAATTTGGTGGGAACAAAGCTTATTACATAATATAATTCAAACGGAATATTAATTTTTTTAAAAACATTTGTATAGAATTCAATAATTTTATATATTAATTATTTATTTTCATTTTCTAGAAATAATCCAAGTATAATTTGTTTTCCGGACTAACGAGTCTGGTACTCACAAATTTGGAGTTATTATCATCATTCATCAAGGCACTTCCTTCCTCACCTCATTAATGTGATGAACCAACTCAACTATCGTTTTAGAAACATATTGAATTTACCTCCTTTAAAGTGAGCTTATATTTAAAGTGAGATATTAAGAGTATTTCTATAAAGTATATAGAAATTTCAACCCACTAAATATCTAAGGGTAAATGAGCAGTGCTAGCAACACACTCTCGAACACTTTCTTTTCTAACACACTCTCTCCTATTGGTTAAAATTCATGTGGGTCCTACAAAATTCAAGTGGGACCCGCTTGAATTAGTGAGACCCACATGAATTTTAACCAATAAGAGAGTATGTGTTGGAAAGAGAGTGTTAAAGAGTATGTTGCTAGTATTTCTCAAGGGTAAATATATCTTTATTTTCTCAATTTAGAGAAAATCTCACTGTAGAGGAATTAAATCCTAACAAGTTAATGTTGTTTAACAAACGCATTGAAAAAGACACGTTTCAAGCAGGAATAGAAATCAACACTTACATAGTGTTTTGTTGGAGGGGAATGAAGGGGGGGAGGGGAAGGAGGATTTTTTCAAACATTTCTTGTTTGGTTCATTTTTTAGGACGATAGAGGAGGACAATGGAGGAGATTTAAAACATTTTGAATGCATTGACTAAAATATCCTTACTTATGTATTTTCAAATCCAAAATTATAAAGGTATAAAAGTAAGTTAGTTTTAAAATCCCCCTAACCTTGTGAACCAAACATGAACAATATTATTTCTCCTCCCGTCATCGTAACCAAACACAATCTAATTAAAATCTCTCCCCCTACTCTCCCCTCCCCTCCCCTCTCCTTTGTTTGAAGCGAACATAGCCTTAAAGTTTAAGGGGTTTCGTTGAATAATTTTGCCATATTCATATACTCATCCACTAAACAGTAAAAAAGAAGAAAAGAATTTAAAAAGCTAACTGGTATACAAAACATTAAATTAATAGATTCATATATTCATGTATAATGATGTGTATGTTTGTATAGCTAATAAGTATTGAAGGATTAGAATCCTCTGGTATAAGTAATAACACGAAAATAAAAGAGAAAGATACAAAATTAAATGTACTAAATTCTACTCAAAAAATGATAAATCTTACTATAATAGCTTTTGTTTATTTATCTCTTATAACATAATCTTGTCATGTTATTTATTAATATTAGATCATTCATACTATTTATTAAAAGTGTGAGTAATATTAATCTAATAACTAAGTGTATCACATCTCACAAACTAGAGAAGTCAACAACATCTATCATTTATATATACAATGGTTATTGGAGCCCCATGACCATTTTTACTCAAAGCAATAGCATTATGCTACATATATACAATTCGATGTCGTCTATGTTGGACCTTGGCAAGTAAAATGTATCCATGCACTAGTTGACTGAACCCACTATTGCAGCTAGGATGAAATATTTAATTTTTCAAATAACACCTTTAAGTTACTTGTGTTTGGATCTCACTCTTTCTCCCTCCACTACCACCCCCACCCCACCCCCATTCCAACCGCCACCTGCTCCGTTACCGATCACCAGCACCGCCTTTCTTCCCTCCACCTCTTCAACCTCTGTAGGACCATACGCTAGCTCCAAATTGAGCTACACCTCCACCTTCCAGATCTCCGCCTCTGACATTTTTTCTGGCATTGACAAGCTCGGATTCAACATTTGTGCGATTTGAAATCCATACCTACGTTTGTGTCTTGGAGTTCACAACGACGGTAGTGGCCTACGACGCGTTGTAAGGTCTAGATCGCGACTAGACTGCCACCATCTATGAGCCATCGTCGACCTCAGCCGCAGTGACTCTCGCCTCCGCTAGAACCGGATGGACGAGTTTGAGCTCTTCTACCATAGATCTCCAGATCTAGAAAGTTGGGTGAGGTGGGGGTAATAGAGGTGGAGGGAGGTGGGGGCAATGAGATGAGGGTGGTGATGGTCACTGAAGAAGGTTAAGTATTGAGTTGTTGGGTCTTACGGTGGTGATAATAGGATGAGGTGGAGGATTATTTTGCAAATACTAATTTTTTTAAAACCAATTGTTCAAGTAATCTGTAATCAATCTAGACCTTTCAATTCTTATATTACTAAAGAAATGGTTATAAGTGAAAGCTGCATGGATGCAGCTTACTTGCCAAGGTGCACCATAGGCGACACCTATACAATTGTAAGCCATAAGTGAAGAGTTATAATTCTCCACAACTATATAGGTAAATGTACCTAAATTTATTAAGCTCAAATGCAACCATACATGCAACTGGATAGTACATACAATTTTGTATGCATGACATCATGTTATTTGCAAAGTTAGATAGGGATGATTCCTGCTTTCAAGAATGGTCCAAAGATCTCAAGTCTTCATATCTGCTATCCTGCCATAAGCATTTGATTAACATTCAAAGAAGTAATTTTCATTTAATGTGATTTTAAGTTTCAAAAAGTAACCTAAAGTTTTAACTTCTGATACCAAGGAAACGATGTAAGTTGAGGACTTGAGGCAAGACTTTTGTACAGTTTAATTCAATGTGTGACACCTGAGGCTGACGAGGGCGGGGGTGATCGCCGGTGCATGAGGCACGGATAAGGAGCAGCTTCTGGCAAGCTTTTAGGCAAAGAGACGCATGAATGAACCGAATTCACATCGGAATGAGAGGGATCCTGAGACTGTGTAGGTATGAGACTGCATGGTTAAGTAAGGATTAAAGGATACTACCTATACCAACAAGATACATCTTCTTTTCGGGAGCCCAGAACATAAGAACTTCATAGTTAAGTGTGTTTAACTTGGAGTACTTGTGAGATGGGTGACCTTCTGGGAAGTTTCCCAGAAAGCGTGTGAGTGAGAACAGAACACGTTTAAAAGACCTGTGTTGGTTTGTAGGGATAGTTGACAATCCTGAAAGTAGTTCAAGTTGTTACAAATGGTATCAAAGTGGACCACTCCCAATACTATGTGGTTCGAGGACGAACCAGGCAGAAGCCGGGGGGCATGTGACGCCTGAAGCTGGCGAGGGCGGGGAGTGATCGTCGGTGTGTGAGGCACAGATAAGGAGCGGCTCCTAGCAGGCTTCTAGGCAAAGGGACACATGAATGAACCGAATTCACATCGGAATGAGAGAGATTCTGAGACTGTGCAGCTGTGAGAGACTGCATAGTTAAAGAAGGCTTAAAGAAATTGATTGGTAGTATCTATACCAACAAGATGCATTTTCTTTTCGGAAGCCCAGAACATAAGAACTCCATAGTTAAGCGTGTTTAACTTGGAGCACTTGTGGGATGAGTGACCTTATGGGAAGTTTCCCAGAAAGCGTGTGAGTGGGGATAAAACAAGCTGAAAATACCCGTGTTGGTTTGTGGGGAACAGTCAACAATCCTGAAAGCAGTCCGGATCGTTACATAATGTGTATTTTTTAATAAATTTTTTTATAATTCATTTCAAATGGAATCAATAATTTTCCAAATATAAAAAGTTTAAATGAACTAATTATAAAAAATGACATCATTGAAATTTTTTTGCCAAATTATCTAAATGATGTAATAATTTATTTATAATATACCTCAGTTTAGTTTTTTTATGCATGCAATTCAAGTTGGAACTTACATAGATAGCCCTTTTTGTTGAGAAACTTCGGAAAATACGTACTAACATCTAAACAAAAATTTCTTTATTAATTTCTTTTTTGTACATTGTGATAATTTCTCGTTTTTTGTCCTCTCCTTTGATCAAATGTTACATGTTTATACTAAACTGAAATTCGGCACTTAATGGCTGGGCATAGTTTACCACACGTAGTAGATGTTAGTGCGCATCGATGCACATTGTGAATTGAACAATTGTTGATAGTTGTTTATCAAAATAAAATGATCAAAGGATTGAGATTTTCTACTTGAAAAAAGATCTTCCAATATACGTACGAATGGGGCGAAAAATGTTTGTCGGCTAGTCCCTCCCCGCCACATCAAGTCGCCGCCGCCCACCTCTGCTAGATTTTCGACACCACAACAATCCGCCACCGCCTAGACCCACGACCATCAACATCGCGAGCTGCTGCCGCCCAAACACAAGCCACTTCGCGCGTCGCTCTCATCACTATCGTGACTCCAGCTCCAACATGAAACTCAAACGCTAAAACTGTGGCCACAGCCGCACGCCACCGCCCATGCACAAAGCTCCGCCATCTGAACCTCCAACCCAAATCTTAGTTTCCTGGACCATCGTGCACGCAAGATCACTTTGATGTTGTCGTCGTCCTCCGTACTGTCGCGTCATCATCATGCCAAGCTCAAGGAGGGTTTGGAGGCGACAACAAAGCAATGAGGTTCCGAGGAGGAGCCAGATCTGGAAGAAGCAAATCCGTGTATTGGGAACGACCTCGTGTCCTGAATCGTATGACTGGAGAAGATGGTGGTCTAACGAAGAGGGTGGTGGATAGCGGCGGCGGGGGGATGAGGTGGTGAGAGAGTGGCGGAGGCGAAGACCTGACAATGGGACGGGGGAGAGAAGAAAAAGGTTGGTGGTGGTTGTGGGAATGCAATTTTAAATCAAGGACTAAAATGCAAATTAAAATAACACATCGGCTTATTTGCAAATTCATGAAAACCTATCATTGCTCCCCCAAAAAATATTACCAATTTTTTCATAATATATACTAATAATCTATTTTTCAAATTCTCTTGCTTAGTATTAATACTCTATTTTGCATATCAATTTCAACTGTATAAATCCTTGTAGTATCAAAATTTATATAATTATTTCACGAATAACAATCAATCACTAATCTAAGGCACAACACAGTGTGAGGTATGCACAAATAGATAGACACCTGCATTGTACATAAGTCTCTCAATAAAAATCATCTTCCTTTATTTTTGTGCAATTAGGATTCCCTAATAGGATAATAATAATAATAATAATAATAATAATAATAATAATAATAATGGGATTGTGCAAAATTTAGAGAAAGCATTTGATGCCAAACTATTTCTTTGATTAATTGATAGTACTCGATATTCTTCTTTTGTTTTATGCCAAACAACATGATATTGATCTTCCTGATTTTAATGTTGCTCATATAGTGCGTCAATGGCGCTCACGTCATCAAAAGGATCACATCACATCACAATGGAACATTATTTTAGAGTGAACATATTTTTAGTTACAAGTTGATAAGCAAACTTAAGAATTGAGTCACGGGGTCAGTGAACAAGCAATTGAGCTTTTAAACCTAAGCACGAGTTTGGTTTGTAAGGATGTATATAAAGCATTTAATATGGATGGTATATGTGTTATTGTGAACAAATTCTATCCTATGGATTTAAGTGAGTAAGGGAAGATTAATTTGAGATTTCAACAATCTTTAAAAGAACGAAGAACAATACTTCAAATGCAAGTACATTATTTCTTTTATATACGTGCTTGTTACGTTGTGTTAATATGTTAGTTTGAAACTTTGATAAAATTATATATGATTCATATGAATTTTAATTATATTATTTTAGTTAGTAGCTAGTGACTCTCCTAAAAGTTTTAGTCAAGATCCGGCACTATGCACTGATGCTCACTAACATGGGCTGCAAGTTGGAAAAAGGCGCTCAATGGCTTATTGAAATAAGTTGGAAGTTTTGGATGGTCTTTGGTATGGATGGATGAGACACACTTACTAGACAAATCTACACATTATCTGCTTTCTACACTAGCCATAATGTTTTTTTATTTAATACTGCAATGCAAATGTACATAATACCCCACAAGATTGTAAAAATTACAAGAATTATATGTATAGAAATACAAGTCTAGTCGTCTAGATGAGTCTGTGCCAAACTCCGGATTATGTCAATAAGCAAACGAGATATTGTAGCAATATTAAAGAGTAGGAGCTGTAGTCAATACATCACTCTGGATGCCTTACTAGATATGTTAGTGGATAGCCAATCAAGACCTTCATAGAGTCCTTGGCCAGATGGGGCACAAGTTGCCTGTATATACCTGGACCAATATACAACATTGTTATAATAATAAGTTCATTCCACTTTGTACTTATGAATTTGTAGGGACATAAAGTATGTAACTCTTGTTCTCTTTGGGACCTCTAATAGGATTGACATTTTGAACTCAAGTTCAAGATTATGATAGTAATTCAAGTTTTTAGTGTTTTGTCCATGATGACTTAGAAATAATGATTTATTTGATTAAAATGTGACTTACCAGCGGCGTTGGCGAAGTGAATGTAAACCAAGTCTGTCTGTAATTTCTGAAATACTCATTGAATTTGGAAGGTCTTGCTTATTGGCAAATACCAGCAATGTAGCATCACGAAGTTCAATCTGCAATGCAAATACATAAAAAGATAACTACAATGGCATTTTATTTTTAAATCAAAAGGCTAGTTTTGCAACTTTGAAAAAATGTGGGCTGCAAGAAGAAGGATATTGCATTGCATACACATAGGAATACCAAATGGAAATAAAAATTTGAAGCAACATGAAGAAATTCCTGACCTCACTCAGCATCTTATGGAGCTCATCTCTGGCTTCGAAAATTCTTTCTCTATCATTACTATCTACGACAAAGATAAGACCTTGGGTATTTTGAAAATAGTGTCTCCACAGTGGTCGAATCTACATAGAGTTTGGCAAGTAGTCATATCACTGTAGTATACTTATAACTTATGCACAACATGTAGTCATAATTTAATTTTACTTATATGATATATGTTTTGGGCCACGATCCAACCTCAAAGGCCCAATAGGCAAACCACTTGCATTGGGTTGGGCATAAGCCCAACGTTGGATGAAGAATATTGGCTCAAATAGGGGCCTAATGCTAGACAGTCCAATTACAGAAGGGCCATCAGTCAACCCACCAGCAAGCTGCTTAGGCGGCCTAGTAGAATTGTCGCCCTACCCCAAGTAGGCGGGCTGTGCTTCTCTTGCCAAAGCCGCTTACCAGCTAACCTTGTGACTGTACATTGCAGCTGAAGTGACAAAAAAAGAAGCCCAACGTCCCTGCGCACGAAAGTGGACAGATAGTAAGCCATCGGTCACTCCCTCAATGGGCCAAGATCCATCAAAGCCCACTTAGCAAGGCAACTTATAAGTACAGGGAGTACCACCCCACACACATTCACTTCTGATTCACCCTATACTCTTCATTTTGATACTTGCATCCCCGTTTGCTAACTTAAGCATAAAGTGTTTTTGCAGGCACACTCCCGTCATGCACCAAATCAGTCGACCAGGCAAGTAAAGCATTATGGCTGACCGCCCGGGGTGGACCAACCATCACATAAAGACACCGGATCCATTAAGCTAGGCGATTGACTCATCTAGGAGATCACAACTGAACAATATATTATGCTTTGACAAATATACCTGTAAGTACCAAATTAACAATAAAGCTCAAATGCTTAATATGATTCATCCCTAATATTGAGGCCATGGAATCACAAGCGTACCTTGTCCTGTCCTCCAACATCCCAGACAGTGAAGCTAACATTTTTGTAATCAACAGTCTCAACATTGAAGCCTGTTTCATCCAAGATAATAAGGTATGCTAATTTTAAATTACTTTCGTTAAGAACTAAATTTTTTGAAGAAAAAAAGAAGGCATTGGTGTTCTTTTTCTTGGATAAATCTGACAAGCTTCATTTATGTTAAGTTCCGATTCAAATCCCGCCCTTTAGCAATGATGAAACTTGAAAATAATAAACAATTATATTCTTCTTGGACGTAAGGCTTTTGATTAGTAGAGTTTTATGATAGGACTTAAAGGAATAAACAATAAAGGATCAACAATTTGTAATTTGATTTCATGAACTAGAATGACGAACAAAAATACACTTGGAATAGTACTGAAATTAGTGCGTGCGGATCAGATATTGAACATTTATAATACAACTACAAGTCTCAATGTACATGCTGTCTAGTAAGAGATACACTAACTAATAGGGTTGTAATCCGGTCACATCAGGTTTAGGGTTAAACCAAACAAAATGGTTTAATATTTTTTGTTACTTAAATCCGAATATCAACACATTGGTTTGGTTGGGGTGGTTGGATTGCATTTTCTTTTACATCTAAAAATGTTTATTCCATAACAAAAAAATGTATAAAAATTATTGAAAAAATAAAATAAATGTTAAATACGGAGTGTATTAAATCATATCACATTATAGTTCAAACTTTACACAGAAACAAAACTAACTGAAACTTTTATATATATATATATATATATATATATTTAGCTTTTCAAATTAAGGAATTTCATATTCAGTTTCCCTCGGGCTTTGCATAAAAAATTAATAAATCAAATCAGGCAAATTTAATTAATTTAGTTTGACTTTTAGGTTTGGTCCAATCGAAATAATTTATGCTATGGAATATCTTTAATAATGTAATTTATTGGAGTTTCTTAGTTTCTATTTTCTATTGGTTTCATCATGTCACAACATCATTTTTTACTTTATATTAATTTAAATAACACTCCGCTTTAATGATTTAATTTTAAAAAGTTAAGTTTAACATGTTTATATAAGCTAAGCAACTGTTCTTATAATTGAATGTCATGTCACGAGTAATCCAACAATGCTATCAATGTTATTGTGTAAGAATCGGTTCTTATTTCTTAAGTGATTCTCATTAGAAATGGAAGACTGGTATAAAGAAAACATATGCACCTATCGTGGGTATGGTAGTGACGATTTCCCCAAGTTTCAGCTTGTAGAGTATTGTTGTTTTGCCAGCTGCATCAAGACCCACCATGAGAATCCTCATTTCTTTCTTTGAGTAAAGCAATCTGAATAGCCTTGATATCGTCAAACCCATTGTTACCTCTGGTTCAAGCAGTGTTTTGAGTGAAATTATGCGCAACCTAGGAAGTGAAACCGAGAATCAAAAAAATAAAAACAATAACAGGGAATTCTTGAGTTAAACCTGCGATGACAAAGGAGGAACTAAAAGATTTACCTGTTCAGAAGATTAACAGAAACAGGAGAAAGCAAATATGAATCAATTGTTTTACTTGGTTTACAGCACCAGTATATTATATAATGATCAACACCAGAAAATGGCACCAAACCAAATGGCATAAATAGAAAAGGAGAATAGGATTCGAATGTAGATTGCTTAAAGAATAAAGGCATCACAAGTTGGGCATCAAAAGAAAATGTGGATTGTCTCAGTTGTGAGATTCTGATGGTGCATGATATAAAAGCATATGAATAAGGAAAATATTTTTTTGGTACAATTAAATACAACACTCCCGTACCAATCAAGGTTGGTCCAAGTAATGATGAGCTTGGATCCTTTCAGCAAGTGATTAGGATTCGATTCTTAGGTATTTTGTATGGAAAAAAAAAACGTGAATGAGAGAGAGCATACTCCTTGCGATGATATGCAAATCCCAAAAATACAACACTCGGGTGGGGTAACATGCCTAATATAAGTGTAGTTGGACGTAGGATATATGCTGTATACAAAGCTGGAATAAATATATTATATTCATAATATGTGAATGGACGCGAAGGTTGATGCAGAATCAGCATATTACTGCTGTTTTTTTTAATTATCGTTGATTTTTGTTTATTATTGATAATGCATTTGCTGAGGATGAAAGAAGGTAATCTGTTGAATTAGACCTTTTGATAACAAAATTTCAACTGAGCAATGATAAATATTGATTAGAACCGCAAAAGTAAAAGCTGTGATCAAATAGAATATGAATACATCGTGGACATTATGTGTCCATATTTTGGTGCTCATAGTCATTAGGGCAACTAGCAATAATAACACAATAGAAGAACAAACTCACACACCCCCAACCCAATTTTACTTGGCTACACAAATTGATAAAGGTTGCTTGCTTTATTATAATGTCACGTTCCTAAATAACGTTATTTTTTGGATATGGCATCCTTGGCAGATTGTAGAGTGGATGACACTGCTGCCGCAACACCAGCAAGAACACCACCACTGGTTTTTGAATGAGGCTGGTGAATCACTTGCACGTTCCTCTCTTCTTGCCCTTGCCCTGCTGATGATCGATAATCCATGGTTTCCACCTTTCTTTCCATGGTATCTTGTGTATTCATAGTCTCATTCTGACAGAAAAATTCACACCAGTTCATTCATTAAAACCCAAAAAAAAATATATGAGAGGAAATGGTTAGAGTTATACTACCTCCTTAGCTTGATCATTCATGTTAACCTAGTAAGTTAATCTTGAAAATGCTTCCCTTAAGGTGATTTGAAATCGAATTTAGACGTTTCAGTAGTAAAAGAGGCTATGTCCTTTTTCTTAAACTCCCTCTCAGGCACGAAAATTTGGAGTTTATTAAGTGAGATGGAAGTTAGTTAGATTATGTAGGCAGAAGAAGAGGGTCTCCACACAACGCACCCCCCACATGTCATGTCATCAAACCACAAACCCACCCTTTGGATCAATGGATCCAGATCCATTAAAATTTTGTAATGTCTTATGATAATAAAGAAACTCTTTTATTTGTTTTGACCTGGTGACATCCTTGGTATCTGAGTTTCTTCTTCTATGGCTATTGGTAATTTAACCAAACAAGTACCATAAATCCATGTGAAATTGATTTATTAGCCAAAACAGCTTCAATTACGCTTACAGTCTACAATTAATTACATGCTAAGGCTAACAAAGAACTCTAGTTCAGACTCAGTGAAGAACTTAACCAAGTTTCACAGTGACTTGAACACAATTCTTAACCTTCATCTTTGGATTGGCAATTCACCAGAAAGGTACAAGAACATAACTTGGCATCGATAGCACCTTGCAGATAACCTTGGAATCTATAGTTGTGATCTGTTACAGTGCTCATTAGGAAACTGAAACAAGATGAGAAGAAAGACTCCAGATTTTTGCACAGCTCTAAATATCCTATTTTAAACTTGTTGTATTTGTGGGTTTCAACATATGTCTTGCAAATCATCCTAATGGCTTTTTAAGTAACTATTATAAAAGCATAGAAACTAAGAATATAATCAAACATGACATAAATTCTTAAAATAAATATCTTAATTCTTGCTACCTCTATCTAAGCAGACTATAAATACCAGTATTCATAACTGTAATATTTCTAGAACAACCTAATTATTATAAATCCTTATACATATTCCCTCACACATGAAACGGGAATTAATATGTTGACCCAAAGAGTTTTCTATAAAAAATTTAACAAATTCAGAATTGAAGAAACAACAAAAGATTTAGCAAGTCAGAAGAGGTGACCCGCTACAGTGAACATCAGATATGTCCGATAGCCTTTGTCTGGGAGACAAAGTTGTGATGCCAGCTGCATCAAAGTCCAGATTCACAATAATCTTCCTCTTCTGAGTTTCAGAACTGCTTTTCTCCTCCGAAACCTCAGCAATGGGGCTCAATCGTTCAGCTTCCTCGTGGTGAATGGAAACCATAGCTTGAGCTTCAGCCACAGCTGTTCCATCATCATCAATAGAATACAATATCTTCTGTATCGCTGCAGCAACCTGAAGCATGAATGATCACCAATGATGATAATCAGTATTATCACTAACATAATTATCTAACTATTGGATTACATTTTCAATTAGTCAAACTGGAAAAAAGTTAAAGAATGAAGTACCGGTAAGTGTTCTATCTCTGGTGTTTGGCAGAGTATCTCAATATCCCTCAGTTTTGCAAAGTAGAAATCCCGTTCCTTCTCAAGGCTATCAATGGATAACTTCAACTCTGTGATCTGCAATGACATCAATTTAAGCAAGACACAACACACTTACTGTCATTTGATAATTTTTAGCTAGAAAAAAACAGGAAACCTGTTTTTCATACGCAGGGCCGCCAGCAGAAGAAGGTCTCACAGCCTTCACCGCTTGATTTGCAGTGTTTGCTGATGATACATCGTTTCTTTGAGCAGTATGGGAAGAATGGGATTTTGGTGCAGAAGAACCCTTAGTTGAGGACTGGGATTGTGCAGATTTCTTGCTCACTTCTCTTCCTCCCTTGCATACCTCTCTCCTTTCCAGAGGATTATAACTGTAACAGTCAAATTCAAAGACCATTTAACCTAAGACTTACATCAAGGATCAAGCTCTACAAAGTATATAACATCATATAAAAGCATATAACATATTTAAAGCTCTCAATTGTCCCAAAATTTTAATCATTATGAGCAAACCATCTCAACTAACACAAGATGATATTATAGCCGAGAACAACCAATAATGATCACTAGGATGCACTGTAGGATTAGAAATTTTCAATGTTGAGACCTAATCTTCAATCCAAGAACTATAGATCACATATAAGGTTTTCTATTTGTAATCTTTATCAAATTTTGCCCCACTGCTTGAAGGAGATCACCAAGATGGCTAATTTCAGTAAATTTCACCCGCCAGAATCTATAACAATATATAAATTGTCAAACAAATATACAACACTAACGGATAGGACACAAAATCTAGAGAAGCCATCAGTAACATTGTTAGGAATGAAGTCCCACATTGTTGGTTGAGTATATGAGTAAAGAACAACTTCTAATGATTTGGGTAATCCTCCTCTCTTAAGTTAGCTTTTAGGTTGACGTTCCGAGCCAGTTATTCTAATATGATATGAGTCCATTAATTCCTTAAATATTCAGTCTTGCAAACATCACATGAAAAAGAAATTTAAATATTTATATAGAGGAGTCGGGATGTTAGAATTTTCTGAAAGATATCATGTAATATTATGGGTCATCTAACCGGTGCCCTTAAGAAAGGGTAAGGTATTATTGGAAAGATATCATAATATTATGGGCCTTGATAGATGGATTACACCATTTCCCCATGAAAGCTTGCTTTTTTAATTCCTTAACTATGACATTGTTAGCATTTTCCTAATATTATTATTGTATTTTAGAATATTTAGAGTATCTTATCAATCAAATGGAATCATATCAATCACATATTACATTACATAACTTCTTATCAGTATTATTTAGAAGGGTTTCATTTTTTGCTGTGTATGATTCACGAAACTCATTAGAATTGTTATTCACCACCATTAAAAGTCCTATTTATTCTAACACTAGAATCCCAGAGAAGACATAAAGAAGAATAAAGTGGGGTATAGAATTAAATTATATTAGGACAAAACTTAGATGCAATTTCATAGTTATTTGTGGTGCTGAGAAGAATACACGTGTAACATTTTAAGTTTTGTTCATTAAATTACTTGAGGGCTCCAGCATTGACAGAATCACAGTATCTTTTCATCCATTGCATGAACTCCAAATTATCCAGTGGGCGTCCTTTAACGAGCTTGCTGACCTCCATGTACTGAAAGAAAACCACACAACACAAGACAACAATTAAGCAGAGACATGAGTAAAATGGGAGGGCAAGGAAGTAATTTAATCGAAGAGATATTATTAATTATTAATAATTGTAATAACCTTAGTGATTTTGAGCTTGTTGAAGACATGTTGAAGGACCTTGTAGTTCTGAATCATATCGTACTCACACTTGGCTTCGAAATTGACCTTATGCATAGGCACGATCCCAGGATGAGCCGCGTCCATAAGCTGACACTGCACCGCACCCGAACATGCCTGAAAAGAAGAAAGGAACAAGTTCATTCATGATGAAGAATTTAATTACAAAATAATAAAAATGAACAAGAGTAGTAGTAAGTATTAACCAAACTACCTCTTCGACTTTGGTGAGATTGAGTTGGAGGGTTGAATTGATCCAAGAGAGGATCTCAGACCTACCAACGAAGTAAGCAGGATCCATTATCCCAATGTTGGTCGCCATTTTCTGATGTTGTTTCCTCTCTTTTCCTTTTCCTAACACAAAAATGGAGAGAGAGAAGCGGTTCCCGATTTCAAATTTTGTATTAGGGTTAGCCGTTAGGGATTGGCGACCTGGGTGGGCTTTTTTAAGTGACTGCAAAAAAGAGAATATTATTTGTAGAATTAAAATGGAGTGAGTATTCTTTCATTTTTAAAATTCTTCCTATTAATTTTTTGGATTTAATTGGTATAAATTCTCAATCAATCATAACTTGTTATATAAGCTAAATTGTTTGACTCTTATCCAAACTACCTTAAAAGTCACTCATAACATGATTTCATATTTGTTGATACTGTAAAAAACTTTACACTGAAAGTGCATAACAATTAAACTCTAATTTTCTTTTTGGTAACCATGTTATAGATACATAGATACGGAGTATTCACACATCGTTAGCAATGACTAATCTTCGTCGGGTGAACCTTTTGGACACACAAGGTGAGTTCTCCCCTCCGAACCAGGTTTTCTCCATATATCAGAGCCAGGATTCGAACCCCTTACCACTTGCTTAAGATGTCTGAATCCCTTACCACTCGGAGCAACCATATGTTGGTAAATCTTCCTATTAATTTTATTAAGAGTTTAACTATTACACACCATCACTATAAATTTTTTTACAATGTCAACCAATCACAAGTCATAGTATGAGTGAGTTTTAAGGTTGTTATGATAACGGACAAATATTTTGATTGATGTGATAATTTATGATTGATTGACAGTGTAATCTTTATACTAATAGTGCATATCAATTAAATCGTTTTATTAATATTAAATAAAAATGTTTAATAAAAAATAATATATTTAATGTCTTAAAGATATGAAAAATATTATTTAGGTTAATAAAAAGGAGGATTATTAGGAGAATTTAGAATCAGGCAAATGGTAACTAGTATCCTATATTGGAAGATGGGACAACCATGCTGGGATGACAATGGGCAGGGCACTATAGTGCTCGTCTTCCTACCCACGTTTTAAAAAAATACACATACCCAGACCCATATGGTCACAACTTTAATACTCATATACTTACCCGTTGGTTACCTAAGTAGTCATACCCGTACACATTACCCTTATTTTAATTTAAGAAATTTGTAGATGTTTTAAAATAGAATAAGAAATTTATACTATCAAAAGAGAACATAAATATGTAATACAAATAAGCCATTATAGTATGTTCTCACATCACAATGTTCTCCAAAACATTTCGTAAACATAGATATCACAAAACATCCAATGTTCTCCAAAATATTTAGTAAATATTACAATAAACTTATAGAAAAGCTAATTCATAAATTTGGAAGTCCTGAGGTGACCCTCTCCAAAATCTGCTAAAACTGTTACCTTGTTTTTATTTTGTTTCCTATTTTCAGAAATTTGTAAAAGAAACACCCAAAACAACAAAATTTGGCTTTTATTATTTCCATTGTTTTTATTGTTAATTTTAAATAGATGGAGGGATAAAAAAAATCGGAATTTTAAGTTTTAAGGACTGAATTGATAAAGTTTATTTATAAGAGACTAAATTGATAAAGAGCATGTCTTTCGATGTAGAATAAAGTTTTTTTTGTACCGAAAAGTTTAGGTGAGTTGAATCCCGAAAGTTAAGTGGAATAAGGTTTTATTTTTTTTTTCAAAAAAAGGTTTAATTAAGTTTTTAGTCCTTGAAAAGTGAGTCAGTTTTGGTTTTAGTCCCTGCACTTTTTTTTGTTAGTTTTGATCCTGCAAGTTCCAAAACTTTGGTTTTGGTCACCGTCATCACTATCTATCCGTTAAGTGCTGACGTGGCTAACAGACCATCATGTCAGCACTGCCATGTAGGCTATTACTCCCTCTGGTCCTATATAAGAAACATTTGACAAAATCATCAAGACCAACATGTGTATTGAAATGAATTAATTTCAATTAATGATGTTATAATTTCAATTTGTTTTCCATAAATATCCTTTGTATTAAGTGGCTCAAAGAGAGAAAAACAATTAATTACAACTCATTATATTGAGTGGCTCAAGAAAACACTTCATAATAAATAAGGGTAAATATGAAAATAAGCAATTAATATGGTTAAAAATAAGGCTTTGTTTCTTATATTTAGAACCAAGAAAACAACTCATTTTATCTCTTATATATAGGATCGGAGGGAGTATAATATTTTTATGGGTCATGTTAACCAGTGTCTTAAGGAACCCAAAAAAGTCAAGTTTTTATTGAAAAATTAAATATATCATCTTTTTAAATATTAAATACATCAATTCCCTATGTAAACATATCTTTCTAGATTCTTTAATTAACAAGTGTCCTTTAGAATTTTCCTATTTTTATTTTTATTATAATGTTATTATTTATTTTTTTATACTTTTACTAAATGAAATAGGAACACAAATTCCATTAAGTGTTGGCTGAAAGAAAACACCCACTTCTTCCTATCAAACTTCTGTTCGTGTTTTAACACAATCTCAACAAAACATGACACGTTAATGTTAGAATATAGAAAGCATGACCCTAAGAATAAGAACTGGCACTTCAAAAAAGAATAAAAACTGGCCCAGCTGTTTCGTTGGAAAAGCAAATCAATAACTTGGTTCCTTAACCAATCTAAACAAAAATAATAATTCATCTGGTTTTGTGTTTTTGTTTTAAGTTTAATTTAGCTTAACTTTCTTGCAATATTAATTAAAATTGTTTACTCTATTATTTAATTTTGTGTTGATGCCTCGACCAAATAGCCTGAAATATTGATAAGATGCGAAATTTTGTCTAACTACTCTTTGGGCTGAATTGATCGTTGACTACTTTGTTTTGGATATTTTTCATCGCAAATCCATGCCTGTATATACTTCCCCTTCTTTTCATCCTCCAATAGTTTGACCATTTCGCGATTCTTGATTTATTCCTTTTAAGTTACAACTATGTCAGAAATTTTTTGCTTCCAAGATCTATTAAAAAATTAATTATTTAAATAATTAAAATGATTTACGTAGAGGAGCAAAAGGAAAGAAGATATATTCTATTCCCTTGAAAATCAGCAAATGAATTAGTGCAAGCAGCAGAGATAGAGTCAAGGAACTTGACACAATTACAACACCCATCATTGAATTCCAACACAAAATCCTATTAGTCAATCATAAGTACACTTTTTTCTACAAGACCGGTGTGGCAAATCATGTTTTAGTGGTTATAACAATATGACAACGAAGATGAAGATGGGATCTTGTCAAGAACTTGTAGCACTTCTTTCATCGGTGGCCTTTTCTGTGGAACGCTAGACACACAACTATACCCTAACTTGAAGCAAGCCAACAAGGCCTCCTCCTTACCCTCCATGTCAGCACGGATAGCCACATCAGCCATCCGCAAAGCCCGGGTCTTATCCTCAACCAAAACCCCGGGCCCTTGGCCCATGTCATCCAAAACCACTACCTTACCCGTTAGCAGTTCAAGAAACATGACCCCAAAAGAGTATACATCCCACTTTGGGTGAGGCTTCAGGTTCCTGAGTGACTCAGGTGCATGATAAGGAGACACGCCACCTATCGAGCTCGGGCTCGGGCTTGGACTAGGCCCAATAGTAATGTCTTGGAAGCTATCACGTGAGGCCGTCGATCTCTTGCTCCCAAAAATACGTGCCGATCCTCCAACTTTATAACTAGAGTCACCCGTCACAATCTTCTCAAGCCCAAAGTCTCCAATCTTGGGTTCCATGTCGTTGCCCAATAGAATATTGCTAGGCTTCAAATTTCCATGCACGTGCTTCTTCTCGTGCAGGTAAGCTAGCCCACGTGCCACCCCTTTCGCTATCTTGAGCCGGACTTCCCACGGTAAATGACAAGGCGAGGAGCCCACCTTCCCTGACATTCCAAGCACACAAAACTACTTTAATAAATCACATTGACCAAAAGTCTATTATCTACACATATTTATATAATTTTATTATTTAATAATAATCGAGTCTATCTCAATTTCTATAGACTTGTAATTTAATTTTACCACATAGGTAAATATTTTAAAAAGTATTTATATGAAAAAAGTTTTGTCTCAAAAGACATAACTTTTACCATCTCTACACCTAAAAATGAATGGTGAATTTTATGATACCCTTACCTTATCTAGGGGGTCCAATCAGATGGTAAGAATTATTTGACTTGATCCATTCAAATGATTTATTTAATTGAGATGGTGCATTCTGATTGGATAAAATAACTTTTATCTCAAAATTATTAAGTACAAAAAAAAACACCAAAAAGAATTAGTCATTAAAAAAAAAGTGCGTAAAAGTGACATGTTATTAGTATTTATCACCTAAGGTGTCCCAAATACATAGAATGGTTCAATGCACGAGACTTGACTTCATACCTTATCCCGCAAGTGGATAAGCTGGATTTGAAATCATGAGTATAAGGTAACAACTTATAGTTGCGCCAAATCTTACCCTCTATTGCCTCCAAACTTGTAAAAATTGGTACTTTTAACATAAGATTCCACGACTAAACAACTATTGAGTGTAAAATAGTACTAGCATAGAATATTAGCAATGATTGAGTAGAGTGGAGGTAACATAAAATGGTCCTAGTTTCAGTTTCACTTTAATTGAGATTTTAGAAGAAGAGAATGGGCATATCAGGTGTTTCCAATTATGGGCACGCGCATCGCTATCTTTGAAAGCCATGGAACGAACCGTGGCATTATGTCTCGACATGGTTGACTATCGATTGCATTAAAGTAAAGGGGTTCAGTTACACCTACTCCACCGTCAACTTCATATCATCCTCTAAAGCCCAAGCGCATTCTAGTAAAACCCAACGCAGCATGCTAACGTGCACAACATAAAAATAAGTGTGCGCTGGTGTGTTTGTGTTGTGAAACAGTGAGAAAGAAGAAGAAGAGACTTACGGTAACGAACATTAGCAAGGCAACCATTTGGAACGAAGTCATAGATGATAAGCTTCTCATCATGTCCCCAATAGAACCCACGAATCCGAACCAGATTTGGATGAACCAGTTTTGCTACCACCTTCACTTGGTTCTCGAAATCCTTGAACCGTTCCACACCACTCTCACCGATTCTACGAACCGCTAAGGAAGTTCCATCTTCAAGAACCGCCTTATACATTATGCTTGAACCGGTGGCACCTAATATGTAAGCTGAGGCTTTTAAAAGTGTTTCCAACTCAAGCTCTTTTTCCCCATCGACAGTTACCAAAGTACCCTTTTTGGAAGCAGCAGCTTCTTGCACTTGTTTCTGATTTTCTTCATGACCCTTTAGGTAATTCTTCCCATCTCGTGCTGCTTCTACTTCACTGTCAGAAGAAACCGTTGTATCGGATGACTCTTCTTCTTCTGTTCTTTTCCGCAAACACGACCACCTCGTAAACCCTTTCGATTCCGAGGTCGATGAGGAACTGTTATCATCACTCCTCGCTGTTTCTGCTTCGTTCTTCATTGCACTCTCCACGCGATCTTTCTTTCTCTTATTATACACGTAGACAAAAATCATGGCTAACATTCCAATCCCTACAATGTCTCCAACTACGATTCCTATAACAGTTCCTCTTCTAAGTCCACCACTTTGTTTTCGTTCAGATCCGGTTGGTGAAATAGGAGAATCGAATGTCTTCGGCATTGCAGCTATTGCTGGAGGAGAAGTAGCAGGTGAAGAAGGAATAGGACAAGGTTTCATGATTGGTTCGCCACACAAATAAGGGTTTCCATCGAAACACTTCGATTCCTGATTCAAGAAAACAACGGAATCAGGAATCTCGCCGGTGAGATTGTTGAATGACAAATCAACAGTAGCGTTTCTCGGAATCTTCTCCGAAAATTCCGGTGATATTTTACCTTGAAAACGGTTATAAGAAATATTCAAGTAACGCATATTATCACCACCGAAATTCAAGGGCAAAGTTCCATTCAACAAGTTGAAAGAGAGATCCAGAACTTGCAACGTTCGTAACTCACTAGGAAGAAAACCGAACAAGTAATTGTTCTTCAAACTAACGAGTGTTAGGTTTTGCATGTTGGACAAGTTGTCTGGAACTTTTCCCGCCAAGGCATTATCAGAAAGGTTAAGGAATTGAAGATACCTAAGTAGTGTTATAGATTCAGGAACCTCTCCGGTTATTAAGTTGTTAGACAAGTTAAGTGACCGAAGCTCTGAAGAAGGTTGTGAAAATGAAGAAGGGAGAGAACCGTTGAGGGAGTTATTGGAAAGGTCTAGAATTTGAAGGTGTTCGATGGAACCTAAATCAGAGGGAATTGAACCAATAAGGTGGGAATTTGGTAGAGATAATGAAGTTACACGATATTGGGTGGTTGTGTTTGTTGAAGTTGTTAATACGGTGGAGCATACGACACCGTTCCAGGAACAAGGTGTGTCGTCGCTGTAGTTCCAATTTGAGAGCACGTAGTTTGGGTCGCTTAAAACGGCGTACTTGAAAGAAAGTAATAGAACACCGTCTTTAGTTAGGCCATAACATTGGTTAACGATAACAAGAGGAAGAAGAAGAAGAAGAAGAACTATGTTTGGGTGGCTCATGATTTTACAGAGTGATACCACATTTCTTGAATTAAAAACGGAGAGAGAAAGGAGAAGGAGGAGGAGGATGAAGAGGATTTAATGTTACGAGACAGAGGGCCATGTGGATGGGAATTGGAATATAAGAGAGAGAGAGAGAGAGAAAAAAGGGAATTGCAGGAATAACAGCTCACCAAAACCAAACCCTCCTTTATTTTCTTTTTTAATTGAAAAACCAAACCCCTGTTTACAAATATGCTCTCTGTGATTTGCAGCTACGGTGCTATTAATAGTTAATTGCTCTAACAGTTGTTGTGTCTCTCTCTATTCCTAGTACTCTACTCGTAAGTGATGCGAGAATAGCATCTTTTCTACTACTAGACATGCAGGTGGAGTTGGAAGATTTGCAAACTATTTGATGCTTGGTTGATTGAGTTGAGAAAACTCTCCATTGATCAAATCCCTATGTGAATTGAATATAATTATTGTTTTTGAAGTTAACCAATATTATAACGGACTCAAAGCCAGTTACATATACCAACAGCAAGTCTCACTTATTAAAAAGAAGATTGAATTCGGATTTCAGACTATGGGAAAGTAAATCATAATAGTATATGAGGAGTTAGTTTAATAACAGTACTTATATAAATACCATGATAAAAAAATCAGCAACCAAAAAAGAAAAATAGTGTAAGATTTTTATATTGTCAATTAATCACAAATTATCTTATGTGTGACTCTTAAAATAATTATAATAAAAGTTAAATATTTTAAATAATATGTCAATTTTTAATTTATTAATAATATTTTTTTCAAAACTAACATTATTGTATACTAATTAGATGTTAAAAATTTTGGATATTGTAGGCCAATGACAAATGGTACGACGTTGTTGCAGTGCTTTAATTTGTTTTCTTCTCCTTTCCTTTCAAATGGAACAGAAATTGAGAAAATTCTACAGCAAATCGATCTTCGTCTTCCCCATCAGTAATTGGATACCCTCTTATTTTTACCTTCATTGGCCTCTGACAGAAATGGGAATGAAGAGATTAAACAACAAAAGAGGAAATATTTTCTAAAAAGAAACATTATTAATCATAGTATCTTTTACTTTCTCATAATTTACCAATCGAGCAAAGCAAGATTTTAGTTTTTGAAGTCATATTAATCCTTGATTTTAAAAAATTAATATTTTAATTCCTGAAGTAGTAAGCACTCATCATATTGTTCTCTAAAATTGTTGAAGTTTGTATACTTTGAATCTATTTATTGGACCGTTACAATTTCAGAAATTAATATAATTAATGTTTACAATTTTTTTTGTCAAAAAAAAACTGTTTACAATTTTAAGGATTTAAATAATAATTCTTAAAATTAAACTCTAATAATACCATTATTTATAATTTTAAAAACTAAAATGATAGATCATAATTTATCAATTAGTAGGAGTAAAACGTAGGTGTACAGTAGTACCATTATTGAAGAGGGTCCCAAAACGTAATAATACTATCCCGTCACAACGTCATTATTGAATTATAAAGAAATAAAAATCTGGTCTGAATTAAATGTTTAGGAAAAAAGAGTGAGAGCAGTAGGTGCATTAATTTTGTAAATTCTGGTTTTATATTTTTTTTCTCAAAGGTGTTATATTGGATGTGTTTGGAAAAACAATTTAGTGTCTGTTTGGATTGGTTTATAAATAGTTTATTTGAGCTTATTTATTGGTATAAGCGCTTCTCAGAATGTTTGAGAGGGCTTATGGAAACAGCTTATGACATGTTCATAAGTTGTTTTCAGCTTATTTTGATAGGCTCTGCAGGATAGCTTATGAAAACAATTTATAACTTATATGAAAACAGTTTGACTATATTTTCTCTTTGATTATAAAAATAGCTTATGCATAAGTGCTTATATGATAAATGCTTATCCTATAAGCGTTTAATTAAGCCGTTTATCTAAACAGGCCCTTAATTAAGTACTTATTCAGTAATTTTTTTTAAATAAGTTAAAAATAACTTATTTTCATAAACTTTTCTGACAAGCTTATGAAAATTAGTTAAAAAAAGCTTATGAAAAGATCATAAACTATTTGTATAAGTTTAATGCCATAAGTTATTCTCGTAAGTTCTGTATAAGTTCTTCCAAACGCATCCACAAAGAAGAAAGAAAGGAGATCTAAGGAAATGAGAAATAAAAGAAACGTATTGGGAGATTTTGAATGTGCTTACATACATTTCATATCTCGTAACTTAACTAACTAAGCTGACTCGGAAGGGACTAAATTCTCATTTTAATATGGGCGTTGCTATGATACCCTTGAAAAATAAAGGGTTTGGGTACCCTATGTCCGATTAGAATGCGTCACCTCAATTAATTGAGTCATTTGAATATCACATGAGACTAAATTCTCATCATTTAATTGGACCACATAGACAAGGATATGATATCCAAGAAATACCATAGAATCTTCCTTTTAATATTCCATTCAAAAGTGTGTGTATTCTGTAACCCAATTATATGGTTTTACGACATTCGTTTAGCACCTTATGTCATCTATCTCTCTTTATCAATAAAGAATTTCAACATTCAATTCCAAATCATACTACAATTGTGATTGAAAAGTAGACTACTGAACCAAACCTGTTAACCCTACCATTTCCAATTTGACTGGCGGTCACTAATGAACGGTGTATGTGATGCCATTACCATGTATGAACACATATTGAAGACCAACCCATATTGAATTTCATTACCGCGAGAAGTTATGGCCCCATTCATAAGCAATGTGGAGACAATAAATACGTAGTACAATATCGACAATGCTGGCCTATGTTCACTAATCAGAGTGTCATCCATTTTGTTTTTTCTTCTAGTTACCGACGAACTATAATCCTTAACAGTGATGAATCTTGCTTAAAAACAATTCAATTGCACTATAATTCTGTGCAAAAAGGTGTCCGTATTTTGACGGTGGACAAAAATCCAACCAGACCACGATATCAGCTTGTTCACATCTTTTATGAAACACAAACAGATGCTGTAGATTTGCTATTAGATTATTGGGAAGATGGCTCCAATCCAAATTTTGGGTAACAGTTTTTTGCTCTTCCATAGTACAGGGCAGCTATGTTTCAGAATTAAGGAACTAAGCATTCAGATTCCAGGTCACACATGGGAATCCATTATTATCACTCCCATTATCATATTATTCTTTATTAGCTTGGCTCTTGCATTTTTAATATTTGTGGCAGCTTTACTGACCTCATATTTAGATAAACAAATAGGTACAAAAGTAGACAATTAATCCCCCTTTTAAAATTTGATTAAACCCAAGATTCAAAAAGGTCCGATACCTGCTTTATATGGTGGAAAATTAAATTCAATTTAAGCATGATCTAGACTAAAGTTTATCAAACTTTTACTTTCTAGCTCTATTAATAGTAAAAGCTGTTTTAATTTTTTTAATCGAGATCAACCTTTTTTTTCTTTGCTAGGAATAAAAGGTTAAAAAGGCTCTTAAAGCATATATATATTTTGCTTTTCTTTAAGTACATATTCTCTTCCCATATAAAAAGATGCCAAGAGCTATTAGAAAGGAAAAGGTTGGGGCCACTGCTGTTCTACGAAGATGACCAAAACAAGTAGTTTCGGGAAAGGTTAGACTGTGGACGTTTGATAGATGATCTAAGATGTACCAAACCAACGGCTAGGATTGTGACTGCATTTTGTTAACTAAAA
Organism: Ammopiptanthus mongolicus; assembly: GCA_039655645.1. NCBI lineage: Eukaryota > Viridiplantae > Streptophyta > Magnoliopsida > Fabales > Fabaceae > Ammopiptanthus > Ammopiptanthus mongolicus. The sequence continues at coordinate 12,860,151 of CM077343.1, read as the reverse complement.
CCAGCGCCCATACAGTACTCCACTTAACTGTGTTAGTAGCTTGAATTGACAAATAATAATGTTTTTGCTTTTTAAATCTACTGGGATACAAATAATGAAACTGAATGATATATAAAAGCCTAACCAATCCCATCCAAGTGACGAAATTTAAAAAACCAAGACCGATAAATATTAGAATTTGACTTCTGTCAAGTGATAAAAATTTTAAAATAAAAAAGTATAGATATATTTATCCTTGAATTATTTTTAGTGGATTAAAATCTCTATGTATTTATCAAATCAAGAGTGAATACACTTTTATCTTTTCACTTTAAAGACTTTCTCATTTTATAGGAGTGAAATACTAAATATTAATCCCGTCTCCCGACCGCTAAAGAGAATAGAAAACAAAGTTGAAAAAAGAACAATAAAAAGGACTTTATATATATATATATATATATATATATATATATATATATATATATATATAGAGTTTTAACGGGAAAGATATTTTGTTTTGGTTACTTTTTTACTATAGTGATCAAGGATGTTAAGTGATTTCTAATATTGATTATTGACTAACATTCTTAACCATAGTATAATGTACATTGATTATTAATTATTTATACCTCAATAATTAATATAAAATAATGTGTAAAAATTGTATATGAGTAACATATATAACTATTTTTAATAATGTTATTTACATGATTTTTTTTTCTCTCACATACCTCACAAATAATCAATTATAATTATTCCCTTTAAAAAAATTATCATTATTCACTTTTTTTTTTCCTCTCTTGTCCTTGTTGTTCTCCCCATCAATGACCCACAAACTTTTTCGTTTGCTTTGTATGCTTACCTTTTTTGTGTGTGTATGAAAATCGTTTCTCATATATTTTTAGTGCCGAATTTAGTGATGTCTATCATTTCTTGTTTTTTCATTTAAGACCTTTTGTAGTTGAGGTAATCTGAAACTTTGTGAGAAGATTCTGGCTCCCTATGCCTTTAAGTTGGTGTACAATGATTAAGGGCGCCAAAAAGAAATTTGACTATTCACTGAGCCAATAACACTTTAGTCAGTGACGCCTAGCTACAGATAACGTTTGGTTTTGCCTTATCTTTCCATCCACATTGAACAGAACATAATAAAATGGGTGTTCCTTTGAACTCAGAAGCCTTTGTACAACTTTGCTTCCCCCTATGAACGGATCGTGTTTCTCATTTCCTTCTTGAATAAGTTAACCCACGGAATCTGTAGAAATATTGACATTTTGCTCAGTTGATAAGCAACCAAGCATTTTTAACTTGAAAATGAACAGAGACAGAGAGAGACAGAAGATTAATTAATCAATTTGACTTAGCCAAATAGAACGAAAATCAATGAAGAAAAGTACGGTGAAAAACTTGTCAACAATGCTAAGATGAGTTTTTAAGCAATGAAGAAGTGGTTTCAGCAGTTGAGCTTCGGTAAGTGGAGTCGACCCCGTGAGAGGGAAGGCATGTCATGAGTTGGTCCAAAGTCTAACAATTATTAAACTATATGTGCATAGGACACTTGGGTTCAAGTCCTTTGTGGCTGCTCCTAAACACCAGGCTGACTAAGGTTTGTTTCTAACTGGCATTTTGTCTTGAGCTTTCTCTATCCTTAATTGAGATTTGTAGAACTTGATTCACACATGCAAGCATATTCTTAGATAATAATATAGCCATATTTTACTTTAGATCAAGTTAAATAAAAGAGATATAGGACATTAGATTGTTGAAAAAAATAATTAATTCCATATTATGTAAATTAGTACTCATGGGTGATTATCAATAACATTATTTTTTTGTCTGGACCTTCGATGTTCGGAAGTCATATTGAAACTCGACTAATCTGAGTCGAGTCGAATAAATCCATATAAGAGGGTAAAAGCTCTCCCAACATCTATTTATTCCATTTACAATACTCAAACCCGAGATCATTGAAGAGGTGCTAAGTTTTAGCCACTTAGATCAACAGAAGTTGATTACGAGTAACATTATTTTTAATTAGTGCCAATAAGGCTTACTAAATAATTATGGTTAATTCTTGGAATTCTGCCACAAATGCTTACACATGAAGCCGTACAAGGTTGAGGGTCGAGCATCTAAATAAAATTAAGGTTTAATTAAGTTGAGTCGGTTTTTATTTTGCAATTTGTATTTTTTTTCGTTCGTTTTGATTCTTATATGTTTCAAAACTTTGGTTTTGGTCCCTACCATCATTATATATCTACTAAATGCTAACGTGAGTAACAGACCGTCACATTAATACTGTCACGTAGACTAATTTTATAATATTTAATACCACGAATGATTAAATAATATTTTTTAATATTTTTTTATAAATTAAAAGAATATAAAAAATAATATTTAATCCTATGTGACATTAAATATCATAAAATTAGCCTACACGGCAGTGCTGACATGTTAAAAGAATATAAAAAATTAATATTTAATCCTATGTGGTATTAAATATTATAAAACTAGCCTACATGACAATGTTAATGTGGCGGTCCGTGAGCCATGTCAACACTTAATGGATGGATGGTGACGGTAGGGACCAATACCAAAGTTTTGGAACTTGCAGGGATCAAAATCAACGGAAAAAAGCGCAGTGACCAAAGCCAAAACTGATTCACTTTTCAGATACTAAAAACTTAATTAAACCTAAAATTAATGACATCGTCATTTCATTGTTTACCATTGCTGGATTCGTCAGTTTTAATTTTGAGATTTATTCTGCTAACTACTTGGACAATTGTTACTTCCTCGGAACAAAATATAAGCAAATTTAACCATCTTCATACTTATTAAGATAATTAGTTATTCACATTTAATGTTGTTAATCTCATTTAAAAGTTCAACTTCATTGCCTAAATTATCCCTCTTTGTTTATTCAAATTAATTGTATTATATGAAAACTTATTTCAATTAAATGTAATAAAATGAAAGGTATTTTTGATATACTATTATTAAATAGGATGTAAAATGTCAACTTTTGTTTATATTTTGTTATAATTTAGATGAGTCAATTTTTACTTATATTTTCTTAAGAAGAGAGTACTTGTTAAGACCAAGAATCAATAAACATATCACAATAATAGGAAAATACTAAAAATAGTATGCTTTAAATTAATTCTGCTATCGCAATTAAGGTGAAAATGAGTTCAGTCTTTGGTTAAACTAGCCAATACCCAAACGTCGAGATATATATATATATATATATATATGTTTTGACATTTTAATTTGAATTTTGGTTGTATAATGTTTAAAAAGAAACACTTAATATTAATGTGTTAAAAATTACATAGTTAGATAAGTACATATAACTATTACATATATAAAAAAGAAACGTACTTTGTATTAATTTGGTATATAAATAATTGAATATTGAGGGAAGTATAATATCAAGATATTGAGGAGAGATGCCAAATATTAAAAATAATATGATAGATAAGTATAATTTTTTAAAAATGATTAACTTGTATAGGAAAAAAATGAGAAATAAATCTAATAGATTTTCGAGAGAAGAAAAAACTTTCGTATGATCACCAAAACCGTTGGGAAGTGTCTAGCATTAGCGTTTCCATAAATTACATTGAAAAATGATCCATCAACTTGAAATGCAGTTGTGGCTTTGAAAACACACACATATATATAGTATGAAATATGTTGAGAGATGTACAAAACCTGCGAAGGTATATTTTTCTTCAAATAAATAGATGATGATATAAATATTTTTGACATTTCAAATTGAAATTTTGTTGTGTCGTTTAAAAAAAACTTTTAATATTAATGTGTTTAAATTCACATAGTTAAATCTTCAATTCTACACTGCTTGCTTCAACATCTGCAACCTACATAAAAAAATTAATTTTAAAAATGTTAAAAGCAGCAAAATGGAGGAATCAAAATAAGTTAGGTTTAATTTAACCTAGATAGAGGAGCCGCCATAAATGATTTTGCTACTAAGGATTACTCATATTATAGAGTATTTGTGATTCTTTTTCTTCATTTTTCATAACTACCATATTAAAAAAAAAAAAACAACTTACAGCTTCCTCTCCTATATGCCTCAAAAGAAAGCTTCCTCTACTATATGTGCCAAAGTTAAAGGAATTAATATTATATGTGTGATCATAAATGTTCATATCAAAAGTGTTTATATAAGAGCAACATCAAGATTCAACTTATAGTTGTGACTTCAAATAATGAGAACTGATATTACTCATCATCCTCATCGTAAGAAACCTGAAAATGAGAGATTCCGCTAGATTTTTCATGTACAATCTGGTATTATTTGAACAGACAATGGAAAGAAAAATTTGAGGAATGTTTCAACAAATTAATACCACATAGTACTAAACAATGCTTAATTGATCATAGTAATCCCATGATCACTATCCCAAGGCAAAACAACAAAAACAATACTCTATTACACTACCCCAAGACAATCAATAAACCCCTAATGAGACAAACCTTTATTGCCTTCAACCAAAAGATCCTTAATCTGAAGAGCATTTCTAGCAGTAGCTTGGATCCTCCCACCCTTAGAAAATTAGTCAGTTCAAATATCAGTCATGAAATAATTGTAAAAAATATAGAAAACAAAAATGTTAAGCTAGCAATGGTCATTATAGATAATACATTCTCATCCAAAAGCACCAACTCTATTTATCTCCAAATTGAGGTTGCAAAAAATTGGTTGTTTCCAAAGCCTTGTGACCCTAACTTTGATCGTCCATTTATAGTTGGATGGAGAAAGTTCACTAACAAAAGTAATAGGTTCCATAGTTAAATTTTTGTTGTTCGACATGGTTATTTATGATCGAAAAGAAACTCAAAAAGAGGAATATATGTTTGCTCTATCTTTTAGATGTGTATGGAACGATGAAAAACTTTGTCATGGTTAATTTATTTATACAAAAAATATGCAATGCTTAATGAAATTTAATGTTATGGGTAGTGACCAGTACTACTAGGAAAATGCTAAGCAATGCCTTAAGGCATTGGTTAAGGAATCAAAGATAGAAATTTTGTATTGGAAGTGTTGTATTCAATACGATGAACATTCAAAATTTACATTTTTCATTAAAACTATTAACTGTAAATAAAATTTCTAAAAGTGGAATTTTTGCCAATTGTCAAAATAATCTAAATTTTAGAGTGATTTCGTAGATGACATGTGGTAACACTTTCCATCCATGGTTTTTGCCTTAGAATATTTATTATAGATAACTTATTGACCTATTTTGCAACGTGTTACTTAGCTGAGTGTGATATGTTACTTTTCACAAATTTTTTTTAGGATTTGTCTCAACCTATTTATGAAAATATAAAAGTTTGATATGAACTCACAGTTTATTTAAAAGCTTACATTACGTGAAGGCCTTTAGGGATGGCAATGGGTAGAGTATGGGTAAGGTACTATAGTATCCATCCCCATACCCACGTTTTTAAAAAATACTCGTATCCGGACCGATATCCGTACTCTTATCCATTGGGTACCTAAGTACCCATATCCGCACCCATTACCCGCAGATGGTGTAAGTCGGCCACAAAAAACGAGAAAGGTGAAAGCCTGTAAGGGTCGAATACTCGAATTGTCGAAGGGAAACTGGAGATAGACCGAACATTATGGCAGAAAGGAGAGTCCAAGAGGAATGACTTAAAATTCGAACACTAGAACGAAAATGAACGAAGAGAAGAATCCAGATCCAGAGATACATCATACAGGAATAAGGAAACTAGTTAAATTTAATATATATATATATATATATATATATATATATATATATATATATAATATAAGGGTGAAGATCAAGTTACTCTAAGAGTAACTTTAAACATTTACTCTCATTCATTTATTACTCTTAACATTTACTCTCATTCATTTATTTTCTTTAATTTAATGGTTAAAAATTACGCAATTCATTAAAGGAAAAAATAGTTAATGGTAACTTTAACAATGAGAGAGAAAAATGGAATTTATTAAATGAAGAGATATATTTCAAATCTGGACTAGTCATTGAATTTATAATATTCATTCATTAAAATTTATACAATTGTGATATTAAAATTTTAATATGTAAATACTTTTAACATATTAAACTCAACAAAAAGTTATAAATTTAAAAAATTAAGTAATATATATAGTAGCGAATTTTATTTATATATTAAGTTAATAATTCATGTATATATAATATGCAAAAGCAATATATATTTTTTATTAAAGAAAACAATATTTTTTCCTTTAATGAATTGAATAATTTTTAACCATTTGATTAAAATAGAATGAAGGGATGAAATTAAGAATAAATATTTAAGGTTACTGTTGAAGTAAACTTGATCCCCATCCAAAATTATACATATATATATATATATATATATATATATATATATATATATATATATATATAAGTGCGGGTATGGGGTGAGGTGGGTACTAGAGTACCTGTACCCGCACCTACCCCCGTTCTATTTTTGCGGGTAATTACTTGTACCCGTGCCCTTATCCATTAAACGGGTAATTACCCTACCTATCATGAGCAATTTTGCGGGTACCCATTGAGTCCATTACCCATTGTCATCCCTAAAGGCCTTCATATATGGTAGTGTTTGGTATCAGACATATTTTAATATTTTCGGGGATGTGATATGAGAATAAAAGTTTCTCAAATTTTATACAAGAGATAAAAAATCATTCCAATTATAAAAGATGTCCGGGAATAAAATTGTATGAATGAAAGTGGAAAATTTCAGTCCCACATATCTGAGTGTGTGAAATAAATATTCCTGTGAATGAGATTCGAAAGAATGTAATTTATCGGAGAATTAATAAAACATTTTATGAGCTAGACGCTACCTATAGGTCAAGAAACTAAAACTTTTTATTTTATTTTTTGACAATTTTTTTAAACTTTTAAATAGATATCATCTTTAACAAAAATATTATACTGTATATAAAATAAATATATTATACTAATATATAATTAATAAATTAATAATTAATAAATTATGTACGTATTATAAATTCTTAGAATTTGGGCTTGGATCTAACTCAACCCCGCAAAACCAGCTTATAAGGTGAGGACTGTCGAAGCCTTATAAACACTATTTAGACCATATCTCTAGCGATGTGGGACTAAATACCACCCCTCATACCCAACACAGTGAAAGTATTGGCGGCTGCAATGAAGGCAACCCAAAGTTACTACAATTAAGGCGATTAGGGGCAAACCTCTATTAAGGCGGCTTTCCAACACACCCTCTCACGAACGGGACTATGCACCTGGAGTGTGGACGATGCGAGCGGCCCAACAAGGATCTAGGATAGTCTTTGTAATTTTAGAATTTGAGTTTGAGCCTAACTCAATCCCACAAAATCAGCTTGTAAGGTAAGGATTGCCAAGCCTTATAAACACTACTTAAATCATATCTATAGGCGATGTGAGACTAGTTATGCACACCTCTCACATCCAACTCAATGAAAAATGAAGACAGCTCAAAGTTATCACAATTAAGACGACTATGGACATATCGCAATTAAGACGGCTATCTAACATACATTTTTAATTATATATAAATATTAAATAAATGGACTAACTTGTTTGGTTAAATGGGCTTTATTTTTCAAAAGCTCAAATCTTAGACCCCGTAAGGTTTTTCAAAAATCCAAATCTTACTTGCTTATTAAATAGGTCATATCCATGTATACCAAAAAGACATTACATCATAGGTCTACTTGATCCCACCTTTGTCTCGGAGTAGCAGAATTTTTTTAAAAGGTTTTTATATATAATTTGTTTTTATAGACTTAGATTGTATGTGACCTTTAGGAGCAATTACATCCAGTCCGCCAGGCTACTGCTGCGAGGTAACACCAACCTACTACTAGATCCTAAGGGATCTTGTCGGACTCGTGGCAGCCTCTTTGTGGAGAGGGTTCTCCCGCCTTTGTTCCATTAGCTCCTTCATGTTCATCCCTTAACTTCCATCTAGCACAGAACAAGAGTCGACATTATTGGTGAAGCATTTTTAGACTAAAATTGGAAGGAAAAATAGTAAATCTATGGCCTTCTGTGAATCTATAGGTCCACGTGTTTTTCTTCTAGTGTTTTTTTCAATAAGTATTTGTTCTAACAAAAATGTTATTTGTGTAATAATGAAACAACAAAATTTGATAACAATTTTTATGATTAATATTGTTTAAAAATATGATTAATGAAATATTAAGTTTGGTTAATGGATATATTAATGTGTCACAACTCGTTAGTCATCAACTGAACTTCATTAATCACGATTTTGAACGTCATTAACCAAGATTTTCAGGTGCTCATCAAATAATTTAAAAAATCATGACTTAAATTATACATATTATATTAATCATTTTTAGGGTTTGAATATGAACTTTATTATACATATTATATGTATATTTAAACACTTGAACATCGTGATTAATAATGTCTTGATTAATGAAATTCATTGGATGGTTAATGAGTTGCGACATCTTAATATATCTATTAATCAAACTTAACACTGCTTCATTAATCACGTTTTTTAATTATAATAACCATAAAAATTGTCCCTTTTTCTTTGTTCAAATAAACGTTGGGTAAATCTAACTCCTCCTACTTTTGTGTTCTATGATTATACTGAACACGAAAGTAGACAAAAATCTAAAATATACAATAATGTACTATGGTTCAGTATGACCCACGTTAATAATTTACACAATGAAATAATTCAACTACAAACTCATATTCAACTCTAAACCCTGGTAAAATTTAACTTCTTATAAAAAACTCATAATTTATATAATGATTGATACATCACTACTAATCCCATTTAACAATTTGTCAAAAAAAAAAATCCCATTTACACTACAACATTATTCTGATTTAGTAACATTTAATGTTGCTAAATTATCAAAAAATGTTACTATTTACATTAGTAATATTTTGACAAGTGTTATATATAGACCATGTTACTAAAAGGTTTTAGTAACATTTTAACATATCATTAGCAACATTTTACAAATGTTACTAATTTACCTTTTCTTTTGTATCATTTCAAAAATGTTACTAATTACTTTTTTTAACATTTTAAAAAATGTTAGTAATAACCTTTTTGTAACATTTTAAAAATGTTACTAATTATCTTTTTGTAACATTTTAAAGATTTTACTCTAAAGATGTCACAATGCAACCCAACAATGCAATACAACTCCAATAAAGTCGTTCAACTTTTACTTGTATTTAGAAATGGGTGTGGTATTTGAACATCAGATTTTAGACACCGTATATGATATTGTATCTCTTGTCTCTATCTCTCACTTACTTTTTTATCTTCTTTATATACACACGTTTCAAAAATATGTCAAAAACAAAAAACACCTTGTTGTTGTCCATATTTTAATGTTCGAGAAACATTACTCATTTAGAAAAGCTCTATAAAACATGTATATATATGAAGGAATTTTTTTCATAAATTATATTTAGATATTACATGTACATGTTTTTTTTAAAACAACAAACTTATTTCAATAGTAACGGCAATAAAATCAAGAATAATACTAAAAATATGGGGACTAGGCACAGAAATAGCCATTCTAATAAGCTTTTGAGCAACTACATTTTCTTATCTCACAATAAACTCAACCTTACAGTTTGGTTTTAGTAACAAAAGCTTTCTATAATGAGTGATAATAGCACCAAACTCAGAGGCATTCTCTCCTTTAAACTGAAAGTGATCAACAACTACTTTACAATCTGTTTCAAAAGAGACAAAGTCTAAGTTCAGTTTTGTGATTTATATGTCACAATTTACAATCAGTGTCTGATTAGTTGAATATATATGACACGCGTATAACAATCAAGCATATGACCCTAAACAAAATATCTTTCTTATTCAAGGTGCCTTTACTGAGAATCATGCTGAAAACATCCAATTTCGGGCATGTGGCGCTACTATATCCATCTGCATCACTCATACTCACGTTGTTTGTTGATCATTCGATTGGATATCTTATTTAAATAGTCAAAATTTAAAAATAAATGCATATGATTTGTTTAAGTTTATATGTAATTATTAAATAATTTTTAATCTTAATCATTCATATATGATTATATAAGGATTGTATGGTGATTATATCAGTAGCGAAAAAATAATCCAAAAGAAAAAACTTTTGAGTTTAAAATGTATTTCTGTAATAAGATATTAATCTAAATATCTGATAAGCGATTCCTGATACTTTTAAAATTTATCTTCGATTGTATAAAGAGTCTATATATATTCACACCAAGATTAAAACTTGCTATCAAACTCTTGGGCACATGGAACTCATACAAAAAAAAAATAACTGAAGAAAATAATCTCAGCCAAAACTTTTTCACTTTTACACACACACACACATATATATATATATATATATATTTTGCGTCTTTCGATATGCCATAACAATCAAAACCATTTTGATCAAAAACTTATAACGGCAATAAAGCCACTTCACGTTACAAGAATTGCAATGGACTTCAATCATTGCATGGCTATTCATAAAGCCATTCTTTACTGTGCCGTTCAATCACAATAAAACCAATTGAAATCCATTTCATTTGCTGCAACGTTGCACTTCAATGACCATCAAATGAATTGAAGTGTTTCATTCCAAAATAAATAGCCACAAAGTATAACCATTGTTGATATCATGTCTTCAATTTTACACTTTAAATTAGGGAACCTTTCATTTTCTATTCTAAATAGAATTTCTTCATTTAATTGTATCATGTATTAATAATATTCTAAGTGCCAGCAAAGAATATGATAATATCCCATTAGGATTAAAAATTTACTTGTTTGATTAAATTAAATTCTCTAATTTAATTTATCAAATAATAAATTAAATAATCATTTAGCAAAGACTAGAACATTCGTTAGTGTGTGACCCTAGGTTCAATACTAAACCGGTAGTAAATTAGTCAAACTAAATTATTAATTAAGGTTGGCGTCTAGCAACACTCCTTAACGACCGGATAGCATGAAGTAATATCTTCAAGAATCTTTAGAAGAATAATATAGTATTTCCTTCCATCGTTCCAGCTCTGAGTTACCCTTAGAGTATGGTATAATAGTCGAAGCTCTAAATGGTAAACTCTTATATTTTATAACCAACTAGTGAATGACTTAAGAAACTCATTTATTCAATTGCCTTGGCCAAGATCTTTAACTTTGTTGTTATAATCATAAAGTTCAAACTCATTACTAAGAGTTGATGGATTCCTTCTTGATATATCATTAATCCTACAAGTACTTAGCCATACCCAATATCCATTCAACTAGCACCTTAGGGCATTAGGTGTCCGGAATCAAAGTATAACAAGTAACTTTTTAATTACTATGATAATCTCAGATCAAAGGAAATATTTACACTCTTCATGAGAATATCCTATTGACAAATTAACGGTAATATAAACCATTAGGATTTCTCAATTAAGTCAGTTCAATGATATCATATCTCCATATGCATCATCTATATATGTGAATTAATAAATGAGATCTATTAATATTTATCCAATAGAGACCATCACATATATATCGATCTATCCGGAATACTGATGTCCCATTCTCAATAATCCTCTGATCAAGAACACTTTAGATTAAATTATAAAAGACTATCCTCTCATTAACATGTTCTCTATCATGATGACAAGTGTCTAAATTTAATCAAGGACTTTGTCATATTAAATAAATAATTATATAATGAATATGACAAATAAAAACATTTAATATAATGCAATGCATTACCCAATGGATTGAATCTAGGGCATATTAATTATTCCCTAACAATTTTCACATTCTTATTCATGTACTATTATATGATCAAGATTTGTTTTTCCTGAGATTCTTATTTTATATATATATATATATATATATATATATATATATATATAGAGAGAGAGAGAGAGAGAGAGAGAGAGAGAAATACTTGTAATGTGGGCCAATGTAATGTGTATCCAAGCAATTCAGCAGGAAATGATACTATGAACATAAAACTATAATAATGAAATACACACTCAACTAATACTATCAAATTTGGAAAAAGAGTAACAAGAAATGATTAGATCCTTCCATTTTGATTCTCGAATTGAAAGATCCTCCAATCAGCATCTTAATGTATATGGATACATGGTTCAATGGGAGCAAGAATTTTGAGAAACATTTCATTTTTTATTTTTGAGTAGAATAACCGTTTTCAAATAGTGTTTGATCGATTATATATTAAGAGTAAAGGTTCAAATTGGTTGTCGACAAAAAAAATACAATGATACTGTGGTCAATGAAAAACAAAAAAAATACCAATTTAATCATCAAGAATGTAAAATGCGAGTCAGAATAAACCCTTACAAAAACTAAAATGTTCCTAAAAATAACCCTAAAAATGACTAATTTGACCCACATTTATATTTTTGAGGACCAAATTGATATTTTTATTTCTCAGAGACCAAAATATCATCATATTTTTTATCAAGGATCAATTTGGATCTTTACTCGTATATTAATTAATATTTAACTGATTGGTTGGAGATTAGCAACAAAAAGAATCTAATCTAAATCGCTTTATTTCTTTTTATCCAAGTTATTTTTTTGTCCAAATTTCTTATCTTCCTGTCTAACTCACTTCCTTTTTTTTATGTGTGATATGTTTTGAACTACAAACAACGCACGCACACCATCATTTCCATCTTTTTGCAATCTGATCCACAAATTCTGAAAATTCCCCGGTAAGTGTCAACGAAGTCCAACACTCCAAGCCCTCTCAAGTACCAGGCTCTTCATCATTGACATTGGGTAGTTTCTAACGTATCTGGGCCAAGTTTTTAATATTCATATGCAAAAATTAGTTCCCCCACGCCCTTTTTTTCCTTTTTTAAAACATACTATCACAATATTTTGATTTACCACATTAATCGAAGTAAACAAATTTCTGAGAAAAGCCTAACGAGAAAATAACCATCAATAGAGATAATTTCGGATATATGATTAAACATTATTACTTGGAAGAATTAAGATCCCAAAAAGCACAGATCATAAGCAATCACCCAATGTTTGAAGCAGAAATTTATCCACTGTTTTGGAACATATATTATTGCGCGAATTTAAAGAACTTACACAAGTTATTGTAACTTACACAAGAACTTACATAAAATTGTGATAAAGTGCTAAATCACATCACGGTAAAATGTTATTTACCTGTAATATATCAAATTTCAAAATACATTGCGTGAACACAATAATGATGGCATGCAAATGTAGAACAGTAGAAGCTCTAAGCAGTGAAGAAACAGAAATGATTACAGTTTTGATTCTGATTTTCTCTTTCCAACCATTGAACAATTACACTCGCCCTGGTTGATTGAAACAAATTAGTTGAAATTCGTACCCAACAGTGGCATCCGAAATAGCAACTCTGATGAGGAAAAAGCAGTTTTGACCTTCACAACATGAATGATCCTGTCTACGTAAATCCAGCATCGATGACATAATGATACAAGCTCACGGTTTGTCACTCTAATTAGCAATTATTCATTTATTCCTAAATTTCGTTTGTACATGGAATGTAACGAAAATCTAAGCCTTCCTTTGCTCAACAAATCTAGCAGGACTAAACTGTTCAAGATCAACAATGCTGGAATGTCCATCAATGACAAGCTCAGCCATGGCAGCTCCAGTGGCTGGACCATTTAGAATACCCCAACAACTATGACCTGTTGCTACATAACACCCCTTCACCCCCGGAACCTCTCCTATCACAGGAACCCCATCATCAGTACATGGCAAGAAGCATGCTTGCTCTGCCTTCACTCGTGCCTCTCCTTCACCTAGATGGCTTGACACTGTCTTTGCCACCCTCTTCAGCATCCCAATCGATTCTGGGTTACCCCTAATTCCCTCAGGATCATCAGGCACTTCTTCCTCTGCTGACATACCGCACACATACACCTCCCCTGAACAATTCAACCAACAAAGCCTCAGTCTTCGCAAATTAAACATTACTCAATACACCCAAAAAAAACAAGTTAGAATGTGTTTGTTTGAAATTGAAAGCAAATCAACATATTTTTGTGAACTGTGGTCCAAAATATCAAATTTATATTCTTTAATGAGTAAATTTGTAGTTTAGAAAGTAGTCCTTGATCTATTCTCCACTAGCAGTTAGTTCCAAAACTTAATTACGTGTATGATTTAGTACTGACTTTATAAAATTTGAGCCAACCTTTTTTCTTTAAATCAAACTTTAATTGTTAAGAAGACTGACTTGATACAAATATTGTAATTTCAGAAACTAATAGTTATAGATAATTAAATTCACTAAGGACAAAGTTTAAGTAAATTTTTTAGATACTTGTTTACCATCCATCCATAAAAATTAAAAAGCAATAATTGTTGGAATTGTTGTTAGATAGAGGTGTTAAAAGAGAGTTGTGGTCCTGAGCCAACTGGACTCAATATTACGAATTTGAGCCGAGTTGAGTTGGAGTTTTTCCGACTAAAAAAACACTAGTTTCAATTCTATTCCTTTAATCTTGGACTCACCCTAAATCCTAAACCGGATGAGTTAAGTTGGCTCAAATTTTTCTATAATTTTTCTTATTTTTTATATTATTTTTGTATTTCTATATTTTCAGATTTTTTTATTTTTTAACTTTTAGTAAGCCAACTCGTTTAATCCATTGAATTGAATTGGCCTAAACTTGACTTACTATTGACCTAGCCGGCCAAATCACTTTAGTTTAAATAAATATATTTATTAATTATTTTTAAAGATAAATTTATTATTAAAAATAATTCTTGACTTTTTAATCAATATATAATTTATATATAGAATGAAAATTATTATTAGTGTTACTAAAGGCATCATGGTCCATTCAACAGCAAAAAATCATTCTCTCTCTTTTAATTCTCTATCCAACCAAAGAAAGGGAAAGAGAAGACCACACCTCTCCCTCTCATACCAAAATATATAAAAATAAAAATTCATTCTATTACAATATTTCTCATCTCTTTCTTTCTTCCCATTTTCTTTCTCACATTTTTCTCTCTTAAACCAAACATAGCCTAAAAGAGTTGATTGGTTGGGCACAATATATATATAGCCACTGAAACAAGACCTTCTCTCAATCCACCAACCCGTAGTGGGTTGCACGGGGTTGACAAAAACTATAGTACAACCCGGTGATCAAACCGGAACGCTCAATTCATAAAACTTTTTTTTTTTCTTTCTAAAATTTATGAGTTTCCTAAATTAGCTATAGCTATATATAATATAAGGGGGGAAAAAGAAAGAAAATAGTGTGACTAAGGTGTTTGGGCAGTGGCATACCTGTGGGGCGAGGATACACTTCTGGGTCAAGTGGTTTTGCTCGTTTAGAAGGATAGTAACTTAGAAACAGAGCATGAGGGGTTATTGCATCGGGTTGTCTAGGCTCCAAAACAATGCTATGTGCCTTAACCCCATAAACTCTAAACACCGATGACAACAACTCTAACTTACTACACCAAGGACCCATTGCCAAAACCACCGCATCCGATTCCATCACTCGCCCTCCTTCAAGCACCACCGATTCAACTCGCTCCCCAACAACCTCCAACCGCTCCAACTTCCCTACCACCACCTCAACCCCATGCCTCTCCACCGCTTCATTAATCAGCGTCCGAGTGAATAGTTGCGGGTGCACCTGCGCCGTCGTTTCGAGGGTTCCGATCGTTTTATAATGACGGGCCGGCCCATCGACCCAATAGGGTAACGTGGCCTCACCGGAGGGTTTCGAACCGGAGGTAACGGTGCTGTCCGGTTCGGTAATTGTGAGGCTGAGAGCGGTGAGGGGTCTGTAACCGTAGGATTGGTGACCGTTCAGTTCCTCCGAGAGTGAACGGTGGAGATTGAAGCTCGCGCGAGCTAGTGATTCGATCGGACCTCCATCGCACCAATCGAGGGCGAGGAATCCGCCGGCTTTTCCGGACGCTGCGCATGCCACGTCGGATTTCTCGATGAGTGTGACGGCGGCGCCTTTTTTTGCTAGAAAGTAAGCGGTGCAGACGCCGTTAACTCCGCCGCCGCAGACGAGTACTCGCTTTGGATGCTCCTCCATGAGCCGCGACGGCGATGAATGAATCAAATTGGTAATTCTGTTGCGCGGAAATAGAATGAGTGGGGAGCGCGGAATTCCCACCGCTATATTCATAACTGCTCAGTCTCTCGGGATAATTTTCTTTTTTTTTTTTAAAAAAAAAATTCGGAACAGGACACGTGGCTGTTATTTCCTCAAATTGGTACTTCATTCACATTCCAGAACTAACGGGACAAATTGGGAACGGATTGGGTGGCTTTGACAAGGGGCCTTTCTCTTTTTGTGAACCGTTGAATCAATCTAACGGTCCGAAAAGTGATACGTGAAGAGGAACGCGATTCTCCTCCAAATACTCGTCCCAGCCACACAATCAAGAGACCAACTGCCATCGACGGTCGTCCAAGCCCCCGGCCACCGTCGTCGTCATCGACTCCAATCGTCGCAGCCGCCATCCACACCACCGTTACCTCCCTGTGTCGCTGCCGTCGTCATCTACTCCTCCACGTCCCAGCACTGTTTGGATTTAGAGCATAATGAATTTGCTCTATAATTCAATTAGATTTAATTTTTATGAATGCTGAAATAATCACTATTAATATTGTAATTTCGTAGCTTAATAATGCTTCTTTGAGCCTTCCAGTGTTGCTTTTATACCCTACTACAGGTATTTAAAATGCAAATTTGCAGATTGTAGCTTAATAAGGCTTCTTAGATAATTTGGAATAAACATGATTTATAAACTTCTACTCGCTTTTGTTTAAAAAAAGAGAGCAATAATTTCCTAGAGACATCTGTTTGCTCACTAATTTCTTCTTCATGTTCAGAATAAATATTGTTCTGCTAAGAAAAGTTCAATTTGCTACTTATACCACTCTTTTCGTTCAATTGAATATGAGGCAGCAAAATCAAAAGCGTTTATGTTCTGCTATTTTGAATATAATATGTCTGAGTGCATTTTTGTGCGAACTAAAACAGATTTCCTAAAGTGTTGGTGGCCCATTTATTCATTTAGGTTGTTGTGAGTATAGTTCATTTAACTCAAATTGTTCTCTGCATGATATAGTTAATTTTCGCTTGGTGAAGCATATGTGAATATAGTAAAATGCTATTATAAACTCCATTCAAGATGTATATGGTCCGAAAGCAAAGTGTGTGTAGTAGAAACTAAGTAAAGTTTATTCAGCAAAGTTTGTTCATTATAATGGCTTGAGATTGATAATGCAGCTTTTGAATAGTAAAGTTTATTGGTCCCTGTAGGTTGTGTATGACTCTGAAACTTACAATTTTGTTGGTCTTATAATAAACTTTACAATTATGTTTTCAGGTGTGCTTTTGATGGTCCCTGCTATTATATTGCATTTATAATAGACTTGGGGTTGATGTGCACTATGTCACCAAACGTTATTCTCTTAATTTACTGAGATGTGCATTTGTATATGGAAAGAAGACAGATTGCCAATGTTTCTCCATTTCAATGACATTGCAAAGTCATCCAATCTACAACACCTATGAACTTGAGTTAGCTGTGCAAGCAAGATTGTAATATAGCAATAATGGTCATTGTATAGGAAAAATAGGATGTAATATAGCCTCTGCCTGGATTCATCTGCTAGTTGTTGATTTTTAGGAGGATATAGGCTGAAGTTTATGGTCAATGTAATAGGGAGGGGGGTCTGTTTTGTAAAAGTTTCTAGTTTCATTTTGAAATGACAATGTAATGTCTTGAAAGCATGTACTCCTATTAATGAAATTCAACTTTTTGAAATCATTGTGACTGTTCTATTACTTTCTTGTTTTGATATTGATTGAATCAAATTGACTGTCTTAGATGGTACTTATAAGTAGGTAATTGACCAAACTGACCTACTTTTAGACGGGTGATTTACTTTCTTCACCCGTCTGATGATTATGATTACTATCAGACGGATATCAGACGAGCGATTCATCGGTCTGATGACTATCTGACGGGCGATTCACCGGTCTGATGACTATCAGACGGGCGAAGAAATGTTCACACGTTTGATATATTTCTTCTCCCATCTGAAGGTGAAGATCTTCACCCTCAGACGGCTGAAGAAATGTATCAGATGAGTGAACATTTCTTCACCCGTCTGATAGTCATCAGACGGGTGAAGAAATGTGACTATCAGACGGGTAAAGAAATGTATCAGACGGGTGATCATCTCTAGCGTCGATCTTTAGCATAGAACTAAAGAGTTTGGATCAGGATGCTTTACACTTTGGTCTCAATTATGGGTTTATGTATTTATTATGGGTTTATGTATATTTTGAAGTGACAATCATACTCTTGAAAGCATGTACTTCTATCTATTAATGAAATTCAACTTTTTCATTACTTCTTGTGAGCTGCACAATATTGTCTGAATGCTACATCAAAAAAATACAGCAGCTTTTCCATTGTAAGTTTGAATGCTACATCCAAAAAATATGGTAGCTTTTCACAAATGTAGCTCTCTGAATGCTACATCCAAAAATTACAGTACCAACAAAATATAATATTGTGATCAATCAACTCCAACTCTTTCAATGTAGATCATAGATCAATCAGTATAATGTTGCAGTGTGTGTATCATGAAGGGGTGCCTACGTAATAGCATAAACGAATCAGCATCATGACAAGTAAAAAAGTAAGGATAATCCCATTTTTTTTATTAAAAGACAAATGAATTACCATAAAAAATGTTGTGAAACTAAATTGATCCTCTTGTGATTGATGGGGTCCATAAGTTGGTGGTGCCGAACAAGATACTCCATCAGGCAGATGACTTATTAATTCTTTATCCTAAAATGATAATGTAACATTAAAACAAGTGATAGTACATTAAAATTGAATCAAGTGATCTACACATCGACTTATATACATGAGATACTTGACTGTGTGGTTGTCTTTTAGGTGGAGCTCTTTTTCTTCTATTGTACTGGCGCTCAACCCAACTCTTTAATCGTTTATGTCTCTTTAAGCCAGGTTTATGTTTGAAACCCTTCGGTTGCATAACATCATTACTAACAAATGTCGGGTTATCATTGTTATAACTGTCATTGTTTCTGGCTTGTAAGCGAAGTTCCATTATTTGCTTACACGTGACATCTACACCGTTATCTACAATCTTGTAGCATTCTTCACAAGTCGACACCTCGGTCGCCAATCTAATGAATTTAGAGACAACTTGTCTAAATCTTCGTGTGTTAGATAATTTTGGATCTCCTTCAACCTCTTTTCCCCTCACATCTTGCACAATGCCGCAACTGGCTTCTCTTGTCCACCGTCTTAAAATATACTTTTCAAGAATGACCTTAACATCATTTGCTTCAAACACTTTTAGTGCATGTGAACAAAGTATGCCAAATGTCTCAAAATTTCAACAACTACAAGATACGGAGCTTGAATCACGATCAAATGATACTCTCCAAGATCCTTCAAGGTTAACCATAGTGATGACATATTTACATAAAGAGTGAGACGCGTTTCTCTCTGATATGCATAAAGCTAAGAATAACTTAAACTCTTTCTGAAACAACTCAAATACCGTGTGTGTGTACACTTTTGCCATTTGTATTAGTATTGGTGACAACTTATACCTTAACATTGCAAGCTTATGTAGGGACTCATACTCACAAGTCAATTCCTTTCCTCTCTTCTCCTCAACAACTCGTTCAAAGTGTCCGAAGAATTGGATAATATCCACATCCGGTTTCATAAAAGATTTGAAGTGAGAATTCAAGCTTGCACTAAGTTGGGTACTTCGCATGCCAAGTGTGAATTCTTCCTTCATGTAACACGAAGCCCATTTTTTTTATAGCATAAACTGATTTGAGCCAACTATTTTCATAAACATTATATTGGTTGATCAACTCAGTCCAAGCTGTCTGAAAATCTGCTTCAATGTCAAAGTCATATATGCATTAATTGAAATCTCTTAAAAAATGACTTCCTCCCTTCATCAAGTTTCCAAGGTGTTTAATTTCGTTCTACAACAAGTGCCAAGTGCATAAACCATGATGAGTCTCGGGCATCACTTCAACAAGTGCCCTGGCCATTGCCTGATCTTGGTCAGTAAAGATAGTCCTTGGTTTTTTGTTGTTGTGTGCTTGTAAGAACGTCTCAAACAACCATTTAAATGATTCAACCGTCTCATCAAACAGTAGTGCTGCACCAAAAATTACTGAACTCCTATAGTGGTTGAAACCAGAAAACAAAGCAAGTGGCCTATTAGTACGGTTGGTACAACATGTGGTATCTAATGACATAACGTCACCAAAACACCCATAATCCAATACCATATTTGCATCACACCAAAACACATTTGTGATTTGTTCTTCAATATCCATCTGGTATGCATGGAAGAAAGACCGAATCTCCAACAATTGCCTCTGAAAATATCGCGAAAGACATCCAGCCTCACCGTACACCATATTTCTTTGTCTTCTTGCATTGAGATAATTTTTTACATCCAACCATGTATATCCAAGACTAGCTCTATGTCCTGGATGTGTGCTCATAAGTTGAAATGTAGACTTCTGCCTTAATCCAGAGTCATCAGCTAAATCAATCTCATATGCTTGGACTTCGATTATCTTTCTGTGCGACGCAAGTATATGTGTTGTCTCTGGAAGTTGTAGAGGGTGGTTATGGTCCTCTACAAATTCATGGATGACAAACTTTCCATTCTTTAATACAAGTGAAATCCTTGCTTTGCAATCAGCTCTAGTCTTAGCTATGCGGTTGCGAACAAAAGCAACACTCTTGTTTGTCTTTCGTATCCCTTCCTTGCAACAAACATACCTACACGACGAAGTACTGTCTTTTTTTCTCTTGTTCGCATAACGTTTTCTAACTCCAAAGCCAACATGAGCCAATATTGATAAGCCGCCTCTATATGGTCAAATTCCATACCAACCCTTGGCTTCCAATCAATATTTGAAGATGTCTATATTTGATCAAACTCCCCAAATGAAGGAACCTGACAAATGCATGGAAGAATTAAATAATATAACACTACTAGTATTAAAAAAATAAAAAAAGTAAAAACTAAGCATTAACTATTAACTATTTGTATTAAACAAAAACAAAGTATTAAACTATTAGTAATAAGCAAAAACATGTACTGCTGAGCATTAAACTTCTATAGGTTTTAATAATTAAAAAAAAAAAAAGTAAATGAGTAATGTTTTCGGAGTTGCAAATTATGGGTTTGAGTTATATATAAAAAAAATGAGTTTTTAGAAGGAATCACCTCTACGGCGGTCGGAGCAGCGGCGACAGTGGTCGGAGTGGCGGTGGTCGGAGCGACGGCTGGCCGTGGCGGTGGTCGGAGTGGCGGCAGGCGGTGTGGCTTGGACGAGTGTTTAGAGGAGAATCGCGTTCCTCTTCTTTCTATTTGGAATTGATTTTTTTATTTTTTATTTATTTTAAAAACTAATGACACGTGTCACTTTCTGGACCGTCGGATTGATCCGACGGCTCAGAAAGAGGGAAAGGCACCGTGCCTTTCCCGCGTCAAAGGCATCCAATCCGTTCCCGGACAGATTCTTATTTTTCTTTTGAGTGAATACCCAATTTGGTCCCTAAAATTGTAAGATCGTATCAACTTAGTCCCCCACATTATCTATATTCCATAATGATCTTTGGAATTGCAAAATGTAGCAAATGCATCCCTGATATTATTCACTTAGTCTCAAATGTATCCCTGACATTACCAACTTAATGTCATTATAGTCCATGCAAATAGAAATGGAGGGACGAATCTGATTAACTTTCTGTAATTTCAGAGATCATCTTGGAATATGGATAATGGGGGGCACTAAGTTGATACGACCCTATAATTTCAGGGATCAGATTGAGTATTTACTCTTTTCGTAATGCTATTTTATTTCTTTTGTATTTTTTAAGGCATATGTTGGGCCAGCCCGATAAACCAAGTTCGGCTCAATTGTCCAGTTCGACCTTCAAAAGAAATCACCTTGAATACTAGCTGGGCCTGTCTGGGCTTATAATCCTTCAAAAGAAATCGCCCCCAATCTGCCTTCAAAAGATTTAATGACGGGCTAAATATGTTTTTGGTCCCTATAAAATAAACGATTTTTGATTTTGGTCCCTAAATTATTTTTTTTTTGTTTTTGTCCCTCTAAAATCTAAAATCACATTTTTGGTCCCTACTGTCATGTGAAATCCATTAACTACTTATGTGTCTACTAGAAGATCATACGGTCATCTCAAGTGACACCGAATGATCTCTGTGTTGTAATGTTAGCATATGATTCCCCTAAAATTTTCCTTGAACCCTAAAAAACATTATATTTATCTACCCTAAAGTGAATGCTAGGGACAAAAAACAGTGATATTAAATTTTATAGTGTTGAAAACCAAAGAAAAATAATTTACAGGATCAAAATCAAAATATACTCAATTTATAAGGATCAAATTTAGTAATTTCATATTTTAGAGGGATGAAAACCAAAGAAATTTTTTAGGGATCAAAATTCGTTCATTTTATAGAGACCAAAAACATATTTAGCCTTTTAACGAACAAAATTCATTATTTTTACATTTTTAAAATACATATTATTTTTACATTTTTTTTATTTTTTATAGCCCAAATTGGGGTTCGATAAACGAAGTTTCTCTCAGTGGTCCGGTTTGGTCTACAAAATAAATTGTTTCGGATGCTAGATGGGCCTGTATGGGCTTATAATCCTTTCGTTGTTTTCCACCCTGTGCTTGGTGCTTCAAATATTTTTTTTTTTTACTAATTAGGAACATAATTACATCGCTATTCACAATTTATTTGATTAAACGAGGCCTATTTTTCTTCCTAATTGGGTAATATATTATTGACTTGGCAGAGTTGAAGATCAAAGCGCAAGGAGAATAGAAGATGACACGTTTGAGTCCAATGAGTTTATCAGCCTAAATAGTAAATGATTTTTCAATATATTGTTATGGTTTTGGTGTTTCCCCGTGTAAATTTCTTTGGTCAATATTTTCCTTAATAAAATCAAAATAATAACATTAGCAATAAATAAAAAATTTAATAAAGAGTAAACGTTCATTTTGATCCTAAAAAACACACAGCCCAAATTGGTACCCGAAAAAAATGAATTAGTTAGTTTCTAAAAATATAAATCGTGGGACACATTAATCATTCCACTAATCAATGTCTATTTGAGTTAACGGATGTGCGTACGTGATATATTAACTCGCTGATGTGATATGTTTTGCGACAGGTGTAAGGAGACATCCAACTAGATTCAAAACAATACTTTTGTTTTGTCCAAATAGACCCAATTTAATCCCTAAAAATTAGTCGTGACACCAACACAAAGTAGTCTTGATTGGTTACAAAACTCTCACAAAATGCTGGGTCCCTTACATCATAGACTTTGTTCCACTTCCACTTGCACTTCCACTTGGTCTATGAAGCTGCCAACCAATATAAACCAAGAAATCAAACCACAAACTAAGCACTAAGAAGAAAACAAGTAAACATAACAATAGACTATTACAAGATAAAAGTAAAATCAACATATTTCTACATATATTTATGTAAAATTGAATAATTTAGTATGTTATATACGTCCCACTTGCACTTCCCCTTGGTCTATGAAGCTGCAAACCAATATAAACCATGAAATCAAACCAGAAACTAACTAAGCACCAAGAAGAAAACAAGTAAACATAACAATAGACTATTACAAGATAAAATAAAATCAACATATTTCTACATATATTTATGTAAAATTTAATAATTTAGTATGTTAAATATCCTTTCATTTATCTCTGTTTAATTTTCTCAATAAATATAACATAAATATGCCTAAAAGTTATATATAATTATAAGGGAAAAGAGCATGCAACTCCCTTAAACTTTATCATATTTACAAATAGATACCCTCAAATATTAATTCTTTCCAATCAATCCTCAAACTCCAACTATTAGTAAAATTGGTCCTTCCATTAACTCAAAATCAAATCATTAGCAGTGATCGAATCAAGCCGTTCATTTTTCTTAAATCTCAACCATTGATTATTATTTTTATTTAATTTTAATTTTCATTATATAAAAATAAAATAAAAACAGAGAAAGAGCTCTCATTCATACATTCCTTCTTGTTCATTGTTCTGTTCTGCATTGTTGGGATCATTAAGGACCTATTTATTTTAGATTCTATATAGGCAAAATTACGTTTGAAAATCACGTTAAAAGAAAGCTCCTCTCACATAACTTCCAAAATAATTATCTCGAAAAGCGTTATTTTCACGTTTACATTAAAAATAATCTAAACCAAAAAGTCAATAACTCCAGTGAATCTGCAAAATGTTGGAGCAACAACTTTTTGGGGGCTGTTTTCTCGACAGTGTGATACGAGGCATAGATATTTCTGCAACTGCAATATGCAAACACTTAGAAGTTAGAAGAGAGAGATCATGACCAATCTGCCAAGTGCCAACAGAACAACCATTCCTTATAGTATTTTTCCCTTTCTTTCTGATTTTGTCCACTCTACCTTGGTCTTTAAATTGGATTTATCATTCAAGGCAAAGTTAATTCATATCTTGTCCAAAAGCAACGTGATAACCCATGCTCTTATAAAAAAATTGAAGCTGGTCATCTCATCAATCTAATATGAACTATCTCTGTCCTATCTATAATATAGAGCGTGCTTGTTGTCTTGCACATGATGCTATAACCAGTAGAAATTAGAGGGACCATTTGAAAAGAAGAGTATCGAACCAGAGAAATGCAAGAACAAGAAAAGGCCTAAAAAAAACCCTACGTTTTTTTCCGTTTTTTAATTAATAAATTAATTAATAAAATTTAAAATAAAATAAAAATAATAATCCATGATTGAGATTTAAGAAAAATGAACAGCTTGATTCGATCACTGCTAATGATTTGATTTTGAGTTAATGAAAGGACCAATTTTATTAGTAATTAGAGTTTGAGGATTAATTAAAAAGAATTAATAGTTAAGGGTGTCTATTTACAAATAGACTAAAATTCAGGAGCTATATACTCTTTTCCCTAATTATAAATACCAAAAAAATAGGAGCACTATAAAATATTAAAAAATAAAGAACAAAAGAATTCTGTCTAAACCTGATCACTAATCAGTTAAGTTCTATGAAAGCAACTGCATCATTATTTTTTTAAAGGTTTTATTATGGTATCGTTGCGAAGTAAATGGTTTGGGTATCTCATGTCCAATCAAAATACACTATTTCAATTAAATGAGTCATATCAAATGTCATAAGGGACTAAGTTCTCACCATCTGATTAGATCATATAGACAATAATAACTTATTTAAGGAGTATCGTAGAATCTTTTTTTTTTTAATTTTTTTTCTCCCTAAATCCAGGGGCCGACCATTGATGGTTGCTGCAATTTTAAAATGTTCAACGGTAAAAGCGTTGTCGGGTTCTAGAGAGAAAGTGTGAACTATCTAATGCTTGCGGCAAGCTTTGATGTTGAAAGCCTTAGAAGGTTTCAGTATTATAATATTTTTTTAAGCAAGAAAGGAAACTGCATATTCTCCACTTTCAAGTTTTCATCAACTTGGGATTCCTGTTATTCATTTTCTACTACCCTTTTGGTTGGTTTTTGGATTTTGACTCAGACACAGCTACGTAGATAAACCGGATGGAATTGAAACAGCCCATTGTTTTTCTTTCCGCCCAAGATTGTACAGAGCTTGTTTGAGCAAGTTAGCTGAGAATTTTTTTTCTTATCAATGACAAACACTCAATTTCATATTGAATCTAAAAAACCAATAATGGGAATATATAATTGCATGATAATACAGTTAAAATTGTGCGAAACTAATATTCATGGTGGTGTCTTTTTTTTGGTATACAGAAGTCTAGATTAGGGAAAGTCACACTCCCTTGTAAAGTTAGGGAAAACTACTAAACTCAACGAAGATTTATAATGAAATTTACATATCACCTATCAATAGGAAAAATCTGAGAAGAGGGGTGCTAGTAACACACTCTCTTTTCAACACACACCCTCCTATTTGTTGAAATTCATATGGGTCTGACTAATTCATGTGGATCCCACTTGCAGCGAGTGTTAGCAACAAGTATAATCAGATGCGTCAACCCATGTTGGGGTCGAGTCTAAACAACTTTATTATTGCTTATTTGGCCTCTAGAATTAAATATATAATTGAAGTTCATGTTTGAAAGTTATTGTAGAATAAAAATCATGATTTTATAAAAAAAATTATAGAATTACAAAATAATTAGTTTAAATTCTTTCCAATTCTTAGTCAATATAATAGAAATTAATTTATCAATTCCACAACTAAAATTTAAAAAGTAAAATTAATAAAAATAATTATTAAATATTATGTTTTATTTAATAACTAATTATTAAATAATTATTAAACAATTGGTAATACCTATTAATTAGGTTCTTTCAATGATATAAGAAATTTAAAAATACATAAAATAACAATGAAATAAAATTTAAGGTGAAATTTATAATTAATTTTATATTTAAATTATAGATCTTACATGGGGACAATATAATTTGAATTGAACTTAGAAATATAATTCTAAGTTATAAGTTTTTGCTCAACCCAAATATGAAATCTATAATTTTGAACTAATTCCAATTTTGATAGAATTGGAATTAAAATTGAAATGCTTAAATACAATTTCAATTTCATCTTCCAAAAAAAACCAATTAGTGTTAAGTTTATATAACATTACTAGACTTTGATCCCGTGCCCGCACGGACTTATATTATGAATGATCATAATTCATAACATATATCATGATTGTATGTATTGAACATAGCAAACTGTAATTTTTATTGTTGAGGTGACATAAATATTTGAAAATGTTGTTATGTAAAATATAAAAGATAAATCTTTTTATGAGTTTAAATTATACACTTTATTAATAGATAGACTTTTTTGCAAATGACATATATTAAAAATGTTATGTAAGTTCCTTTGAAGTAGATATAAAAAGAAAGAAATATAAGAAAGTTAAATAAAATGACCTACAAACATAATTTGAACAAAGATTAATATAAATATAATCATCATTGTCTAAAAGAAAAAAAAAGCATATAAACTTTAAAGTACAAAAAAGAACATGTAAACTACATCAACAAAAAGAAAAACTAATAAAAACTTCACCTCGAAAAAACAAAAAAAGTTCATCAAAACTGTTGTTGAATTTGTGGCTTCATCTCAGAAGTATAATAATGTTTTGTGTGAACCATATGATGAATGATTTTGCGATACTCATATTATTTAGCATATATATATATATATATAAGAGTTTAATTGTTATGCACTGACAGTGTAAAATTTTTTTATATAGATAATCAACCACTAATCATGGTATGGATGAATTTTAAGTAATTAGGATAAAAGTCATTTTTTTTTTACTGATGTGACAACTTATGATTGGATGTCTGTGTAAAAATGCTTTTACATTATCAGTGTATAGCAATTAAACTCCATATATAATATAAAGGTTGTTGTTTATCAATCATTAGAGTTTGTTTGATGGAACCTTTTGTATTATAATCATATTATCACAACTCATTTTATCGTACCTCGTGTGTCACAAGGGTAAGATTCTTCAACCATGTTTTATTTATACATCTTTTTTACAGCATGAAATCAATGAAACTCAAGTTGATATTTATTATTTAACATATATATAATATAAAAATTGTTGCTTATCAATGATTGAAGTTTGTTTGATAGAGTTTTTTATTTTCTATCTTATGAAAGGAGGATCAAACTTCATTTGGAATATGCGTGCAACGAAGGGAAAACTTCATTTACAAAAATATTTTATCATTTAATTTGATTGATTCAATTTGATTGAATTCAATATTTGGAATGTGCATGAGAACAATGGAAATGTATAATAAATATTAGAATTAATTGATTTATTCTCAATCATTTTTTATTTTGATTTGAATTGATTCATCTTATTTATTTTATTTTATTTTTCTTTTGTTTTAAAAAAATGTTCAAATCTTTCAATGTATGTGAAATGAAAATTAATTCCCAATTTGAACGTGATATATAGTTAATGTTTTAATTCCCATTCAATTCCTAATTTGATTTGAGCTGATTAATCTTTTTATTTTGTTGTTTTTTTTATTTTTAAAAATTGTTCTCTTTTTAAAATTTGAAATACTCTTTTCTGGTGATATCACTTGAAAATTTCTCCTTGCATTGAGGATTGCTCTGTATATTTATAGATTCAAAATTTGATTTGAATTGATTCACCTTTTTTTATTTTATTCTAGTTTCTTTTGTTTTAAAAAAATGTTCAAATCTTTCTAAATATAAGAAATGGAACTCAATTCCCAATTTGAATGTGATATGTAAATTAACTGTTTTATTCTCAATCAATTCCTAATTTGATTTGAACTGATTAATCTTTTTTATTTTTATGTTTTAAAAATTGTCCAGTTTTCAAAATTTGAAATACTCTTCTCTGGTGATGATACTTGGCAAATTCTCCTTGCTTTAGGCACTACTTTGTATTATTTATAGATATAGATATAGATTTATAGATTATTTATAGATTTATCGATTCAGAAATTTGATTTGAATTGATTCATCTTTTTTGTTTTATTTTCGTTTCTTTTGTTGTAAAAAAATGTTCAAATCCTTCTAAATATGGAAAATGGAAATCAATTCCCAATTTGAAAATGATATATAAATTAATTACTTTATTCCTAATCAATTCCTAATTTGATTTTATTTGTTTAATCTTTTTTCTTTTATTTTATTTGTTTTTAAAAATTGTTCAGTTTTTAAAATTTGAAATACTCTTCTCATGACACTTGACAAATTCTTCTTACATTGGATACTGCTTTGTATTATTTCTAGATAGATTCTCTATTTGAGAGTATAAGAGCCTATTTTTGCCTCTGACTACTATCTTTTATTAATTTACTTTCATGTAGACCGACTTTATTAATTTAGTGTTTAAAACTTCAAATCCTTAATTTTTTCCATCCTTTTATCCATTTAAGTTTATATATTAAATTTAAAAATTAGTTTATAACGTTAAATAAGTATAACTTAGGCATTTTTACGTTGTTGCTTGACCAAAATACATTAAAAAAAACATACAACTAGAATATTATATACATACAAAAATTAAATTGAAGAACTGAGGTTTTAGTGTTTAAATTTATATATGAGAGACTACATTGATATATAGAAAATATGTATCCAAAAAAAAGTTTTACTCTATTTTTTTTTTTTTTTGTATAAATAATGCGGAAAATTATTGACATTCTTTAAAGTTTGATTGCACTACACTCAACAGTAAAGTTACACTTTTTGGTAAACGCAATTTCATTCATTAACATGATAAATATAATGATAATATAATTTTCAAAAGGATTATTATAATTTTTAAAATAATAAGGACATCAGATATAATTAAGTCAAAGTTCAAGAGATGTAAATTGATATATATAATTTTCCTTAAATATAAGAAATAGTCAACCTAATCAAAGCATTTTTTTTGTTTTTTCAAAATATTCTGTCCGTAATTACGGAGACTTATTTCTCAAACCAGACAGATCATAAGGACGGTCTAGATTCTCCCTCAAAACCAACCAAGACATTTGAATTAGATTAGGCCCTACATTCCAAACAGAACAAATTAGCAAGAAGACAAGGACGTGCCTAAAGCTTATGTTGGCATTCACACTCGACTCTGCATTGCATGCTCCACGCGATCAAACCTACCGTCCAATAAGTGAACGTTGAAAAATAGAAACCATTAGTCAGTTGGGCGGTTTCATTGGGTTGTTGGCATATCCCTATACGCTTGGTTGATAGGAGGGATCAGTTCGACGGAAAATGAAAAGCCAATTTGGCATGACATATATGTATTGAAGGTTTCAGCAAATGAAAACTCAATTTGGCATGGCATATATGTATTGAAGGTTTCAGCAGCTTCCGATTTATTAGATCAACTGTAATGAGAGTTATTTAATTAGTTCTCTAAATTAAGGACAAGTTCTAATTGGATTGTATCATTGGAATTAGTTGATGTGAATGCCACATGCATGTAAGAATAATTATTGTTGTTATAAGCAATTGATCCTTATATAAAAATCACTAATAAAAGAAGAGAGAGGAAAATAATAGAGATCATCCTTCCAAAGTTGAAAAGAAAAAATAAGGGCCTGTTTGGTTTGGTCATTTCCTGTTTTCATTTTCAATGAAAATAGAAAATGAGCTTGAAAATGCGTTTGGTTGAGTTTAGTGAAAATGTTTTCACCGAAAACATTTCCTGAATTAGACCCAAATCTAAAAATAAAAAAAAAGTTGTTTTTCAGTGTTTTCATTCCCAAATTTTTGAAAATAGGAAATGAAAACAGAAAACAAGAAGTCAAAACAAACACGTTTTCAATTTTTTCAAAATTTGAAAATGAAAACAATTTTCAGAAAATAGAAATAGGAAAAGGAAACAGAAAATGAAAATACAAACCAAACAGGCCCTAAATATAAATAAAGATTGAGATAAGTTATGAGACTCATTTGGTAAACTTTAAAGAGTTGTATTATTAGAGTATAAAATTATTTAAAATAGTATAAAATAAAAGTGGTGAGCTAACATGATAGGACTCATAAAAAGAAGAGTCAAACAACTCCAATGAGTTGCATCATTGGAGATGTTATTAGTTTCAAAATTCTGAATTTTATTTCCCGATAATTTTCAAAATTCTGAATTAATTATCATCTTGTAGCTATTAAAGCCCAATGCTCTATCTGTATCAGTACAAACAGTCTTTTAGAAGAGTCGGAGGCAATTAAATTAAAATAAAGGAACGTTCTAAACTTCTATCCCGTGCCAGTGAAGTTTATGAAATTATATTGGTTCATTGGTTTGAACTTATTTTGAACATCTCATAGGTTGGAACTTGGAATGAATTAGATTGATAGTATAAACTTATTAACGTACTCATTGCCTTTAAAACGGTCAATCATTTAGGTCAAAATCATTTTTGCCAATGTGGATTTCTTCACGTCAAGAGTTAAGACCACTAAACCACAACAAGAGTTTGGATAGGATTTGTTTCCAAAAGATCAGCTAGCCATGGTAATCATATTATTCAAACTTAATCTTATCTAAATCTTTGTGACTACTGCTTTTAGGAATGTTTGAGGGTTGTGTTAACCGCTTAAAGGGTATGCTTGGTTTAAAGGAGGGGAGGAGAAGAGAGAGGAAAGATTTTAATTACCTATTGTGTTTGGTTGAGAGGAAGGGAGATGAGAAATTTTAATGGAGGGGAAGAAAAATAACACTCTTTCATATTTCGTTCGCAAGGACAAGAGAGTGATTTTAAAACTAATTTACTTTGACATTCTTATAGTTATTTAATTTAAAAAAGTTTAATTGTTATATATTTATAATGTAAAACATTTTTACACAGTCATCCAATCATAAGTTGTCACATTAGTAAAAAAGTTGACTCTCATCCTAACTACCTCATCCATACCATGATTGGTGATTGGTTGTCTGTGTAAAAATGTTTTACAGTATAAATATATAGTAATTAAACTCAATTTAAAATACACAAATGAAGATATTTAAGTCAATGAATGTAAATTGTTTTAAAATCCTTCTTTTCCCCTCCAAATCCCCCCAATATTGGAGGGGAATCAAAATTAAATGAGAAGAGATTTTGCTCCCCTCCAAAAAGTTAAACCAAACATGAAATATATTTAAAATAAATCTCTCATCTTTCCCCTTTTTCCTTTCCCTCCGATCGAGTTAAGATAAAACACTACAATGAGTTAATGACCAACTAAGCTTCCAGGAAGAATGGATGATGACCCTCCACCAAACCACAGTACCTAAGATGGGGAGTGTCGGGCACCATCTTTGAGGAAAAATCGCATATTACCCAAGAAGATTAATATTTTCAAGATGGGTTTTTTAATAGTGGGTTTGTTGAGGTGTGTCATCATAAAATATTCATTATTCTTTGCTAACCATGACCGACAATTAATGTTTAAGGAATATAAAAAATGATAATTTTTTATTGAGAAATTTGTGTATTTTATAGATTAAGGAGTGATGTATAATTTGTCTATAAATTACTTATCACTTCTATGTTTTTTAAGGCAATTATTAGCCAAAAAAGCGATATATATATATATATATATCCTTAACGTGTATGTCAAATATTATGAGTTTTTCAAATAAATTATTTATGAAAAAAAAATTAATACATAAAAAATTCAAAAAGTTTGAGAATAAAAATATAACAAATAGGCTCAACAAGTTTTAAAAATGCCAGACCCACAAGCTATATTTTTTCTTCTAACCAAACACGGATGCATAAGGGGCTTTGTCTGCTTTTATGAAGAAGTCAACCCATGTAAAGCAAAACAAAGCGTCGGAAACAGGTGAAAACATGCACACAAGAGGTTCCATGAATGTTGCGGACCATACAATTCGAATGATACATTCAAAGACTTATTCTTTATGTATTCATTTTAAATTTATTTTTTATATAATTATTGTTTATTTATCATTTGTGCTTGTGTTGTAGCCTAAAGAGCTCGGTCGGGCGTAAATTTGCACGAGATCTTTCGTTTATACTCATGTTAGGAAGAGTATTGGCGAGTTTGTAGATGAGCGTGTGAGGCGAACGACTGTAAGTCCACTTTCTTATTGTTTTACTATATTATGAGTTGATATGTGTGATTATGAATAACAGGAGGATAATGAGGGGAAGGTGTCTCAAATTAGGTTTCACACAGCCTTTTCCCATTCCACTCTCGTTAACTCGATGGAGGTGAAGTGACTTGAGATGCGATTGTGGGAGGAGGTTGCTGGTGGCAAAGAAAGATCACATTTAGGGTCTTGGAGACCTCTCAAGTACCTAGTGAAGAGGGACCCCCAGCATTTATATCGTGTAGTCACGAGCATCTGACAACCGCAGCCAGCGCTCACAGGAGGCCGACGAGATTACCGAGCTGAGGCTGCTAGTCACTGCTGATAAGCAACCGTGTTATGATGGAGTCTATCAAGACGATGATGGTGCATCAAAACGAGTTGGTGCAAGAGAACCATCTCTTGAGAGAGACTGCCTTACGAGTCCTCTTATATGATACGCAACCCACACAACAGTCGGAGTCGAGCTATCCCACCGAGGAGCAGCAACCGTCGCCGTCGCCACACGAACTATTAGACGGTTATCATCATGATTATTAGACTATCATAGATTTATGTCGTTTTTATACATTATTCATGATTTTCTTTTATATTTAATTCAGTTGTATATATTATTCCTGATTTATATTTAATTTAAATTTAATTATGTATAATTTCAATTTTTAAATTATATATATATATATATATATATATATATATACATTTATTAATATTCAATTTTATTTATCTGCAATTAAAAAATTAAAGTAGTTACCAACGACTTTTTCTGTGGGTAATATGTTTTCCATTACCGACGGGCTTGTCTGGCGGTAATTGGGAACAAATTACTAACGACTTGTTCCGTTGGTAAGGTAATGTGAATTAAGAACTTTACCTATGGAGTTTCCCACGGTCAGGCTGTCGCAAATATCGACGACTTTCACATTGTCCATTTCACCAACTATTTCATGGGCTTCAGTAAGTCCGTGGTATTTTCGCGATAACGGCGACGTTTTTGCATTAATGATCGCTTTTGTCTGTCGGTAATGTACCTTTTCTTGTAGTGCGAGGAGCGTGTCCGGCTAAAGTCTGCCAAGCGACACTCGCGTTCAGAGTTCCCTATCTCGTTCGCCTTCTCTAGGCTAAACGTCAACGATCCCCAAGCATTGGCCCATGTTACGAAAGCGGTCGACAAACCTGGACTTGGACAGATTAAAGGTCATTAATGGGCTTTAGTAATTGATGCAAGAATGAGTTGAAAACACAATATAAGAAACTGATGACATTAATTGGTATCTATGGAGCAACTTGACATGGCCTAGAGGGCTAATTGGGATGAAGATCTGTTGTCCCATATTGGTGTACCACACCCTGTCCCTACCAATAATATCTTGCCACATAAGTTGAAATTTCTTGTAATTTAAAAAAGATAGAATATTTGGCAAGATATTATTGGTGGGAACAAGGTATGATACACCAAAATAGAACAACAAATCTTCATACGGCTAATTGATGTTAAGTATATCTTTAGAGGATTAAAATTTATGTTTAGTAGCATCTATAATTGACCTCCTACCTGTTTAATTTCTAACGAATCATTGATGCCATTCAAATCTCTTTCTTCTTAACTACAACAGAAAAGGGCTTAAATAGTGTTTATTTTTGCCCTTTAAAAGAGTTTACAACCGCTATCTATTCACCCGCTATTAAAGGTTGGAAGAAAAAGATAGCACTTCTTCAAGGAAACGTTGTCGTAGGGGGTACTTAAGATAACATTTATTTGAAGAAGCGTTGTCTTAGGTGACCTACCTAAGATAGCGCTTCTTCAAGGAAGCGCTGTCTTAGGCACCCCTAAGATAGCTCTTATTCAAACAAACGTTATCTATTCTTTTTTGAAAAAAAAAAATTATTTTCAGAATAACAATTCTTAACCGCGAAATTCAAAATCTGACCCCTTTCAGAATAGCACCCACAAAATCCAAACACGAATTAAGATAATAAGTAAATTACTTGAATTTAACAATATCAAAACAACGAATTTCATTGCAAAATCAACACAAGTCGAACTCAAATTCACCAAACACTAACCGCGATAGTTGCACTGAATCGACATTTGCTCAATAATCTTCAAGGTAGCAACGTCATCGTCGACGATGAGAACCCTAAGACCGATGGGGAACTGATCAGGAACCATCACATTGGTAGTAGTAGCAGCACCCATGCAGGAATCGCCATAGATGGTTACA
Source organism: Ammopiptanthus mongolicus (assembly GCA_039655645.1). Classification (NCBI taxonomy): domain Eukaryota; kingdom Viridiplantae; phylum Streptophyta; class Magnoliopsida; order Fabales; family Fabaceae; genus Ammopiptanthus; species Ammopiptanthus mongolicus. The sequence goes on along the minus strand of CM077343.1, from coordinate 12,825,084 downwards.
CCGGTGCTTGTGCTCGAATGTGGAACTTTCCGGAATGATGTAACCATGGATGAAGCGCAACGTCGTTTGGCTAGTGACAACGGAGAAGTCAGAGAAGCGTAGGGTTATAAATATGAACGGAGAGTGAGCATTGTTGAAGAAATAGAAAGGAAACAGAGACAAAAAGGGGAAAAAGGAAACATTACCCTCACAGGAAGATCTGAGTTGAAGAACGCCAGGCGACAGATCTGAGTTGATAAACAATGTGGTACGTAGTTGGGCCAGGCGGCAAGTGGTGACAGTTTTGGCCACGTCAGTGAGTCCGTGATGAAGGAGCAAGGAGAAGGAGGTGTGAAGTGAATTTGTGGTGAGAGTATTCTTCGTTCTGATTATGGTGGGAAGGGTTTGTAGGTGAGAAAGATGTATGTAAGAGGAGGGAACGGGTACACATTTTAATTTAAATTTAGGAAAAAGAAAAGACAATGCTTCTTTGAGGAAACACTATCTTAGGGATAGCTAAGATAATGCTTAGGAAGCGTTTCAAGGAAGTGCTATCTTAGGTTAGCGGTTCCTTAAAGCTAGCGCTATCTATTCCTGTCTATCAACTTTTAATAGCGCTTCCTTGAGGAAGTGCTATTTTAGATACCCACTAAGATAACACTTCCTCAAGGAAGCGCTATTAAAAGTTTCCGCATCATTTTTAATAGCGTTTCTGTGTGGAAACAAGATTGTTTTTGTTAAAAATAGAAAATCTCTCAATGCTTCTTCACTGATCATTCCTCAAAGATAGCCTTCACTTCCAAATAGGGATGTAAATAGAGGGGGTGGGTACAGGTAGTAGTCCCCCACTACCCACTCCATTGGAAGAATTTTGTATCCGTCCTCGCCTCATATCTGTGTGGGTATCCATCTTGCGGGTTTTAAACAAATTTATCAATATTTACGGGTATTTATGGATATTCAATACCTCACAAATTTTTTTATTCACATATAAATTGAAACTAATTTTGTACTTGAGTTCCTTGTTGGTACGAGAAGTTCTTGTGCTTGAAAAATATTATAGTAAATATAGTAAACAATATAATATGTAAATAGTATAATCGTACCTGTCATTAAATTAAAATTTAAAATAGTAAATAGTAAAACTAATTCATAAGCATGTCTGAATTAATCCATTCACACATGAACATCATTTTAATCCATTGACCTAATATTTTTAAATGTAAATATTCTAATGCCCCTTTCAATAAAACGTAAAATATTGCATCATTCACACATGAGCATTAATCCATAAGCAATAATCTAAAAACATTAATCCAAAAGCACTCAGCAAAATCAAAGGTAGCGAAAAATTAGGGTAATTTGTTTATATATGTAGGAGTATTGTAGTAATTTTATATTAGCGAGTACCCACGGGTATACTACCCGCCTCCGCCTCATTGATAAACGGATAGAAAAAATACTCGTTTAATTTATCCACGGGTATCCATTAAGGTATCCATTTTCTACTCGTTGCGGATATTATCCACGGGTATGGGTAAAATTTACATCCCTACTTCCAGCCTGTTAGTGTTAAGGGTCATTGACAAAAGTGCACACATTTTTGTGGTTGATAAGAAAAAGGTTAGAATGCTAAAAATATATTGTTTATTGTTAAAAAGGTCATAAGGAATTGGGATCCGTATGTACATTAGCCCTTCCATTAGAGTGGTAGGTTGTGCTCCCAGCCTGATTACAATCAAGATTCATATATTGTTACCTAATTATATTGTTTTGTTCAACATTTCTAGGTAGCGCCTCTGGGTTATCGTCCTCATTTTCATCCTTGGATGTGTCTTAAGCATCATAAAGTGGTCATGTCTACAAAAGATGAATTTGTAATAAAAGGAGCTTTAGGTTTGATTAGGATTTGGAATTGGGGTTTGTTGTTATTATGTTTAAGCAGCGCAAAATAAACGGAAGAAGAACAGAGCACCCAAAAAATATCACACACATTCACACAAATGACACAAAAGATTTACGTGGTTCACCAAACTTGGCTATATTCACTAGCTTCAAAAACAATGTTACAGACGTGTATTACAGACGGGTATCACTCGTACACAGACGGATGATCAATCGCACATAGACGGGTGATAAACTCACACAGACGGGTGATCAATCTCACAGACGGGTGATACTCACAGCATTCCGATACAGATTTGTTTATTCTCTCTTGCTCCCTACATCAATAAGACAACTTATATATATATATATATATATATATATATAGGCTGACTTGTTGGTTAGCACAAGAGCGTAACTAACTAACTGAATTCGGTTAGGAAGTTCAAGCCAAAATCCACAAATCTCCACCTTTGATTGAAGTCTTCCATTTGTCCTTATATCAAGCTTCAGAATTACTCCCTATTACTGTTATTTCCATATGTCTACATTAAGCAAATCCAAACAATGCATGAACTTGCTTCTAGGAACAGGCTTAGTCAACATGTCAGCTAGATTTTCCTTGGTGTCAATCTTCAGCACTTTGATTCTGTTCTCAGTTCGAATGAAATGGTATCTCACATCAATGTGTTTTGTTCTTTCATGATGAACTTGATCCTTGGCCAAACAAATTGCACTCAAACTGTCACAAAATATAACTGCTTTGTCTTGTGGAAAACCGAGGTCAGTAATCAGCCCTTTTAACCAAATTCCTTCCTTTGCAGCTTCAGTAAGTGCCATATATTCTGCCTCTGTTGTGGACAAAGCCATTGTAGGTTGAAGAGTAGCTTTCCAACTAACCAGAGAGCTGCCAACTATAAATGCATAACCTGTAATAGATCTTCTAGCATCTAGATCAGCAGCATAGTCTGAATCGGAAAATCCTGCAAGTGTACATGAAGAATCATTTCTATAGATAAGACCTATGTCAGATGTCCCTTTAAGATACCTGAACACTCTCTTCACTGCTTGCCAATACTCTTTTCTTGGTTTTCCCATGTACCTACTTACCACACTAACTGCTTGAACCAGATCTGGTCTAGTGCAGACCATGGCATACATGAGGCTGCCAACTGCACTAGCATAAGGAACTACATTCATGTATTCCTTTTCAGTTTCTGATTGTGTTGCCTGATCTTCAGAGATATGCATATTGGAAGTCAAGGGTGTGTTTACTGGTTTTGCAGCTGTCATTCCAAACCGAATAAGAACCTTTTGAATGTAGTCCTTTTGGCATAAAAACAGTCTCTTCTGACTTCTATCTCTATAAATCTCCATGCCTAAGATTTTTGCCGCAGCCCCTATATCCTTCATTTCGAATTCAGAGCTAAAAAGACTCTTCAACTTTTTTATATCAGCTTTTTCTCTAGAGGCTATGAGCATATCATCTACATATAGAAGTAGATATATGTAAGAACCATCCTCCACCCTTTTGTGATAAACACATGAATCATAAGGAGTGTATTCATGGGAAACAATAAATTGATCAAATCTCTTATACCATTGTCTTGGAGATTGCTTCAAACCATATAGAGATCTTTTCAATTTGCAGATCATTTCTTCCTTTTCTGGCACTGCAAAACCTTCTGGTCGCCTCATGAGAATATCTTCTTCCAATTGTCCATGTAGGAAAGCTGTTTTTACATCAAGTTGTTACAATTCCATATCCAGATTAGCTACCAGTGCAAGAAGTACGCGGATAGAAGTGTGTCTGACTATAGGTGAGAAAATCTCATTATAGTCCACACCTTCCTTTTGGCTGTACCCTTTTGCTACAAGTTGTGCCTTGTATCTGACTCCATCATTACTTGTTAGACCAACCTTCTTCTTGAAAATCCATTTGCTGTCAATAACTCTTCTACCTTCAGGTAGCTTCACTAGATGTCAAGTTTCATTTTTCAACAGGGATTCCATTTCTTCATGTATAGCAGTGATCCAGTGGTGTTAGTTAGAACATCTAACTGCTTCATGATATGAGTTTGGTTCTAGTGAGTCAACTTCTTCGGCAGTATGAAGAGCATATGACACCATGTCTTCAAAACCATATCTCTCAGGTGGCCTTATGTTCCTTTGAGACCTTTTTGATCCAGCTTTGTCAGGTTGTGTTGGAATATCATGGATCACATGATCAACTTCAATTTCAGCATGATCACTTTCAGTTTCAGTACTTGTATCTCCCTTTCCAATCTCCACCTGCTCAGTAATTTTACTGATTTTATCTGCAGATTCTGCTTCAGATTTGGTGTGCATTAGAGAGCTTTCATAAAAAATTACATCTCGACGAAGAATTATAGGCTCTAGTTTGCCCTCATTAACATAATAATATACAGGGCATCCAAATATTTTTAAATTTGAATAATCAACATGTTTATGAGACCATACCTCAATAGAAGTTTTGAAGTTGATGGCAGTGGATGGAGATCTATTCACCAAATAAGAAGCTGTACTGACTGCCTCAGCCCAGAAAATCCTGCTAAGACCTGAATTTGAAAGCATGCACCTTGCTCTTTCTAGCAGTGTCCTATTCATTCTTTCTGCTATTCCATTCTGCTGTGGAGTATTCCTGACAGTATATTATCTTGCAATTCCTTCATTTTTGCAGAATTCCTTGAATTCCTTTGAACAAAATTCCAAACCAATATCTGTTCTCAGCCGCTTGACTTTTCTTCCTACCTGATTTTCTATCAAAATCTTCTACTGTTTGAACCATTTGAAAGCTTTTGATTTATGCTTCATCATGAAGATCCAGGTCATTCTTGAGAAGTCATCAATGATATAGAGAAAATATCTTGCTCCACCTAAAGATGGAACTTTTGAAGGTCCCCAGCAGTCTGAATGAATGTAATCAAGAGTGGCCTTTGTAGTGTGAACTGCTTTTGAGAATCTCATTCTATGTTGCTTCCCAAAAACACAGTGCTCACAAAACTTGAGAGGTCCCATTTTATTTCTTCCAAGAAGTCCCTATTTGCTGAGAATTTCCAGTCCCTTTTCACTCATGTGACCTAGTCGCATGTGCCATAACGAATTATCATTAGGGATCTCAGTTTCTGGTTTTGATATTGCTGCAGCAGATCCAGTCACGGTTGTACCTTGAAGAATGTATAAGTTTCCCTGCTTTATTCCTTGCATGACCACAGATTTCCCATTTCTTCTTATTTTCATCACTCCACCTTCAACACAGCATGTGAAGCTTTTAGTGCCCAAAGCTCCAACTGAAATGAGATTTCTTTTCAGCTCTGGAACATGTCTTACATTGGTCAAAGTTCTTACAACATTATCATGCATTTTGATTTGTACATAATCTATGCCAACTGTCTTGCAGGGAGCATTATTTGCCCATGAGAACATTTTTTCCAGATTTCTCACCATAAGTCATAAACCAATCTTTATTGGGATACATATGATAAGAGCAGCCTGAGTCTAGAACTCATTTGTCAGCTTGATGTTGTTGATCATCAACTATGGAGAGAACCAAATCAGACTCAGATGAAGAATCATTTTGCACTGTGGCTGCAACTGATTCTTTCTTTCTTTTCTTTTGACAATCTTTCTTCCAATGGCCCGGTTCCTTGTAATAGTTGCAAATATATTTCGGATTAACCTTGAACTTAGCCTTCCCCTTTCCTTTCTTCTTGTGTTGGGGTTTTGTTTGATTTGAGATTATCAAACCGGCAGCAACATTATCATCACCATTACCTGATGCCTTCAGTCTAAGTTCTCTAGAAAACAGATTTGATTTAACCTCTTCCAGAGTTATGCTATTTTTACCAACTCTAAAAGAATTAACAAAATTTACAAATGACGGTGGTAAAGAAGCTAACAGAATCATGGCAACATCCTCATCATCCATCTTAACATCAATATCACGAAGTTCTAGTAAAATAGAATACAATTCATCAAGATGATCTTTTAGATGTGTACCTTCCTTCATTCGAAGACCAAACAGTCGTCTTTTGAGCAACAGTTTGTTGCATAAGGACTTAGTATGTAGAGGTTTTCCAGTTTTAACCATAGGCCTGCAGCTGAAGTTTCTTCAGCAATTTCATATAAAACTTCATCTGACAGGGAGAGGAGAATTAGAGAATGAGCCTTTTCCTCTTGTTGCAAAGTGATATCCCTTGGAGCTTTGCCTAATTGACCTGATAGAGGAGCCCACACTCCTTGTTCCTTGAGCAGAGCGCACATCTTAATGCGCCAGAGGTTAAAACTGTTTCTGCCATTAAACTTCTCGATCTTGATGGTGCTAGCCATGGTTCTTGCGTGAATCTTGATAACCCACCGCAAGCAGATGGTGGTTTTCAGACGCGGAAAAAACGATCCAACCAAAATCTCTAGATAACAATTTGTTATGTTTAAGCAGCGCAAAATAAACGAAAGAAGAACAGAGCACCCAAAAGATATCACATACACTCACAAATGACACAAAAGATTTACGTGGTTCACCAAACTTGGCTACATCCACGGACAGGGGAGTAAAGTTTCACTATCTTCAAGAACAATGTTACAGACGTGTATTACAGACGGGTATCACTCGCACACAGACGGATGATCAATCGCACGACGGGTGATCAATCTCACAGACGGGTGATACTCACAACACTCTGATACATATTTGTTTATTCTCTCTTGCTCCCTACTTCAATATATATATATATATATATAGGCTGACTTGTTGATTAGCACAAGAGCGTAACTAACTAACTGAATTCGGTTAGGAAGTTCAAGCCAAAATCCACAGTTGTCATGGAAAAAATGGGTTTGGCGAATAGAGGAGATGGCGGCTAATTAAGAGGGTTTGATATAAGCTAAGATGGGTTTAGGGTCGAACGCTGATAGTGGCGGTTCTTGAATAACATTACTGATGGAGCAAAAAGATACTTAGCGATCAATAGAAAAATTATAATGACATATACTTCTTACAATATTCATGTTAAGAGACAAAATACATCATATATTAAAAGGCTTTTTTACCAAAGTAGCATTTTTTTAGAAATAATTTATCAAAATAGGGTTGTTTTGTAACATTTTATCAGAATGGGGTTGTTTGTAAAACGTCAGTCCAACTGACGCTTTTAAAGGCGCCAGTCCAACTGGCGCTTTTCACCGGGAAATGACAAGTGTCTCTTCCCAGAAATTAAAAAAAAAAAAAATTTAAAGCTGCTGCCTTCACTGCGTGCGCCACGTGGCGCGACGCAGTGGAAGGCGCCACTGCGCCTGGCGCCTTTAAAGGGGCCAGTTGCAGTGGCGCCTTCCACTGCGTCGCGCCACGTGGCGCACGCAGTGAAGGCAGCCCCCCGCGCCCCACCTACCCCAACCCCCCCACCATGCCCCCTATAAATACCCCGATCCCTCCCAATCTCCCTTCATCCGAATCTCCCCCTCCCCCAAAATTGCTCTTCTAATTCAAACTCATCCCTTCAAATCTTCCTTCATCTTATATTTCACACTTTCTACTTCTGCTTACATTTCATTTCTTCTTCTTACACAACATTTTTTCTCCTTCTTCTTCTTACATTGTACTTCTTCTCTTACGCTTTAATTCTTCTTCTTCTTGCTTTTTACGTATCAAATTTTAAACACAGTATTGTTACTATAATTATTATTGCTATCATTATGATTAATTTGTATTATCTTTATTTTTATTATTATTACTATATTTCTAATTTATAGTTTGTTGTTATTTATTATGATTATTATTATTGCTATTGTTATTGTTATTGTTATTGTTATATCTTTATTTGTTACTATTTTTTAGTGTTATTGTTATGATTATAATCATTATTAACACTAATCTTAAATTTTTGTTATTGTAGTGTGGAAAAAATGACTTCAAATATTGTACTATTGTGATTATCATTATTATTTTTATTTACACATGATTAATTAGTATTATTTTTATTTTTCTTTTTATTATTATTACTGCTATTATCAATAAATTTCTAATTTTTAGTTTGTTGTAATTTATTATGATTATTATTATTATTAGTGTTTGTTGTAATTTATTATGATTATTAGTATTATTATTGGTGCTATTATTACTATAATTATTATTGTTATTGCTATGTTATTGTTATATCTTTATTTGTTACTATTTTTTAGTGTTATTGTTATGATTATAATTATTATTAACACTAATCTTAAATTTTTGTTATTATTTTAGGTCACAAAATATGTCTGTAGTTGTAGTGTTCGTGTACTCCAATGGGAGGATCTTTGATGGAGAAGAAGGAATCACATTCGAAGGGAATAAAAAAACAATGCAAATAAAACGTGGAGTCGGGTATGAGCTTATGAGGACAAGGGTTCATGCTAGGTTGAAACTTCATCCAAATCAATGTGTTTCGAAAATTGTCACCCGATTTATGATATCGCAAAATCCTCCATCGCTCCACCAGTGCACTGACTAATCTCATGTCAACTTGGAAAAACCCAAGCTGTGCAATTCCCAAGAAACCGGCTTGACTGAGATAGTCTACGATCTCCTCCGGAATATGAGTAGGTCCATGATAACCACCTGCAGCTAATCGAGTCCTCAATAATCGATCATTTTCTCCATTCCATATACATGTGGAAATATGGGTTGCTTGCATCCCTAGCAATGACGTATCACTTGGGCCTGGATTAATCAAACGTCCACCTCCAGTCGAACTTGAAGCCATATTTTCAGCTCTAAAATAACAGTGTTAATAAGTAGTGTTAATAATAATTATAATCATAATAGTAAAACGAATAACAGTAACACTAAAAAATAGTAACAATGAACAAATATATAATAATAACAATAACAATAGCAATAATCATTATAGTAATAATAATAGCAATAATAATATCAATAATAATAATAATAATAATAATAATAAAAATTATAACAAACTAAAAATTAGACATCTAGTAATAAAAAAAAATAATACTAATTAATCAATATAATAGCAATAATAATAGAAATCATGTGTAAATAAAAATAATAATGATAATCACAATAAAGATAACAACAATATATAATATTAATGATTCATAATAATGACAAATTTATAGTAATAATAATCAAAATAAAATTAGCAACAATTACATTAAAAAATATTTAAATTAATATTAGTCATAATATTTTCTTTAATACTACAATATTTGAAGTCATTTTTTTCCACACTATAATAATAAAAATTTAAAATTAGTGTTACTAATGATTATAATCATAATAATAACACTAAAAAATAGTAACAAATAAATATATAACATAATCATAACAATAACACTAAAAAATAGTCACAAATAAAGATATAACAATAACAATAATAATAACAATAATCATAATAAATAACAACAAACTATAAATTAGAAATCTAGTAATAATAATAAAAATAAAGATAATACAAATTAATCATAATGATAGCAATAATAATTATAGTAATAATACTGTGTTTAAAATTTGATACGTAAAAAGCAAGGAGTAGAAGAATTAAAGTGTAAGAGAAGAAGCATAATGTAAGAAGAAGAAGTAGAAAAAATGTTGTATAAGAAGAAGAAATGAAATGTAAGCAGAAGTAGAAATTGTGAAATATAAGATGAAGGAAGATTTGAAGGGATGAGTTTGAATTAGAAAAGAAATTTTGAGGGAGGGGAGACTCGGATGAAGGGAGATTGGGGGGGGGGGGGAGCGGGGTATTTATAGGGGGGAGGATGGGGTGGTTGGCGTACGTGGGGTGCGGGGGACTGCCTTCACTGCGTGCGTCACGTGGCGCGACGCAATGGAAGGCGCCACTGCACCTGGTCACGTGGCGTCAGTTGCAGTGGTGCCTTCCACTGCGTCGCGCCAAGTGGCGCACGCAGTGAAGGCAGCAGCTTTAAATTTTTTTTTTTTAAATTTTCGTGAAGGGACACTTGTCATTTCTAGGTGAAAAGCGTCAGTTGGACTGGCGCCTTTAAAAACGTCAGTTGGACTGACGTTTTAAAAACAACCCCATTCTGATAAAATATTAAAAAAATAATCCCATTACGATAAATTGTTTCTAAAAAAATATTACTTTAGTAAAAAAAAGCCTATATTAAAACATTCTTTCACGATGATAAATTTATTGTATTACATAAGATAAAATACATATTAAACTTGGTTTGTTGTAGATTGTCATGTCTATTACAAAAGACAAAAAAAATACCACAAAATCCATTAAAAAAAGAATTGTTCTTCCTCCTTCGGCCATGCATGCGTCTTTTATTAGGGCCAGTGGGCCACACCTACTAGGAATGACGTATCCAATATGATATCCTTATTTTTAATATCCCCCGTTCTATATTTTTAGTTCGATCCTGTCCTTGATTGTCCCCTACCTTGAGCAATGATTTAAAATTTTAGGTTTTCATCTCCTTCTTAGGGTGGGACCGTGGGACATGTCTGGTGAGAAGAACTTGTATTTTCGGAATATAAAAAAATCGATATGGATCACACACAATCATACATTGATACTTAAGATTAAAAATTATTTAGAACTTGATGGGTTTGTTTGTAGTTTTGTTAGTGAAAATAAATAAAAAGTTATTTTTAGTATTTTCTATGCCGACTTTTAAAAATAAGAAATAAAATGAAAATAATATGATAATTTTATAATTATTTGTGTTATAATTATGTTTGAAATCAGAAAATAAAAATAAAAAACTAGAAATAAATTAAACAGGCCCTTAACTATTATATGACCATTTAAAAATATCATGTACATTTATTTAATAATTACTAGAACGTGATCACATGCGATGCACTGATGTTTTATGTGTGGGGAATAATATTTTTAATTTTTAATTACCCTAAAATCAATATATATCTGAAGTTGAAAGAAAAAAATACAATTAGAAGAGTAAAAATATATTACTTTCAGTACACTTAAAGCATGAAATATGAAGAAAAAAAGAAGAAGGAATTTTTGTAATTAATAATGCAAATAAATTGTTAAATTATTAAACATTTTGTTTTCATGAGATACATGTAATTTAGATTGCTTACGATATAAAAAAAAATATTTTCGTACAAAAAAAAATCATAAGTAAATAAATATATACTAAAGTATCTAATATTTGAAATATGCGTGCAGAATTATAAACACTATGAGTTTTGAATTAAAAATATAACACTAATACTAATATTAATATCATTAATATTTATTATTTCTAAAATATAATGACCCAATAACAATTTATCAAGTTTGTTGAAATTTGCAGATTTCAACGAACCCGTTCATTAACAGTCACTTCCATTGATTTTTTAAGAATAGTATAATAATAATATAATAATAATAATCATTTTATTAATAATATTATTAATAATTAATTCAAATGAAGCTATAAGGGCGTAAAAAATTTAATAAAACATTTTTTCATGTTTTATTATGTTGTTATACGTATAAACCGACTAATAAAAATAAGTGTAATAATATTGATGATTATGGTGTTAATATTAAAAAATCTTAAGAATTACCAATCTAATTATTACTATTAATAATTTTTTCAGAAAATTAAACTCATAATTCACAAAAGTAGTATTTGACTGCATGCCCGTGAGAGTATTTTTGAAGGCAATGCCACATTAGTTCTCCAAAATTAAACAATTCTTAATGTTTTTTTAAAGCTGCTAGTATATTGCAGAATTGTAAAAAAAATGTGAGTCACGCCTCTTTCATTCTTGCCATAATTACAGCTATATGGATTCATTAAAAGAATATAACTCTTACGTGATACACGTCTGCAAGGAAGATATTCCACCTCATGCAAAATTGTTTTGGTCCACCATTCAAGTTTGTCATGTCTTCCGGGAAGTACCCCAAGCAAATAGAACAGGGTGGAAATGATATTTGGATTTTTCAGTCCACCATAAATCATTAGAGAAGGTGTGGAAACAGAGCCAGTGTAAGGTAGTTTTCTTTCATATCCTATAGGGTATACTTCCACTTCCAACTCGGATGATGTTAACTGCACCTATTCTTAAATGTCAGGTCAAACATTATTACCATGTAATTAATTATTAAGAACACAGAGACACAACATCAATTTCACATTTAATTTACATTAGAAGGTCAGAGAAATGCAACTTCCCATAAAAACTGAGTTTCAAAATAGAAGACAAACACTTCATGAGATATGCCCGACTCGGTTGACTTTTATTGTTACTCTTATGTTTGAGAGGATGGAGTGGGTTGGTTTTTTTTTTCTTTTTGCCGTGAAGTGGAGTGGGATGGTTAGTAATGGAGTAAGATGGTTAAAAAGACTTAACCAATTGTTTGGGAGTTTAATAAATAATGGAGTGCGATGGTTTAGGATGGTACTCCAAACCACTCCATCCGACCCAAACTCCTAATTTTTACACCCTCTAAATTGAGAGGTTTGGGATTTTCTTGTCAAACTTCCAAACAATGGTGTGATATACTTCTATCACATGAATCCACTCTATTACTAACCACTTCATTACTAACCATTCCACTCCATTTTCTTCAAAACTCTGAAACATAGCCTAATTGTAATGTATCCCAAATAAAAATAAAGCTTTACAATTTTTTCCATGAACAACATCTCATTAGGTGCAAAAGCATCAAATCATGTGATATGGCCCGCTCGGTTGTCTTTATTTTAACAATAAGTGTAATGTAATCCAAATAAAAATAAAGCTTTACAATTTTTTCCATAAACACATCTCATTAGGTGCAAAAGCATCAAATCATTTAGGATTCAAATATCATCATGTCTAATTGATCAAGGGAGTTACTGTACCTCTCAAGAAATATCCATACCTAATCAATGACCCTTTTCCAACTTGCACATCTCCAATGGTGGAGCCACTTATTGCAACAAATACATCCTTATCAACATCAGGATCCATGTAAAAATGATCATCAGAGTTTGATGCCTAGACACTAAACATTATAAGGAAGAAGATTAGTCAATATATTTCAAGGCAAATGGCAAAGCTGTAAATACAGAACATTATTCTATTTTATGCAAGTTAAATTATAAACTACTCATAACACTAATAAATGAGCAATGAATTATAGTAATTACTAAGAGACTTAGCAAGATAATCTACCAAAAAATGCTTACATTGCCAGAGACATTGTTTTTGCCACGATCAAGAATGCTACACAGCAGGCAGAAAACAATTACAATCGGGCATGTTGGCACCCTTGCAGTCTTCCAGGTAGTTCCAAGGGTTGAAATATTTTCTAAATATTGCAATTGTTGATAGATTTTTTAACACCATCAAGCAAAAGTGCAAAACAAATTATTTAACAGTATTTCAGTTTACATTGGAATCATATTAGATTATGGTAATTCAGTTGAAATCAATTGCCATGATACAATAAAACAACAAAAAACAATATAAAATTAAAAAATCACCACTAAACTTTACATCGGAGCATTCATTGACATAGTAAACCAACAATCAGTGTCTGAATGGTTTAAAAAGTATAAAATAAATCATATCCTGCTTTGATGAAAGAAAATTCTCGGGCTGCCAAAAAGTGAAGAAACTATAAAATATCAAAGAAATTTAAAAAACAATATATAAAGTCAATAGTCACACGAAAAATAAAACTAAGCACTCACCTAATAAAAAATTACTACTCCAATATTATAAAACCTTGCCAAATTTGCCACACCATAAAACATTTTACCTCCTTTCCACTATCATTTCATACATACGAAGCACGCTCCCATTTTGGGTATGTTAATCCAACCATGTTTACCTTTAAATTACACAAAAAGAAATAAATCAGTATTCAATCCATTAAATGTGTATGTATACTTCATCTGATATAGAAAATCATGGGACCAAAAAAGATAAAAAAAATTAATGCATTCAATTAAAACAAACACAGCTCAGTAGATGTGTATATATATTTCATCGGATATAGAACATGGGAACAAAAAAAATTCCTTTCAAAATTCTTAGTCAACAAATGGAACCAAAAATTGTGATTCTGTTCGAGAAATCAGTCACCAAACCCAGTATAAATACTTCAAGTAAAATAAACCACACACACACAAAAAAGAAAAATACTTCAGGTAAATACACATAAATCTTTACAAAATAATGAAAAAAAAAAAAACAAGCATACCTTGAAATGTGAAAGATGATGCCACATGGTGCGATTAAAATTAAATGAAACAAAAACCCAGACCACACAAGAAGATGAAATATTAGCGACCCAACAGCAAACATCACTTGTTTAGAGTGCTAAGAAAATAGAAAAAAATAAATAAAAAACCAAAAGAAGAAGAAGAGGGTCCATACTCCATACATTAGGCAAAAAATCAATGAAAGACAACTCACCAAACGAAAACGCACCATGTCCCTTGCTTATTCGATTTGACATGAAATCAGAAGCCATGTTAAAAAAGAAGAACAATAAATGAAACCATGAGTCCGATAGTAAATAGGAGATGAGGAATTTAAGAACAATAATACATAACTCATGGATTGCAAGGGAGTCCAAAAATATGAATCCTATTTTTTAGGAGAAAGGGAAACAAAAACCAGTGAGAAAGGGAGAGGAACAGGAACAATCTGAAACCCAAAAAATGAAAAATGGGAATATAACCAACAATAGACAAGCAAAAGACAACCCCATAACCATTTCTGCAAAGCAAAGCACACCCAAGAAATATATTGTCGAAGCTACGATGCCAAGGATGTGAAACGGTGTAGAAAATGATTGAGCGTTAATTACGAATAAAAACTCCTATCAACGATTAAAACACACTAAAAATCTACTGATAAAAAAAACACACCAAAAACCTTGCACAACGATAACTAAAAACAAACTGTGAAGACTCTCTCTCTGGGCTATAGTTCGATTCCATAGTAATTAAAAGTTAATGAAATCCCACTCCCCAATTAATGGCCCAGCATTGAATTCCAAATTTTAAAAATATGAGAAGAAAATATTTTGATGAGTATCCAAAGACAATTAATACATTTAACAAAAAAAAAATTATTTTTTTACACAAGTGATTTTACAAAACTGCCCCAACCACTACTCTTCTTTTATATATAAAAGAAATATATCAGTATTCAATCCATTAAATGTGTATATATACTTCATCTGATATAGAAAATCATGGGACCAAAAAAGATAAAAAAATTAATGCATTCAATCAAAACAAACACAGCTCAGTAGATGTGTATATATATTTCATCGGATATAGAACATGGGAACAAAAAAAATTCCTTTCAAAATTCTTAGTCAACAAATGGAACCAAAAATTATGATTCTGTTCGAGAAATTAGTCACCAAACCCAGTATATATACTTCAAGTAAAATAAACCACACACACAAAAAAAAAAAGGAAAATACTTCAGGTAAATACACATAAATCTTTACAAAATAATGAAAAGAAAAAAAACAACAACCATACCTTGAAATGTGAAAGATGATGCCACATGGTGCGATTAAAATTAAATGAAACAAAAACCCAGACCACACAAGAAGATGAAATATTAGCGACCCAACAGCAAACATCACTTGTTTAGAGTGCTAAGAAAATAGAAAAAAATAAATAAAAAACCAAAAGAAGAAGAAGAGGGTCCATACTCCATACATTAGGCAAAAAATCAATGAAAGACAACTCACCAAACGAAAACGCACCATGTCCCTTGCTTATTCGATTTGACATGAAATCAGAAGCCATGTTAAAAAAGAAGAATAATAAATGAAACCATGAGTCCGATAATAAATAGGAGATGAGGAATTTAAGAATAGAAATAATACATAACTCATGGATTGCAAGGGAGTCCAAAAATATTAATCCTATTTTTTAGGAGAATGGGAAACAAAAACCAGTGAGAAAGGGAGAGGAACAGGAACAATCTGAAACCCAAAAAAGAAAAATGAGAATATAACCAACAATAGAAAAGCAAAAGACAACCCCATAACGATTTCCGCAAAGCAAAGCACACCCAAGAAATATATTGTCGAAGCTACGATGCCAAGGATGTGAAACGGTGTAGAAAATGATTGAGCGTTAATTACAAATAAAAACTCCTATCAACGATTAAAACACACTGAAAACTTACTGATAAAAAAAACACACCAAAAACCTTGCACAACGATAACTAAAAACAAACTGTGAAGACTCTCTCTCTGGGCTATAGTTCGATTCCATAGTAATTAAAAGTTAATGAAATCCCACTCCCCAATTAATGGCCCAGCATTGAATTCCAAATTTTAAAAATATGAGAAGAAAATATTTTGATGAGTATCCAAAGACAATTAATACATTTAACAAAAAAAAATTATTTTTTTACACAAGTGATTTTATAAAACTGTCCCAACCACTACTCTTCTTTTATATATAAAGATTTGTGTTTTAAAAATATCATGTACTATCATGTATATTCGTTAAGAAATCAGAAATAAAAAAATTTATTGAAAAATGATATATTTAATGCATGGTAAAAATCTTATCATCAAAATTTAATGTTGTTATCTAGATGTTGTTACCTGATATTGGTTGTATGTATAATTGAATTTAGGTTAAAGTAATAATTTGGTCTCTATACGTGATACAGATTCTTCATTTAGTCCCTATACGTAAAAAATTTGAAAATGAGTCCCTATATGTGTAAACGTTAGTAAACTCGTCCCTGCCGTCAGCAAATTAGTCCTTATACGTGACACAAATTTTTGATTTGGTCCCTAATCCTGAAAAAAATATATTGAATTGGTCTCTGTACGTGCAATCATAATAATTTTGTCTCTATCGTTTGTTAAGGAGCTCAGACCCAATTAAATTTTTTTTTCGTATATTATATCAATCTATTTTTTCTATTGAGAGTCAGCTTGGATAATTTCAGAATATAAAACCATTTACTAACCAAATTATACAACTTTTACTTTCAATAGAAGAAATAGATTGATATAATATATAGAAAATATTCAATACGAAAAACATCTTTAGTTGGGTCTGCGCTACTGAGTAAACGGTAGGGACAAAATTATTATTGATTGCACATATAAGGATTGATTTAATTTTTTTTTTCAGGTTTAGAGACCAAATCAAAAATTTATATCACGTATAAGGACCAATTTGCTGATGACATGGATGAATTTGCTAAGGTGTGCACATATAGGGACCAAATTTGCTAACGTTTATACATGTGGGGACTCGTTTCTAAATTTCTTATGTATAAGGATTAAATGAAAAATCTGTGTAATGTGCAGAAACCAAATTATTACTTTAACCTTGAATTTATTCCTTTATTTTTAGAACTTTCATTGATTTAACCAATTATGGCTCCTATCTTTTTTCATAATAGAATCGGTTGAATGTTGTCCCCTTAAGTCAATGCAGTTAGTAGTTATGGGATATGATAATTGTGAGTGCTCAAGTCAAATCTCCGCAATGTGTTTCGTTCTCTTCTCATTCCCTACTTCTTTCTCCCCCTTCCCTTGTAAGGCTTATTATAAGGGCCAGTTTGTTACGGATTATGAAAAAATGATTTTCATATAAAAAAATTCAGAGATTATATGAAAATCATTTTTTCATAATCTATAACAAATATATCTCCTCTCTCGTCTATAGAATCAGATTTTAGTGAGAAGGTAAATGGAATAGTTTCTCATTTTAGCCATAAAAATGATTTTTTTTTAAAAAAAATGATTGCCTAAAAAATCTTAAACAAATACAATTAAAATCACTAAAAATCATTTTTTATCATTAAATAATCTTAAACAAACGCACTTTAAGTCTCGTCTTAGAAAAAAAAAATATCTGTTGAAAGTTAAAACTTGAAACAAAATTGAGAGGTTTTGTAGCTAGCATTGATTCTACTAATGTGCTTTCATTTTTAAATAGCACTGGCAACTTCAGTTCGAACGTTAAACAGTTAACGTTAAGTAGTATACGACGAGGGTACGTACTTGGTGGTATTTACTTTGGAGAGAAAAATGATTTTTGAACCAGGGATGATAATAAGATGTCTTTTTGATTTTTTTGACATATTTTTAAATATATATATATATATATATATATATATATATATATATATATACAATAAAATTGAAAAGTAATTAAGTGACAAATAAAAATAGATAAATAACATATTACATACAACGTTTAAAATCTGATTTTTAAATAATACAACTGCTCCTCCAACATGCATAGTCAATCATAGCCAGGCTTAACTAATCAGGAGCTTCGTAAAGTTATTTAATTGGTTTAAAGAAAACATATATATAATGGATGAATGAAGCTACATTGATCCGCTACATATATATATATATATATATATATATATATATATATATTATAAAATTTAAAGTTGTTTGAACTTTAAAGGGAATCCTTATTTCTGAATGTCATATCCACACAGCAATCCGCATTATCAGATGACAAACTATTGAAGTGCTACCATATAATCATCCTATATAAAAGCTGCATTTATTGTCAAATCAATCATATCGGACCTTAACTTTGAGGACAACTTTCACTTAGCCTTAATTTGTTTGTATTAGGGTTTTTCACAGAGGAAAGAACTAAGGCGTGAAAATAAACAGGGGATAATAAAGGATGAGTATAAGATGTGTAGATTTTGAAGTTATTTAAATTAAAAAAAAGTATGAAAAAATAGTAGAGAAAGGAAAGTTAGTTTTCTTGTAAAGATATTTATCTCTAATAATGTGTATTAAACAAAAGGATAAAGTTATCATTTCAAATGTTGAAAAATATGATTTGGAGAGGGATAGAAATAATAAATACTGAAAATTTTCATCCCAATTTTTCTCTCTCCCTCCTGTTTTCTCGGCTGGAAGGAGGAGAAAATTCTTTATTGCAGGTCCTATTTAATATGTTCTCTCCTCTCTACATTTTTTATCCTTGTCAAACGAAGGAAGCATAACTTTTCTCTCAGACTTCTCTCTTTACAAAATCTCCAGAAACAAACCAAGCTTTAATTAAACCCTTCAAAGCTATTGTCAATTCCATTAAATATAGGAAAAGGCAATTTATAAATGTGTACATAACATTAATATAGGAAAAGGTAATGGAAGGTACAAAATCAGCACCTTTTTTGATTAATATATAAATCATCAAAATTAAAATATAAAAATCATGTAATTTTTTAAGTGATCACATGATCACTAATAAACTTCTAATCTTAACCACCCATTTATGATTTAATGCCTCAGATATGTTTCTCTAGCTCTCATATATAGATGGTCAAAATTAGAAGTTAATTTATGGTCATGTAATCAGTTGACCATTCATATAGTGATCAAAATTTACTCTAATCACATCTCATAATAAATCACTCCCTCACCTAATATGCTCCATATATATATATATATATATGTATGATGGATCTGGTTACATCAGTATAAGTTATGTTTCACTTACACTCAATCTTAGTTGTTGATTTTATTTTCATTCAACCTTGACTGTGTTTTTAACTTTTGTAATAGTTTTACACCGTTGGTTTAAAATAAAGTCAACGGTTGAGATTGAGTGTAAGTGAAAATGACTTACACAAGTGTAATTAAATTGATCTTTCCTCATATATTATACATATATGGGGAGGCATCGATTTACACCATTCTAAAACATTTTTCACATACATTCATCTTTAGTTGTTGAACTTATTTCCATCTAACCATCACTTCACCAAATTTGGGATTTAATAGCATACACTTAATAACGATTTCAGAAGAAAGCGTTGTGCAAAAATGCACATAAGTTTCTAATAGAGCTTCCCTGAGGAAACGCTATTAACATATAAACCTTTAATAGCGTTTTCTCAAATAAGCGCTATTTCTAACAAATACATCTTTTTTTTAAAAAAAAACGCCCTCCACCTCTTATAGCGTTGAGTCGAAGACGCGCTATTATACGTTATACATTTAATAATGTTTAATCTAACAAACGCTGTTAAAGGAATTATTACAATAACACTTTCTTGAGAAAACGTTATTTTTCACTCGATTCAAAACAAAACCCTATAGATGATCTCTCTGCTCGTTAGTGAAACAGTCCATGAAGTTAATGAACAATAATATCTCTGCACGCAAAACGAGATATTCAACGCACAATATTCTCAATTCATCAATTTTGTTGTTTTGTAACTCAATATTATTGAAAACGTTAGTTTGAATTATTTGACCAAACTCTCCTTTAAATAATTGTATTTTGTGTTCGTGTTCTTCACATTTCAAATTTTATCAACTCTCGTTCTCAATCCGTCATGTTCTTCATTGAGGGAGTTCCCTTTTTTATATGGGAAAGATGGAAGAAATCTGGCTCAATAAAATATGAAATGTGAGCCATGTCTTTCCCCTCTTTTGAGCCGTCGAATCAACCAAACAACTCAGAAGGCGCCACATGTCTGCCATCAATTTATTTAAAAAGAAAAATAGTTGAAATCTGGAAACGCAGAACGTACAGCGACGCTGTCATCGCCGCCGCTTCGTCTCCACCGCCACGGCCGCCCCTATCATAGGTTCAGAAAATTGGGGAGATAGAAAGAACAGAAGGCTCCTTGTTGAGGGAATTTGAAGAGAGACTTCTGCCATAACCACTTGTGACACTGTCTTTTCCTTCTCCATTAAATATAGGGTCTTTGAATTTTTCATGTATCAACTTCGATTCATTTTTGGAGAGTTTACTTCCACGAGGAATTTTGTCTAGTACAGCATCCATGGTTATGCGATAGTTTT
This sequence comes from Ammopiptanthus mongolicus, assembly GCA_039655645.1. Classification (NCBI taxonomy): domain Eukaryota; kingdom Viridiplantae; phylum Streptophyta; class Magnoliopsida; order Fabales; family Fabaceae; genus Ammopiptanthus; species Ammopiptanthus mongolicus. The sequence continues at coordinate 12,804,436 of CM077343.1, read as the reverse complement.
CATTTTTGTTTTCTTGAATTAGATGCTTTATCTACTTTATCTTATTATGGCCTGCATGTTACAGGTGAAGGGGGACTATATGGGGTTTACTTCTTTAGTTCAGTGATTGTTGTTGTTGTTGCATACAAATTATATGATAAAATGCTTGAGTTGTTGGGACGATTGTTATGCAACAAAGAGGGGGCGACAGAGCAGCGGCGATGGAGCGGGCACAGTGAAGCTATACAGTGGTGCGCTACTGTGCTGATACGGGTTAGGGTCCCTTTTTTGCGTTTTCAGATTTCAATTATTTAAAAGAAAAATAATGAGGGACACTTGAGGCCTTCTGAAGGCTCGGAAGAGGGGAAAGACAAGGTGTCTTTCCCGCATCAGCGGTACTGAATCGAAATCAGAAAAGAGCCTGTGAGTCATAATAATATCTAGGTTCGTTTGATTTGTAAAAAAAAAAAAATAAAAGATTAGATAGCATAAAAATAATTATTCAGTTATAAAGTTATCACAGAACTGGACAAAAAAAGTGTCGAGGGACTGGACAAAAACTCAAAATCTTATCCCTCATTAAATCATGGGACAACTTTTTGTTCCGTGGACATAATTCCCAAAAAGATAAAATTATTCACATGTATTTATTATATATACTCTCTCCCTCTCTCTCTCTCTCACACACACACACACACATATATATATATATATATATATATATATATATATATATATTTCTTTATCGGTTATAATAATATTATATATTATATATAATACTTATATATTATAGAGAGTATTTAAGTAAATTTTACATTATTTTACTTATGTTGTCCATTGTTCATCAAACTATATACGGGACAAAGAGTTGTGTTGTGACTCAAGCATTTGTCCTGTGTTGTTCTCCTTATCCTGTACTTCAATGCGAATCAAACGCACCCCTAATATGGGTTTGTGCTCCATCCTCACTAGAAAAGTCAAATTGCTTCTCTTCCAAGGCTCCCTTACTTTCAACAGCTCTTGGAAGATTCAACAAGCACTTTTAACTAGAAATGAGATTATGTGATTTGTATTGGAAGATTCGGCTTTATAACTATGTATTCACTTGGAATATCTATAATTTCTCTTTGAATTTCTGGTTTTTCATGTCAATTCCCAAATTGTGTCGCAAATTGTAACGCTTGTTGTCAATGATGAAAGAAATTTTGCTTTATATCTATTTTTTTTCAAGTTGTAGTTCTTAAAAATATAATACTGCTACTTGTTTTTGTTTCAATGGAAAGAAATTTGGGGTATCAGCAACAAAAATGCGCGAAGGTGTTTAATAGCGCTTCTCCATGGAAACGCTATTAAAATATATACCTTTAAAATATATATCTTTACCTCCTACCTTGTTCCTTTAGAAAAACGCACCACCTTTTACAATGCTTATTCGGAGAAGCACCATAAAAAGTGTCACTATGCTAGCGTCTGCTTGGGGAAACACTATCTTTGACCTTGTATGAAGAACAAAAACGATCTAGGTGACCAACTCTCCGCATGTTAGTTGACAAAGGATAATGAATGTACAATAAAAAAGCGCACCACCTTTTACAGCGCTTATTTGGAGAAGCGCTATAAAAAGTGTCACCATGATAGCGTCTACTTGAGGAAACGTTATCTTTCAACTCGTATTAAAAAAGAAAAACGATCTAGATGACAACCTTTCTGCATGTTAGCTGATACTGTTCATAAATGTATAATAAAACTCCGCACAGATAACCTGATATTCAACTTTCAACACATAGAAAACTGTCCATAATAAATTTGCCTTAATATCTATGAACCAACGCACTGATCTATTGAACCAAACTCTCGTACAAATAACTCTCCTCCGTGTTCTTATCATTCACACTACAAATTTTGTAAAGTCCTCTCCTTCTATGTATTCTTCATTTCTTGGTACTTCCGTAACATTTCAATGAAAAGAGACGTCTTTAGCCTTCTTATTCTTAACCTCCATTCTCCACCTTCCATGTTGGGAATTCCCAGAAGAGGGTTCTCATAAAATGTCTTGTCAGACAAAAAAAAAAAAAAAAGATATGGGAGTGCCTTACCTCTTGATCACGAATAATTTGGATCGAGGAGATGTGACGTCTTGGTCATTCTCTGCCTTTTATTTTTATCGAGAGAGTCTAAGGCTAAAATAATGAGGTGAAGGCGCCCAAGAAATGAAAGGGGAAGGCTCCCAGAGTCTCTATCGTAAGAAACTTCTTCATCCGGAGTTGTGACATCTTGAAGGGAGTCAACAACCTATAATAAATTTGATAATGTTCCAAATATTGATCATTGTAAAATGACCAGAAATTTATTACAAGGCACAAACTAAAGCAAATCCGTAAATAAAACATGGAAGTAACTGAAGACTACTCCTTCAGTTATCAATGTAATATCTTGCAGCACCTTCTTTATCTCTTCAAACTTCAATCCATGTATATTGTAGCAAATTGCAACTATTGTCGTCAGTGATGAAAGAACCTTTGATTCATATTTATTTGTTTTTTGAGTTGTTACTTTGATTGCTTCATATTCATTTGTTTCTGTTGCAATGAAACGAAATTTGAGGTTAGAAAATATTAGTTTAAGAAAAAACAAACCTGTAAATAGGCCTCAAATTCTTTAAAATACACACTTTTGGATAAGAGTGTGTGTGTATATATATATATATATATATATATATATATATATATATATAGGGTTGTTTAACATATTGAATCTCTAAAAATTCAAAGTTATGCTGAAATAGAATTGAAGTTTATTTAACTCCACGTTTTGTGTCTACTATTGTTTAATTAATGATCAGTTGAAAAATAATCTTCATAACTGAATCTCTAGGATTGTTGAATGTTGTTTTTTATATGCTGAATGTTGGAAGTTGTTGTGAATGCTAAATGTTGTTTTTTATTGTTGAATGTTGTTTTCCAATTGTTGAATGTTGTTTTTGATTGGTGAATGCGAAGAAATGCACAGAAAGCAGCAAAAATACCAATTAAAAAAGGTACTTGATAGACAACGTTTGTTTAGAAAACCATATCGTAGTTCAAACTAAAATAGTGCTTTAATGATCGCGCTATTGTTTTTTGGTAATTAACTAAGATAGCGCATTTTTAAGTCAGTGTTATCTTGATTATGAACCCACGTAAGTATCGCTTTCTGGATGCACATTTTAGTGTAAACTACTACAGCCTTTTGTTGGACAAACGCTATTGTAGTTAAATTTACGACAGCGTTTCGGAAGCGTTATTGTTGTTTAAAGTGCTATCAAATGTAAAAAATATGTGTTATTAAATCTTGAATTTGTTGTAGTGCATGATTGTGCTTTTAATAATTTACACAGTTGGATAGAAATAAAATCAACGACTAAAATAAGTGTAAAATAAAAAATGATTTACACTTATGTAAATCGATCCGCAGTATATATATATATATATATTGATTATTTGGGTTTTTTTCCCTCCTTTGCAAAATTGTTCGGATGATGGGAAAAAAAAATTAGGAAAGGTAAGAAACATTTTATTAGAGACTACAATTTTTCTCTCTAAATTTTATTATTTCTCCAAAACTGTTTTCATGTGTCAAACCACGCCTTAATAATTTTAGGGATTAAAATCTTTTATCACTTTTCCATTTTTTTTTACTTCGTCGATTAAATGATGATGAGTTGACAAAAAAAAAAAATCCCTTTTTAAACTTTTCTATTACTTGTCAAAAAAAATTTAAAAAAATCTCAACATTCAATTTTTTTTTATTCTATGACTTGTGGTATTCTTCTGTGGACTAAGTTTAAAACCAAATAAGTGAGATTAAAGCCACATTTTAACCTAAAAGCTTAAGGCATTAGGTCTATGAGTCTTCTCCATTTATATAGCTTTCAGCTTGTCATATTCTTTCCAATATCACACTTAAAATTCTCAGCAATTTCCCGCTCAAGTGTGAGTCCTTCACATAGGGTGTCCCCTTCTTCAGAGGAAGCCTTTCGAGTACTTGTCAGTATTACTAAAGCCTAGCCCACCTCCAAATCGCGTCGTACATGCTTTTATTCATACTTGTACCATCTTTGTTTATAATCTACAACGAAACGATGCCGCCTAGCCTCCACAATCCATGTTGCTACGAAGACTTTCAACACGAGAGATCCCCACACATGGATCCATTGACTACCACCTTCTCTTCAATACTCGTCCCAGTTGAATCATTTGATACCACTTGTTAGGATTCGTGGGAGCGCCAACACGAGAAGATCTTCTTCCATGTGTTGTGGTATTCTTCTATGGACTAAGTGAAGAATCAAATAAGTGGGCTTGATACCACATTTTAACCCAAAACCTTAAGACATTAGGGTGGCATTTGGTTCATGAAATGTTTTATTACCAAATAAATTACATTCCCAGAAATCTCATTCTCAAAAATATTTCTTTCGCATCTTCACACATGGGAATGAAATTTTTAACTTTCATTCACTAAATTTATTCCCGGGCATCTTTTATGCTTGGAAATAATATTTTAAAACCTGTATCAAACATGAGAAACTTTTATTCTCATGCCCACATTCCCAAGAATATTAAAATATAATTTGTACCAAACGCTACCTAGGTCTATGGGTCTTCTCCACTTATATAGCTTTCAACTTATCAAGTTCTATCTAGGCTTTTTTATCCTTGACATTACTAATACTTGAAATCTTTATATAAAAAAGTAAAGTATTGCTGGTGTATCAACTTTCCCGCCTAAAGTAAGGGCAAAATTGTAAAACAACATTATAAGAAAAGGATATAATATTTTAAAAATAAAGTAGTAAATAATTGTTGCATTTAATAATGTGTTAACTCTTCATTAACCCATTGTTTTGGAAGTTGTGGTGAGTTATTTTCTCTCTCTACCATTCAAAAGCTTTCACGACACACAAGAAACACAATTCTTTTCTTTTTTCTCTCTTCTTTTCCACAACAATCACAAGGACCATTCAAGCATTCTCCATATTGTAAGCACTGCTCAAGCACAAGCACAAAACTTTCAAGCACTATCAAGCATTCAACCACCGCCCAAGCACTGTTTTCTGTCTTCGAATTGTAAGTCGTAATCTTTAATCCATTTTTGCTCTTCGAATTAGTAAGCCCTAATCTCCATCTTATCCATATTTTGTTTTAGGGTTTAATCTTCTATATCTTTAAGCATTTAAGCTTTCCCTTTTTCTGAATTTTTTAACATTTTGTGGAAGGTTTACTATTTGGGGTTTAGGATTTTGCTTTGGGGTATTCTCCATATTGTTCTCTTCGGTTTAGTGTAGGACGTTGCTATTCTCTCACGAATTGGTAAGTCATAATATTCATCTTCTGATCTAGGGTTTTTTGATTTGTAACAAAATATGAAATTATTTTTTTAATCCATTAAAATCCCTAATTATTTTTCATATTTGTATGTCTGCTTCTGATCCAATCTTTGTTGTCGTTGCTCATCATTATTGTTAGTTGCTTCATTGGTCAGTTATGGCTCTCCCTAAATCTCTCATTTGGGTTTTGTTTTGATTTCTGGATTTATGAGTTGTTTTCTTCTGGATTGCTTCATTTTAGTTTTGCATTGTGTTACGGTTTTATGGTTGATTTGAGGGGGTAAAAATCTTTTTTATTTTTGGTTGCTTCATTTTTTATTCATTATCTCTTCTTGACAACATGATTGAATTTTTTAAAAAACATTAACTCTTCTCCCTATGATTTCGGGGTCGTAAGGTTGATGGGGATATATGGTTTCTATTTTTTTATTTATATTTGGTACAAGATGATGGTTTGATTTCGGAATTTGAGTGTTTGACAAAAGTTTTCTAAGAGGTGTCCATTTTTTCGTTGTTTTTTTATTAACGTCTTTATTTTGATTTTTTTTTTATATTAAATGGTTTTATTTGGTTTATGTTGCGTATTAATTGATTGTGCTTCACTTAAGTTTGCTTTGGAGTATTGTGATGGTATAGGACTTTGCGTCGAAATAGGTAAGAAATTTGATTTGTATTTTTAATTTGTAACAACAAAGTTTTTTATTGTTTTGAGCACGATACACTCTAATTCAACATTACAAATTGTAATCTCTTTTCTTTTAAAACATAACTTAAAATAATGTAATCATGGATTTAGAAATTTTCTACTTGAGGGAGTAAATATGCCGGTGGTAGTAGATTTTAGTAAAACTAATATATAAGTCATTAATTGTCTTAATTGTTAGCTTTTTTATTATGTTATTATTAAACTTTTCTGCTAATTAACTATTCGTGATTATTAAACTTTTATCTATGTAACTTTTTGTATTTGGAAATTGCTTGCTCTCTTTAATTGTGAATAGGGAACCTATTAGATAATTAAATTGAACTTCAATTAATCTTAAGTTAGTGTGAAGATTTAGTTTTTACTAAAACTAATATGTCATTAATTGTCTTAATTGTTAGTTTTTTTATTATGTTATTATTAAACTTTTCATCTAATTAACTTTTTGTATTCTGTAATTGTGCATAGGGAACTTATTAGACCGTTAAATTGAACTTCAATTAGTCATTTTAGATGGTGTGAAGTTTTTGTTCTTAGTAATCAAACAAGTCATTAATTGTCTTAATTGTTTTTTTAGTGATTATTAAACTTTGAATTTGGCTCTTCTAAAGTGATAAAGTCTCTAAAGTGAGAAAGTAAGGGTTCATCCACCATTGATTTGATAAATACATAAAGATCTTAACCTACTAAAAATGATCCAAGGGTAGATGCACCCTTACTTTATCACTTTAAAGAGTTTCTCACTTTATAGGAGCCAAATTCTTACACTGTTCATCTACTTAACTTTTTGTATTTGGTAACCGTGTTATCATTAATTGTGCATAAGGATCAGATTAGACAAATAAATTGAACTTCAATTAATCATTTAAGATAGTATGCAGTTTTAGTTTTTCGTAAAGCGAATAAGTCATTAAGTGTTAGTTTTTTTTATTATGTTATTATTAAACTTTCTCTCCACTTAACTTTTTGTATTTTGTAACCATGCTCTGTTTAATTGTGCATTGGTATCAAATTAGAAAAATAAATCGAATCTCAATTACTCATTCTTAATTGTTAATTTTTTATATTAAGTGATTGTTAAATTTTTCATCTACTTAATTTTTTGTATTCGGTAACCATGTGTTCTCTTTAATTGTGCATCGGGAACAGATTAGACAATTAAATTGGATTTCAATTAGTCTTTTAAGTTAATGTGAAGTTTTAGTTTTTAGTACAACTAATAAGTCATTAATTGACATAATAATTAGTTTTTTTTTATTATGTTGGAATTTAACTTTTCATCTACATAACATTTTGCATTCGGCAATCATGTTGTCTTTAATTGTGCATAAGGAACAGATTAGACAATTAAATTGAAAATCAAGTAGTCATTTAAGATAGTGTAGAGTTTACTTTTTCATAAAACTAATAAGTCATTAATTGTCTTAATTTTTAGTTTTTCTACTATGTTATTATTAAACTTCTCATCTGCTTAATTTTTTGTATTTAATAATCATGCTTTCTTTAATTTTGCATAGGGAACATATTAGACAATTAAATTGAACTTCAATTGGTCATTAAAGATAATATGGAGTTTTCATTCTTAGTAAACTAACAAGTCATTAATTGTTAGTTTTTTTTAGTGATTATTATACTTTCATCTACTTAACTTTTTGTATGGGATAACCGTGTGCTCTGTTTAATTGTGCATCGGGAACATATTAGACAATTAAATTGAACTTCAATTAGTCATTTAAGATAGTGTGGAGTTTTAGTTTTAGTATAACTAATAAGTAATTAATTGTCTTAATTGTTAATTTTTTATAATGTTACTATCAAACTTTTCATCTACATAACTTTTTGTATTCTATAATTGTCCTCTCTTTAATTGTACATACGAAACAGATTGAACAATTAAATTCAACTTCAAGTAGTCATTTCAGATAATGTGGAGTTTTCCTTTTTAATAAAACTATAATTCATTAGTTGTCTTAATTGATAGTTTTATTATATTATTATTAAATTTTTCATCTATTTAACTTTTTGTATTCTATAACCGTGCTTTCTTTAATTGTACATAGCGATCTGATTAGACAATTAAATTGAACTTCAATTTGTTGTTTAAGATATGTGAAGTTTTAAACTAATAAGTCATTAATTGTCTTTTTTGTTTATTACGTTATTATTAAACTTTTCATCTACTTAATTTTTTGTATTCTATAATCCTGCTCTTTTTAATGGTGGATAAAAAACAAATTATACAATTAAATTGAACTTTAATTAGTCATTTAAAATAGTGTGTAATTTTAATTTTTATTAAACTAATAAATCATTAATTGTCTTAATTCTGATTTTTTTTATTATGCTATTATTAAACTCTTCTATTGGTATACCTAATTTGTACTACAACATCACAATACCTCTAAATGTTACAACTCTTAGTCCCTGACTTTAGGTTTAACTGCAGACTTAATAAATTGCAATGAAAATTACGATGAATGTCACAATTGAAGAGTGATGGAAAACAGAAAACACGATCATCATTGAGCATGCATTTCGATTCATTACTATATGCAATTTTGCTCTTCAACGCAGCAACAGTTGTCTTGCTGGCAAGGCCATGCAAGTAAGTTCTTGCACATATCTAACAAAACATTTGGAAATTTAATAGCAAATATCATGAACTCGTTCGAAATTAGACCTCTATGTGACTGAAATAAACTTATTTTGCTCCCAATTGCTGGACAATATAGATGCAATTCCATTTGTGTGACATCCCAATTGTTAACTTTATATATATATATATATATATATATCATGAAAAGTTGAGCCAAAATTTTTTCCGTATTTATTTATAATCGAAAATTTATTATTTTTTATCTATTTATATATGCTTTAGTTATTATATGAATATTTATTTTTTGCTCTTTTAATTTATTATTTTCTAGATTTAAGTATAAATATTCTTTTAAAATAGTACTCATAGGAAATATTTCTCTTAAAAGAAAAATCAAGCAACTTAGATTGGTTTACGTACTATGGACTTAACCCCTTAAGTAAATGATTAGAGGTTTGAATTCTGATTCTTACAAATTGAAAAAATCTGGTTGGGAGAAGGCTATCCACCTTTTGTGTCTTCAGGTTCTCCGATAGAGATTAGTCATTATTAACAATGATGGATATTTCACATCTATCACATCAATATCAAAAAAAAAAAAATGCAAAAAATCAAATCAGTTGAGCCAATTTCCAATGAAAGTATTATATATGTAAAAGAAAACGTGTCCACAAGTTGAATCAACGGTGTCATTACTTTGTATTTTGATTTTGACGTGATTTGATTTTGACGCGAGTCCTCGAAAGTCTTCGACTACGCATACAACATAAAGCTTGTGTTAATTATGATCCACAATATGAGCAGTTAGGATATATTTTTAATTTTTCCATCTTTCTTGACCAGATTCTCAACACACAAAAAAGTCTGTCGGGAGATTGCAGTTTCAAATTAGAACACGGCTTCATTGAACAGTACGTTACCACTCGTAGTTGTAGGTGTGTTTAGATTAATTGTAAAAAAAATATAATTTTTTGATTAATTATATATAATTGATTATGAAAAAATTATTATAATAAAATTAGTTTTATTTTAGATATGTTAATTAAAAATTATTTAAAATAATATATTTAGTTTGAATTGAATAAAATAATTTTTTTATAGTAAAGCAAAGACAAACATGTAAATTTGATTAGAGAAATGCATCAGACTCTTTAACACACATTTTATTAGTGAAATAATTTTATATGAAACTCATCAAATTATATGGATTTACTCTCTATTCAGTAGATCTCACATAAAATTCATTCAATAATTGAAAATTTTTTGAAGAGAGTGTGATGAGTGTATTATTAGTTCTGCTCATTTAATTTGACTATAATCAAGATATTCAAGTGAGAGATTATCAGAAAAAAGCTTTTTACCATTTAAAAGATTTTTTTATCCAAAATAAAAAGAACCTTTTTAAAAAAATTTATCATTTCTAAACATACACATAATAATTTGAGTTTAAATTAATTAAAGCAATCAACTTCTGTTCAGTTTGTTCCGTTGCATTGCCATATAGTATGCACCTTTGGTGTTAAACTAAACCACTGTCACATCTCACCTAATATATTCAGAAACATCAATTATTACAATAACAAAGGGAATAAAGTCAATACATCCTTTAAAGTTTAACCATATATATATATATATATATACATACATCCGCTCCTCGTGGGGTGGGGGGCGGATTCTTTTTTGCTTACGAAATTCGAACTTGTGTAAGTTGTGTTAGATATTTCCAACTATTTTCTTAAAAAGTGCACAAATGAAGAGGAAAAAAATAAAGATGTTGTTCTGCCTAAAGCACGATCTAATGCAAGCTCGCGCTTTTCAGTAAGAAAGTTGGCCAAGTAACTTCAGTTGTAATAATCACTTTGTCAATCAACAAGTTGAGGAATTTGTTTGACAAATAAAATAACGAACAAATTCAGAGCATAAATCTGTAGTAAAGAGAGAAAGGAAATGGAAAAGGAAGCCATAGTCTTAATCCTTAAGCAGTTAAGCACGAGAAAAGTAGAAAAACGACGTCGTCATGAATATCAGAAAGAAAAGCGATTCACGACATCGAGACTAGAGTGGAGAGTGGAGACCACAACAAAACGGTGCCGCTGGGATGGCTTTACAGTAGCGGGAATCATGGGAATGGGATATGATCAAGGAGCCATGTCACAGAACATCAAGCGACTTTGTGAATCCCGAAGCGAATATGTATACTCAAAATTAACAAAATGAAAACTTGCAAAAAGAGAGTAAGTATAATGCGCTATAGCTGGCAAGGGTGGCCCATGACGCAGCTTGCCTCCCCATCACTTTTTGTGAGATTACCATTGACGGTTCGAAAGGAAACACAAACAGTTTTCGCCACAGAAAACCAAGCCTCTCGGACACAAAACAAAATATAATAAAATAGAAGGGAAATGCTAACCCTAATTATGACAGGAGTTAAGAAATTAAAAAGATAATGTTTTATGAAAAAAGAATATAATTAATCTATTGTGAGATATAATTTTTCATTTTTCTATAAAACATTAAGTTTTCTTGATTTCATAATTCTTGGTTTCGTAAGGAAGACAGAGAATTATGTAAAGACATATTGAAAAGAATATGATCTGAATGATATCTTTGCATCGAATCAATAGAGTTAATAATCTTTTTATAAAGAGCTGTCTAATACCTATATATATAGGCAAGCGCTCAAGATTCTGTTACGGATACTGATATAACAGAAATAACAAACTATAACTAATCTGTAATAGAAAAATCAACTTTACAGATGGGTTAAGATAGACGAGTTATCACAGACGTATGATCAGAAGGGTTATCCCATAGACATGCGATCATAGACCGGTGTCATAGTCGTGTGATCATAGACGGGTGTCATAGACGTATGATCACAGACGGGTGTCACAGTCGTGTTATAGCAGACGAGTGATCATAAACGTGTTATGCTCTGTTAATATCCCCCCTCAAGATGGACGAAGTATGTCTCGAAGTCCCAGCTTGGAGATGAAGTTGTGAAAATAACTGGAATGCAGTGGTTTAGTAAAAGCATCAGCAACTTGAGATGATAAAGAAATGGGCAGCAAGTGGATGAGCCCGGATTGAATCTCTCGAATAACATGGCAGTCGATCTTTATATGCTTTGATCGCTCGTGAAAAGTTGGATTATGAGCCAAGTAAATGGCAGATTGATTATCACAATAAACTGATGTGAGCTTAGTAAAGACAATGTGAAGGTCTTGGAAAAGATAATGAAACCATTGAATCTCCCATATGAGGCTGGCAAGTGCCCTGTACTCTGCCTCTGAGGAAGAACGGGATACAGTGCTTTGTTTCTTCGATTTCCAGGAGATGAGGGAGAAACCAAAGAAGACACAATATCCAGTAATGGAACGCCGAGTATCAACACAGCAAGCCCAATCAGAACCTGCAAAACCAGTTAAAGAGTTTGTGACAGGATAAAAGAGCCCTGTGGAAGGAGAGTTTTTGAGGTATTTTAGCACACAAGTGGCAGCCTGATAGTGAGGTTCCAAAGGCCTAGAAACAAATTGACTAAGTTACTGGACAGCAAAGGCAATATCGGGCCTAGTTGTAGTAAGGTAAAGCAACCTCCCTATAAGCCGTCTATATGCGGATTCATCAGGAAAAGGGTTTCCTGAATCCTGTTGAAGTTTAGTAGAGAGTGTGAATGGAGTAAAAGCTGGCTTGGCTGCAAGAAAACCACTGTCTTGGAGAAGTTCCAAGGCATATTTCCTTTGATTGACCATTATTCCTTCAGAAGATCTTGCAATCTCTAGGCCTAGGAAATATCGGAGAGAACCTAAGTCTTTAATTTTGAACTGTGTATGTAAAAATTCTTTTACATATTGAATCTCATGAGAGAAATTACATGCAAGAACAATGTCATCTACATATACTAATAAAACAGTAATAGTAGAAGCAGTATTTTTAATAAACAAGGAATGATTTGCAATGGATTGAACATAGCCAATAGAAATTAAGGCAGAGGATAATTTTTCATACCATTGGCGACTGGATTGTTTAAGGCCATATATAGATTTATGTAATTTACAAACCTTGGTTGTAGAAGAAGAAGAAGCAAAATTAAAACCTGGTGGTAATGTCATATACACATCTTCATGTAAATCTCCATGAAGAAAAACATTGTTAACATCACATTGTTCAAGAAACCAAGACTTAGTGGCTGCCAAGGCAAGCACTATTCTCACTGTTGTCAATTTTGGAACAGGAGAAAAAGTTTCAAAATAGTCTAATCCTTCGATTTGGTTGTAACCTTTAGCCACTAATCTTGCTTTGTATCTTTCAATTGAACCATCTGAGTTATATTTAATTCTATACACCCATTTACATCCTATTGGATTCTTATCAATGGGCAAATCAACAATAGTCCAAGTGTTGTTAATTTTAAGGGCTTCCAATTCAGATTGCATACCTCGTTGCCAACAATCCAACTTGGAAGCTTGAGCATATGTTTGTGGTTCAGAATGAATGATAGTGTTTAAGCAGAAATTTTTGTAGGAAGAAGAACAATTAGAATATGTAAGAACAGAAGAAAGAGAACAAGATGGTGAATTAGAAGATGCAGATGTACCAGAAGACACAGAATTACCAGAAGTAGATAGGAGGCTACAAGGATAATCTTGTAAATAACTTGGCCTTGTTCTAATTCTTTCTGATTGTCTAACAGGATCTACATTAATGGCAGGTTCTGGAACATCTTTTGGTAGAGCTTCGGGCTCGAGCAGGTGGTCCTCTTCATGAAGGAGTGGCTCAGGGAACTGATCAGCAAAAGAAGCAGGTGGAACTGCAGTATTAGGAGAAACTGTATGCTCAAAAAGAGTATTAGTATCAGTTAAAAAATTCGAATCTAACTTGTGAAAAGGAAAAGTAGTTTCATAGAAAACCACATTCCTTGAGACAATAAAATTGTGATTTTTGATGTCATACAAAAGGTATCCTTTACCATCCCTGTAGCCAAGAAAAATGCATTTGATGGCTCTAGATTGAAATTTTGTTCTATAAGCTTTTAAAGAGGAAGCATAACAAAGGCAGCCAAAATTTTTAAGATGAACTAAGCAAGGGGGTTCTTTATATAAAAGATCATACAGACATTTTTCTTGAAGAAGAGGACTAGGTATCCTATTAATGATGTGAACTGCATGCAATATGGAGAAATGCCAGAATTTAGGAGGTAAATTGGCTTGAAAAGTAAGGGCTCTAGCCACATTTAGAATATGTTGATGCTTTCTTTCTACCACACCATTTTATTGTGGTGTTTCTACACAAGTTCTTTGGTGAATAATGCCTTTACTAGAAAAGAAATCAGGCCTTAAGAACTCTAAGCCATTATCACTTCTCAAGCATTTTAATTTTGTTTCAAACTGAGTCTCTATATAAGCAATGAAGTTAGTGATATGATGTCTAGTTTTTGCCTTAGATTTCATGAGCAGGATCCAAGTGAATATGCTGAAATCATCTCCTAAGGTTATAAAGTATTGGTGACCTGAAATGGAAGTATGAGAATAAGGACCCCAAATATCAGCATGTAAAATGTCAAAAATAGCAGCGGATTGAGTGGAACTATTAGCAAAGGGTGATTTCTTTTGCTTGGCATAATGAGAAATATCACAAGCCAATTCTTTATTATCATAAGCAATAAAAGGAAATTGTGCAGAAATTCATTTATGTCTAGTTTTTGATAAATGTCCTAGTCTAAGGTGCCAGAGAAGAAAGTCATTTTCTGTTTTTGTGACAGAATAAGACTCAGGGGTGAGATTGTGAGCAGAAGGTTCCTCTGAAGCTGAATGTTGAAGTACATATAGTCCATCTTGAAATCTAGCTGCACCAATCACTTTTTTGGGGTAATTCTGCATAATAAAACGGGAATCAGGTTCAAGAATTAATTTGCAGTGATTTTCCCTAAGCAGTTTGATAATAGAAATCAAGTTGACATGAAAGTTTGGCACATAGAGAACATTATGCAAAGTTAAAGAAGGAAAGAGATGAATTTTTCCTATTATTGTGGATATGACTTGGTTTCCATCGGGAAAAGTTATGTATACAGGAGATATATTATGATAATCCACCAAGTTTTGGAGATTGAAGGTGATATGATCGGTAGCTCCTGTATCTAAAATCCATAAATCATGATACTTACCCATGGCTTATTAGAATTGTTGGTGAAGGTTAATGGACCTGTCAGAGTCAAATTGGCCTTATGTATGCTGGAATTGTTGGAATTTTTGGCCTGTAGCATCTCAATGAGACCTTGATATTGCTCTTGAGTCAAGCTAAAACCTTGCTTTGAAGATTCTGAAACTTGAATTTGCTTTTCTTGTTGATCAGTTGCAGTAACAGAATTCACAGCAGCAGAGGTGGCAAGCTTATTCTTTGTCTGATATCCAGGAGGAAATCCATGGATAAAGTAACATGTTTCTATTGTATGATTTGTTTTTGTGCAATTAGTTCAGTATTTGGAGTTTGGTCCTCCTCCTTTACCTGAAGTGCCTCTACCTTTACCTTTATTAGAGAATCCTCCTTTCTTGGATCCTCCATTGAATATATTGGCATTGAAGTAGAGGGCTTTGGAATCAACTATGCTATCTAATACATCAGGCATAGAAATTTGTCTTTCTTGTTGTGTGACAAGGGAAAAAGCCTTATTAACATCAGGTAATGGAGTCATTAGCATAATTTGAGATTTTACATGTGAGTATTAGTTATTAAGACCTTTCAAAAATCGAATAATATAGTCTTGATCTCTATACTCTTTGATTTTGGTAAATCCCTTTTTACAGGCACAGGGAATATCACAGTTACATATTAGGAGGGGCCTGTAATTATCAAGCTCATCCCACATGGTTTGAAGTTCAATAAAATATTCTGAGACATCTAGATTACCTTGATGCAACTTACAAATATCATCTTGGATGTCTGAGATCCTAAAGATGTCATCTTGTGCAAAGCGGTTTTGAAGATTCTTCCAAACATCTGAAATCTTGTCCATCCAAAGAATTGACTTCAGAATATTTGGAGATATTACATGCCGAATCCAAGAGAGGATAATGTTGTTCCATCGACACCATGGCTGGTATAGTTGGCTTGCTTTCTCAGGTTGTGTGATCGTGCCATCAAGAAACTTCTTTTTATTCTTGGTTTCCAAAACAACTTTGATTGATCTGGCCCAAGTATGGTAATTCTTTCCATCGAGAACCGGATTTACAATAACCAGAGAAGGGTTCTCATTGGGATGAACATAATAAGGATTTAGGGGGTTTGTTGCGAAATCTTGATATGCCTGGTTTGCCATCTTCGAGACAAAGAAGGAGAATCAATGAAAGATGAAGAAGAATTTGGGTATAACTCCAAGGAAGGGAATGGAAAACCAGAGCTCAAATTTGAGCTCTGATACCATCTTGGTTTCGCAAGGAAGACAGAGAATTATATAAGGCCATATTGAAAAGAATATGATCTGAATGATATCTTTGCATTGAATCAATAGAGTTAATAATCTTTTTACAAAGAGTTGCCTGATATTTATATATATAGGCAAGCGCTTAAGATTCTGTTATTGATACTGATATAATAGAAATAACAAACTAGAACTAATCTGTAACAGAAAAACCTACTTTACAGACGGGTTAAGATAGACGAGTTATCACATATGTATGATCAGACGAGTTATCCTATAGAAGAGTGAGTGATCTCACAAGAGTGTGTCATAGTCGTGTGATCACAGATGGGTGTCATAGACATGTGATCACAGACGGGTGTCACAGACGTGTTATAGCAAACGGGTGATTATAGATGTGTTATGCTCTATTAATAATAATCACATGTTTAAGAACACTTGTTAGCAAGGCCTACAATAAAAATAGGAGAATCTTAATGAGTGCCCTTAGGGCACTTATTAAGGAATAAAAAAAGGAATTTTCCATGGAAAAGTGATGTATTTAATATATAGAAAAATTGTACACTTATCTTTCCGTTACAAAATTTCTTTTTGTTGATTCCTTAACTAATGTCTTTAGGACAATCATTAGTAAGACCCATAAAAACACAAAGTTTCTTGATAACCAGTTAATGAGTCAATAAAAGGAAACTTTGTATTGGACAAAGATATAAAACTTTCCAATACATTATGGTAACATTTCTGAAAATTTTATTTTAGCTTATTTGGGCATCTTATGACGTAAAAACTTAACACGTGTTTGAGAGAATTTATAAAACAACTTATTTTATTTTAATAAAGTGATGCAAAAGGTAAATAGCTTATGCGGGAGTCCCGCTCTTGGAATCATAGCAAACTCCTTTCCTTCTTTTAAGTGCTTATGACATAAGCTCTCATGTGATAAGCGCTTAATTAAGCTGTTTACCTAAACGCAACCTAAATACATCATTTTCCCATTCAAAGTTTTGGGATAGGTTTAGGACACTCATTGCAATTAATTGAGCACTCATGTTGATTAATTTTAACTTGGTGTAATAAGACGCTAAAAATTATATAAGCATCTTAATTATTTATAATTTCAGTTTAGTTCTTGAAAAAATCAATTATGGCGGTGTTGCTCGTCATTTTCGTCGGTGCCCTCTCCAGCCTCCTCGTTGGCGGAATCCGAGGTTGAGGAGCCATCGACCTTGACGGCTGCCAGAGCTAGAGCTCCATCAATTGAGATGTGGAAGTAGCATTAGATTTAAGCACCAAATATCCCAAATTAAAACAATTGTTCCCAAAGAAGGAAATGGAAGTTTGTGAAGCACATCTAGCATGGATCTGTCTCACTGAGAAATGACATCCTCACCATCGTACCATCTAGTCGCACAAAGTAGTTCTAGTTTCAGGTTAGCGGATCTAGTCGCACAAAGTAGGATTGCATAGGTTCAATGGTGTTTCCATTTGGTTGAGGACAACACGATCACAACTCTAGACTGGGACGACGATGGCGATGTCTTTGTGGGTGGAGGATATATTAAGGGATGATAAAATTATCCGCACCGCGGATATTAACATGAATTATCCATAGTGGATAGTAAATGGATATCTATTAGATGGGTATGAGGATTATAGTATCCGCCCAACGGGTACCCGAATATTTATAATAAATATTTTTTATTAAATATATAATAATATTATGATCACTTTTATCACTTTGAGATGAAATAAACTTTATTTTCTTTATTATTTTATATCTTTTAGTGGTTAAACCCATAATAATAATTTTTTAAATACATATAATATATTATATAATGTTAATATAATATATTGCTATATTATGTTGTATAATTTTATTTGATTTCCTTTTATTTTAGATTTTTAAATACTCACAGATATCTATGGATACCCGCTACCCGCATAAATATCCATAGATATTGACGGATATAGATGTGGGGGAAGCACTACCCACCCCGCCCCATTGCCATCCCTAGATATAGGTGTTGTGTACCACAAGTGCACGGTTTTGCAATGTACTAAAATATCGTTCCACTAGAACTGTGCTGATGATTACCAATTACGTACAATTATGATTATCTAGATAGAGTTATCGATTTTTGGTAAAATAATAGTGACAAGAGAAAAGTGTTGAGAATTAATTCCGGAAAATAACAAAGTTTAGAAAATTAATTTAGCAAATGAACAAAGAAACAAGTTTATAAAAACTCTAGGATTCAGATGAATTAATGTCAAGATTTTAAAGATTCCTTTCTTATTAATTATTATTTCCTTTCATAATATAATAACGTGCCCGATCTAACCCAAATCCTATTTTCGTAGCAATTTAATTAATTTGAATCCTGTAAGAACAATCATAATTCAAATAAGTCCTCCGGAGAATTATTCTAGTTTCATGATTAAAAACTCAAGTTTAGTTTTTAAAGTTCCGAAATCATGGTTCACCTTTCAATTCTTCCCCTAGTATCAAAGATAATGCAAACATGTGACAAAACATATTCACAAACAATAACTTGCTAAAAACCCAATCAAAAGCCAACTGAGATTAAAAAGAGGTAAAGAAAACCAAAACTTCAGCTGTCAATACATCATCAGGCTAATCCAAATCCTAGAATAAAAGAGTACTCAATCATATTCAAGGTATAATCCATTAGAATCAAGAAGAACATTCAAACAACAGGATAAAATTTAAAAAGAAGAGAAGAAAAACTCTAGTTTTATGGCGAGAATTCTGTCGTTCCTCCGTATTCTCCGTTGTATTCCTTTCTCCAATTGCTTGCCGTTCCTTGGACCCAATGGTCTCCTTTCCAATGTCAAGATCTTCCTCAGAACAACCCTTCATGACGCCCTTATAATAAATGGGTCTTTTGTAACAACCCTTGTATCAGTAAAGGAGGATAAATGAAACAAGAAACATGTCGACGTTCTACGATCCATGGCCATGGAACATTCCACAGGTAGGTTGTGGATCATTCCGACCCTTTTCTCTATTTTTTATTAAAAAAGGTGGCAAGCTCCACGACCATGGAATGTTCCATGGTTAGGCCGTGGATCTTGTTGACTTGTGTGTTGTTCTGACACAAAATGAGCAGCGGGTTCCATGGCCATGGAATGTGATAGACTTCAACGTTCCTGAAAGAAACAATGAACCATGCCTAGTAACAAGAATAATAGCAAGAACTCACATTGAAATCTAAAGAAATCACAAACAGATTTAAAAAAAAAAAGAGTATAAAGGAAAAACACAACCAGAATTTGTTCACACAGTTCGACCAAGATGATGACCTACGTCTGCGGGACTTAGCACAGCTCAAGTCCAATCTTATTCAATGAAACAGTGAAGAGTTTACATAGTGTTACACCACTTCTTTGCACCTAGCTTGCTCCACCTCCCTTGAACTCGATTACACCCAGAAAGAATTTTCCCTCCATTTGTTTTAGTAATGCTTATAGGCTTATTCCACTCGTAAATAGTTTATTATTTCTTACAAAAAAAATTACAAAAGTGATTATTATTATATTAGTACTGTACTTGATATTCAATTTCATATTGCCTTGTAGTCTCGTAGACAAGCTGGCGGCTGGGAGTGTGGATACTACATGATGAAACATATGTTGAACGTGGTCTCCGCCACTATTATTGAAGGATGGCAACAGGTAATAAATATAAAGTTTTGCACAAGTTAAATTATATTTTGTTTTGGTTGATGATTTAATGTAGAGTTTATTTAAACTTGTGCAGGCTTTTGACGATCAAACTCCACTTAATAAAGTAGAGATGAAAGACCTGAGGTATCGTTTTGCTAATTTCTTTTATGAGTATACTAGGCAGCATAATGTAGATTGTATATGATTTTTGCACTTGTATGTATTGCATGTGACACATTTTGGACTTTAGGTTATTGCACTTATAACACTGTATATATGTAATGTCATATAATTTAGTTTAATTATTCTGGACTTGTGTAACTAGTACTGTAATATTGTAATTCCGGAATAGCAATATATGAGTTACATGCTTCAATCTGTTTCTGGGATTATGTTGTGGACTGAATTGTGGATGATATAGTGAATAATATGCAGGGTGGGAAAGAACTATAAATGTAACACACCATTTAAAAAAAAAATTAATTTTAACATCGGTTGTTCTAATAATCGATGTTAAAAGTACACTTTTAACATCGTGTGTTCCTAAACTGATGTCATTTTAACATCGGTTTCAGATACAATGGATGTTAAAAGTGTACTGACCAGAGCACATCTCTGACTGAGACCACACTTTTAGCATCGGGTGTTACTATAACCGATGTTTAAAGTGTACTTTTAACCGATGTTAAAAGTTTACTTTTAACATCAATTTAATTAACGTCGCCTCCTTAACCGATGTTAAAAGTATTTTTAACCGAAGTAAAAAGTGCTTTCTGTACTAGCTTTTAGAAGAATTACACTATTTTGGTGGTCATATCTTTCTTTCAAATATTTCAAAGAACAAGTGTGTCTTTTATTGTAAGATACTCGATTTTTAGTCATCATGAAGATGGTGATATAGAAATATCATAGCTTTAGCCTTATCTTGATTAGATGCTTTAGGTAATGTTTGGTACAAGTTTTAAAAAATATTTCGGGAATGCTAACATGGGAATAAAATTTTCCCATGTTTCACACAAGTTTTAAAAAAGTATTCCTGGGTATAAAAGATGTATGGGAATAAAATTAGTGAATGATAGTTATAAACTCTATTCCCATGTGTGAAGGTGAGAATGAAATAGTCCTGGGAATGAGATTCCTAAGAATGTAGTTTTCCTGAGAATAAAACATTCAATGAACCAAACGTCACCTCATTTCCTTCTTTGATAATGTCTCTGAGACCGTTTGCATCTAAAAGAATTTCAGCATTTAACACTCTAGATAAATAATTCTTCCTCGTAATGTCAACGGTCACAAACTCAAGTTTTGCAAAATTCGACATATTTAGTATTATCATAAAAGTATAAAACAAGTTAGGCAACATCCAAAATTGTGAAGATAAAAAAAATAATGATTAAGAAATTAAACAACATGAAATGAAAAATGACAACACATAATCGGCAAAGTACTATACCTTTACGTCCTCCTTTGGCACAATATGTTCTAAGCTTTCGGGTTTCAAATTGATTAGAGCCTCGTGCTGATAACGTGTGATAAAAAGAGACAAAATAAGAGCATAACAATATAGAATAATAGAGATAAGAGAGAAAGAAATTAGAGAGACATGAGAGAAGAATAGAGTCTCTTCATACTCTTCAAACTGGTCAAGCTTACAACGAATATAAGTCCTATTTATAAGACATAAAACTTGTAACCTATAAACCTATTGGAAGTCAAAACATAAAGAGCCATTTAAGATTTAGGGACCCGTTCGTTGAAAGCTTAAAAAAATGACAATGCGATGTTAAATATATGATTATATCTTTAACAGATTAAAGCCAATGTTTTTTCATTTCACTTGTTAATTTCTAGATTAGTCCCTACGTAAAAGTACTGTAAATATTATTTCAATCAACAAAAAATATTTATGTATTCCAAAGATAATATATTTAAGATTTAGTTTTTGAGTTTAATTTCTATACACTGACAATGTCAAGCTTTTTACACAAATATCTAATCATAAATTGTCACGTCAGTACATTTATTTGACTCCTATCATAACTACCTTAAAAGTCATCTATATCATGATTGGTGATTGGTTGACAGTGTAAAAAATTTTACACTATCAATACGTAGAAATTAAACTCTTAGTTTTATTATTATAAAAACTATTTACATTATCACTTAATTATGTATGATCATGTTACTAAAAAATTCTAGATATCACAATAACAATCGCAAATGTCTTACTATTTTAAGAATGTGATTAGGGGTAGGAATAGGTCTGGCCGCTCGTCAGAGATCGATGGCCTAGCCTATTTAAGGTGCTTCCCGGTTCAGCCTAAAAAATAAAAAAGTCAGTTCAAGGCTTTTTAAAACGTCTATATAGCTAAAGTGGTCAGGCTCAAGGTTTTAAAAAAATCTACTAGACCTATCAGGCCGGCTATTTAACACACACATGTATATATATGGCTAAATTATAATTTTGGTTCCTTATCTTTTTTTAGGTTTCAATTTGGTCCTTGTTATTTTTTGTTTTTAAATGGTCGCTTATTTTTATTTTAGGTTTCAATGTGATCTTTTTTGTTTAAATTGTGGTACGGATAGGACCACATTGATATAAATTTTGTAAAATAAAGGACTATTTCGGAACAAAACAACTAAAATGCAGACCATGACGAAACAAAAAAAGAGAACGCATGTGTTTAACTTTTGCAAAATAAGGGACTATTTTGGAAAAAAATAAAAGAGGGACCACAATTGTATAATATTGTAAAATAAGGGATCATTTCATTAGAAAAAATAAAAGAGAGACCAAATTGAAACCTAAAATAAAGATAAAAGTGTAGTGGTCTATTTAAATGTAAAGACATACTTGCATATTTATTTGTGAAGGCCTAGTGGCCTATTTATTAGTACAGGTCTACCAGTCTCTTTATTATTAGATGCTTATGAACCTATCTACAAGTGAAGGTATATGACATATTTATAGGTGAAAACATATTTAAAGACCTTCTTGAAAGGTAGGCCTTTAAATGGGCTTTCAGGTCAGGTCAAAGTTTGAAGTAGGTCAGGTCGGGCCTTTAAAATTGGTCTATAGCAAGCTAATAGGTCAAACTTAAATCTTGAGATTGGAAGACAGGTCGGACCTGTTTATGTCAGGGCTTAACTCGACCTACTCTATTCTCACCCCTAAATGTACATTATGTTAATAATTATATATAAACAATTCCATTAAACAGTAATAATTTAAATTTGATATATCTTTATTATAAAATTTTAAGCTTAATTCAACATGCATACTATATTGTCCCATGTGTATTGTGTTATGTTCTACTTTTAGTAGATTAGTGAAATTCTAATTGTAAGAGCACTTAAGAATTTCTTCTGTTAATAAGAATTCAATTACTCTTCTATTTTTTTTAGGGTACTGATATTTTGATGTTATTTAAAATTCATTAAGTTTGTGTTCATTGATAA
Source organism: Ammopiptanthus mongolicus (assembly GCA_039655645.1). Taxonomy (NCBI): domain Eukaryota; kingdom Viridiplantae; phylum Streptophyta; class Magnoliopsida; order Fabales; family Fabaceae; genus Ammopiptanthus; species Ammopiptanthus mongolicus. The sequence continues at coordinate 12,781,227 of CM077343.1, read as the reverse complement.
ATTTTAAATGTTTATTATCATAATTAATAATTAATAAAATATCTAATCTCATTAAAATATTAGTATCCAAAAGAAGAATTGGAGTACCATATCTTTAATTGAAATATTAATATAACATACAAATGAACTTTGGAGTGTTAGATTGATTTTATGATTCTTTGTAACAAAATTTAGAGTCTTAAATCAATGATAATTAGTTAAGGATTTAATTGATATATACTGTTAGTTTAAAGATTTTTTACACTGTCAACCAATCATAAACTGAAACATCAGTAAAAATATTTAACTCTTTATCCTAACTAACTTAAAAGTCACTCATACCATGATTTCTAAGTGATTGAGAGTGTAAAATACTTTACACTGAGCCATTAAACTCATTAGTTAAAGTGGTGAGATAGATTTTTTTTGTAACTTTGAATTTGAGTAAGAGTACCATATCTTTGATTGACATGCAAATAGGCATGGCAACGGGGCGGGACGGGCACGGGTAGCACTCCCCCCGTCCCCGTACCCACGGGGTGAAATCCGTATCCGTCCCCGTTTGTTACCCGCGCGGGTATCTTGCGGGCGGATATCCAGCGGATATTTGCGGGTTTGCGGATATCCACGGATTATTTTTTTAGAAAAAAATTGTTATTTTTGCTTGAAAAATTGTTGAAATATGCGTAATTTCTATTAAAATAACTATGTTCATACAAATAGATGTTACGAAACTACGAAAGCATTATCCAATTACAAAAGTTACTAACAAGAGTAATCAAATATATTTGTTTTCTCTAAAAATAAAAGTTACAAAAGTTAGGATCCACTTAAAACACCCTTGAATTATATTTTCTCCTAACTTAATAATAGCTCAACTTAGTATAATTAATATTAGTAGTTACTTATTTTTCCATTAGTATTAGCTTTAGTAAGGAAGGATGGAAAATTAGGTTTAGCAATTAGTAGATATATATAATAAAAAGTATTATAGTAATTTAAGTAACGGGTAGCGTGATACCCGCCCCTGTCCCGTTTATAAGCGGGTATTGAAATTACCCGTTTATTTTATCCGCGGGCACCCGTTTAACTACCCGTCCCGTGCCCGTTGCATATTTTATCCATGGATATCCGTAGATACGGGTAAAATTGCCATCCCTACATACAAATGAACTTTATAGTGTTAGCTTAATTTTATAATACTTTGTAACCAATTTAGACTCTTAAGTCAATGACAATTAGTTCAACATAGATGATTTTAAATTTGATTTCTACTGATAGTATTTTAGTCATCAATTAGTCATTTGTTAATCTTTATTAATATTTGTGACACGTTATAATATTTTATTAAAATGATAAAAATTTCATTTTGATACATTATTTTTTTTTTATACATTATTGTTTAGTAGTGTACTAATAGTATCATATTATTATTATTTTGACTGGAGTATCATATTATTTAATGAGTTAAAGCTTACGTAATAGGAGTATATCAAACTCATTAATAATATACAACATATTTTATAAATAATAAATTAAAATATATTTACATGTAGGAAAATGAAAGGTCCAATTTTTTTTTTTTTTCTGAAGGGTGGGATCCAGCAAACAACCCAATGACGTGGAGAGAAACAGAACATGGGCCATGCAGCTACGGACCCACGTTTCTCCTGTTGTGGACTTGTGGTGTCTTGAGGTTGAAGCGTTGAACTATCAATTCGGGTACATATATACCACTTACGTGGCATGGGTGAGGATGAAACGCGTCATCGTAACAACTGTCGTCCTTGTCCGTATGGGATGCACGGTTCTGTTACACGAACACTGACGTTTTTCACATGCCCCAAAGGCCAAGAAAATACTCCCTCTATGCTTACAAATAAGATAAAAGTGTCTAAATTTTTTTTGGATTTAAATATAAATAAAAGTCAATCAAATCAATACTATTTAATGTTAACTTTTTAAAAATATTCTTTGGTTAAATTTTTTTTTTTCAAGAGCGTTATACATTCATAAGTTACAACATTATACACTCACAAGAAAGGGTAATTTAGTAATTATAACTTATTTTTTTTACACAAATCACGATAATTAAATTAATATAAATAACTTTCTTAATACGCGTGAAGTTAATTTTTTTTTGCTTATATAAAGGCCCGGATGGAGTATCATTTAATAATATCTACTACTCCTTCCGGACCTATATATAACCAAAAAAAAAACTAACTTCACACGTATTAAAAAAGTTAATTATATTAGTTTAATTTTCTTGATTTGTGTAAAAAATAAGTTATAGTTACTAAACTACCCTTTCTTGAGAGTGTATAATGCTCTTGAAAGTTGTGTTTTAGGAGTGTATAATGCTCTTAGAAAAAAAAACAATTAAGTAAAGGGTATTTTTGAAACACTAGCATTAAATAGGGTTAATTTGGTTGACTTTTGCTTATATATGAGTCGAAAAAATTTAGATACTTTTTTGCTTATATATAGGCCCAGAGTAGTATTTGATAAAGATGTCTCTGTAATAACAAGATCTAGAACAGTTGGTTGATAATTTGTTCCTTACACATGTTGTCACGTGTTCAATTCCCGTTATCTTTATGGAAAAAAACTTTGTTAAGAGTGACAAAATTTATTTCGATGATCTTTACGTTTCGAAAGCGACTAGTCTCCAACTATCAATTCTTATGCACACAAAAAAGAAAGATGCCTACATAGCGAAAATTAGAAGGATGTTCTTGTTGGGCCTTGGTGCCTTCTCCATACCGCCATTCTTGAACTTAGAGGTGGGTTAAACGAGTTTCGCTTGTCGAATTAGTTCACATTATTTGTGATCTGTGTAGATTAGAATTACACAAAATTAATGTTACTAAAATTGGATCGGATCGACCGAACAATCGAAAAAATTGAGAATCAATCTCTTGTTCAATCGTAGTTGAAAATTATAATCGTTTATAAAGTCTGACCAATTTTTTGAAAAAAATAAAAAATTCAAAATTGAAACAAATGAAAAAAAACTAAAAATAATCCTAAATATATGACTTTAGATGGCTAATGATGCTAATGACTTTTCACTCAACTTGTGGTGAGCCAATCCATGTGAGTTGGGTTCGCCTGTTTTGACAGCTCTACCTTTCATTCCCAAAACCTATTAGAGGAAAAGCCATTATTATTGAGTTTTACTTTCATCCCAACTCAGAAGCCTTCTTGAGCTTCTAGAATCTAGAGGATCCTATAGATAGCAAAGTAGAGGAAAATGATGGCAGAATCATCTCAGAGGCGGATGATGTTATAAGGTGCGTAGGGGACTAGGCATGGTAAAAGAATCCGAACTCGTAGGTATCCATCTGAATCCGCCCCGATTTTGACGGGAAAACCTTGCTTTGACAGGGTTCGGATTCGGGGAAAACCCGCTTTCCATAGTTAGGGGCGGGGGCGGCGATGTGAATACTAATACCCACCCCGAACCCGCCCCTGAACCCTCCTCCGCTATAAGGAAATTACTAAACTACTCATACTTATAAAGTTAGGGTTTTATCCATCTTTCTTCAGTTCCCCACTTCCCTTCCCTCATTTGTGTTGTCCCTTACTCCCTTGTTTCCCATCCATTCCCAAATCTCAACTCACAGACACCACTCCAAAGACAAATTCTCTAGTTCTCTGCCATGCACAAGCTTCTTCTCCGCCTACGCGCTCTGTTCGTCCCCCCTATTCTGCCTATGCGCACGCCATTCTTCGCCCAAGCTCCATTTCTCCTCCATTGTTGCCCTGCTAAAGGTACCTCGGGTTTGCTTCCTCCCTCTCCAGCCACCATTGTCCCCCTCCATTTCTTCTGATTGTTTAATTTTTGTGATTTCTTGTTTATGCTAAAAACCCTAAACATTATTCTTTTCCTAAAATTCCTAAACATAGAAATGTTTTCTGTTCTCTATTGTTATGTTCTTTGTTGATTTGTTGAAATGCCTTATGCTATTTTGTACAATGGTTGCTATCTGTTGAAATGTTTTATGCTAATTTTTGTTTTCTCTGTTATATCGATAGGCTACTAGGCTTAAACAGAACAACTTAAAGAGTATCATTCTTAGTTACACTTGTTTTTGCAGGTTATTGATAAATGAAGTTAAGGGATGACATAAAAGTAAGACTAAATTCAATGATGGATTTGAGAATTTCCTCGGATGCTCTAGTAATCAGTAGCGCATAACCTTCTTGACGATTGCAAACATCAAGGTTTATGATAAGGAGATATATATATACTTTTAAAGAGTTTATGGAAGTGTTAGTAAAACCTTGCATTAGTTTGCTGCAGTTGGCCTGTTTGTGCTAACGACTATTAGTGTCAGTTATGGATTTTACTCAATGTTGTTTTTGGAATCAAATAATTGGATCCCCTCACCCCCACAAATTTTTTTTTTTTTCTCTCACTATTTTGGGACATCATATTTCCTTTGTTTGAAAAGAAGGAAATTTTTGTGCTACTAAACTTTGCTACATCTTGTGCCAAAGTTGGGTTGCATCTATTAAATAAATTAATTGTCTTTTAAAAAAATGTATATTGCATAGTCTGGGGGGACCCGATCCCCAACGGGGGCGGGGATGGGGCGATTTTTCCACCCCCAAGGGGATTTGTGACGGGGGCGGGGTTTGGGTAGGGAGATAGGGACGGGTACAGGGAAGGCAAAAACCACCCTCGTCCCGCCCTGTTGCCATGCCTATAGGGGACACCAAGGAAAGCATAATTGCTTTGTTCTTCAAGAGAGTTGGCTACAACGTCCTCCGAGACCATTTGGAGATTCACCTCAGACTCTCACCACCCATCTTTCACTTTCTCTACTCTGTTCTCTCATCTTTTTTTATTGTCTAAAACTTTGAACTTTTAGTTAAATAATTAAAAAGAAAATGAAATTGATCTACAGGCCAGCCTGCTAACTCGTGAGTCAGCAATGCAAACATGAACTGATATTTCACACTTTCATTTAAGTTGTGGATCAATACATATCGAGTTGTCTAATGGATCAGTGTGGACTCGATGGGCCGACCTATATACCCACCTATAATTGAATCAACAAATTTTTATTTTTTTTATTTTTTTTCTTTAATGATTTAATTTTGATATATTAATAATATAAATGTATTATATATTATTATTTAATCATATATCATCATATTATTAAAAATATTTTACTCTCATAATAATAGTATATAATAATATTTGATTGATTGGTATATACAAAATTTTATATTTATAGTGTATAAAAAATTTTATATCGGAAATGGAATGTCTTTTAGAAAATCTCATGACAGATTTGGGTAATTAATTTTTTTAAATTTTTTCCATAAAATTTCAGATCTATAATTTTGGGATAATGAATTCATACATACTTACATTGGATCCGGATTCCCTGCATTAATAAAAGCACATATTTACACGTATTAAATAATCTCAGTCATTGATTTAAGATCCAACGGCTCACATTATACCTTTATAAAATCCACTTTACACATTATTTATTACTCTACACTAACTGCGTCCTGCGTGACGCGGTTACTGCACCAAATCCAAATCCTACTTACATTACTACTATAATATTTATTTTATGTAATTCTTAATATCTAGTATTATTTTTTAATTAATTGTATTTATAAGATGATAAGCATGTAGGCAAGCATGCGCAGCTGGGAATAAGAATGAGAACCATTGGCCATGCATCACGTGGCACAAGGGAGTGGGAGTGGAACCATGAAATGAAATGATTCACCTTCCGTACCTCATATTCGTCCGGTATTGGACATTTTTGTTTTCCACTAAGACCAAGACAAACATGATTGGACAACGTCGTCAGAAGCAACGATCCGTGTGTGGACTCATCTGTAATCTGTTACACCGCCACCACGGGCACTTTGGTAATTTAGCGGTGGCACCTAGTTCCATTGCCGCTTCAAGGGGAGCAAATGCCACGTGGGTCTGCTTTGCCCCACGCCCCAACATGTGATCAAGCCCCCTCTCACGTGACCGTTGGAGTCTGGACTCTGGACATGAATCAGAGATTTTTTTTTTTTTTACAATAATGAAAGAATTAAAATAGTGATTATTATTTAAACGTAAGGTAAAATTATTTATAACCAAAAAAATATTTAATAAAAATTGAAAATATTTAATTTAATTTTTAAGAGAAATTAAATAATTTAGTAAAAATATTTATATTTAACTTCTAAATTATACGCATGGGCCATGTTAATTTTTTATTTTAAGAATTCATTACGTTAATCTCTAAAATTGTACGTATTGGTTTTCTAAAAATTATAATTCTTCATTCAAATTGATCCTTGGAATATATAAATTTTAATAGTTTTAGACACTAAATATGATCATTATTTATAATTTTAAAGCCTAAAATAGTAAATTCCTAGAGCCAAGAATTATTATAACCCCTTATTATTATAATTTTAAAGAACTAAAATAGTGGCTTACTCAAATGTTAAATACCATATATTATTTTAATAATCTTCAACCTATATATAGGCTTTCAAATATTAGAATGAATTTCATAACAATTTATTAATAATTTTATTTATTTATTTAAAAGACAAAAAAAGAAAGACTGAATGAAACTAGGCACTCGTAATAAAGTGGGAATGAATTTTCCTCGTGTTATTTTTTCTCATGTTGAATCTCAACCCCTCATGTAATATGTTGAAGGAAATAGAGAGTGTGTTAAAAACGGAGGATAAGATGATTGCATGATGAAGATTAAAAACATAACTCCCTCTTTGTAAAAAAAAAAATATAACTCCCTTATATTTTTTTTCAACATGAGAGGGTCCAGTCCTTAATAAAGTATTGCTAGTGGCACATTAAATTATTTATCAATTAATTATAATTATATTTTATATTTTATAAAATTACTAATAATTCTTAATAAAAAAAAAAGGCAAATAGAAGGATGAGTTTTGCTAACTAGTGCTTTAAAGGCAACAATAAAAAAAGATAAGTTTATCTTTGAAATAAAATTTTTTTTGTAAAGTGAACTTGAGTGTAAAGTGGATACGTAAGTAGCACTGTTCATTAATTTAGATCAACCCGAAAGTATGGGTTTTTTGGATGTTTAGGTTGGTTCTGAACCGAATCAATTAAAATACGATAGTAATGGGTTTGATTTTCGAATTCTAGGTTTTTGAAATCGATCCGAACTCATTATATATATTTTAATACTTATTTATTTATATATATATATATATATATATATATATATATATATATATATTTCTTTTTATTTTCTAAATTCTTTGCATAATAGCTTTTGATATTTTTATTCTCGTATTTGTGAAATTTCAATATAATATCTAGTTTGAAAATTTTCCGATTGATCATGTACTTTTTATGACATGGTTATTTCATATTTTTTGAACTAGGATGTTTTTAGTAGAACCAGATGGAACCATTCTGTTCTTGTTGGGGTTGTTTGGTTCGAGTTTCTTACAAAAATTTGCAATCCAAACCAAATCAAACTAATTGATTTTGATTGGTTTGAACTTCTTGAATTTTTTTTACAATCTGAACTAAATCGAACCAATTACTTTAATTGGATCGGATTTCCTCCCGTTAAACTGAACCAAACTGACCCTTGAATACATGTACAAGTAAGGGTGTTTCCAATTTTAATTAGTTAAAGTCAGTTAAAATCTTAATATACTTTAATCTATCAAAGATAAATACACTTACACTATTTTATACTGAATCTCACTTTTGAGGATTCTATTTCATTTTAAAAAACTAAACATAATCCCTTTTTAATACAAAGGGTTTTTTTAATCTCCTATGTCATACTCCCTTTGTTTTATTTCTTTAGTCTTTTTAGTATTTTACACATAAATTATTAATTTATGTATAAATGTATCTAAATATTCAATGAAGAATTAAATGAAGTATTCAATCAAAAAGCATAACCTAAAAAGTCGTAAAATCAATTGAGAATATATATTAAAAAAATAAAAAAATATATCTTGAGTTAATAAAATTCAACTATTTTAAAACAAAAACAAATTATTAAAAAGATTGAAGATAGAAAAGGGAGAGAGTAATAATTACATTACAGCTGTCCCTGCCCAACGGTTTCAATAGTCCTAAAGTACAATTATCCGTATTTCTTTGCTTGTTTTGGGAAATGCTGTTCCTAGTGAAATCCCTTTTTCAGATTCTGTAAAACTGATCTATCGTTCTCTTTCTTTTTTGGGTACACACTGTAGTATTTACTATCATGGCCGTTTCCCTTTGGTGAATACAACTGCAAAATTCCAATTCAAAATTATGGTTACTGTAATTATACACATCACTTTCATTTAGCTGTCCACTACTGATTCTACCGCTCCCTATATCTAATATCTAACTTTATATTTGATTCCCTTTCTTTTATATTTGTTGTTTCTGGCAAATTCTACTTATGTTAGTTTTGTGGAGATCAAGCTCCTGCGACAAGACATCTTGCTAATCACACTTATAATCCGATGATTATTGTATACATTGCATATTGACACAACTCTTTGATTTGTTAATTTCAATTCCAATTTTAAAGAATTAAGATTTATAGTAATGTCAGAATACCTACAGCATATGTTGATTTAGTATCACCGATGTTCATATATGGTCATGGCAATTCAATTTTTTTTAATTAAAAAGTTTTGAAGAGTATGAAAGAATTATATTTAAGTAAGGAAAATGATGAAAACATAATTGTGCTGGAGACAGAGGCAGTAGGTAGCAGGTAGGAGTGACGGGTAAGTAACAGAAAAGGATTGGATGCGGATCTGTTGGATCATATCTGTGGCATTTGAATAGTGAATCCTATAACCCCCCTCCTACCCGACAACTTTCTATCTCGCCCTTTCCCTATACCATACTTTAACTATACACCCCCTAATCTCCCACTTTGTAGTTTATACTTATTAATTCATTCATTATTTAATCAACATTTCTTTATTATAACAGGCTAAATAAATAATGGGTCATATTAATGAGTGTCCTAAAAAAATCAGAAAAATAATTTTATATTGAAAAATTAAGTATATTGTCTCTTCAAACATTGAATACATCAATTTTCAATGAAACGCTTTTTTTCTTATTTCCTTAATAAGTGTCCATTCTCCATAAATAATTACTCTACTAAATGAATACCACTAAGATAATGTTTGGTTGGAGGGAATGGAGGGGAGGGGAGGGGAGGAATTTTTTTAAACATTGATTGTTTGGTTCATTTTTATGAGAGGAGTTGAGGTGAGGAAAAACTCTCCTCACCCAATTTTGGCTACCCTCCAAAAGTGGGAGGATTTGGAGGATAGGGGAGACGATTTATAATATTTGGAATGGAATGACTAAAATATCTTACTTATGTATTTGAAAATCTAAAATTATAAGAGTATGAAAGTAAGTTAGTTTTAAAATATCTCCCCTCCTCTTGTGAACCAAACATAAATAGTGTTACTTTCTCTCTCCTTCTCTCCTCTCAACCCAACACAATAGCTAATTAAAATCTCTCTTCTCCCTCCCCCTTCTCTCTCCTCATTTAAACCAAACACACCCTATTAAAACTAATTATAACAACTAATTATACATCACCACAATATTAAAAATAATTAACTCTTATAATAATTATATTAAAAAAATATAGTAATAATATACAATTATTTGTAGTATACAAATTTTATACTAACTGTTACCCAAAAAAAATTATACTAAGTATATATTAAAATTAAACTTTGAACAAGAACAATTCTAAATTTTTTTACTTAATTTCTCCTACTTACTAAATAAACAAAGTATTGAATTTTGAGGATGACTTTATCTGATCATCACCCTCGATTGAAGGATTAGTTTCACAACTTATTTATAATGATATTCAGTTGAAGATCAAAAATAAAGAAAGTATTGAATATTTATTATATTATAAAACATGGGATGTATTTATCTTTTGATTTAATAAAAAATTTATTTAATATTAAGAGGATGATTAGAAAAAAAAAAATTGTACAAGTATATAACAAAACTTTAACGACAAAAACTGTATTTATTATGGATATTGAGGAAAATGTGAGGAAAGAGCTCCTTGAGTGGAAGTAACCGGAAGGTGTGGGTGGAAGAAGACGATGGTGGCAGGTAATTAATACAGGCTGGACTGACAGGAAAGCAGTAATGATTCGCCCTCCGATTCGGCGATCGATCTTGTCGTTTTATGCCACCTCAGCATACTGGTGGGGCTCTTCCATCCATTTTTTCCCAAGAAAGGGACCAAACTTGAAATAAAAAATATCCCACACGAAATGCTCTACAGCCTGGAATAGTCCTCAGTCAAACTCAAGCAAGGAAGGAAGGTACCTCACCCATCATCACCCAACCGTTATCATCGTTATCTCTTCATGTTTCCTTTCCGTTTTTTGTCCTATCTTTTGCTTTATAAATAAATAAATTCTACTATCATATTTTAAAGTTTCCTTGTCTTAAAATTAATTTTTAGTCACCAATCTTATATTCCAAAAATTGGTAACGTGATTATCCTCAAATGAAAAGAATATAAGTTTGATTTTTGAAGTTGTTCAATTTGAAAATAGTCCAATTCCATGTATAAAAAATTGGATATTTATTATTACTAAATCGGGGATCAATCCCATCATATCCTCATAAATCCATTAAAAAATCAAATGTCCTAATTACCATATTAGTAGGTTCCAAACAAAATAAATAAATATTTTAGTGTCTTAAATATATTGGTTGAATAAATAATAATAGAGTTTTATTAGAAATTTTTAAAATTTCTCTAAATAAAATTTATAGCTAAAATAAATAAATAAAAGTGGAACTACCAATTAGTGTTTGTTTTTTTGTTGATATTATTTTTAACACAAACTTAAAAATAATATTTTTTGAGACAATTATTGTAAAAGCTGTGTGAAAGAAGTTTTTACCAACAAGATTTTTATTTTATCTTTGTAAAATCTAAAACAAATAGGCATAAGTTTGTTGGAACCTTTTGTATCTTTTATCAAATCAAGATGAATATACATTATTTACTCACTTTAAAAACAAACTCATCATCAATATCTAACACAGTTGATAGATAATGGAGTTCTTTAAGCATGCTATCAGTAATTCAATCCATGCAGTGTGTTTAAAAAAGATATTATTGGAAGAAAGCAAAACTCACTCGACGATCTCTACATCTCGAAATGAATCAGTCTCTGACTATTGATTAAAGATATCGTGGTGTGCACAAAAAAGTCAACTCTCTTAAAAAATCTTAGTTAAAAATCAAATATATTAGTGCTTAATATATTAAATATGTTATTTTTCTCATAAAAGTTTGTCTCTTCTAATTTTTTAACGACTATCACTGGTAATCAATATTTTAACCCCGAAAATTCTGATTCTCAGCGTCATATTTATAATTTATCCCATTAACTTCCAGTATTCCATTCACATACACGTCCCGACTTCCCCTCCCCAGCGTCTCAAATTCACTTTACTTGCTTTCAAACTCAATATCTAAATCTAAATCTAAATGAATTAAAAGTCATAAATAATCATAGCACATTAAATAATTTATACAAACTTAAAAAAATAAATAGAATTTATATAGTTTTCAGTTAAAATGGAGATTATTAAATAATTATAAATCTGGTGGAAAAAAACATATGTCAAAAATAGATCTTAAATTTGGAGACTTTAATTGAGCCAAGCGTTCAGTGTGTAGACGTGTTCTTTCATGGAGAGGCTGTAGCTTTGTAAATGAATAATCGCCAATTATACATTTACGGGTGTTTGGATAAGACAAACGATTATTTTTAATGATAAAAATTATTTTTTAATAGAAATTGATATATTTAAATCAACTGATTAAATTTTAAAATAGTTATTTTTATGAAAAAAAAATAGTTTTTAGAGAAGCTAAAAGTTTGAAGCTTATTTAAAAAGTTATTAGATTATTTTGAAAACAATATCATTCTTCTTATTTCATCCCTACAAAACTTACTATAAAAAAAATATTATTAAATTATATAAATAATTTTATATCTTTTTTAGTAATTTACTACATATAAGTGATTTTTTTAAACAACCCATATGAAATAGATTATCTTATTATCGTTTTTCATCAAACACATCCAAAAATAAAACTGATTTTATTATAATCGATTATAACAATAATTAATTATACATATAATCGGTTATTGAAATAATCAAATTTTTGTAACAGATCCAAAGACACACTAATATTACTGGAAATGGATTCTCTGCCGTAACAACGTGACGCAGTTACACTTTAATAACATACATTATTTAAAGTTGATTTAATGAAAGTGAGAGTCATCCAATCTCAATCAATGATCGAAATTGTTCACTCCATGTAACAGTTTATTTCCATTAGAGGAAAGAATCCGGATCCAATATTACCTTACATTCATATCTTTTTTTATCATGAATTATAATTTCTTTTATTTTTTTACATTCTGATTTTATGACATGTGTATTAGGTATTATCATTTAATTAAATATAGGTGCATTTTTTTGTACCTTATAATTTTGGATTAAAAGTTATCATGTCCAATTAGAATGTTATATCTCAATTAAATGAGTCATATTAGTGGGTCAAGTCAAATGATTCTTACCATTTGATTGGACTATCTAGATAGGATAAAGTTATCCTTAGGGATATTATAGAATTCATCTTAAATATATATTTAATTGACATACACAATTACCTTGAAAATCACTCATATCATGATTTATGATTAATAATGTAATTTTTTTCACAAAAAATAATGGGTGTTGTTATGATACCCTTGAAAAATAAAGGGTTTAGATACCCTATGTCCAATTAGAATGCGCCACATCAATTAATTGAGTCATGTGAATATCACATGGAACTAAATTCTCACAATCTGACTGGACCATAAAGGTAAGGATATAATACCCAAGGGATACCATAAAATCTTCCAAAAATAATTACTTAACTAAACTCTATAAAAAAAAAATTTGACAGGACTCTATAAATTTTGATTCATCTTTACTTTAAATTTTAAATTAATTTTAGATTAAGATAAGAAATTGAAAGGATAAAAGAGAAAAGCAGAGGGTGATGACTTGTGCTAACTGGAGCAGCAAAAAAACGACGCGTGTCCAAATACAGCTGTATCCCAAATCCCAAGGCAACCGCTTCCCAGGAACAAACGGTAACCGTTTACTCCACAACGCTCGCCGAAACCCCCAAAAACCTAACCTCCTAAACCGGTACCCTCTCCCCCCATCCCTCACACATATAAGCAACAAACCCTCCTTCGTCATTCGCTTCAAACCAACACCACCTTCACTCGAAATCCGAAACAACCAACACAAACACAGAAGAATACTACAATACAATCCATATTCGTAAATGGATCGGATCAAGGGTCCATGGAGCCCCGAAGAAGACGATGCTTTGCAGAAACTGGTGGACAGACACGGTGCTCGTAACTGGTCATTAATAAGCAAATCAATTCCTGGTCGATCCGGAAAATCATGCAGGCTCCGATGGTGCAACCAGCTATCACCTCAAGTGGAGCATCGGGCTTTCACGCCCGAAGAAGACGATACCATAATCAGGGCCCACGCCCGGTTCGGAAATAAGTGGGCCACAATAGCCCGGCTCCTTTCCGGTCGGACCGATAACGCTATCAAAAACCACTGGAACTCAACCCTCAAACGCAAGTGCGCTTCTATAACGGTCGAAGAAACCGCCGGTTTTATTACAGAACCTCCTCTTAAGCGTTCCGTTAGCGCCGGAGCGGCGGTTCCGGTTTACACCGGGCCCACCGCTCCGGGTAGCCCATCTGGATCATCATCCGATGTGAGCGAGTCCAGCTTTCATAACGCTGCGTCTCCGTCTTCGCAGCACGTGCTTCGTCCCGTGCCGAGAACGGTGGTGCCGCCGTTAGAAACGACGTCGTTTTCTTCTGATGATCCTCCTACTTCGTTGTCGCTGTCTCTTCCCGGAGTGGAGTCTTCGGAGGCAGTGTCGAATCGGGTAATTGATGCGGTGATGGCGAATGCTATGCCTTTATTGTCGGTGATGGAACCGCCACCGCCTCCACCGTCGGTTACTGCGCAGAAAGAGGTTAATTTGGGGGCTTTCAATTTCAGTAATGAATTGATGGCAGTGATGCAAGAGATGATAAAGAAGGAGGTGTGGAGTTACATGGCGGGGTTGGAAAAGCAGAAGAAGAATGAGATGTGTGGTGATGGGTTCAGGAATTATTCAGTGAATCGAATTGGGTTTAGTAGGGTCGATTCGTGAATTTGGATTTGGATTAGAAAAAATGGGGTTTGTTCGTTTGGGACTGAAGAAGAAGAAGAAGAAGGAAAAAAAAAAAAAAAAAAACGGGAAGGCTTTTTCCTTTTTGTTTTCTTTGTTTTATTTTATTTAGGCAATAATTTTGGGTTGATGTACAGAGGGAAATGAGAGAATGAAATGGGGAAATGGAATTTCATTCTTAACATAAGCAGAGAAACGAATGCTAAGGATGGTTGGATGGATGTTTTTAAGTGTTAACCAAAGAAAATATGAAATTTCAACCACTTGTTAGCCTCTTGCTTGGTTGGTTTAGTTTCTGTGTTGGGAAAGAAAAAAGAGAGCTTAGTTGGAAAAGAAAATTGAAGAGCATAAGGGGTAAGATTAAAAGGATGGAATATCCTTCGAATTTCAATACAAGTAACCTTCGAATTTCAATACAAGTTTTAATTTACTATTTTACTTATCTGTACAAGCATAATGTTAAGTAGAACGTTCTTGTTTTGGTTTAAATCTACAATTATAGCCACCCTTAGGTATCGAATTTGACTCTTTCAAAATAAGTAGATAGTATGGTAGGTAATTCAAATCGTTTATAAAAAAATCAAAGGTTTAAATTTTAACACATTCACGATTTGTTATGCATGTGCACTTAATATTAATTCTTGATTTTTTTTTTATCAATGGTTGATATTATTTGCTTTACTTTTTAAAGTGAATAACTCACTTTAGAGGAGCCGATTCTAATCTTTTAGATGTTGGATGAGGGCATGGTTGTCAAAATGGCGAGTCAACTCATAGAATCAAATGAGTTTACGACTCTATATAGGCAAAACGGGTGAACTCGGATGTAAAATCGCTTGGGGGTAGAATCAGTTGAACTCGGTTTGACTCGGTCTAAGTCAGTAGAATCGTGAGTTCCGGGGTGAGTTTGCGAGTTTGATACGTTTTCTAAGTTGACTCAAAAGCACTCAAAATTGTCCATTTTGGGTTAAAAAAATGCAGCTCATCTCGTATTCGTGTGTTCAACTGCATCTCTCTCCCACATCACTTCGTTTTGGTTCACAAAATTTCAAAAGGAAAGAAAGCCTAACCTAATTGCAACCGTCTCCCTCCCCGCCGTCGGAGTACGCTTATCGCGCCTCTGTTGCAGATTCCATCTCAGCTTCTTTCCCTGCTCAAACTTTCTCCCATACTCGAACACGCGCGGCCACGCCTCCTTCCCTGTTCGAACCTGCGCCTCCTTCCTTGCTTGAAATCTTTCCGTGTTCATTGAGTGTGCCTCCTTCCTTGCTTAAAATCTTTCCTTATTCATTGGGTGAGTTTGCCATGTCTGAATCAGGTAATAACCCAGCTGCAACAACAACAATTGTAAGTTCCAAAGGTAGAGGTAGGAAGAATTACCCTGGAAATAGGACTCATCCTAGGTGGAAACATAGCATTGATTTTCAAAGCAATGGCAAGAAGGTTAAATGCAACTATTGCCACAAGATTGTTAGTGGAGGAGTTTTTCGATTCAAGCACCATCTTGTGAAGGATCAAGCGCTTACCGCTAGGCCAAAAGCTATTAGCTGTTAGTAAGGGCGCAACTTTATTTCCTTAATCACAGGTCGAGCGATTAGTCCACGACCAGTTACGTTCACCCGAATCAAAGGGTGGTTATGACCTCCCCATAAATGCCAACAATCAGCCCCCAGCACCAGCCTGGGAGATTCAAACCTGTGACCTGACTCTGATACCAATTGAAGGATCAAGCGCTTACCACTAGGCCAAAAACTATAGCTGTTAGCAAGGGCACAACTTTATTTCCTTAATAATCACAGGTCGAGCAGTTAATCCACGACCAATTACGGTCTCCCGAATCAAAGGGTGGTGATGACCCCCCATAATGGCCAACATCTTGCCGGGAGTAGAGAAGATCTTGAACCGTGTGCTTGATAACCCGCTGGTTTATCTAGTTTTTACTATGATTAACTAGTGAATTTAATTTGATTTGTTGAGTTTATTCTCAATTTTACCCGTATTTGTCTTTATTTAGTCTTAAGTTATGTGTCTGAGTCCCTTTATTATTTTTAGTAATTTTTGTATGTTTTTGGGTCAGGTATGTGTAATTGGGTGCTCGTGCTTTCAGGTACTCAATTAGGGTCAAAAGTGAAGCTTTGGAAGTGATGGTATTGAGCAGAGCACAGAGCTGAAGCATACTGCATTGAGCTTCTCGCCTGGCGACAGTTCTTTCACTCGCGATACCGCGCTGATAGATTAGGATTTCAGTCATTAAATTTCGCCTCGCGATAAGCTTCTCACCTCGCGAGTGTGCGTATTCAGGATGTATAAATTCAGTTTTTAAATACAATTAGGGCATCTACTTTTACACCATAGGCTGCGATTAGTTGAGGGAATTAGGATTTTGGGAGATTATTCAACATCTGTTATGGATTTTGGATTTTATTCAATGAATTTGTTATTTGTTTCAATTATGAGTAGCTAAATTATCTTTTCTAAGGTGATGATGTAGCCACTTATGAAGGTTTGGTAATGTTATGGCTAAATCCTAGTTTATTACCAATGCTTTTATGTTTTTCTCATGATCTTAATGCTTTCAATTGTTAGCTCGAGAAATAATTGAATGATAGGCCAATCATAATGAGACCGAAGGGAAATTTATGTGTCTAGAGCATTTGTGAAAAACCATAGGGTAATTTGCGACCGAGAGGAGATAAGAATACTGTGCAACTTCTATAGAGAGTCATAGAGCTTAATAAACTGCTTGGTTAATAACCATCATAGAAATATAGTTGGTTAGGAATCAAGAGGTAAATTTTAATGTACTCTAACCCAGGCATTAGAATAAATTAGGAATCTCGGTTGATATTAGTTAATGATAGAAATTAGGATGAATGCCATAACTGCACCAAACTGGAGTTCGTATATGGATTTAGAATTTTGTCTATGAAATTTACATAGATTGGTGAAATCAGAGCCATAGAGCTTTTCAGACTTGAAGTACACTTTAAACTTATTTTTGAACTTCCCAATTTGAGTCTTAAATTGATTCTTTAATATTTCCATTTTAAAATTCATTCTCTTATTTAAATTTAATTGGTGCACAATAGTTATCAAAATTAAGAAGTGATAATTGGTCAAATCAATCCTCGTGTTCGATTTCGGAACTTCCAAGTTCTACACTACTTGATCGATTAGTGCACTTGCTAAATTACACATCAAGTTTTTGGCGCCGTTGTCGGGGATTGGCACTGACTAATATCATAAGTATTGGTGGCGATAACTACTTTGAACAATTGTTTTCCTTTTATTTTGATTTAGTTGAACTTCTAACCTTGTGTGGAGTTCTTTCTGTTGGTGGTTTGTTTTGTGCATGCGAGGTACAGTAGATCCTGAGCACTTGCTATTTATTCCTGAAGTCGAGAGAACCTGTCGAGCTTTGAGGAAACAAACAAAAGCAAGAAGAATGGGTTTACTTGCGGAGATGGCAGATCCACCACCATATAGACCTTTGGGAGATTATTCTCTTCCACGTGTGGACGACTGCAGTTCCACAATTGTGAGACCGCCTATTGATGCTAATAATTTTGAAATCAAGCCCGTCGTTATCAACTTGATTCTGCAAAATCAGTTTGAGGGGCGTGATAATGAAGATCCTCATAGGCACATCACAAGATTTTTGGAGATTCTGGATATCTCCAAGCAGCAGGGTGTATCTAATGATGCATACCGGTTGCGAGTCTTTCCTTTTTCTTTATGGGATAGAGCTCGTGACTGGTACGATTATATGAACCCAGGAAGCATCACTACATGGGATGATATGGCTCAGAAATTTCTGATGAGATTCTTTTCTCCTCAGAAGGCGACATCTTTACAAAATGCCATTCAGTCCTTCAGGCAACAAGAAGGGGAATCTTTAAATGAAGCCTGGGAACGCTATCATATTTTGTTGAGACGGTGCCCAAGCTCATTCTTTGACATGTGGAGGAAAGTGAACTATTTTTATACTGGCCTTTTACCAGAGATCAAGCAACATTGTGATGCTGGAGCTGGTGGTTCTGTGAATGCAAAGTCATCAGAAGATGCTTGGGTTTTATTTGAAAAAATGGCTCACAATGATTATCAGAGCATAGGTGGTGAACGGAACGTGTACCCACAGAGAAGGAGTGGTAATGAAGTTGATGCAAAGACTTATGAAGCAATCTTAGCTCAGAATAAACTTCTCCAGCAAAATCTTGCTGTTTCTAAGCGTTCTGTCATTGCTGCTAACGAATGTCAGGTAACTTGTGCTTTCTGTAATGGAAATCATGACAGTGCATTGTGTTTGGGGGATCAATTTTCTCGTGAGCAAGTCGATTCGTGTCATAATTTCTATGATGCAAACCAAAAAGGGAGGAATGACTATCCGAGGCAGCAGAATAACTCTTATTCCAACAATTATAATTCTGGTATGAGGAATCAACCAAATTTCACTTGGAGTAATTATGGGAATCAGGGAGAGCAGAAACAACCTTATGGTATTCAAGCTCTGCCAAGATTCACGCCACAAAAACAAGAAAGGAAGCCTGATTGGGAAATTGCATTAGAAAAGACAAATGCTTCCATTGCTGCACTTAATGCTTCAACAAATGCATCCATTTTTAAGTTGGCAACTCATACTCAGGCATCAATTCAGGGTCTGCAGGTACAAATTTCTCAGCTTTCTAAACAGTTTGAAGAAAGATTGCATGGTACTTTTTTGGGAAACATGGAGAATAATCCTAAGGGACAATGCAATGCTATTACAACTCGAAGTGGCAAAGTATTGGAACCTAAGGAAAATCCTCCAACAAAGGAAGCAGATACTATTGTTCAAAATGGTGATGAAATGCCTCAGAAAAATAACAGAGTTGCTTATGAGAAGTTTGAGGGAGGCAAAAAGGTTTATGTGGATACATCATATGCTAATAAGAGATATGTGGAAGCAAGTGACATTCCTGCTTATGTTAATGTTCCTTATCCTCATAAATTGAAGAAGCCGATGCAAGATAAACAGTTCTCAAAGTTCCTAGATGTTTTTCGCAAACTTCAAATCAATATTCCTTTTGCGGAAGCTCTGGAACAAATGCCATCCTATGCAAAGTTTTTGAAGGAGTTACTCTCTAAAAAGCGAAGGTTTAAAGATGAAGAAACGGTTGCTCTGACTGAGGAGTGTAGTGCCATTTTGTAGAGGAAACTACCTCCAAAGTTGAAGGATCCGGGGTCTTTTAATATACCTTGCACTATTGAAGAATTGACTTTTGGCAAAACTTTATGTGACTTGGGAGCCAGCATCAATTTGATGCCACTTGCTATGTTGAGAAGACTTGGCATTAAAGAGGTCAAAAATACAATGATGTCACTACAACTTGAAGATCGTTCTATCAAGCATCCTTATGAGGTAGTTGAAGATCTACTAGTAAAAGTGGACAAATTTATTTTCACAGCTGATTTTGTTGTTCTAGATATGGATGAAGATGCTCAAATTCCACTAATTCTAGGAAGACTATTCTTAGCGACAGGAAGAGCATTGATTGATGTTCAGCAAGGTGCAAGATGAGAATATGGTTTTTAATGTCTTTGAAGCAATGAAGCACCCAGTTGAGAAAGAAAGTTGTTTTAGTGTGGATGTGATTGATCCTCTTGTTCGGTCAGTTGCTACTCAAGGATACCATGGTTCACCACTTGAAAAAGTGTTGGTAAAACCCATGATGTCGCAGAGTGGCTGGAGATGGATAATGATATTATTAAAGAATGCAAAGAACAAATGGAAGCATTACCATCTCTAATCAAACCAGAGTCACAAGTTGAAGAGCTTCCAAGTAAAGCCAAGGATAAAGAAGTACACAAATAGGAACTTAAACAACTCCCTACTCACTTAAGGTATGCCTTTTTAGGTGAGAAGGGACACTATCCGGTCATCATCAATAACTCCTTGAAGCAGTCTGAAGAGGAGAAACTTTTGAGGGTGCTCAGAGAACATCGCACTGCTATTGGTTGGAAGATTTCAGATTTGAAGGGCATTAGTCCCTCCTTTTGCACACACAAAATTCTCATGGAAGAAAACTATAAACCGGTTGTGCAACCACAACGAAGATTGAATCCAGTTATGAAAGATGCTGTGCGGAAGGAAGTGATGAAGCTATTAGATGCAGGGATTATCTATCAAATCTCAGATAGCACATGGGTGAGCCCAGTTCATGTTGTTCCTAAAAAGGGGGGCACTACTGTGATGGTCAATGAAAAAAATGAAATGATACCAACCAAGACCATCACAGGGTGGCAAGTATGTATTGATTATAGGAAGCTGAATGATGCAACTCGAAAGGATCACTTTCCTCTTCCTTTCATTGATCAGATGCTGGAGAGATTAGCCGGTCACGCCTATTATTGTTTCCTTGATGGGTATTCCGGATATAATCAAATTTTGGTGGATCCTGAAGACCAAGAGAAAACTGCTTTTACATGTCCCTTTGGAGTGTTTGCTTATAGAAGAATGCCTTTTGGATTGTGTAATGCTCCTGCAACGTTTCAAAGATGCATGCTTGCTATATTCTCTGACATGGTTGAGAAATTCATTGAAATTTTCATGGATGACTTCTCCATGTTTGGGTATTCCTATGATAATTGTTTGGAGAATTTGGCATGTGTTCTTCAACGATGTCAAGACACCAACCTTGTTCTAAATTGGGAGAAATGCTAGTTCATGGTGAAGGAAGGTGTGGTGCTAGGACATAAAATCTCTTCCAAGGGATTGAAGTTGACAAGGCCAAAGTGGAGGTGATTGAGAAATTGCCACCTCCAAAGGATGTGAAGGGAATCCGGAGTTTCCTTGGTCATGTCGGGTTTTATAGGAGATTCATTCGTGATTTCTCCAAAGATTGCAAAACCAATGTGTGACCTCTTAGTCAAGGATGTATCCTTTGAGTTTACTGCTTCTTGTTTGCATGCATTTAATACCCTTAAGAATAAACTTGTTACAGCTCCTATAATCTCTACTCCAAATTGGGAATATCCTTTTAAAATTATGTGTGATGCTAGTGACTATGCAATAGGAGCTGTGTTGGGTCAAAGAATTAATAAACTAGTTCATGTGATATATTATGCTAGCAAAGTCCTTAATGATGCACAACTTAATTATTCTACCACTGAAAAAGAAATGTTAGCAGTTGTGTATGCTTTGGATAAGTTTAGACAAAATATCATAGGTTTTAGTGTCATTATTTTCACTGATCATGCTGCAATAAGGCACCTGATGGCCAAACAGGATGCTAAGCCTAGACTAATCTGTTGGGTTTTGTTGCTTCAGGAATTTGATTTAGAAATAAAAGACAAGAAGGGCACAAAAAACGGGGTTGCGGATCATCTATCCCGGTTGATGAACTTGAATGAAGATGAGCAACAAATGCTCATTCGGGAGGAGTTTCCGGATGAAAGATTGTATGCTATTGTAGAAGTGACGCTTCCTTGGTTTGCCGACATGGCCAATTTCAAGGCAAGCAAGCTCTTACCTAAAGGCCTTACCCGGCAGCAGCGGAAAAAGTTTTTTAGTGACGCCAAATATTATGTTTGGGAGGATCCGCATTTATTCAAGATATGTGCGGATGGGCTCCTAAGAAGATGTGTTCCACAGTCTCAAGTGGAGGACATTTTATGGCATTGTCACGGATCTGACTATGGGGGCCACTTTGGAGGGGAAAGAACAACTCAAACGGTCCTCCAAAGTGGATTCTACTGGCCTACCATCTTCAAGGATGCCGGAATTACATTGAAATGTGTGACTGTTGTCAAAGAATTGGCAACATCTCCAAAAGAAACGAGTTGCCCTTAACTGGCATCATGGTATAGACATCTTCGATGTATGGGGAATTGATTTCATGGGACCATTCCCACCATCCTTCTCCTTCAAGTACATTTTAGTGGGAGTGGACCATTGTCCAAATGGGTAGAAGCAATTGCAACTTCAATTGATGATTCCATGGTTGTAAATGATTTTGTGCGAAAGAATATTTTTGCACGATTCGGCGTACCAAGAGTTATAATCAGCGATGGAGGATCACATTTCTGCAAACAAGAAACTGGATTCCGTACTTGCAAAGTATGGGGTCAATCATCGAGTTGCTATACCCTATCACCCACAAACAAGTGGCCAAGTAGCAGTATCTAACCGTGAGTTGAAGAGGATTCTCGAGAAAACTGTCAACTCCTCACGGAAGGATTGGTCCAGGAGGTTGGATGATGCGCTTTGGCCATATAGGACGGCTTTCAAGACTCCGATTGGTTGTTCACCATACCAATTGGTTTATGGGAAGGCTTGTCATTTACCAGTTGAGTTGAAACACCGGTCACATTGGGTTATTAAAGCCTTGAATTTCGACTATAAAGAAGCCGGTGAGAAAAGATTGTTAGAGGTTAATGAATTGGATGAGTTCAGACTTCACGCTTATGAGAATGCGCTAATTTACAAGCAGAGGACGAAAGCATTGCATGATAAGCACATTGTGCTAAGAAACTTTGAACCAGGCCAGAGTGTACTTTACAACTCTAGGCTTAGGTTATTTCCGGGTAAGTTAAAATCTCGACGGTCTGGATCTTTTACTATCAAATCTGTGTTTCCACATGGAGCAGTGGAGTTGGAAGGTAAAGGCTCTGAAAGCAGTTTTAAGGTGAATGGCCACCGGCTCAAGCACTACTTGGGAGGCCAGCTTGATGATAGCAAAACAGCATTGAAGCTGTTTTGGCTCTTCTGGGGGCGTGTGCGTCAGGCTCGCGACGTTAAACAAGCGCTTATTGGGAGGCAACCCAAATGGTATCTTTTTAATGCATTTCAGTAGGATAGTTGCATTTAGGAAGCATAAGCATTTAGAAGTAGATGCAGATAGTTAAGCATTCTCTTTTGCTTAAAAGTGGCTACTGTATTATATTCGCCCAGCGAGACTACTCTCACCACGCGAGTCTGAGACTTTCAGGAATTCTGAGTTTTTATTTTCGCCTGGCGCGTTGATCCTCGCCTAGCGCATACGAATTTGCAAATCACATGGCTCTGTGTAGCCTCACGAACCTATATTCGCCTGGCGATACAGAAAGCGAAATATATTAGTCTCTGTATCTCCGTGCGAGGGAACCATCGCGGGGCGAAGCAGAGGGCTTATATATTATGGTGAGATATTCGCCTCGCGAAAAGTTAATTGCCTCGTGAATTAACCTTCAGTAAAATACAGTTCTCTGTCTCGCGTCGCGAGATCATTATCGCCTCGCAATTCTGGGAAATTCAAGATTTCTGGTTTTCCAGATTCGCCTGCGCGATAGTCTCATCGCCTCGCGATAATGTAATTAGGGTTCTGAAATTGGGGCTGAATTTAAGTCTCGCCTCGCAATATACATATCGCCTCACGATAGAGTGCGAGTATATAGTGATTCTTCGCGAGAGAGAACGCTCATTCGTTCCAAACTTTCAAACCCTCTCGTGCGGGATCTCTATTGAGGGGCATTTACTGGGCATTACACTCATCTACTCTATCTTATCTACTAGTTTCTTCCATTCCTAACCATCAAAGGTCAGTCCTAAGCATATTTAACCATTTGAAATTCTGAATTTGGTTAAAGATTTTTTGATATGAGTTTCTTGCATGAGTTTCGTCCTTGAATGTTTGAAATTCAATTCTTCTGCATGTGTTTGTGGAATGTTACAATGTTAAGCTTACCTTTATATGGATAATGTGCATGTGCAACCGACAATTGTTTTGGGATTTGGTGGTTGTTTTTGGATGAACTTGGGCATTGGGTGCTGTGGATATTGGTTTGTTTTCTTGCTGATATTATATACCCTTGCACTGGAATTGTTGCTGATTTTCAGGTATGACTCCTCCAAGAGTATCGAGAGAAAAATTGGGTGCTAAGCGCAGCAACCGTACTGCAGAGCCCGGAGGCACATCTTCTGGCCCTAGTCATGGGGTAGTTGTGGAAAACATTTGGTATCGCACTGCTGACCGAGATGAAGGGTACAGGAATGTGCAAGGGCGACCAGTTGTTGCTGAGCGGAACTTGGATTTGCAGAGGACTCAATTTCCTGAGATCCCACAGGTTTTGCATGATAGAGGGTGGCAGGCATTGGCCACTTTCCCTAAGCGGGCTGATATACAGATAGTTCGAGCGTTCTATGCTAATGCATGGAACCCGAACCCAGAAGATCAAAAGTTTTATGCTGAGGTAAGAGGGAGAAGCATTGTTTTTTATGCGGAGACCATCAATGCTTTCCTTCGGATCCATAACACTTGGGGGGATCGCTGTGAATACTCAACTCTCCAGAATGTGCAGGACATTGTTGACTCCGTTTTGACTATTTGCTGTAAACCAGGGAGTGATTGGGACAGAGGCATGTCCGGTAATGTTCTAAGGTTGTCCAGTAAGAACTTAATTCCAAGGGCTCGAGTTTGGTCTGCATTCATGCACGCCAGCTTGACTGCTTGTTCCCATGAGTCTACCTTGCCTATTGTGCGGGCAAAACTGTTGTATGCCATCATGAGTGGCAAGAGCATAGATGTGGGGGCTATAATCGCCCTAGATATTCAGTCAGCTGCGAACTCCATATCTGGGGAAGCATTGGGACATCCTTACCTTATCACTGAGCTTTGTGCTCAAGCTAGCTTAGAGGTAAAAGATGAAATTGATGTCAAGCAAAGGAACCCGATTGACCGAACCTATATCGAGAGCCATTGCTTCACCAAGGAGGCAATGGCACCCAGGGCAGTAGATCAGACTCAGCGGCAGCAGCGGGCTCGACCCCATCATCAGATGACATTGGAGGAGCATGCACGCATGATGACTCTTCAGCATCAGGAGACCATGAGTTCATTGGCTGCATCTCGCGAGTTAACTCGTGAGCAGCATCTTGCTCAGCTGGAGCAGAGAGTCTTAATCTACCCTTCTGAGGCTGAGCTACAGTCTATACATGGTTGGCGTGACTGGTCTCGAGACGAGACACATGACACAACAGGGGGTGGGTCGTCTAGCCAAGCAGCTCAGCGAGAAGCTCGTTTTGCAGAGTTAGAGAGAGTTTGATGGAGATGGCCCGGATGATGTTGACTTAGCTCATGAGGAGAGACTTGCTGACATGTTGTAGCAGTCTCTTCGTTATTACCTGATGTCTGTAATATTTAATGAGTTTGTGATCATTTTGTCACATTGAATCAATTGATTTAGTTGATCGGTTGATATATTTGAAACTCATTGTGTATTGCTGATAACATACTATGTGGTGTTTTGTTGGGTGATTAATTGTATTGCTGTTGCCTTTGTTAACTTGCTAAATTATGATGATTATATTGATGCTATTGCAAGATTTAACAAGCTTTTGGTGACACAGATGCCTCCAAGGCGTGTTCCTCGCAGGGGTCATCCTCACAGGCAAGGTGAAGCAGTGCCTAACATCCGAATCCAGAGAGATCCGGAATCAGAGCTTCAGAATGAAATCTTGGAGATAGCTAGAAGAGGACGTGTTCCTTTTCCTAATCTAGAGCAAAGGATAGAGGAGGATGAGGGGACGGATATTGAGTATCTAGCATTCCTCCGTGGGCTGAACAACGTATCCCGTGAGGAAATTGAAGAACAGTTTGGAGCGGTTGAAGATCCAGACACTCCTCCACCTCGAACAGAGGAGGTCGTTCTGGATGAGACTGAGCCACTGAGAAGGAGAGTAATGCCCTTGCAGGAGGCATCTCATAGAGAAGATGTGATGTTGAGAGAGAGTGAAATGATGCAGGGGGCTGCGGAGAGAAGACCAGGAGAGGGTTCTTCGCGGAACCTTGAGAGTAAAATTCTTGAACCTTATTTTAGTAGTCTCTTTTGTTTTGTTTTGTTTTGTTTATTGAGTCGTTTAATTGGGGTCATAGCAAGTTTTCATGGTTATCTAAATTTGTAAACTCAATGCATGTCGGAAAAGAGAGTAATTTTACATATTCCCTTCAGTTTGTTGTTACGACGAGTGAAACACCTTTGAGAGATATACCATGTTTAAAAAATGTGCAACACTTGATTCTTGATAAGTTTGAGGCTGGGGTGCTTGACATAATTATCTTAGAGACGGGTCTCTAGTGTGTCCGGATAAGGAATAATTTGAGCCTAAAAGTATAATTTGTTGCTGAGCGAGTAGCTCTTAAGTAATATAATCTTAGGTTTGCTTGATTCTTTGCTTGATTGCATGAATATATGGTGCATGACATGACAGAGGCATTTTGTTCTAACGGCTAGTGGCCGGAAAGCCTACCTGATTTATATGATTTATCCATTGCTAGTCGTGATTGGGCCTGAGTTTGTCTCTTGATAACCTTATCATTGAGCTAACTTCTGAAAAACCAAGTTACCCAACCTTCTGGATCAAGGGAGCATTGGTAGGTGTCAATAGGTATCAAGTACTAAGTTTGGGGTGGCAAGGAAAACTTTAAATTCTGAATCATTCAAAAAAAAAAAAAAACCAAATTGCAAGGTGAAAAATGCTTGAATAATTCAATATCTAGGAAAGTGAAGAAAAGAATAAGCAAAGGGTTGAGCTTAGTACTTAAAAGAAAAAAAATTGTACACTGTACCTTTGCTCCTTTGATTCTAAGGTTATAGCATATACATTCTTTTCTTATCCTACCTTTTTAACCTTGACTACGTTACAACCTTGAAAAGACCTCTTGATTATACATTCATGTATTTGATGGGATCTCTGTGGAGATGATAAGCAAACCCATGGATAATGTGCTTAAGTTGTGAAAATTAAGTGCAAACACAAGCCTAAACACTTGAGAGTTAGAGAGAGAAATAAATTACCCTTGTGAGGAAGAGGCCTAAGTTATTCTTTGATTTTTGTGTTGGGTGCACTCAAACTCTTACTTGATGGATAATAGTGTTGCGGAAGTCAGAAATTGGTTTGGAGCCATCTCTTGAATGTTTTAATTTGTCATAACTTTGATCTTAAGGGAATTTGTTTAAACTTGTCATAAAATTGATCATTGTGGGGGTTTGCATAAAGAGGGGATCCATGGGAACTTGCTAAGTTGAGTCTTTTGAATTTAGTTTGCTTGAGGACAAGCAAAGTTCAAGTTTGGGGTATTTTGATAACCTAATGGTTTATTTAGTTTTTACTATGATTAACTAGTGAATTTAATTTGATTTGTTGAGTTTATTCTCAATTTTACCCGTATTTGTCTTTGTTTAGTCTTAAGTTGTGTTTTGAGTCCCTTTATTATTTTTAGTAATTTTTGTATGTTTTTGAGTCAGGTATGTGTTATTAGGTGTTCGTGCTTTCAGGTACTCAATTAGGGTTAAAAGTGAAGCTTTGGAAGTGATGGTGTTGAGCAGAGCACAGAGCTGAAGCATACTGGATTGAGCTTCTCGCCTCGCGATACCGCGCTGATAGATTAGGATTTCAGTCATTAAATTTCGCCTCGCAATAAGCTTCTCGCCTAGCGAGTGTGCGTATTCAGGATGTATAAATTCAATTTTTAAACACAATTAGGACATCTACTTTTACACCATAGGCTGCGATTAGTTGAGGGAATTAGGATTTTAGGAGATTATTTAACTTCTGTTATGGATTTTGGATTTTATTCAATGAATTTGTTATTTGTTTCAATTATGAGTAGCTAAATTATCTTTTCTAGGATGATAAGGTAGCCACTTATGAAGGTTTGATAATGTTATGGCTAAATCCTAGTTTATTACCATTGCTTTTATGTTTTTCTCATGATCTTAATGCTTTCAATTGTTAGCTCGAGAAATAATTGAATGATAGGCCAATCATAATGAGACCGAAGGGAAATTTTTGTGTCTAGAGGAGTTGTGAAAAACCATGGGGTAATTTGAGACCGAGAGGAGATAAGAATCCTGTGCAACTTCTATAGAGAGTCATAGAGCTTAATAAACTGTTTGGTTAATAACCATCATAGAAATATAGTTGGTTAGGAATCAAGAGGTAAATTTTAATGTACTCTAACTCAAGCATTAGAATAAATTAGGAATCTCGGTTGATATTAGTTAATATTAGAAATTACGATGAATTGCCATAACTGCACCAAACTGGAGTTTGTATATGGATTTAGAATTTTGTCTATGAAATTCTAGCTACATAGATTGGTGAAATCAGAGCCCTAGAGCTTTTCAGACTTGAAGTACACTTTAAACTTATTTTTGCACTTCCCAATTTGAGTCTTAAATTGATTCTTTAATATTTCCTTTTTAAAATTCATTCTCTTATTTAAATTTAATTGGTGCACTCATTTGACGTTTAAATAGTTATCAAAATTAAGGAGTGGTAATTGGTCAAATCAATCCTCGTGTTCGATTTCGGAACTCCCAAGTTCTACACTACTTGATCGATTTAGTGCTAAATTATACATCAGTGCTACGATGTCGGAGGAAGTTAAACAATTATTTATGAGAGTTGTTGTTCAGGCTAACGAGGCATCAAAGAAGAAAAGAAGATTGATTGATGTTGAGGTAGTTGTTGAGGAAGATCATCAGGTTGCAGTAGTTAGCTCTCACAAAAAGGGTTTTCCTTTGCAAAAGGGAAAGTAAAAGTCGGTGGTGGGGTTCAACCCACGATGAATCAAATGATGAGAAAGGATCTTAAGGAGCAAGTTGATGATCATGTAGCTCAATTTTTTTATACAATTGTCATTCCTTTCAATTGTATAAAAAATTTGGAGTTTGCAAATATGTGTGAGCTAATAAGGAGGTATGTAATTGGCTACAAACATCCCTCTTATCATGACATTAGAGAAAGACTATTGAAAAAAGCAGTGGTTCGAACCGATAATATGCTAGAAGAGTTTAGGGAGGAGTGGAAAAGAATCGACTGCACAATCATGTCTGATGGGTGGACAGATAAGAATAAGCGTTCCATATGTAACTTTTTGGTGAACAGTCCTAAGCGAACTGTTTTTCTTTATTCATTGGACACTTCTGACATCTCAAAAACAACTGAAAAAAGTTTTTAAGATGTTGGGTGATGTTATCAATGAAGTTGGAGAGAAGAGAATATGGTCCAAGTTGTGACTGATATTGCTATAAATTTCAAAGCAGCGGGTGAAATGTTGATGCAGAAACATCCCCACTTGTATTGGACTCCATGTGTCGCCCAATGCATTGACTTGATGTTGGAGGATCTTGAGGAATATATGAAGGTGCATAAAGTTAAGATAAAGAAATGGAGAAAGATCTATACCTACATATATTGTAGAACATTGCTCATTACCACGGTGAAGAAGTTTACAAAAGGTAGGGATTTGATTAGGCATGGAAAGACTCAATTCTCCATTGTTTATTTCATCTGCTTGTCTTAATGAGAATAAGGCTGCATTGCTGAGTGTGTTTAGCTCAGAAAATTGAAATGAAAGTAAATTTGCCAAAACCGAAAAGGGAAGAAAAATGGAAGATATGATTACTGATACTCGATTTTGGAAGAATATAATCACATGTCTCAAAGCAACTGCTCCTCTCATTGTAGTCCTTCGTTTGGTGGATTCTGATGAAAAAGTCGCCATGAGTTTAATATATAAAAGGATGGATTCTACCAAAGAGAAGATAAGAAGCAACTTCAATGATGTTAAGAAATGGTAAACTTTCTTAACTTCATCTCATTTGAAAATCAATTACCTTATTTAGGTTACTAATATAGTATATTTGGTATTTGTAGCTATGAACACATCTGGAAAGTTATTGATGAGTGGTGGGATAACCAGCTCCACAGGCCCTTGCATGCAGCTAGCTGCATATTACTTTAATCCGTCATTACACTATGATCAAAAGTTCGATCATGATGATGTTGAGGTTAAAATTGGGTTTTACAATTGTATCAGAAGGTTGGTAAAGGATGGTGCAGCGAGGAAAAAGGTTCGATTGCAGCTTGTCGACTAAGGTCTTTGGTCTTAATGTGCAAAGACTAGCCGGAAGACTATGCTTCCTGCAGAATGGTGGAACTTCTATGGGGATGGAGTCGTAGAACTGAAGATATATGTTGTTCGTGTGTGAAGCTTGACTTGTAGCTCTTTTGGGTGTGAACGTAATTGGAGTTCATTTGAAATGGTAATTGTCTAATTGAAATTATGATTTGTTTCTAGTTACTAATTGTCCTTCTTTAGAAATGTTGAGTTATGATTTTTATGATTTATTTTCTAGGTTCATAAAAGAGAAAAAATAGGTTGCATCAAAAAAATATGAATGGCCTGGTTTATGTGATGTACAACCTAAAGTTAAAGAGTAAAGATAACAGAAAAAGTGTTACTCTTCCATTTGAAGATATTCATTCTGATAATGAATGGATAACTGAAGAAGGGGATGTTCCAAATGTTGATGAGGAGAATACTGATCAACCTATGAATGATCCAATTGATTTATGATTTCATGAAAAATATTGAAGAAGCTATTTCATTCGGGAAAGAACTTGATTATGATGATTCTGATGATGATGGAGATGATGTTGTTGGAGGATTTGAATTTAGAGATTTAGGAGCTGTTTTTTGATGTTATTGTTATATACTTATATGTTTTGTTAATGTTTGGTTTTGGATTATGATTATGATGTTACTTTTTAATGATTATGATGTTACTTATTAACCAATCCAGTCAATCAAGTATCACCCCATAATTTAGCATCCACAACATAATATGCATGATATACGAAGTTTCCTAGGATTTAAGCTGCCATTAAAAAAAACTTATGATCTCGAAATTCAAGTGTTTTTGGTTGAAATAGTGTGATCATCGATTATTGTCTCACAATAATCGATTGACAGGCCATGGAACCTTCCTAATTGGCTATCCAAATATGAGGCAACATAATCACAGCCTATGAAATGTCAGAAATTTAACATGTAATAGCATCACAAGAGATAGGGAAACATACCAAATTGATCAAATTAAAACATATTATGCACAAAAATATACAAACCCTCACCTGTTCAGATATTATTCTACTATGAGCACCAAGAAAACAAAAATGGAGGGTGTGAAGATGATGCTTGATGATTGGTTCCTTGGAGAGGTAGAAGTACGCTCTCCAATTTCTCCTCTAGGTTTGAAAGGATCAAGAGAGCAGCCAACTTTTTCCCTTTCTCCGGTCCTAACACTCTCTTCTCAAACCCTCAAGATACATATTTCATCATTTTCCCCTTTCACTCACCTTTCTTTTATATTTTAGGTTTTGGGACCATTTTGCTCCTTAGGGTAAGGGCATTTAGGAAAAAGACTCCCAAGCATCTCTATTTCCACAATAAAAGGTTTATTTAAGTTACTAAGAGGTGTTATATTATGGACTATCTGGTCTGTGCCTATAAATCTCATCTAATATATTTTAAACCGAGGGAATTCCAGATTACTAGACATTATTCTTTAGTTAAGCATTAATTATGAATGGTCAAAATTAGCAGCCGTAACAGTCTGGTAGCGCGACTGCGAGTGGGTTCTGATGTGATGGTGGGTTTTGTGAGGTTGGGACTATGTGGTGGCAGTTTGATGGCTGGTTTGGAGGCTTTGTTTTTTGGGTAAGGTTGTGTTGAAATGAAGAAGAAGATAAGATCGAAATTTGGTGTTTGTGAAGACTTGGTGTTTTTTTGGAAATGGCGAATGAGGGAAGGTAGAGAAGAAGAAAAATCCGAAATGAAGAAGAGAAGAAGAGCACAACAACATGTGGAAAAAGGACTTAAATATGTTTTTTTAGTCGCTATTAAGTAGGGCTCTTTTGCTTTTGGTCCCTAGAAGCTTAGGTGGGAGAAGAAGGTGTAACATGTTGCCTATGCATCTCAGGTGATGTGGTCTTTCATTTGTCGCATTGGTACTAAACAGTAAGTTAACGTGGAGGACTAAAAGTAGGTATTTCCCTATTTTTAGGAATGAAAACAATTTTTTTTTATAGAGATCAAAAGCAAAAGAACCCTACTCTATATGGACTAAAAACATATTTAAGCATTATAGTTATTTGTATACTTACATTTTGATCTTGTTACATAAACAGATGTGAATCTAGTCAATTTTTATGATGGATGCAATTAAGATTTGTTAATTTTTTTGGATCATTTATGGCAAATAAAGTCAAAAAAAAATTGAGAGGATCTATTTCCCAAATGATGTGTCTGAATTATTTTTCCTTTTTTTTTTTGCATGGATAGGGTGGAGTTATCTAAGAAATTTGTGATAGAATTTCACTATAATCCTCAAAGACTTAACGGCCCGTTTGGTGGTTAGGAATAGAGATGCAGGATAGGATAAGCTATCATGTCCTCTTTTAATCTGTAGTTTGGTAAACCAGCAGGATAGGATAAGTTTATCCTGTTAGCTTATCATATCTTGTTACTTAATTATAATTCTATCCTGAGGGTGGAGCTGGGTTAGAACCAACAAGATAGGATAAGAAAATGTTTTCTCTTTTATCTCTTATCCTTAATATTGTTACGATTTAATTATGATTTCAAACCTAATTAGTCAACCTTATTACTAATTAAAATATGTGGTTTAATTAACAATTTTTATAAAAAATGAAAAAAAATTTTAATTTTTTATAATTTAAAAAAATGGACTAATTTATAATTAAAAAGTCAAAAATATATATTATTAAATATTTTTTAATTTAAATGTATAAAACAACCACATAATATTAAAATTTATTTTTGAAACAAAATGTAATTTTGATATAAGGGTAATTTTATTATTTGTGGATATTTTATATCATATCCTGTCATTATCTGATGCACATCAAACATTGAACAGAATAAGAGCTTATCATGCTCATATCCTATCCTATCCTATCCTATCCTGACCACCAAACGAACCCTAAGAGTAGTTAATAATCTCTAATTACGTTGATTAATGATGTAACAAAATTTTATTAACAATAAAGAGTTAAGAATGCCAGAGGATTCCCCCTATGTTGTAAAATAAGGTTGGGAAAGGTCTGGCAAGATTTTTTTTTTTTTTTCAATAAATAATTGAGAGGACTTACTTTTCACTAGATATATCGAGGATGGGACTAGAATTTCAAATCTTTATCTTTGTTAGGCTTGAAAAATATCAGTTCGATAAGATTATTATACATAAAAAATAAGTATATTTCATTGAATTATTTTTATTAAAATCTTTAAAATATTCTGTTAATAAAAATAATTCAATGAAAATATTCTATGATTATAATTATTATTTTATACATGATATTCCGTTAAAATACAAATCTTTTAACATGTCATTTTATGAAAAATAAAAAATATTTTTTTAAAAAAATTAACATTTTAATTCTTGAGATGATACATAAATTAAAATTATTAAAAGTGATAAATTATTTTAAAATAAATAATATATATATATGTGTGTATGTGTTTGTGAGCATAAAATGTATATAAAAAGTATATAAACATGTCCTTTAATGTCATTTAATATTTATTAACTAGTTCAACTGTTAATTTTATCAAACATTTTAAATCCAATCAGTTCGTTTATTTACTATCAACTAATTTATCCGCTATCAATTATAAACTAACATGTTATCAACTAGTTTTCATCAAACATAGCTGCAATCTAAGAACTTTTTACATAAATCCGGTGGGTGCATTGATATTAAATATATAGAAGGATTAGTTTTTATCAAACATAGCCGTAGTGTAAGAATTTTTTATATAAATTCGGTGGGTGCATTAATATTAAATAAATAGAAGAACTGGTTTTTGAGTTTAATTGTTATACACTGACAGTGTAAAACATTTTTACACAGATATCCAATCATAAGTTGCCATATCAGTAAAAAAAATTAACTCTCATCCTAACTACCTTAAAAGTCATCCATACCATGATTGGTGATTGGTTGTCTGTGTAAAAAAACTTTACACTGACGGTATATAGCAATTAAGTTAGGATAAGATTCAAACACTTTAGTTTATGTGACAAATTCTGATTGATTGTTTGTGTAAAAAAATTTTACACTGACAGTGTACCAATTAAATCCTAAGAATTTAAAATTATTTAATATTAATTTAGAGATAACTATTATTTTTAATTAATAAAATATCTTAACTATTTATTTTTAATTAATAAAATATCTTAACTATTTTAATTACAGTTTTGCTATCATTGCCTTTAAGTAAATTTTTATTGGAAAATTAAAAACATTATTCCTTCATTCCTTAATCTTTTTTTTTTTTTTTTTTGTAACCATGACATAGATACGAAATATCCATCACTGTTAATAGTGACTAATCTCCGTCAAGGAACCTGTTAGACACACAAGATAGGTTCCCCCTCCCAACCGGATTTTTTCCATTAATACACTATTTCAACGTCAACTCTCAATAAAAGATAAAAGCTTAACTTTTCCATTCTTTAATTATTGTCTGAGGGCAACGGATAGACCACCCCACTTGAAAAGCACCGAGTTTATGTAAGAATCTCTGCCTGTTGGCTGTTGTAGTATATAGGAGCCTTCAATTTGTTTTTCATGGCTCCTACATGACTGGGGCAATATCTCGTCTACTCTCAAAACATAATTGCTTTAAACCACTCGTCTTTATGTATGGGAATGGGAAGTGGTCCTTAAACTGCAGGTCCATTTATTCTGTCGGTTTTTGAAATCGGAGTTTCAGCGTGGCAATAGCAGATAACAGAATGAGCCCCTTCGTTTTACACATTATATACGCATGTTTTAATTGTTTTTTTATTATTATTATTTTTGTTCCTGTTTTTGGCCTTTAATATATGGATCATGCTAACGAATACCTTAAAGACACTTTTTAAGGAAATAAAAAAAACTGCATTGAAAAACTAAATATCACACCTCTTCAACTATTAAATACATCAATTTCCAACGAAAAACTTCCTTTTTTGTTTCTTTAACAAGTGCCGTAAGAACACTCGTTAACATTCTCCTTACTATAATCTCCAGAAATGACATGTGGCTGCGCGAAAAATTACCCTACCCTGCTACCCAGTTGAACCTGGATAGTTTGTGTAAATTGCCTTAACCATTTCCAATAAGATGATTTAATATTTATATATTTGCACACAGCCATTAGTACTTAAGGCCATGGTTAACTACTGTTTTATAGCTTAGGCGATTATCTGAGTTACAAAGAGTAAGTGCCTCTCATCACCAAGGGAAGTTAACAACTAATGGGTTAACAGAAAGATAACGTAATTGCTCAACTTTGAAGGCACTCTTCTCGTGCTGTTTTTTGCATTGATATTACATATAATATGTCTGAGAAATGTTCATGTTATGTATATTCTTCCCGACATACCATTTTTCTTCTGTACTTCCATTTGAGAGGTGAAACGAGGCTTCAAGAAAGGGAAACTAGCGTCAAATAATAGGAAACGTTCAATTCTCAGGGAAGATAAAAATGCCTACAGATATACAAGGGATATTGACAGTTTTCTCAATAAACACTATAAATCTGCAATACTCTACTTCAAATAAAGCTACGTTACAAATTTGCCGTTGTGACGCTGCTTGAGCCGGTGATATTTGTCCTGAGAGACAGTAGTCTAGAATTAACCTCGTTAACCGAATGTAGCATATCCTGCTTCCAGGACCAAGATGGTTCTTTTAAAGCACGTATGGAATTGAGACAGACAAGCAGGGTTCCACCTTCATGTAAAAGGACCTGCATGCATGTAAAGGATAAGTAAGAGGTTGAGAGAGAAGCACAATCAAGGATTTTTGAGCTCAAGGTAGCGGCATGATTTGTAAGCTAAAGGTCCTATTCTCAGGGACCCTATGAAGCACAGACACGGACATCGGACACCGAAGATCGGACACGACACTGACAGGCTGACACCGATAATGTCCAAAATATAGGACACTGCGACACCGCTATATATATATTTGTGTGCTTCAAATCAAATAAAATTAAATATGAGCATCATTATAAAAGATCTAAATTGAGAATCAAGATTTGTATATTCATTATCTCAATAACTTATTGAGCATTACTGCATTACATTTTTCCTATGAAAATGAGTCTAAAAATAAATAATAAGATACCTCATTATACAATTTGAGCATTTTGTTTCTTTACCAAAAAATTCTTACGTAAGAAGATGAACTATATTTTTCACCTTTAAGCTATCTATGTACAACCAAAAAACTTTCAAGTGTCATTTTAGGTGTCCAGCCACACAGAGAAGTGTCGGCTAGGTGTCCATCAGCTGTCATAAGTCATGTCAAAGCCGAAAAAACTAGTTATTTAATTGGACACCTTACATACAAGGAGTGTTGAACACGTGTCGTACGAGTGTCAATGTCGGACACTCGGACACTGCCAAAGGCAGAGGTGTCCGTGCTTCATAGCAGGGACCTAATAATTTGGCAGGAATTCGAGTGAACAAGCCGAGTATTCTTTAAGAACAAAGTTACCACCTTGCAATCAATTTAGTTATTTTTTTGTCTTTTTTTTGGGGATGGGGTGGGGTGGGGTGGGGGTGTTTCCTCAGCAAACTGGTATAGGAACAACCAAAGAGGCAATCATAAGTAAAATCTATCATGATAACTCTGATTGCAATCATTTAGAAAAAAATGCTTGTTCAAGTTATTCACTGCTTCTTGATAACATATAGTGCCAAAAGAAAATAGATGTTCTGCAGCAGAATCAAATTCTTCCTGTTTACGTAGACTATAAGACATGACTGAAAAACATCTATAAGATTCAGCATCAAATTAAATTGAATCTCATACCGTCAACCACAATGGAAGAAATCCCAAAACTGATGGAAGAGAAGCCATGACAATGCAGGACAATGCCAGAGCCACATTTTGTTTAATCTGCATGCACATTTACATATAAGGCAATACCAGTCAAGTGTTGAAGAAATAATCTATCGTCACAGTTGAAATAAAATACCAGTGAAGTTGTTTGGCGGGACTTGGCAATACAGAATGGCACTGCAGAAATATTTTCTCGAAGCAACAACACATCTGCAACAGCTATGGCAGTTGCACTAGCACGATGAGCAAGCACAATCCCTACAGTTGCAGCAGCAAGTGCTGGGGCATCATTGATGCCTTCACCAACCATAATTAAGCCTCCCCCTGTTGCAAAAGTAAAAGCAAAATGGAATGAGAGCAACAATATATGTGAAAAAGACAATGCAATTTAATCAATGTGGGAACCTGGTTAAAAAAAAGTCTCATAATGAAAATAGGACAACTGAGTTGCATCATTGAACAACAACGGTACAACAAAAGATAGGTAATATCTACAGTTTCAGTTCTGCACAATTTACCTACCAGGGGGGAGGGGAGGGGGATCAAAAGCAGCCATTAGTATACCACTACAAAAGAGAAAATGATAAACATATGCATGCAGTAGAGAAATCTGCGCAATAATGTCATTGTTAACAAAGAAATGAAGATAAAAAACAATCTCTGACCAAGGAACTTACCCATATCTCTTGAGATGTCCTTTACATGACTCAGCTTATCTTCAGGCTTCAGGTTGCAATAAAACTCATTGATGCCCACAGCACTAGCAACTCTCCTAGCACTAGACTCATGATCACCAGTCAACATCATCACACGGAACTTTGCTTCATCTTGCAATTCTTGAATAACACTAACAACCCCAGGACGAGGCCTATCCTCTAGGTGAATCAATGTTACCTGCATCAAGTGGTTTATCTTTTAGGTTCAAGTGAAAACTGATGAGAATGACGGCGTAGCATATCATCATATAATCAGGTTTAATGCGGTTTGTTTGGGAGTTTGGGAACAAAGGTCTATTTCTAAATTAATGAGGCTAGAGGAATTGAAAGACTTGAATACGAGGCCAGCATCTCAAGCTTGAGAGGTCTTTGCAATTTGAAATGCTCAAAGCATTACCCCCCCCCCCCCCCCCAAAAAAAAAAAACAGAAAATAACAGTAGCTAACAGTACACCACCTTCTGATTAACTGAAAGGGCAGCGTGAACAAATTCACTTCCATAAGAAGATGTATTAACAGCTTCCTTGATCTTTTTTGACTCATCTTCAGATCGACAAAATGAAGTGATGAAATCTACAGACCCAAGTGATGCTTTCAATAGTTTAGCCCCATCGGTTCCTGTCTATAACAAGAAAAAAAATCAATTTGAGTCATTTTACTTGTTACTTGCAAGTAGACTTTATGAGAAAAGAGATGCATATATTAGAACCCCATCTTATTACTTGTCACTTTATGGGTCCCACATTAATATATAGTTAGCACTTGCCCTAGTGTCAGTATGCAAAGAAAATTGTTGGAAAGTCGCCTTAATTGCGGTCTGCCCCTAGCCGCCTTAATTGCAGCCTCCAGCACCTTCATTATGCTGGGTGTGAGAGAGGGTGTTTAGTCCCACATCGCCTAGAGATATGGCCTAAGTAGTGCTTATAAGGCTTGGGTAGTCCTTACCTTACAAGCCGGTTCTGTGGGGTTGAGTTAGGCCCAAAGCCCAAGTTTTAAGATGGCACCAGATCCTATCCTAGATCTGTTGTTGGACCGCCCGCATCGTCCACACTCTAGGTGAATAGCCCTAGGCGTGAGGGGGTGTGTTGGAAAGCCAGCTTAATTGC
The DNA here is from genome assembly GCA_039655645.1 of Ammopiptanthus mongolicus. Lineage (NCBI taxonomy): Eukaryota > Viridiplantae > Streptophyta > Magnoliopsida > Fabales > Fabaceae > Ammopiptanthus > Ammopiptanthus mongolicus. The sequence goes on along the minus strand of CM077343.1, from coordinate 12,742,368 downwards.
GGCCTGCCCCTAGCCGCCTTAATTGCGGCAACTTTAGGGTGCCTTCATTGCAGCCTTCAGCACCTTCATGGTGATGGATGTGAGGGGGGTGTTTAATCCCACATCGCCTAGAGATATGGCCTACGTAGTGCTTATAAACTTAGACAATCCTCACCTTAAAAGCCGGTTTTGTAGGGTTGAATTAGACCCAAGCCCAAATTCTAAGAAAAACTATTGCAAAATAATGAAAACAAATATTTCAAAAAGTGTACATGGAAATACTGGGAGGCCTCTAAGTGGAACACATGCAATATGAGCTTGAGATACTGACAATATACAATAGCGTCCATTATAATGCTTGGCTTCATCAAGAAAAGTTATTAAGTAATAGGTTGATCTATGCACGTAATAACATGGTATTGGTACCTCAATGCTGTTAAGAGTAGCAGTAAGGCCTCTACCAGGAAAGTACTCAAAACTTTCAACGGAAACAGATGGGAGGTCTCTGCCTTCACTATGTTCAACCACAGCCCTGCAATTTATATAGTGTATTAAAAATGCGTGATTACAGACAAGACATAATCATGATTGAGATCGTGCTTTATTTATACATTGAGATGGCATAAATGAACATTCAATAATTGAATTGAACATTTCATACCATATACACTTGCAAGCCACTGAGAAATTTTGTTATGTTAACCCAAATTAAAGTTCCAAGCCAACGGGAGAAACACATGAAAGAAAACTTACTGCCCCTCTTTTCCTCAAGAGACCAAAGAATTATGTAAAGAATCAAAGAAAACAACAGTTGTAACTTGTAAGGGGAGGGTTCAAAAATAACATGAATACATTCAGTTCAAAATGATACCTTCCAATGGGGTGAGTAGTACCCTTTTCCATAGCCGCAGCAACAGCAAGAGCTTCTTTTTCACAGGTGGGAATGCAACAGGAAGAAATCTTAGATTCATCGTTTCTAATGTGATGACCATATATGGGCTCAATTGCCTTGAATACAAGTCCACCAGTCGTCAATGTCCCCGTCTTGTCAAATGCAATAGTGTAACAAGAAGCTAGAGCATCCAGAACATGTCCACCTTTGAGTAATATCCCCTGCAAATCGAGGTAAATGTCACACCCATAGTAAAAGGAGCATCCCATGCTTCAAATTTTCTGGAAAATTTTGGATAACTTTCTACTTCACTCAGACCAACAAACATAAACTATGTTAAGAGGGGCTTAAATAATGTAATCAATAAGAAAAAGATTATCAAATTACTCCTTTCTGTTTAGCTTATTGACGGACCTCGTCAGGAATTTTTAAACCAGTAAAAATTAGTTTCACCATCTTGAAGACAACTTGTTTCCCTGTTAGAAGCATCAAGCATGTTTATGGCTTAGTTTTTCTTCAATCAGAAGTCTGATCAAGTTTCAAGTACATATTTTTGTGCATAAAATTATTACTTATGAGGGATGTGGGTGGGGGAATCGGTATAAGAAAGAAAGACATACTATTCCATGTACAATACCTGATATAGAAAGCTTCAACAGTTTGTCTTCGCCTGACAGTTAATGAAATATTTTTTCTCGAAATGGATGAATAGATAATTTAAATGTTACATTCAGTATAACCTAAAGGATTAAGATTTCATAACTTTTTTGTTTATAAAATTTTTCATTACATTATTTACAAGGATATCCACAATATTTACCCATAAGTCTCGGAAATTATTGCTAAGCAATTGTTTTGATGGTAAATACATGCAGGATCATACTAGTGGGTCGAAAAGGTGCAGGATTGTAATTGTTTAAAATATAATGTTGAATACAAAATTGAAAAACAAAATCATACTGACAGGGTGCAAATACTTCATAATTCAAACACTAGGATAACACTTGATTGTGGAAAAAGGAAAAAAAAATGTTAAAAGATTTGAAGTGCAATCTATTATGTGACAACTTTGAATTTGAAATATATTTTGATAGTGTATTAAAAACAGTGAATTGTTGTACCCCTAAAGTAGATTAGCTAACCTTTCTTGCACAGGAGCTGATTGCTGTAGCATATGCCAATGGGGCCACAGCCAAGGCACATGGTGATGCTGCCACCATGAGCCCTAGGGCTCTGTAAACTGAACCTCTGCAAGCTACATTAACCAGACACTAAATAAGCTGAAAGATGAATGTTAAGTCATATATAGATATGAAACAAACTTTTCTTTTTCTGATCAAACATGAAACAAAACAAACTTTTCTTATCGTGCTTACTTAATAACTGAAATTGGAGAAAAACAGAATACTACGAAAGTTATTGCTCAACCTGTCAAACTATGAAGAATGACAGATTATAAAACTGAAGTGATTTTGTGAACTATCTTATATTACCAAATCTAACAATAGCTAACTTACCCTGTCCAATGAGCTGTCTGAATTTACGAGTCTATTTGTTTCAATAAATTACAATTCCTCATAAGTCCCCCATGTCAAAATATCCAATATTTATTAGATAAGCTCCACCATTATGACACATTATATCACCTTGTAAGATCTTTAAATTAATTGACCCAAAAACAAAGGCAGAGAGCAGTTAAAAAATTGGTGATAATGATTATAGTATAATATTAATAAATACGAACTCCATTAGTCTAGACTTCGGTATCACTTGAAGAATGATCATACAGCCCTAGCTCAAGTCCATACATGGAGGAAGAAACAAGGGCTTGGGTCCAAATGAGCTGAAAGATCAGGGTGGGATGAGTGTGTATAAAAGGAGGAATAAGGGGGGATTTGGAGGGTCTTTCCTCACAGCAGAGAAAAAAACAAAAGAAGAGGTGAGGTTGTTAACAACCAGGAATAATGGGGAAGAAATGAGTGGAGTGATACGGCATAACCAAAAGCAGGCAGGATATATGAGGGAAGGAGTGAGAAAGGTTTAGGCAAAAATTGGGAGAGGAAGTGAGGTTTCAAGAACGGGTAGGAGATTTTGTGCATCTGCATAATTTCCCTTGTAACTTTCTTTCTTCTTGTCCTACACTTTCTTTGTGATTTCAGTTTTAACAGAGGGCTACCTCCGCTTGTACTACGGATCATGATCTCCACCATCTCCACTTTAATTCTAAGTTTATACCAAATGATTAATAAAGGAAAGGAGTAAATGACATATCTGTTCTCACAAAGGCAGATCACAAATAAAAACAAATTGACGATCCACTACAATAAAAACATGATTAGTATACACATTTTCAAATTTTATAAACTATTATACAACACCATTAGAGTAGAAAAGTTTAAAAATTACCCGGTGTACTAATGAATGGCCACTTAAATACAAGTGGCCCAATAACAGCAATAGCAATTGATAACACCACAACAACTTTGCTGTAGCGTTCACCAAATTCATCTAGCCACCTTTCAAGTTTAGGTTTATTCAACTGTGCTTCCTCAGTCAACTGCACAATTCTGCTGAGAGTTGATTCCTTCCATGTCTTTGACACCTGTGAGTAAATAAATTTGTATTTTGTGGTAAGTTTCCAAAAAAAGCACACTTTAAATAAGACAAGCACCTATTCAGAAACAAGCTGAAGTGTTGAACAAGACGGCATCATTACTGCAAGCTAGCACTAGCAACATTACATCACAAACTCTAGCAACTTATCCATACACATCTCAGAACTTAATTGATCACCTTATTCTTCGTTAATGAAAACAAAATTCCCAAACATAGGTATATGTCATGTGAAACTCAGCAATAAATAATAAACTACTGCCACTGCCTTTTCTTTTGCTCACACTACCAATATTATTACAAGTTTACAACTGTTTCCATTGCAAATATAAAGGCAAAATTTTATAATTTTAATAGAATATACAAAAGAACAGAAGGATTGTTATATCTTCACAATTTCAATGGCTGAAATACCTAACATTAATATACAATTGAACATACCTTAACAATTATCCGCCCATCTAAGTTCCTTGCACCACCAGGAATTCTATCTCCAACTTTGGCCTCCAATGGTTTGACTTCCCCTGTCAAGTGCTCGATGGTAATTGTGGCATTGCCTTGGAAAACTTCACAGTCTACAGGCACAGACTAATCACAATACCATCCCCATTATACTTCAATAGTCTGCTGGATAAGACTTGAAACTCCAAATTTACAAGCATGAGTTTGTATGTCTCTGCTGTACATTAAAATGTACTAAACAATATTTGAATGAAAATACTATAGTTTATTCTTTCCTTATTTTGGAGGGGGGGTAAAAAATTACTTTATTAAGAGAGAATCGAGACATAGAACACGGGGGAGGACAAGGAATGCTCTTAAAACAACAAAGGAAAACAAAGACATTTGTAAAAAAACCTTGCCAGGGGACTGAAAAGAACTACTGAACTGTGTGATGTCCTTCGACTAAATGATTAATACCATATAAAGCATTTATACTACCAAATTGATTTTTCAGCTTAATTTGATGCAGATTACACAGTTGATAGACTTGTTTGTATCAAATAAAGATAATAAATTTTGCTGAAGTGCATTAAGTTTAAAATATTTCAGTATTATAGTGCTTCAATATACACAAGACAAAGTTTAATTCCTTTACTTCTTTTTTCTTTGGACATCAATAATTTGTATAAGAAACTTCATTATAAATTTATAATGAAGCAAACCATATACCAAGGGTTCACTATATCCAAGCCACCAGAAACTTTATCGAAGTCCAGCATTGTGGTAGCAGTCAAAACTCAAAACTGCTTAGCCAGTTGAAAACTTCAAAAACCGACTCAAGACAACAGTCACGGTTTCACCTTCTTCTAGAATTCGAAGGAAATTTATATTCAATCAATTCAAAAATATTGCAAGGCAACAAACTTAAAAAAACCTACCTCACCGGCACCAACCAGGATATATGATCCTACAGTCACATCATGCACGGGAACCCTCTTGTATGCCAAGTCAAAGGTATTGGGAAGTTTATCATCACTTGTATCCAGAACAAGGGCAAAATCTGGATAGTTTTCCTTCAACTCCTTAACATCTACCATTGAACGGCCAGTGAAATACTCCTCGGCTGCAGAAACCATTCACTTAAGCAAATCAAACTTATAGCGAACCACTGAATCTTGTTTTTCTAAACAGATTTCAACAAGCGTATTAGTCTGAATAGCTCACCTATATGTGCCAGATTAAACATGGCAAGAAGTAACCCCCCTTCCAAAGAGTTTCCCATAAACACGGATGCAAAGGCTGCCATTGCCATTAACACATGGATGTTCACTTTTCCACTACTGATTTCGATAAGAGCATCAAGCGAAGCAGAAACCTGATACATACACACACAATATAACTGCAAAACCTATCTGTAATACTATTGTTACAATAGGCGGGTTAATTGGAGATTATTTGGGTTAGTTTGATGACTCATCAATTAGTTACTAGTTAGTTGCATTTTCTAGTCTAAATAAGCTACACATTGGATCCTCTAACTTTTGGGCGGGAAAGTCACCTATCTTTCTCTCTATCTCTCTTTTTATTCATTTTCTCTCTCATCCTTATCTCCCCAATTTTAATCACCCTTCTCTCTCCTCTATAAACACAAAGTTACCGTAACTTTCCTGCCCTAAAGTTAGAGGGTCCAGATACTACAATGTTATGCAACAACGTCAGTATTTTTTAAACTGTCAACCCATCATAATTTGTTACATCATTAAAAATGTTTGTCACTTATCATAACTACTTAAAAGTCACACATGATTTGTGATTGATCGACACACTAGAAAAAACTTTAGAGTGACAATATATCAAAATTAAACTCACTTCAGTTTCTCATTTCTCACATTCTCTAAATTCTCTGGTGGCTCTTGCCATGTTTTTCAATAACTATTATACAGAATTGCAAGGAAGAGAAAAAAATAATAATAAAGGAATGAGAGATTGTTGTTACATACCCCAACCAAAGGGAATGCGATAAAAATGAGAGAGTTTTGAAAGCGTTTGATGAGGGGTTTGGGCAAGGTGTGAGGGCAAATGGCAGCAGCAACGAATAAAGCGGTGGAAAAGCAGCAAAGATGCAAATGCTCTCTTAGGAAATCTGCTAACTCCATCCATTTGGTAGCTTTGGCGAAACCGATAATCGCTCTTTGAGGTCCGGTGAGATTAGCACCGTCGATACCGTGTGAGTGGTGGTGGTGATGGTGGTGGTGGTCATGGTCGTTATGGTTATGATCGCTGTGGTTGTGGTGGTGATGGTGGTGGTGGTGGTTAGCGGTGGATTCAGCGACACAACGAAGCCTGTGGTGATGGAGAGAGAGGGATTTGTTGGAATAGAAGGGTTTGATTGAAATTAAAGGTGGACGAAGAGTGATATTGGAGGATCGAATTCTTGTAGCTCTTGTGTAAATAATAAGTGACTGGGATTTGGTAGAAGGGATTGAATAAGGAACTGGTTCCATCTTGTGATTGAGCTTCGAAGAGGAGCTTCAGGTTTAGGCCATCGTAGTTGAGAAAGAGAGAGAGAGAGAATCAGAGTTGGTTGGGACCTATGGCTTTTGGCGCAATGGGTACTTTGTCGTTCAGGTCCTGGTGGGGGTACTCATGGAGTGAAGCGAAAATTGAACCATTCAGTTGGCTGTTACGCCATCCACACCACATAGTGTGCTCATTCCAATAGTTTGGGTACGCTGCTGGTGGGGCCGTTGGTAAATTTTTGTGTCGGTTAAGAAAGAATACATTACAGTGAAAATAATCATCTTTCATTTGATAAAATGGATTAAGATATATATGCACTTCATTGGAGGATGAACAGTATATTTGTTTTAAATTAATGTGTCAAATGGCATTTAAACTTCCATTGGCAAAAAACTGGAAGATTGAGCTTTGAGAAAAAGTGGACAATGATATCTCAGGACGGAGAAAATACACATTGAAGTTTAAAATAATCTAAACGAAACATATGCGAAAACATTTACTTATTTATTTTAGAAAAGTTTTCTCCTAATATTTTATATTTTTTGATAATAATGGATGGAGTACGGTAAGGAACATGCTTACAAATTAAAATTAAAAAAAATTAGTTGAGATAATTTGACTTGGAACAATGAATATATGATTGAAAAATACTAATATAAAAATAAATAAATTTGGTCATGTGATTTATAAATTGACAACATTAGTTTGACTTAGTTTTAGTTTGTGTGCAGCCTGGTTGAAACGGGTCAGGCTAGCCCAACGACCCAACCTTTCTTGTTTTTTCAGGCCACATACATGAGAAGAAGAGTTCAATTGTCAACCTTTTTGCTCATACAAACAGGCCTAACGAGGTCATAATGTGCACCTGGGTCATCAAATGTTAAAATTGTGTCACAGCGTCGGCAAAATATGGAATAATGTAAACTTGAATTAAAGAATGGATTAGACAATATTGTTACAACAACAATAATTGAGTTTCTGCCCTGGATTTTTCAGGGGAAAGATAATATCGTCCATATGCCAATTAATAATGAAGAATACAACAGATGGGGAAGACTAGGATTCAGCGTTGCTTCTCATTCATCTTTTCCCTTGCCTTTTCCTTCAGAGACTTCGGTGCCATCATATGCTGAAAGAAAGTACTCTCATTCTTCCTTCCCCTTTCCTTCAGAGACTTTGGTGCCATCATATGCTGAAAGAAAGAACGTACTCTGATTTTTCTGCAAATACCTGCAATGAATTTAATTATCAAACCAACAGCAACAAAGCCCTTTATACAGAAACACAACGGTTAAAATAAACTTTACCCTATTGAGCTTGATAGAAAACAATGTATTCCCAAACCAAAAGGTAAAGAAATATAAGCGAATTAAGTTGGGAAAAGTACATCTTTTAATTTTATCATTTAATTAAAATCTAAAGGTCATGTCATCACCCTGTTATATATTAGTAAACGAATAGGGGTATAGTAATATATGAGTGACATATTATGCTCCAACTCCTTGCAATGTAGAAAAGCTCACACCTGTTCATCCTGTACAACAATGTGGATCTCTGTGCATGTATGTTAATGACATTCTTCTTTTTATCACAGAATACAGATTATTGATGGATCATTATGAAATAATTGTTATATTTGCAACATTCTTTCTTTTCAAGGATAAAAAGCCTGAGCTGAATTGGTAACTGACTACCTGAGACTGACCTGTACCCAAAAGTAAAGAAAAAAAACTACTGAAGAGCCTAAGTAACAAATAGATGTTAAAATTGAACTTCTTAATCTCTAGCTGGAAATTACTTCAATGATAGTGCAATCATGAGCTTGTACACAAGGTTACGAAGACAAGATGTGTTAAGTACATGAATTAAGAAATATAGTGCAGTATGTATCTGAACACTTGATAAGATTTCAGAAAGGATTCAGAACAACAGAATCTAATATCTATATATAATAAGATAGGTTTGATCTTTTACTTGAGAAAGTCGAGTAATATCTGCTGCAAACGATTCAATGTTTCCTCTTCAATGTTCACATATACCAAAAGTTCAGGTAACTTAACTGCAAGCACCAGAAAATCTATTAATGTTTTGCAGAACACAGGATGAAAATTCTGTCGGGTATGCAGATCATGAGTACTGTTCAAATGCTAAACCCAATGTCAATATTTCAATGATTTCTAATAATATTCCGTGGCTGCAATGGCAAGAAATACAAAGACACACATTAATGGGGTTGGAACATAAAAACTAAATTCTAGCAACTAGGCCAGCAACCATTAAATGATAAGAGGTACCAAATTTTACACGTACATCAAAAGCTCAGGTAACTTAACAAAGCAATCACCAGAAAGTGTACGATTATTTAGCAGATAACACCTTAATGGAGTCAAAACCTAAAATTTATATTCTTGGAACAAACCATGAGACATTAAATACTAAGAGATGTCAAAATTTTATATTTCCATCAAATAAAGCAGGCAAGCATTCTTTTAATACTAAATCAAAAGAACCAACAAAAGAAATGAGGACAAGAGAAAAAGCATATCCCAAGACAAAATGCAAGTGCAGCACATAAGTGTGCACACACTTAAAGGGTGGCCTAGTGGGGTCTGGGGAGGGTAGATGCAGGCAGCCTTACCCCACAAGCGAAGAGGATGTTTCTAAGATTTGAACCAGGGACCTGTAGGTCACAAGGCAGCAACCTTACCGTTGCGCCAAGGCTCACCCTCTGGTGTGCAGACACTTAGAAGCAGGAAAAAGTAATGAACATACCAAAGAGACGTAATAGATGTTCAGCTCCATATTTGGTTGATGGAGACACATTGTCCACAATTGTTTCACTATATTGCTTGCGTTCTTTTGTGTATAACAGCATCATAGGCAATGCTTTATCAAAATAACACCTTATCCCTTTCAAAATTTCTCCTATTGAATCAGCTGCCCTGTATCACAGAGACACATAATACATGCCTTTATCATTTGTATAAGTAGGGTACTAGGGTGTGCACAGCCTAAATCTAAGAGCTACAACTAAATGCATGAGGGATAACTAATAACTAATAACAAAAATGGAAAACCAGATTATAAAAAGGGGAAAGATAATTAATTGTCAATAACTTCTTACATGCTATCCTTCTTTGACTTGTATTCAAGGTACTTTGTCAGAATTTCATCGACAGTTGGTGAACGAGGAAGTTTTACAAGCTGCAGGAACAAATGTCAACAAATCATAGGTTACAGTTTTTTCAAGTGATAATTAAACAATAAAAAGTCAAACAATCATTCCATCAGAACCATCAACAAACTTTGTAAGCCAAAAAGTAAGCTGAGATATGCATAGCAGAGAATTTAGAGGGCTAGCAACCTCATATTATAATGCTCTTTAACTTGCTGAGAAAATTAATAAATCATATTATTTGCATTTAAATATTCACAAGAGAAGACATCAGAGCTGGAGTCAGATCATTTTCACATGATTCAGTTATCATTATAAAATTTCAAATAGGCAAGCCAAATTTCATAAAATTATTGACATATTGCAGTCAGGTAGCTAAAAATTGCTGAATGGCATGGTAAATTGTACTAGTGTATGTTAAGCTTTAATTTTAAAGGAAAAAGGAAACAACTTAACTTGAGGTTATCTCTTTCAGGCTACAGTAACCTTTACATGAAACATGCATCAAATCTAACTTTACTGAAGTGCATTTTAGGCATACATGTAATGTAACGATGACAACTAGAAAGAGTGGATTTAATAGTTTCCATGTACCTTATCCTGCTGAGTAACAAAGTTCCAATCATCCACAAGTTGTTTCTTTAATGTCGCAGGAATTTGAATCTTGACAAGCTTTTCAACAGTCACACTGCCCTTCTAATAATTAGAAAAACCACACTCAGAAAAATATTTTCAATTAAAGGGATAGTGACAAAAACAAGAAATTCCAATCAAATATCAAACAAACAGTAAGGTATTTTGCATTTTGAAGGAAACAAAGAATAAAGTTTGAAATCCATATTTCTTCATATTAATACTACTTATAGTTTCAGCCTTACTCCTTTAAAACACCTTAAATTTATTGTGCTATGTGGTCTTTATCGTATAAAAGTGAAATGAAAATAGGCAAGCAAAGCAATTAATCTACAATATGAAGAGAAATTCAATGTGAATGGTAAACCTTCAAGGATATATTAGAACAAAAGAACATACAAGCAGTACAATTAGACCACAATATAAACCAGACCTCAACTCCCGAATCATTCTTTCGCTTCTTCCCTTTTGACACTGCACAGAGTTTGACACGGTAGACTTATTAGTACAACCAAGTTGTAATATGGAAGGCAAGCAGATATAACAAATTTATCTGAAATTCAACAAATCAACAAGTGTTCAGACAAGGAGAAAATTTGAGAGGTTCAACTTGTTAATTACCACATTTAAAAGCAGGGCTTAAGGGAAATGAAGCCGTAATGTGCTCATTGTGTTGGGGTTTATTATAGAAAGAAACACATATTGGGCTAGCCCGGGCCAAGCTAAAATAAGAAGAAGAGTAAAGACCCAAATTGGTCCTCGACAAAAAATCACGGTGACATTTTGATCCCTGAGAAATGAAAAACACCAATTTAGTCCTCAAGAATGTAAAATACGGGTCAAAATAGTCCCTAACAAGAACTAAAATGTCCCTAAAAATTACTCTAAAAAGGACCAATTTGACCTACATTTTACATTCTTGAGGACTAAATTGGTATTTTCGATTTCTCAGGGCCCAAGATGTCACCGTGGTTTTTTGTCAACGACCAATTTGGGTCTTTACTCTAAGAAGAAATGAGTGGCCAAGGCCTAATAAAAAATTTCAAAAACAGAAATTTAAATCAACGATAAAACCAAAGAAAGGGTTTTTTCATAAAAATGCATATAAAAAATAATATGCAACCGAGCAAGCCAAACAAGTTAAACATGTGAGAAGGGATTTTCATATTGCAAATTAAGGTAAATTCATATTATCATATTTAATACATTTAAATATAAATTATTATATACAGCCTGGCCAGCTCAAAACCTTTTTACAATGCCAGGGCCTAGCCCAAATAATATTTGGGCTAAAAAAGTGAAAGGTCCAAATGGAACTTTTCTGTGCCAGAGCTGCATTTGACATGGAGCTCTATATTGAGATCTAATGGGGTAATATTATTTATCAGATGAACTTAGTTATAGTTTCCAACTGCAAGATCTTATTAACAGGGGAGATGTTATTGTTGGATTTAAATATCTAAGGATTTTAGCGGATTAGGATGTGCCATTCTGGCTTCCATTGACAAAGCAAATGCACCAAGTATTGCTGCAATCACAAATTTTGAAGATAGAAGCACTACTTTAAAGATTAAACAAATAAAATGCACCATCCATGATTTTGCTGAAGGCAACACTATTGATAAATGATGCATTAAATATTATATTTGAAAAGAGAAAGAAGGGGAGGTACGCAAGCACAAGTCAACCTTATATGACGGCTTTCCTAGTTAGCAAATCTTGTCTCTGAAAAAAGCTGTCATAGCCCTCTATTACACGGAGATTATTGGCTTTTCCGAGGGATATATAGGTAAGAAAGAATGTGTATAGATCAGGTATTATACAATAAGCATGCAAAGTGAGTAACTTTTTGACATTAAAATCTAAAACAGAGTAAACCTGAAAAGCTTTCAAGCCTCTTTTACGCTAAATGCTCTAAACTTCTTGAAACAATGCTTGCTTATGGAATCTAATATCTTAGAAATGTGATCTTAGAGATCATGAATAACAAAGTCAACAAAAAAGATGCAAATAAGGAAATGAAAGATGAAATGTCATCAATACCATTATTCTTGATGTCCTCTTTATCCACTTTTGCATCTACAGAATCCAAATCAAATGTAAAATTATCAAGCTAACAAATAAGAAGTATTCTAAATATAATCTTTCCAAGTCCGACAGTTGAGGAAAAGAGCAGAATGAGGATTTGGTGCTTGTGCGATTGTACATGCATAATGTCTAGAATTTAAAATGGGTAAATTGATTTCAACAGAATAACTTACTATAGAAAGCTGCAGATTCTATAACAATTTTAAAAGCATGTTAAAAAATGTTTTAGTCCTTGCTTGTACGAGAGGTCCAGAATTAATGTTGGACAAAAGTAACACTAACATGATTTTTTTCCCAAAAGTAGTTTTGAAGGGAGTCAAACATACTTTCAAATGTTATCAAAACATGCTATATTGTTTATACTTTGTACTACACTTAAGTACTTAACATCCAAGCACTTGATAAGTATTGATCCATAATCTTGTACGTCTTTTCCTTTTGAACAGTCTATATGTCCTTTTCCCAATAAAAATCAACTAAGTTCTCCAAAAAGAAAAAACTGACCAATACTTTCAGAGGTCAGTTGACAAAGGCACTTTAGATTTGAGAACTTCATGACTCATCACTGACTAAGAGCTTAAAACTAATAGTAAACTAATGGCAAATGACTAACTTCCACATATAATAATTTCAAGGCAATTCCTTATACCTCCATATCCCCAGGACCCCAGCCAGTCCAACTCCCCCAAAAACAACCAACTGAAGAGGAAAACAAATGCCTTAAGATATACACATCTGCAACTTATATATATAATAGATATAATAAGCAAAGAGCCTCTACTAAAGTGAGATCCAACAATTGAATGTGTGATCCAAATATTCTAGAAAGAGTGACGTATAGAGGATTTTTTATATTTTCAATCATGAATCCACCTGCTAAAATACAGGTTCATTATGCACAAACTAGATAAGCAAAAGCTCCACGAAACTGTCAATACATTATCACTATTTGAAAGAGAGCATTACTTACCCATAGAACTTTTGGCCTTTGCTTGACTTGAACGCCCGGACTTTACATTTTTGTCTACGTTTTGCTTTTTATCTAGGTCCAGCTGTTTCAAGACATTCTCTTCAGTATGTTTCATTAAACGGTCCTCACCTACCCATTCATCCCAACTGTTGAAAATATGTTAATGATTCTGTGTAACCTTTTGAAGGTCATAATTATCATTGATCGCAAACAATTATGGGGAAATAATATCAATCAAGAGGATTCTCTATAAAAACCATAGATAATTCAATACACCTATAAACATATTGTTAAACAAGTTCTAAAAAGTACCTTATACGTCACTTACATTGCCATTTAACATGAGATTCTGATATTGGAAACTTTCCAAATATTAACTTTGCTTTTTACCAATTTTGGATCACACAAGGTACAAAAGAACAACTACAATACTTCAGAACACATATTGTGAACTGAAAGATCGGAGTATCATGATTGTGACGATAACGTTTCTACTTTCATTACTTGAACTCTGCACATGAAATGAAACAAAGAAAAGATAAGAAACTTACTTTTTATTCCACCCCTGCAAAACAAAACAGTAAACCAAGCAGAAGTCAATAGCATATCCAGGAATCACTTTAAAGTTTCAAACGTTCAGTGACTCAAGATTTCAAATCATTCAAGCTAAAATATTGCTTTGAAAAAGTTAAAAGTAAGGAACACCACTGTGATGAAATATTATGGTTGAACTTACAAGGTAGTGAACAAAGTATCTCCATTCATTCTTTCTGATTTCAGCCTTTTGCACCTGATGATCAAAGCATGAACAAAAGTGCATAAAACACAATCTGTCAGTGAAAATGATTAACTAGTATGAAACTTAATGTTATTTATATTTTTTTGGTCCGAGACTCTCGATATCCGGAAATCACGTTAAACTCGATCACATTATGTAAATGAATATGGACGAATACACAAATTGAAAGAACCCTAAATTGAATACACAAATTGAAAGAACCCTAAATTTACTCTCGATTCAGCAACTTACAGGAATTCTACATCCTCTATGGATATACAAATCCCAGGACCAAACATTAAATTAATCACACGTTATTAAAGTCATAATTATACGATAAAATCATCACTAGAATTTTATAGACGAAAGAAAAAAACGACAAACTAGGGAAAATGATGCGAAACCATAAAAACCTTTCGATTCTTCTCCTTCGCGAGAAAAGAAAAGTCGTTAGTCAGAATTAAGTCAAAGCAAGGAGAATTGGCTATTTAAACAAACAACTACGAACACGAAAACATGAAACCGAAGCCCTAACACGGAGGGGGAAAAAAAAAGCCTAGCCCGAAACGAATGCTGTGCAGCGAGTAAGCAGCAACTACAAAATTCCGTTTATCTACGGTCACAGAAAAAAAAAATTCGGCAAAATCCAAAAATGAGAAACGACAAAAAGAAAACGCAAATTGAGACAACAAAGCATTCAATGAAAAAACAAAGAGAGAGAGAGAGAGAGAATTGGTTAGAAATGGACGAGGAGAAATAAGAAGTAATAAGAAGTGCCTTGGCTTCGTAGATTCGAGGGCCGTGATAAGCGAGGACTCTCTCGCCCTCGGAGTAGAGACTGGAATTAGAAGGCGGAACGTCGCCGGCGGAGGCGTCGCCGGAGGTGGCGGAACCATCTTTGGAAGAATTTCCCATTGTTTGATAGTAGAGATTACTGGGCGGGAACCAGAAAAAAAGCAGGAGGAACGGACACGCTGTTTCAGAACACACACACACACCCAAGTGGGGTTTCGATTTTTTCACTTGGCTATATATATTTCATTTGATTTGAAGAGAGTTAACGGAGGACTAGCGGTTCTAGACGTTTTGAGCGGTTTTTTTATTTTTATTTTTGCTGGACCCAAACCCACAGTTATAGGCCCGTTAAAATTGATGTTAATACGGAATGGGTGGGTTAAAAAGTAGAGAATTATTATCGGCATCATCCCATTTACTTATTCAACACTATATTTTTTTTTTATTTTTTTTATTTTCAAGATATCCTTATTTACATCACCACATTTTACATCAAAGAAATTGTATTCCAACAATTAATTATCAGAATACAAAAAAATTGTGCTTCAAAATTTTCATATTTTTTGACGATAATTAATTATGGAAATACAAAAAAAAATATGTTTAAAAAATTTCCTCTCTTCATGTCTAGAAACGTGTGTGTGTGCGCAAGTGCGTGTGTGGAAGTATGAGAGAGAGAAACCTATAACATCACCACATGTAGCCTTAGGAAACACAATTTTAGTGTTAGGCCTAATACTATACTTCTTCGGATTTGTGGCCCTGACCCACAAGACCATCAATTTCACATCCTTGGAATCAATATCACAACTTTATATAACACAAGAGACAAAACCCACAAACTCACAATCCCCAAAACGTTAAAATAACGAAATAGAAACAATGTTTTTTTTTTTAAAAAAAAGACATAAAGAGTAAAAATAAAACCTTGAAAGCCACATAGTTATTTGAAATGTTAGACAGCTGCATAGAACACGGGATATGCTTCCTCAATTCAACTATCCCACATGCCCAGAAGTAGAAAACGAGTTATAAGAACACCCTAAAGCAGAAAACAAATATAAAATGTCTGAAAGATAGGAAAACAAAACAAATTGTTTGGAAATTGAAAGGTTGTTATTACAAACAAAATGCAATTACTAAGGTTCAATACTAGGAGCTTGTTGGAAGTTGGAACTCTGCTTCCTCAATTCAATTATCCCAAATATCTATAAGCAAAAAAACAAGTATAAAATATCTAAAAAACATAAAAAAAAGACCATATTTGAGTTAATTACCTTCTCGAATTAGGTTTAGGTGGTACAATTCTAATTCTAAAGCCTAATTCCAATCCTAATTTCATATGCCCAACAACACCTAATAATACTTTTTAGGGAGGTGCTACCTACACCATCCCACTTATACATCCACCACCCCACTTTTTCTTTTTTACAGGTGAAAAGACAAAACTCCCTTTTCGAATATGTTCCGACAATTAGTTGTCGGAATACAAAAAATTTGTATTCCGTCAATTAGTTGCCGGAATAAATACATGTTTTTTTTTGTATTCCGGCAATTAATTGCCGGAACACAAATTTTTTGTATTTGTCAACTAATTGCCGATAAATCAAAAAACTTGAAAAAATTTGGAACACTATTTTTTTGTATTCCAGCAACTAATTGTCGGAACACAATTTTTTTGTATTCCGGAAACTAATTGCCGATAAGTTAAAAAACTAAACGTCGGTAGGTCAAAAAACTAGAAAAATTCTAGAACACTAATTTTTATGTATTCCAACAACTTTACATAAATGATAACATGGAGACTTGAAGTGTGATTAGGCAAGCCAACCTGTAGCTTCATAATCATAGTTATCATTGGTTGATATTGGCACGGATGGAATAGATACTTACTCAGTCTCAACTAAATGAAGTCAAGGAAGAATGATGTCAATATACTAACTTCATTTATGTTTTCATTCTTGATTGGTTTTGTAAATTTTTGTATTTAGTCTATTTTGGTATTTTTGTAAACAGTATCATTTGTAAATAATTAAGTATAGTTTCCATTTTTTCTTGGCATTTTTGTTTTCATTCTTTATTGGTTTTGATTGTACAAGTAGCTAGTTTCTTGTTGTTGTTCTTCATCTTTGCTCTGAATTGGCTTATTTTTTTCTGTGCAAGTATAGTTTTGGATCAATCAATATCTCTGAATACTTACGGGGGGATGTGTATAGCAACAGACTTAAAAAAAATAGGGACTTAAGACAACGCTTCTTGTCGGAAGTGGTGTGTATTGTTGTAGGTGCCATAAAGTAGTGTTTCCTAGATGAAACACAATCTTGAGTTCCAATATAGATAGCGTTTCATAGATGAAGTGTTATCTTAGGACCATAGCTTAGATGGTGTTTCCTAGAAGATGCACTACCTTAGCTTAGATAGATTAGATAATGTTTCCTAGAAGAAACGCTTTCATAGTTACATCTACGATAGTGCTTCGAAAGTGTTATATCGTTCTTTACCCTTTTTAATAGCATCAAGATAGATAGCGCTTAAAAGCACTATCAAATGCCAAAAATACAAGCTATTAAATCCTAAATCTGATGTAATGAAATTAATACTTAAGAATGTAGCCATAGCATAGACAATGTTAAATAACATTGCAAATGATACATATCTTCAAAGAATCAAAAGATTTTGCTGGTGTTTTGGTGCAAATCTGAGGCTTGGCGACATTTTTGTGCGATTCTGGAGGTTTGTTGCAGGTAGGGATGGCAATGGATATCTTACCCAGTGGGTACCCGCAATTACCCGCACAATGAGTACGGGAGTGTGGACGGGTAATTACCCGCAAGATTTAATGGGTATGGGTGCGGGTACGGGTACTACCTGCACCCATACCCCCATATCTATATATTAATATTTTTTTAATTATTTTATATAAATATATAAATATTAATATATTAAACTTGGGTTACCTCGTTTGTATTCCTGGAACTAATTCCTCAATGTGAAGGATGCTTTTCATTCGAACCTACCATATGTAAAATAGATATTATTGCCTTGTTATTAAACCAGTGAACTTGTTTCTTGTGTAAGTGGATCAATTGCCTAGACAATGTTGGACTGGCTGATGGCCGAAAACTATGCTAATCCATAGATTTGTTGTGCTATGAAATTATATGGGTTTTAATTACTAAAATTTACTGCGCGGATGAATATATATATATATATATATATATATATAATTAAATTAAAACAATTGATTGAATTGAAATGAAAGTTAGCATATTACTTTCCTTTTATTCCTGAGTTCCTAACATCGTTCAGTTGTTCATCACTTGAGTTCCTATCCTTCGTGAGTTCCTATTCTTCCTAATCCTATAGATCCTAGCATAGGACTTTAATAATGTTCTTTTTTGTTATATACTAACATGATATTTGTTTGAGAAAATACTAGAATACAATGCATTATTATATACTATCATGATATTTTAGACTTTAATAATGTTTTTATTTATTTATTGATTTTTTAGTTAATTAAAGTGCGGGTATGGGTACTTAGGTACCCAGCTGGTAAGGGTACGAATACTTCAGTTGCTACCCACGCAAGTATGGGTCCGGGTACGAGTATTTTTTTAAAACGCAGGTATGAGGACGAATACTATAGTACCCTACCATACCCTACTCATTGCCATCCCTAGTTGCAAGAGACGGTGGCGGTACCGTACAATACCTTGGGGCCTTGGTAGAATAAAGGTAGAAACGTGGATCTGCACTGCCAAGGCTTGATGAGTGATGTTGTTGGGATGAAATGCGATTACACTAATATGAGAATGTGGATCGTAGCAGCAGGTCTCCGTTGCTTATATTCTTATAAATCAGGGCGGTAGACGTCTAAGCTTTGTAGATCTGACAATGGCAACTGGGACTCGACAGTGATGTGTTACGAATCTGAGGAGGATTTCTCTCAATGTGAAGATGTGCATCTCAGATCTGAAGGCAACGGTCAGGTCACGGTAGCATTTACAAATATGTTGAGGTGGTATCTTGTGTGATGGTGTGCAATGCCTAAGGTTGAGTAGGGGTTCTAGCAAAGGTGAAGCAGCGACCGAGTTCTGGTTGAAGATCCAGAACTTGTGTCAATGACATCGATGGAAAACATAACATGTGCGACCGAAGAATGTTCACTCAGTCCACGATGGGCGCCAATTGTTCCGTCGAGGCGGAACGAGTGATTTATTCACTAGAAGTGAGAATACAATATTGGGATACAATAGGTTTATATTCTCTAGAGTAGATGTATGAATACCCTAGTCTATTGTGTGTGTGAGAGAAACCCTCTGAGCTCGAAGCCTTCAGAGCGGCTTTATAGGCCAGGGAGAAGCATGCAAGGTGTGATTCAATTGAGGTGGAGCCATTTTGTTGGCGAGATTCGCGGGCGTCACTTATTGTGAGTGCTGCCAACGTGTCCTCTTCTAGAAGGTTCTCTCATCTTCTTGGACTTGTGGAGCTCCTTTTCGACTGGGTAAAGGTCTTCATACTTTGCCTAGGTGAGTGACTAAGCTCTGGTTCATGAGCTCGAGGCCTTAGGTCTTGGACTAAGAGGTCGGGGCGAGATATCTAGCCAAAAGATCAAATTCCTAAACTCGAGGTCTTTCAAATCTTTGTGCTTTGAGGCCATAATGTCTTGGGTTGTTGGGCTCTAATGCTTATTGGGCCTTGATCAAATTCGGTAAGAACATTTATGTTTTTGTTTTTCAATCATAAATGATCATATATGTGACTTTGAAATGATTACAATGAAAGCCAAATATTGTTAATAATGAGATAATATATAATTGCTTTATGATATAAAAATATTTTACTATCACAATGCATATAAAAATCTTTTACTATACACAAACGTTTTGAAAAGTTTAAATCTCAGTCTTGTTTGCTAAACAGGTCAAACCTGCTTATAGTCTAAAAATAGGCTAAATCGATCATATGGGCCCTAATAGGCCCCTTACCTATTCCTGTCCCTACCAATCATATATTATCACATAGGTGACTTTTTTTTTTTGATAATGTAAAAGTTTAGATTAGGGGAAGGCATGCCCCCGTGCAAGGTCAGGGAAGACCACCAACCTCTATGAGGATTTATAGTGGAATTTACATATTACCTACCAATTAACAGGGGAGATCTGAGAATCGAACCCAAGCCACATCGAGTGTGGGCGGAAGGCTCGACCAGATGTGCCAACCCCTGTTGGCATCACATTGGTGACTTTGAATTGATTATAGTGAGAGCCAAACATTGTTAATGTTGAGACAATATATTTAGTTGATGATATAAAAACTTTTACAAACACAGTGTATATAAATTAAATCCTTATTTTTATAATTTTGTTTTTCAATCATATATTATCATATATGTGGCTTTGAATGATTACAATGAAAGTCAAATATTGTTAATAATGAGACAATATAATTGATTGATTATATAAAAATCTTTTACAATCACAATGCATATAAATAAAATCCTCATTTTTACGTTTGTCTTTTTGCAATTTTGGTACAGAACGTTTTAATTATTTTAGCCTTTTAATTATTAACTTATCAAATAAATCAATATGTTAGATTAATATTTATTTTTAATGATAATAATAAAATAATTCAAAATATAAAAATCTTGTTCTGCGTCTTTTCATAATGTAAATCAAACATTATATAGTACAAAGGGTATTTCTGTAAATTTTATGTTGTTCTGTCCGGTGTGTAAGCATACCAAACAACATATAACACAAAATTGCTTGTGTTGTACATCGACTACCAAACATCATACAACACATCTGTTCTGTTCTGTTACGCGTATCGATCAGACTAAAAGTAACTTGTGCAATCAATGCTTATGGATTTCTTATGGATTTAATTAGTATATACGTACTGTCAGTGTAAAGATATTTTGCACTGTCGAACCAATCAAAATTGTCACATATGCTAAAATGTTTGACTTTTATCCTGACTACGTTAAAAGTCACTCATATTATGATTTCTGATTGGTTGACAGTGTAAAAAACTTTACACCGACAGTGACAATTAAACTCATTTCTTATACACCTAATGACATATCTTATTGCTTCCTTCGCTCCTTCACTAAACTGTCATCATACTTTTCAAATAAGTGCAAATATATATCCTAAAAATAGTAAGAAGGAAATAACAAATGAAATTCAATTTATTCTTCCCAATCAGCCATGCATATGCAGGCAGGGCGCGTTACAGTGTTACATGTACCATTCAATGAACTGTAATATTGAATCTATAATATTAATATACCAAAGATTAAAATGACTGAGCTACTGTCCTTCACCACCATTATTGGGACCTTCACTATACTGCATAAAGTCTACAAACTAGAATGACTCGATTGCAAGATTGTGAAGGGCCTGGTCGCCTCTGAAATGGATCCAAAGAAAAAGAGGAGCACAAGTAGGAAGCTTAAACACTTAGTGAGTTTCACAGCCATATTGGTCATTATGTGGAGTGTGACTGTAATAATGGAGGAATGGTTTGAGTGTTTTTATAGGATGATCTCATGGTCTCATATTCGGTCAAAGAAAATTTTCAGATTTCTTTATTTAATTCTTCTTCTTCTTAAGATAAAGATAATTTTTAGATTTTTTTATTTAATTCTTTCCCTTCTTAAAATAATTAAAGATAAATTTTAGATTTTTTTATTTAATTCTTCTTCTTCTTCGTAAGATAAAGATAATTTTTTAGATTTTTTTTTATTTAATTCTTCTTCTTCTTAAGATTAGGATAAATTTTTAGATTTTTTCATTTAATTCTTTCCCTTCTTAAGATAAAGATAAATTTTTAGATTTTTTTATTTAATTCTTCTTCTTCTTCTTAAGATAAGGATAATTTTTTAGAATTTTTTTATTTAATTCTTCCCTTCTTAAGATAAAGTTATTTTTGTTCTTAAGACAAAGATATATATATATATATATATTCTAGAATAATGTTTTAATTCTTTGCTAATGGATATGGAACACCCTCTTTCGACTATTGTCATATTGTACTCTGTCTAATCATTATAAGAATGTAGTTCTCATTATATATATGTTCCACTAAATTTTAGTATATGAATGTCTTATAAATTAGTTTTAGATTCTATTTATGTTTTATTTTATTTTATAATTATAAGTGTACATATAAAATTCTTATTATTTATATTAAAGGTATTTATTAATAAATCATTTACTTAACATATTTTTTTTTGGTGAATTACAAGGGACTAGAAAAACAAGGAAGGAAAAGAACTACATGCCACGTCTAAACGCTATGGTAGAAAGATCAGCATCTAACCAAAGAGAAATAAAAGGAGGAGGAAACCCAAAAACAATAAATTCACTAGTAGAGCTTAAATCATAGTTTGCAAGCTTGTCCGCCACCTAGTTAGCTTCCCTAAGGGTGTGCTGGAATTTCACATAACCTTCCTAACTGAAAAATGAGCTGATTCTACGAAATAAGGAGTTGCAAGGATGAGATTTCTCACAGCCATTCAATAACAGATTAATAGCAGATTGTGTGTCAGATTCTACTATAATATTTATTTAACATATTTATTTGATTAAAAATATGAAATCAAATGATTACAATATTTAATTATTTAAAAATAATATGCTTTTTTTAATATTAATATGATTTTTTTACATATAATTTTCTTTTTAACATTATCCTATGTGCATCACATGAACACATATATTGGTGATATTTTAATTTTATTGTAGCATTTAATGAATAATTTAAATGAATTGACATTCAAAAATATAGGAAAATTTTATAAAAATAACATTTCTACAAGTATTATACTATCATTACATTTATTTTCTAATAAAAACTTGACGGAGGAGAATATCTATCTTAAAAAATATTAAAATAAAAAAATCCCAAACTATACCTCTTTCTCTTTTAATTCTCAAAATACACATCTTTGTTTCATTGGGAACTTCCTTCTATGTTTTTTTTTTCCTTTTTTTAATAATCAAAATAATTAAATAAAACTGATTTTTTTTTAAAAAAAAAAAGCAAACAAAGGGAAGTCAGCAAATGGATATCGACTTCCCAACAAAGAAGGCAAAAAAAAGTTAAGGCAAGAAGGAAAGTCAATAATTTGAATGCTGACTTTTCAACAAGAAAAAAGAAAAGTTGGCTACCCCAAAGCACAAAAAAGAAATTAACTAGAGAGAAAAAAGCATCTAATGAAATTAACTAGAGAAGTAAAGAAGTATCATAAGATGTAACTGATTAACCAATTTGATTTTTTTGGTTTATATCCCATTGGACTTTGCTATATCGGCTTCATGTCGTAAAAAGTTTATGACACGATTAAAAAATAAAATAAATAAATTATAAATATATGCTTGACAACATTTTTAAAAATAAAATAAAAATTAATATATTATAAATATTTTGAATACAAAATAAGACAATTCAAACACACACTAAATTACGAATTACCTTTTATTTGTAATTAATTGTTAATTACTTTTAATTGGTAGGGAACATCGAGACACCATTTTTTGGAATAATATAATTTTTTTCTTACTTTTACATCACCCATGATCCAATTTATAGCTTAGCTCACATGATTAAATGTGTGAGGGAAACTAACAATCTAATATAATGTTGTTTAGAATTAAGATATATATATAGTCCTTTTCTCCCCTTCTAATTTCGCTAAATAATTACTAATTAGTCATAGTAATTAATGAGTATTGGGACAAATGACTTCACATAGGTAATGATCGTCCCTCATCCCTTCCGACAGCCCCCTTCCCCTCCAACATCTCCTCCCACGCCACTGGCCGTCACTCCCATCATGCATCCGGCAACACCGAACTCAGCGGCCACCAAAAACAAAGATATGACATATTTTGTTTTGCATCTACTTGGAAATAAGCATGATGCTTGTTCAAATATGGTTGCATAGTTGATCTTATCGGCTGTATGATATGCTGCAATGTGCTGGCGAAGGTGTGTTTGAGCTTTGGGGAAGCTTGAGTCTGATCTTAGTAGGACAACAATGTAAGGGTTTTGTCCCAGTCTATTGGCGGAATGAATTTTAAGTTTGCCATCTCTGCGGCACTTGCTTCGGCCTCCTCATAATTTTGTAAATCTAATTTTGAATGAAATTGATTTTATAAAATTGATTTGGTTACAATTAAATTTGAAGTGAAGTGATTTATGTTTGAATGTTTTTATCTTGAAAGCAAGTTGTTGGAACCAAAGCGGTTATGATTTATGACCCTCAAAGTTTTGATGTTAACAAAATGATTAAATTAGATGAACAAAGAGTTTTGTGGACTAATGAATTTGATTTAAGTGTGCAAGTATGAAAGTCCAAAGACTTAAGATCAAAAGTCTATCGTAACCTTAACATACGATTAATAGACTCAGTCTCTAGCTTGTTATCTTAACTTATCTTAAAGAATGTCCAATCAATTCAATCTAGTTGCCCATGTAATTTGGTTGAGCCCAATCATTTATTTGTTTATATCTCTTCTAGACTGCTACCAAAGATATTGAAGCGCCAAAAGTTAAAAGCAATATTCAAATATTGTTTTTCATACAAAAGCTCTCTGAACATAGTATCATCGAAAGTATAAGCGCCTACCTGTTCCTGACACAAAAGCCTGAATCAACGAAGTTGACTTTACTTAAGAAGGAAATCCAAAAAACAACTTTTGAGTACAAAACAAAGATGTCAGTTCTAACTTTCAGCTATCTGATAACCTACAATGTTTTTCACAAGACTTAGATCAAATTATCAGGCCAAGCTAGTCTCAACGAGATTATGCATTTAATGCTAATCAGAACGACTCTTTGTTATCACCGTTGAAGAAAAGGAAGTTGAAGTATTGAAGCCTATAAATACTGAAGTCTTTTAACAAAAATACATAGAAGTGTCATACGCAAACAAGCTACTTTCATATTCATTCAAAGCTTCCAAGTCCTTTACTTTCTCTGAACTAGAAACATTTCATATCTACTCTCTGCGTAGAGTTTTTTCAGAGTTAATGTACTTAATCTCCATATTATCACATATAGTGAGTTAGATCATTTGATTTCAAACTTTCTAAACAATTTGAATTGAGTATGAAGTGGCTTGTCGGTAAAAAAATAATTGTGAAACCTGAAGAGATTGAGAATATTTGTTGTCTGAAGAGATTGAGAATACTTGTAAGTTGCTAAGTGTTTTAGTGGATAAAATCTTCACGTAAAAGGGACTGGATGTAACTTTTGAGTTAAGAGTGAACTACGACCTCTTATCCCTGCTTTAATTTGTTTATTACTAACGTTGGGGATTACAATTGTTTTACTTAACCGTGCTTAAAATAAAACGGTTCTAACTTGCATCCATCGTTTTGTGTTAAACCGCGTTTTGCGTCCAAAGCTTTGCTTCCAGCTTCTAAGTTTTGTTTAGCTAAATATGTTTTGAGAAAAGATTTACCAAAAAGTTAAGAAACACCATTCAACCCCTTTATTGTATTTCAACAGCTTACTTCACAGGTTTGATGTAAAACTTAGTGTAAAATTTTCAACCCAACGCAAAAGCTACTTTCTGTAACTTCTACTAGAATCACGTTTGACAATAACCAAACACCTTATTTTTACTAAAATCACATTTGATAGAGAGCAAACACAATTCTAATACTCTCAGCCATGAAAACAAACACGCACAAAAATTTACCAAAATCAGGTGCATCATGCACCCTAACTAAGCCTTTGTTTGGTACAGCTTCCATTTGGACAAAATCATATCCAAGAGGTCTGGACGTGGAAGCTTCAATTTGAAGCTTTCATGATTTGTTCCCAAATTTTTACAACAATGCCATTATTACCGTGGTTCTGGCCCGGACGTAGTTTTCTGACGTGATATTAAATAACATATGAGAAAGTTGTAAACTTGAAATGCAATTATATAATAAACAAGTAATATTTAATTTTAATTCATTGTTTGAAAAAAAAAAAACCATTATCAATTAGTTACTATCATAGTCAAAATATGTTAATGAGGTTCCCTGAAATGAATTAATTCTATTAGTGATAATAAATTAAGTTAAATCCAAAATTATGTGCATGTTATTATTTTATGCATAACAAGAAATCCCTTTTTTTTTTTCTAAAGCTCGTTTGTTACATATCAATTTGGTGAAAAAATGATTTTTTTTTTACAAAAAAATCATTTATTTTGTGTAACTAGTTGTTTGTTTCAGCTTTTGACATTAATGAGAATTTGAAAAAATGATTAATTTGCTCAAGTATGAAAATCTAGATTTTCCCTATTTGTCTCGAAATCGAATCCAAATAGCCGATCAAATGAAAAAGGAGTTTCTTTCATACTTTGGTAGGTGTGGTAGTTAAGTAAGTTGTCATTTGTCAATTGGAATAAGTAGTGAATATACCATTACTTACTCATTTTAGAGACAAACTCACTTTACATGAATAATATCTGTTAAGAAGTTAATTTCTCGCAAATGGACTTCTCAACAATAAGTTTTAAAAAAATAGCTTTCTTTCAAAAAAATCAACTTATCAACGTTACAAAAAAACACATTTTGAGAAATTATATTTCTTATTTTGGTTTTTTGGAGTATCCTCTTCCTCTTCCTCTTATTCCAAAGGTAAGAGAGTAATCTCCCAAAGTACTAATGTTTTCTTCATACGCATGAATCCAGGGATCGAACCCCGGACCACATGTTTAAGGGACCCAAGCCTCTTCCACTTGGACCAGCACACATCCATGAGAAATTATATTTCTTTTTTTTTTTGGTAACAAGGTGAGAAATTATATTTCAATTGCTGTAAAATGAGTAATAAAGATAAAAGTATCAATATATGTGTAAAAAAGCCCATAAATCAACTCTTACGTGGCTTTTTTTAGGAGTAATGTAAAAAAATTTTCTTTATTTTCTATTATACAGCAATTTCAACTTTATTTTTCAAAATATGATTGATTTTGTGAATGTTTCGGTTTGATCAAATCAACTTCTCAACCTAAAATGTTTTTCTTATGTAGTGATTAAAAGTTTGTTTATGAAAAACTTGTTAATTTTTTTTACTTATAAAAATTTAGATCATAATTTAGTAATTAGAAAAAAAAATACTACTTAAAACGTCAATTTATTTTTAAAAACTTTAGTAAATCAACTTCCTAACAAAATGAGAAAATGATTATAACACATAATTTAACCTTTTACGTTAAGAAGTTGCTCTTCGCTCAATTGACGTTTCAATATTATAAATGGAGGAGTATTAGTAACACACTTTCTAACACTATTTTTTCAACACACTCTCTCCTATTGGTTGAATTTAGTGTGGGTCTCACTAATTCATGTGAGTCTCAGGGCCGGCCCAAGCATAAAGCGGCCCAAGTCCTTGCTTTAGGCCTTTCAAAAAAATAATTTTTTCTTTAGAAAAAAAGCCCACTTTGTATTTTTTTATATTATCTTTTTGATATGTTTCATAGATCAACACACATAAGTTAGCCCATTTGGTATAAAAACTTACCATTAACTGCAAGGTCTAGGGATCAACTCCTTGTTGTGTACAAAATAATTAATACTTTAATTTTTTAAAAAGATCTTATCATAGAGTTTGCTTTAGGCCTCAATAGGTGTTGGGCCGGCCCTGGTGAGTCTCACTTAAATTTTGTAGGAGCCACATAAATTTCAATTAATAGGAGAAAGTGTGTTGGAAAGAGAATGTTAGAGAGTATCTTCTAGCATTTCTCTTATAAAAAATAAGCAAATTAAAAAATAAGAATATTTCAATGGCTTTAGAATAGAAAATATGAAGAAAAAAAAATCATCAATTGTGTAAAAACAACCACAATTACGGCGGATGAGAATTTCCTCTCACATTTTAGTGTACCACACCATGTCCCAACCAATAATCTTGTCATATATTCTAATTTTTCAATATTAAATAAAATTTTAACTTACATGATAAAATATTATTAGTTGGAGACATGATATGGTATATCAAAATAAGACAAGAGATCTTTATCCGATTACGGCCCTCCAAAATGAATTATCAATTTTCATATAATATCTGTATCTAACTAATTGATTGAACTTGTAAGCAGCATTACTCTGTTTCAACTTTCAAAAAGAAAACATAGAACTATCTGAATTCTGAAGTATCGTGCATTGGACTATTACAATATGAATACTGAAGTGAAAAAAAGTATACAAATTGAAGAAATGAAGGAATTAATCATTCTGAATGTTGCTTCCTTAACATGGCTGGTCGGTGTCACTTAATTAAAGGGTAACCGTAATATATTAATTAATTAATTAATTAGTGTCCTTGGCCAGGGCTTGGACCTGAGTCCTTAATTCCACCAAGGGTCTCACTATTGGTAAATTTGTGACCCTCCCCTCCGGAACTTGGACCCGAATTCTTAATCCCTCCAATCTCAAGGGTGTTACCCTTGGTGAATTTGTGTCCCACCCCTGGGCCACTTGGACTTGAGTCCTTAATCCCTCCAAGGGTGTCAGTGTTGGTGAACTTGTGTCCCACCCCAGGGCTTGGCCCAGATTGCTTGATTGCTCCCAGAGATAACCAATCAAAGAAGTCCACAACTTCCCCTCTAATGGCTGAGTTTCCTGTCTCAATGATACTCAGTGGACGAGCTTCTAAGGCCATGAAAACAAAGTTCATCAACATCAAGAGAACTAAAAAGGACTGAGTTTTGAGGATGGTATTGGTGGTTGTCATATTTTTAAAATGTTCAAATCAAAGAAAGGCAATTAGAGACCAAGTATGCAAACTTGAGGTATTTGTTTAGGAAAAAAGAGAGATAGATAGAGAGAAGGAGGAAGGAATGTTTAATGTATGATATTTGTGCAGCATACATATAAGTCCTTTTTATAGCAAGGGTGGTAGCATTTGGTGTCTTGACTAAAATGTATCCTACTGTGCACATTCAAATGTAGCTTTAGGCACGAAGTATTATTTTTCTATATTCAAACTTTTCAAACCAACGTGTGTTATATGGTTTTCTCTTGGAGGAAACGACTTAGATGGTTCTGATTTCTGAAAGTCAAATTGTATGTTAGTTTGAGAGAAAAATGATTATAACAGTATAAGAGCTCAAGAAAAAAGCAAGAACAAATTAGAAAATGGAAGAATTACGTGTCCAAGTTGGTTTAGATTAAGAAAAAAAAACTGAAATCAAAAGTTTTTCTCAGTGGCTACACCTTTGGAGTCGTGGGAAAGTTTGTATGAGCTGCTTGAAGTTGAAGACCGAGATTGTATGGTAAATACTGGAATTTGAAGACCCAAACTAAAATAGTCCGTCAAACTTTATTTTTTGAGAAAAAAAAATGCTATATGCTTTTCTATTTAATCAATTCTTTAAGATAAAGCAATCGATAAAAATTGTAATAGAAATTAAAAATAATTATCTGTCTTAATAAATATGAATTTACGAAAAGGTTTAATTTTTAAGATTCTGACTTACTTGGCTGAGGTTTGATTCATATTGGAAGCTGTTGTTAGTAAGTTATTCCTATGTAGTTTTATGAATGCTTGTTGAACTTAAAGACGCAATTACCTTCAATTTTAAGCCTTTTATGCAAAAAAAATTCAATTTCTGTCTATTAAATAATTGTAATAAAAGACAGTAAACAAATAACTGTAACCCGGAGGGGGAGGGGGGGCTGCGTTTGCCATATATCGCGACCAGTCAAGCATTCGTCTATGATCAAATGGCCTATAGATAGCAATAGGTTAGGATGGGCCAAATAATTAATAGAGAATATAGATATAGAAATAGCTAAGTTTATTGAATGCATATGTCCAGGGCTGGACGTTGGTCAGGTTTGGTAGGATTCGGACTCAATTAGTTTAATCCAACCATAATTGAGCAGGCAATAAACAATTTCAATCCCCTCCGAACATATGTTTTGGTTGTTCGGATTCGGGTTGTTCAGTGAGCAGGTGGTCGGGTGGTTTCAGACGATTGTGGGCCACATTTGGGCCAAAATAATTTATTGGGCCTATACAAAATTTTAAACTTTTTTTTTCCTTTTGATTAATTTTTAAAGCAAAATATATTGGGCCATTTAAACAAGTGAGTTGTAAAAATAGTGGGTCATTTTTTGTTCTATACTGCCATCAACTAAAATTTAGTCCTATTGGGCCTTTTTTTTACTTCTTGTCAAGCTTATATTATTTTGGTTCTATAATATACAAAACAATTCCAGATTCCCAATTGGGCCTATATCAATGTTTCTAATTATTGATTCTGTATCATGCTATTGGGCCTATATATTTCCAGTAAACCTGGTTCCAATTGCATGATTCTAATGCAAAATCATCCTACTAATCTACTATTATAATCCAACTTCAAAATCAAAGTAAAAAAAATTAGCAAAGGTTACAAACTGATCCAAAATAATTACAAAATCACCAAAAATAAATTTTTGCAAACATACTGCTGACTTGAACAGTCAGCCTTCAAGGATTCAACCAAAAAATAATTCCACTCCACATTTGGACCTGCCAGCCAAACATACAAAACAAGCATTATTAATAGATTCAAGCATCAAGTATCATTAACCAATTTAAACCAATAAAATTCCAGAACAAGCATCATTAACCAATTTAAACCAATAACAGAACAAACATCATTAACCCATTTTAAACAAAATTCAATATGATACCTATATTCACAGCAAAACATCATTGACAGAACAAAATTACAGATTTACAGTTATCATTCCAAAAAATTAATGTCAGTTATATCTGCAGCAAGTTTTAGAATTGTTAGGAGATAATAAAATACAAAAATTAGTACATATCATAATTTAAAGCACAAAATTTCAACAAGACAGTAGGAATGGACAAACACTTAATGGCTTGTTGCTGCAGTTCCAGATACAGTTGCAGCTCCTTGAAATTCTAATGTACACTCACAGAAAATAGAAGTTAACTTATATACTTAGACACAACAATTAAAGAATTTCATTGGCATAAAATAATGAAATAAGTACCTGCCACCACATTCTCAAATATCTCAAACTCCTTAGTGAGATTGAGATCTTTGAATTAGGTAAGAGAGGGCCTCAACCAGTTTTGAAGACAAATCAGAGCCTCTGCCATTTCTGGGTTTAGAGAGCTTCTAAATGTGTCTAGAACCCTTCCCCCAGTACTGAATGCACTTTCAGAGGCCACTGTTGAAACTGATATGGCCAAAATGTCTCTAACCATGGTAGAAAAAATAGAGTATCGAGAGGAATTTTGTTTCCACCAAAGAAGGATGTCAAATTTGTCACCGTCATCAATACAAGCTTCACTCAAATACCTCTCAAGTTCATTTTGTTTATCTATTGAATCTTTATCCCTCAAGTGTTGCTTAAAAGCATCTCTCCTTACCAATTGTGATGGCATTTCAACAGATGTATCACCATGGGAAATAGACTCTATTGCAGTAGATGATTGGGTAGATCTATGTTGTTGTTCATAGGATGAGTTGTCCCAATTGTACGTTTTAAAAAGACTATCCTTTAAAGTGGTGCAAAGTTCACTTAGAGAGATTGGCTCATCACCATACATGTCCTTGAATGACCACTCTACATATCTCATCTTAAACCGGAGATCAAAGATTACCCCAAAATAAAGAAGTTGATTGATGTTTTGAATTTCTCCCCAATACTTGTCATATTTTTTCTTCATCTCCCACCCCATATTTGCCAAAACGGTATTTAAATTCATGGAGGACTACTTTATTTCCACATAGATTAAAGTTAATTGATGAAATGTAGTGTGAAGACTCACATGCGTTGATGATGAAAAAACACGAGTCGCCTCATAGAAAATCTTGAAAAACTTCTGAAAAGCACACACATTCTCCCAATCAATAAGACTAGGAGGATCTGCGGCCCCAAAGAACTCCACATAGCTGGAGTTCTCAAACTCGAGCTTTTCAAAAGCCACTTGAAACTTTTCAGCAACATCAAGCATCAAGTATGTCGAGTTCCACCTAATTGGAACATCGAGACATACCAGTTTTTTACTAGTAATTCTGGAAAATTCTATGCATTCTTTGAATTTGGCAAATCTTTGGGCAAAGACCTCACAAATCTCACCGCATGCCGGATGCTCGAAATGGAAAGGTGCATGTCTTTCAACCCATCGTTGACTACAAGATTCAAGATGTGGGCACAACATCTCATGTGAAAGAAAGCCCCATCCACCATCAACACATTCATGTTCCTTATTCTTTTTTTCAAATGGAGTATGGCCACATCATTGGCTGATGCATCATCAACCGTGACCGTAGACACATTCCTAAGCCCCCACTCCCTTAAAACTTCCTCAACTTTCTTACAAATTGTCTCACCTTTGTGATTGGTAACTGTAGAGAAGCTGATTATTCTCTTTTGATACTTCCAATCGTTATCTATGAAATGGGCTATGAGGGTCAAGTAGTTAAGTTTCTGTATGGAAGTCCAGTAGTTTGTAGTGAGGGCTACCCTAGTGCAATCCGAACTAAAAAAGGCTTTTAACTTTTGTTTTCATCAAGGCACATTTGAAAACAATCTCTTGCAATTGTACGCTTTGATAGGAGATTAAATTGGGGCTGGAGTTGTTTACATAAGTACTTAAATCCCTCACCTTCGACTACCCTAAAGGTTGTTCATCGACAATTACAAAAGTTTGAATCTTGTATTTGAAGCAACCAAACCACCCACCTATCCATTGTTAAAGGTGAGGGTTGTTTGAGTGGGGTCATTGACTATAGCACCAAGAAATTTAGCTCAATGTTTCAAGTGAGCAAGCATGTTAGAAGGTCCATGAAGTTTTGTGTCACATAAATAATTTTTGTTGCAGTATTTGCATTCTGCAGTGGGTTCTTTAGCTTCAGTTTCTAGTAATTTTATGAAGTGATCCCAGACGATAGAAATTCGCCAAGGACCACTTGCATTTGGCTTCCTCTTCTTTGTGAGAGGAGGATTGGTGGGATCAGTTCCAACAGCTTCAGTTGCAGTTGCTGCCTGCTCAGTGGGTTGATCTTCAACCCCTTGAGTCCCACCTCACAATAAGTTAAATACTTAGGACAACTTATTTTCCGAAAGTAACAAGCAAAAAAATTAATTAAAGTTTATTTTCCGCAACGGGTAACCATGTGGTGCCCCAAAAGGGGTTGTCACACATTATACAAGGCAATTTTACAAATTGGGATGTTAAATACCTATTTATTCTCCCCTAATATTCATTATATGTGTGTCTAACATTATTGTACCTTATTTTATTTTATGTAAGATTCTACAACAAGTGCTTCATTCTTTCCTGTTTGTTTTTCGAAATTTTAAGAAATATAATTGTCTGTTTAATTTTTTTTATGTATTAACACTCTTTTTGTTTTTATTTTTTTATTTGTGTACTTAATCTATTTCATGGATGTTTTTTTTCATAATATAATGCAGTATTTAGTCTTTCATTTACAAATTATAAGTTGAATTATTATGGCAGCATTCTATTACAAAAACAATATTCTTCATTTTTTCCCCTCCAACTATCATTATAAAAAAACTCACATTTATGTACTTTTTATATCGAATAAATAATATGATATTGCCCATGCATAACATGGGTCACATACTAGTATTATAAAAAGAGAAGTATTAGCAACACATTTTTTAATACTCTTTTTTCAACATATTCTCTCTTATTGGTTGAAATTAGTGAGTCTTACTAATTTATGTGGGTTCCACTTGAATTTTGTAGGAGTCACATAAATTTCAATCAATAGGAGAAAGTGTGTTGGAAATAGAATGTTAAAGAGTACTATGTTGCTATCATTTCTATTATAAAAAATAAGCAAATTAAAAAAAAATAAGAATATTTCAATGGCTTTAGAATAGAAAATATGAAAAAAAAATCATCATTTGTGTAAAAACAACCACCATTACAACGGATGAGGATATCTTGTCACATTTTAGTTACCACATTATGTCTCAACCAATAATATCTTGTCATGTATTCTACTTTTTCAATATAAAATAAAATTTTAACTTACATGATAAAATATTATTAGTTTGGGACATAGTATGATACATCAAAATGAGACAGGAGATCTTTATCTCATTACAGCCCCGCAAAATGAATTATCAATTTTCATATAATAACTATAACTAACTAATTGATTGAACTTGGAAGCAGCATTACTCTGTTCCAACTTTCAAAATGAAAACATAGAACTATCTGAATTCTTAAGTATCGTACATTGGAATATTACAATATGAATAGTGAAGTGAAAAAAAGTATACAAATTGAAGAAATGAAGGAATTAATCATTCTGAATGTTGCTTCCTTAACATGGTTGGCCAGTGTCACTTAACTAAAGGGTAACCGTAATATATTATTTAATTAATTAGTGTCCTTGGCCAGGGCTTGGACCTGAGTCCTTAATTCCACCAAGGGTCTCACTATTGGTAAATTTGTGACCCTCCCCTCCGGAACTTGGACCCGAATTCTTAATCCCTCCAATCTCAAGGGTGTTACCCTTGGTGAATTTGTGTCCCACCCCTGGGCCACTTGGACCTGAGTCCTTAATCCCTCCAAGGGTGTCAGTGTTGGTGAACTTGTGTCCCACCCCAGGGCTTGGCCCAGATTGCTTGATTGCTCCCAGAGATAACCAATCAAAGAAGTCCACAACTTCCCCTCTAATGGCTGAGTTTCCTGTCTCAATGATACTCAGTGGACGAGCTTCTAAGACCATGAAAACAAAGTTCATCAACATCAAGAGAACTAAAAAGGACTGAGTTTTGAGGATGGTATTGGTGGTTGTCATATTTTTAAAATGTTCAAGTCAAAGAAAGGCAATTAGAGACCAAGTATGCAAACTTGAGGTATTTGTTTAGGAAAAAAGAGAGATAGATAGAGAGAAGGAGGAAGGAATGTTTAATGTATGATATTTGTGCAGCATACATATAAGTCCTTTTTATAGCAAGGGTGGTAGCATTTGGTGTCTTGACTAAAATGTATCCTACTGTGCACATTCAAATGTAGCTTTAGGCACGAAGTATTATTTTTCTATATTCAAACTTTTCAAACCAACGTGTGTTATATGGTTTTCTCTTGGAGGAAACGACTTAGATGGTTCTGATTTCTGAAAGTCAAATTGTATGTTAGTTTGGGAGAAAAATGATTATAATAGCATAAGAATTCAAGAAAAAAGCAAGAAAAAATTAGAAAATGGAAGAAATACGTGTCCAAGTTGGTTTAGATTAAGAAAAAAACTGAAATCAGAAGTTTTTCTTAGCGCCTTGAAGTTGAAGACCAATATTATATGGTAAATACTGGACCCAAACTAAAATAGTCCGCCAGATTTTTTTTTTTTTTTAAATATGGTAATTACTTTTCCATATACTCAATTCTTTAAGATAAAGCAATCAATAAAAATTGTAATTTAAATTAAAAATAATTATCTGTCTTAAATAAACATGAATTTACCAAGGAAAAAACTTTTCAAAAGTAAATTTCTTTTTAAAGTGAATAAGTAAATGTGTTTCCATCCTTGATTTAATAAAGTAGATTAAAATCTTTATGCATTTTATTAAATCAAGAGTGATAATATATTTACTTACTCACTTTAGAGAGAAATTCATTTTAGATGAATTTTATCCTTTATGAAAAGGTTTAATTTTTAAGATTTTAATTAACTCACTTGGCTGACGTTTGATCCATATTGGAAGCTGTTGTTAGTAAGTTATTCTCACGTAGTTTTATGAACGCTTGTCGAACTTAGAGACGTACGCATTTTCCTTTAATCTTAAGCCTTTTATGCCAAAGAAATTCAATTTCTGTCTATTAAATAATTGTAATAAAAGAAAGTAAACAAATATCCGTGCTCCGGGGGGGGGGGGGGGGGCTGCGTGTGCTATATATCGCGACGAGTCAAGCCCTATAGATAGCAATAGGATGGGCCAAATAATTAATAAATGATGACGTTTGATTCATCGTTTTAAAAATTATTCGTACGAATAACTTTTAAATAAAATAATAATGAGAATTTTATTCTTGGATGTTTATTAAAAGAATGTTTGATTAATACTTATAACATTTCAGTGAATCATTTGTAAAAGTGGGATATAGTGCCGGTGATATAAATTTAATTTTCACTTTCATGGGAATCTTTTATTCTCACTCATTTTCTTGAAAATAAAATCATGAAAAAATAAAAGTTATTTTATTCTTGAAAATGCTTTATATCAGAGAATAAATTTTCTAATCTTATAACAAATATAAAAATTCATATTTTCATCCGCTATATCCGTGAAATATGATTAGAGAACTTGAAACAAACTTATACCTTAAAGAAGCAGTTACCTTTATTGAATGCATATGTCGATCACATCCCCCGTGACATAGCAGTGTAATTGGTATAAGCATGTTCCAACCAGTTGACAAAAAAAATAACAATTACAATACACCAAAAAAATTAATAACAATTACATAATTGATAAAAAGTAAATCTTAAAAAGAAAAACAATAAATTTTAAGTATAAATTAAGCAAATATCATATATAATTGATTTTGACATCTAAATAGCATAAACCTTGATATTAAAGTTGATACATAACACGCAGGGACGGAATCAGACTTGGATGATTGGAAGGATCAACTGTAAAAATCAAAGTTCATTCAAAAAATTATATATGTATCAAATTTCAAAAAAATATTCGTAATAATATATTTCAAAACGTTAATTACATAAGTAATCGATCAAAACACAGAACGTCTCTCCTGCATATCATGAAAATCATCTATAATTGAATCTACACTATATTTTTCAGTAATTTTCTTTCCAATATATACTAGCAGACAATCAGTTATAAATTCATTTTTCATCTTGTTGCGAAGTGTAATCTTGACTATATTCATAGCTGACAAAAATTAAGAGCAATTGTAAATATTTATTAGGCTATCTGAAAAGTAAGATTTTTTTATCTGAATCTGAAAAGCAATATTAAAATTTAAAAGAATCCCTTTTTTAGAAGAACTGAAATCAATTAATAATACTTAAAATTAAAAGAATTATAGACTCACTAACTTGGAATGAGAAATAGTTAATAGTTTTTTATTACTTCCAAAGTTACACTAGTATAGAATATGCATTCCACGTCAGGAATTTATAACGATTGCTTTAAATCATAGTAGAAAATAGCATGGTGATAATTTTATAATAAATTGGCTTCACTTTTAGACTTTATACTACAATTCCTTTTTTAACGGATGTAGAAAGTCTTATTTCTACGCGCGCTCACTTCTACAACGGTTGCATTTAAAGTTTAATTCTACTAACAATACTTGCGCGTTCTATCTCCCCCTCTTGTGCCCTCTCACTCATTGAGAACCCCAACGTCTCTTCTCTTCTCTCTTTCCCTCACTGAGAACAACATCGTGCCTCTCTTCAGAATGCAACCGAGCAACCATACCCCTCACCCTCTTCTTTTTTTTAACCTGTCCCTCTCGCGTCTAAGTATGCATTGTTCTTCTTTATTTCCTTTTGTTTCATATGTTCTTGTAGTTTTGCTGCTACTTTATGTTTAACTTTAGGTTTTGGGGGTTACATTTTGTTCTTATGGCATGAGGGCTGGTGTAGGTAGTACTCCTGCTCCTGCTCCTCCTTGTTCACTCGCGTAGACGAAGAAGTGCTTCTCAATCTCTCATTCTCATCCCCAAAAATGTAACTAAAAATCCCTTATAACTTTTAAATCCCCAAAGGTAACTCTAATTTCATTTTCGCTTGGCTGCTGTTTCAAAACTAGCCTTGTACGATTTGGCTCTCCATTTTGGTGTTGCTCTCCCCTTTGGCTCTTCTTTTTCGTGATGCTGTTTCAAGTATGTCCATCTTGTTCTTGGTGGATTGCTGGTTTTGGTGCTGTTGTTAATTTGTTGAAATTTTTAAATTTGTGTTTTGTAGTTTAGGTTAATAGTTGTGTGGTCTATAGAATTGCAAGCATAATAAATGATATGAGTTTGTTGGGATATGTTGATCTTAGTTGCTGTATGTGTGGTCAGTTTTTTGCTGCATTAATGCAAGAGTTAACAATTTTTGTTTACAGGCTATTTCCAATTTAATCCAGATGGCTTTGCGTTACCGTTCTACAATTATGGTGCCCGTAAGTACTTTTATTTGTAAATCAGTTTTATAATTAATAAGTATCAATCTTTCATAATTAACATTAATTTATTTCAATATCTTATAGGGGTATGCATCGCCTAAGTGTCTCAAATGTCACCAGTCACTTGTATGGATACTTGGACCCTAACAGGATTCTTGGTACGGTTATGAATGCGGGAGTGAATACATACATCATGCAAACGATTCGTAACAGACAAAAGAAGTGTTATCTAGCCCCATTCCTCGACAAGGAGCATTAACAGTTAGTGATTCTTTGCCCTCATCCGAATGAAGTCGCCTTCTTGTGTTCATTGCACCGTACCCCACCTACAACTCTTAAGCATCTTAAGGATGTAGTTGATATGTAAGCAAGCTTCTTTCACTCTTAATTTCTAATATTATATTTGTTTATCTATGTATTAATATTTGATGTATCAATATTAGTTTATTACAGAGCTATGCAGGCATGTAATAGCTTGGAAGGTAAAAGTACGGTCAAGAGTAAAAAGCCTTAATGGATTTGCCCATGTGTAAGTAGTTAATTCGAAATTCAATTAGATGTTATATGTATAACAGTAGTTATGTAACCTTATATTTACTATTGTTTATCATTTGTAGCCTCATCGACAAAGTGGCGGCTGGGAGTGTGGATATTATGTCATGAGACATATGTTCACTATTGTCTCCGCGAGTATTACATCTTGATGTAACCTTATATGTATACTTGTTTTATTGCTTAATGAGCAAAATGTTTAATTTTTCTTATGTTATGTGAACTTACAGACTTTCAACAATCTGGCTCCGCTTTCTACAAATGATATTGAGGATGTCAAGGAGAAATGTGCAAGCTTCGTTGTTGACTATTGTAAAGATCATAACAAGATATAGCTTAGATGTATTTAATTAGTTTGACATTCATATAGGTTTTGTAGGAATCATGTATATAGCTTAATTAGATGTATTTAGTTTTGACACTTTATTGCCATGTTTGTATTGATTGAGTACTATAGAAATTAATCAAATATCTCTGTTGACACTTTGTTCAATTAAGCATATCTCTGTACACACTTTGTTGATTTGTTTGTTCAACTTGGTTTAGTATATCTGTTATTGCTGTTGAATTGGATCTTGCTAGTTTGTATAAAACTGAATGAAAAAAGGAAAGGGAAGAAAAGAAAACAGAAGAGATTGTTAAAAAAAACACTTTCTACTACGGTTATGATCACAACCGTAGTAGAAAATCACTTTCTGGTTGTCTTTCTTCATCTAGAAAGCCACTTTCTACTA
Source organism: Ammopiptanthus mongolicus (assembly GCA_039655645.1). Classification (NCBI taxonomy): domain Eukaryota; kingdom Viridiplantae; phylum Streptophyta; class Magnoliopsida; order Fabales; family Fabaceae; genus Ammopiptanthus; species Ammopiptanthus mongolicus. The sequence goes on along the minus strand of CM077343.1, from coordinate 12,703,024 downwards.
CGGTTGGAACTTGGAAGACACAACTGTAGTAGAAAGTGACTTTTTGAGATGATTTTCTTCGTTCAGAAAGTCAATTTCTACTACGGTTTGTAGACATAACCATAGTAGAACTTTCTACTACGGTTCACCAACCGTAGTGAAAAATTCTCACTTTCTGCAATGCATCATTCTACTACAGTGGTCAATCGTAGTAGAAAGTCAAAACCAAGCGTAGTAAAAAATGCGTTCTGCAGTAGTGTTAAACAAATAACATTTTTTTGTTAAGGATCTGAATGAGGGCAGTTACTACTTACTGATATTTATATTGAAAAAAATAGGGTGGGTCGGGCCCTTCCTTACCAAAGGAGTAGCTCCGTCCCAGATAACACAATAATAATATATAACAACCATGAGAATTCATGTTAGTCCAAACTCCAAATGAGAATAAGTACGAATATATAATCAACATAACAATTAATAAGTTGTCAAGTTTCATCAAGTCAACATAAAATAGAGGTCGAAGTTGCTAGCGACACAAGAAAGAATGATAATGGTCTATGATTAGGTGTGGTCTAACGTGAGTGAGGACCACTAGAGAAGAAAAGAAAATTAGGGAATGATGTAAATCCAAAATATATGTAAAAATTATAAAAAAATAATCGAGTGATTGATTTAGGTAATCAAGTTTGGAAATACTAAAATCGAATGGAATAAAAGGATTTAGATCTTCGTCTTTTGTTCTCTCCTTTTTCCTCTCATATTAGTGAGAGAAAGACAAACACAAATTTTAATGAGCCCTACTCATAAAAGCAATTTTATTTTTGTGCGAAAAGAGAACAAAAGGAGAAGATCCAAATCCGAAATAAAAGAATAGTATCCTCCTTATGTAGAGTATCATCATGGTGGAATGGAACTCAAAAAATAGAAGAATAATAAATCATCTCCCATTGGTTTTCATAAAGGACAAAATTTAGGTGTAGTTCTATAAATACTTATGGTGCTATTTTTCAATTAGAAAAATATATGTGAAACAACTCATCAATAAAAATTGTAACACCCCGATTTTTCGTGCTTTCTAAGAATGATAAACTCAATTAATGAGTTTATATTTTTATCTATGCTTTAGAAAATGATTTTGGGAAAATTAAAATCATATTCATGCTTCATATAGTCGTAGGAGCCTACGGTTAAAGTTTAGGCTGAAAACTCAAACAAAGCCCGATCTATGTTTTTCGGATCATAGTGTTTTTCTACTATCAAGACATCTTTTTGACTAACGGGCAGGACCATTAGTCTTAGAATTCAATCCTCTACTTTTTTACTAAAATGTGTCCTGACGTCCAAATATATAAATAATATTTTATATTCGAGCTGATAATCGATCGGGGAGACGATTCGAGCTGTCTTAGGGTTTTTCGAGAACCTTGAGCCGATAATTTTCATACCAAGGCTATGTTAAATCATTTGGCGACTCTTATCAGTGTCGTGAGGATTTTCAAAATGTCGGGACGTGAATTGATCAATTTGCCCTTGGTTTGTTTTTACTAATTACCTTTTACCTATTCTTAAAACTTAAGTCACTTAAATAAATATCTCACATCCCCACTCTCGTTCCCCAAAAATTTCGACCAGCAACCCCCTCCAAACCTCTTCTCCTTCCTTTTCTCTTCTTTCTCTCTTTTCTCTTCACAAAAACTCCATTTTAGGAGACTTTAAGCTTAAATTTCTTGAAGCAACCTTCACAACTTTGAAGGAGATCATCATAAGAGGTAGCTTATCATCTCTATCTCTCTCAATCTCTCATTTTCCCCCTCTAATTTCCATGATCATAGAAGTTAGGGTTTTCATCCCTAAATATTCAAAAATCCATGAAAAATTTTAGAAAAATCATTTTAATACCAAACCAATTTCTATGGCCTAGGTTCATGGCATACTTGCATGATCCAAGATATTAGAGCCAAGAAATATCTTGAGTTATTTGTTTGAGGGAGAGGCCGAAACCCCCTTAGTGTGTAGGGTAGGGTTTTTGGTGGTTTTTCATGTTTTGAGTTGATATCTAGGGTTATCACACTTAGTTAGGGTGTTATCCAAGAAATGAGAATTTTTGGAGCTCCCTAGCTATTTTTAATTTAATAGGGCCGAACCCTAGGGGTGGTGCAATAGGAGAAATCTTTGTTTTTTTGAGTTAATGCCTTTATTGATCGTGTGTATGTAGTGATCGGCAGTTAGTCGTGCCAGTTTTCAGAGTGATCGGGTGTTTGCTGCTTACCTTGGAACTTCGAGAGGTAATGGGACAAACCTGAAGAATTCCACTTCCGACAGCTATGTGCTGCATCGGTGTTTGTATTATAAATAAATAAATGTCTATATCTGGTTATTGGGTGATTGTTTTATTTACTGCTGTTGATTTGACTGTGCATGACATAACTGCTGACATATGTAGATACATGCTATAATTGTTGAAAAATTGTATGGATGTGTCGTGTGTCCTGCTGTGGGATTTAAGGCGTTAGGAGACCTAATATCGATTAAGATCCGACATCGTGTAACTTAAAAGCTTGAACTATGGAATTGAAAAAAATAAATAATGTTTTATTGTTTCTCAATTTAATTTAAGAGAAAATAATTAATTATCTCTTTCGGAATAGAATAATAATAAATGCCTGCTTTTAAAAAAAGTAACTTAAAATAGCAGAGTTGTGAAAATGTGTTTTTAATAATGAAAATGATGTTTTTAAGATAAATAGGGTGTTAGAAACCTTTATTAGTTTTTAAATTAATAAAGTTAACCATTTGAACAAAAACGTTTTGAGAAACGTGATTTTCAAATTAATTAGTTTTATTCAAGGAAAAAGGTTTTTACAAGCTTTGTTTTAAGGTTTGTGTTTTACTAAAAAACGACGAAAGAAAAAGAAATGGTCTCTAGACCATAATTTGTTTTATAAAAAACTGATCCCGAGGACTTTGTGTAAGTGTTGGAGGTTTGGGTTTTTGGTTTTGGAGTTTTAAGAAAAGTGGTTTTAAAACTTAGAAACTAGAAACCGAGACGTCGGGGTTCTAAGGATTTGCAGAAATACATGGATCAAGGATCCGTGTTAGTTGTGGTCCTGTCGGCTTAAGGACGATCTTTGTGGTCCTATAAGCTTGAGGATGTGTTATGATCTTGAATCCAAAATTCTAAACTGGTGCATCGGTTAGGGATGTTTGGATTTGAGTTGTTTTGGACTAGATGTTCTGTTTTGAGAAAAATGTTTTTGAGGCTTAAAAAGTCTAAGACATTATGGTGGTTATTAGCGTTGATACTACAACGAGGAAATATTGATGCGACAAAGATCAATTATCGAAAACTAAATAGTTTTCTCATGCATTTTTATGTGGGCAGACGTGCCATAAAACGGGGGACCTTGATAGGCAAGGGAAACCTGAGATGACTTATTGTCATTATATAATATTGTGCCTTGATGGACAATGATGTCATACGTGCCATGAGAGAGTGTATTGTGCCCAGTGAAGAGGACAATATAGTATGATTTATACATCGTGAGTACCACTGACATGTGAGCCCATGTATTATTTCCTGGGAGGTTACGTGCTCACGTTTTGTCGAATTTTAATTCTGGCGTTTGTCATTGTTGCCTGCGGGGCAATGACGTTGAGTCTGATCAACTCGTTGTTTTATGGTGATAGGGTTTCCGGTATTAGTCGAGATATATGGAAGTGCCACGCATACGTTTAGAGAATAACGTTGATTGTGGGGTACAAAGCCCTTGTGTATTTACTGCTGTTAGTACATGACTATATATGCTGTACTATATGATGCATGATGATTTTAGTGAGATATATTATATGAATCTGTTGTTTGGATTGGGCAGATAGTTGTCGTTTTTGGATTCATTTATTGATTTCTTACCCTTGCATATTTTCTGGACTGGTCTGTCCTCTTAGTATATACATTATATCCTGTTTATAGATGGAGTCGATACCGGAGCAGCTCATTCATATGGGGATACGCTCCCTAGTATTTGATCGGAGAGAGGACCCAGCTGCGTGGGTTATTCATCTTGGAGCACAAAGCGCAGCGTATACAGGACCGGTTTGCACCTTGAGAGGGACGATGGAGATGGGACCTCATGAGAGGACCCACACTGTGGATACCATCCAGGTACCTCTACCTCCCATCTGGATGTTGCTGCAGGCTCTTATGCAGCAAGGGCTGGTTGAGCATCCTGTCCCCGCAGCAGCAGTCACCATAGACACCTACCTCGCCTTTTGTTTTGGTAGCGGGCGAGCAGGTAGTGGAGGATGAGGAGGAAGAGGAGGAGGAGGTGGAAGACCCTGAGGAGGATCCTCAGGAGGACCCGGAGTATCACCCCATGGATGCTCCCGAGCCTCATCTACAGGAGAACGGGAACGTAGGTTCCCAAGGTTCTTCTCTTGGTTCTAGTATTGGACCTTCCTTTGGAGGATTGTCCAATGGGTTCCATTAGTCTGACCAGCTTAGGGTGTAGACTTTTCTTTTGGGGCAGTGATTTTTGGGTAGTCTGTTAGCGGCTACCGATGGCCATGAGTTTTAGAGATATGGTTCCAGACTATCGCTGCCTAGTTTTTAGCTTTTAGCAGCTTATCTTTTACAGTTTTCTGTTCAAAAGGACATGTTGTCCATAGCCTTTTAGTTGATGTTGTATGTATACTTATATATGAGTACTCTGTTTATTATTCTGAGTTGTGGTTTTTATGGGTATTAAACAAGAAAAAATTTTATCACGATGTTCAGGACTTAATAAGATATATTAAATAAATCCTTTTCCCGAAAGTAAAACCAGCAAGTTTTATTTAATATTTTAATTGATATTTTGGGTTACAAAAGTGATACTGGATTAAGGGTTTCCTATGCCCATCGTGAATGGAATAAAAGGATTTGGATTTTCTCCTTTTGTTCTATCCTTTTTCCTCTCATATTAGTGAGAGAAAGACAAACACAAATTTTAATGAGCCCTACTCATAAAAGCAAATTTATTTTTATGCGAAAAGAGAACAAAAGGAGAAGATCCAAATCTGAAATAAAAGAATAGTATCCTCCCAATGTAGAGTATCATCATGGTGGAATGGAACTTAAAAAATAGAAGAATAATAAATCATCTCCCATTGGTTTTCATAAAGGATAAAATTTAGGTTTAGTTCTATAAATATTTATGGTGCTATTTTTCAATTAGAAAAATACATGTGAAACAATTTATCAATAAAAATGTAATATGTCTAACAATTATTACACATGCCTTATCCTTATGGAAAATAATACTACTGCTTCGTTTGGTTTGGTGCAAAGAGGGAGGAAAAAAAGAGAGGAGAGAAAGAAAGGGGAAAAATGACTTTTCCCTTGTTTGGAATGGAAGAAAAATGAAGGAAAGAAAAAAAATTGGTGGGACCCATTTCAAATTTTTTCCTTTTATATTTAGGATGAAAACACTAAAATCGAGAAAATAATAATTGTTTTGGATGAAAATACTATAAAATTCATTTTTTTATTTATTTAAATATTATTATGTGGGGTTATTTATATCATTTCACAAATATGTTTTTTTTTTCTCTTACTTTCTATTCAACTAAATAAGAGGAGAGAAAAGTTTTAATTTTTTTTCTTTTTATTATCTTTTCTATTAAATAACTAAATAATTCTCATATTTTTTTCTTTTCTTTTCTTTCACTTTTCTTCTTCCCATTTTTTCTCCCACAACCAAGGAGATCGTACAAATACGAGAAGAACCGCACAAAAATTTTACCGATTTGAAAATCGAGCTATAGGAGAATCAACGGTACCCCCATCTGACACTGAGATGACAACCACATCATTATCCATGCTTGCAAAATATATGAATTAGTTCGGACTCGTATTCAAGGTATATAAAAGTAACATATAAAAATATATAAATAAAATGAATAGAAGAAAAGATGAAAAACATCTATAAATATTTCTAATCTAAAATGTATATATTATACGTTGTTCTTAAAAATTATTTCAGCATAATATAATTATAATGTAAATTTTTCTTGGAATTTAACATACTCTTCTAAAATAATATTAATATAAATAAAAACAATATCATTCCTAATATTCATAAGAGTAAAAATAATATCAACTCTTATTTAGAAAGAAAATGAGAAGAAAAAAATGGAAGACACTTCCACCCTAAAGAACTTTAAACCAAAAGAGAGACCCATGTTCTTTCTTAGTTGAGTTCTATTATTTGAGCATCAAATTTTGAATACCGTATGAGATATTATATATATTTATCATTATTTTTCACTTACTTTTTTATCTTCTTTGTATATACATTTTTTAAAAATATATTAAAACACAAAAGGGACATCGTATGATGTCCCTTTCTAGATATTCAAAAAAACCTTTCTCTTCTTAATCTCTGAAAAACACATCAAAAGGGATAAAGTTATGAATACATAATTTTTTCAGTAGTGTTTTTTTAAACCTAAATTAAAAATAAAATATATAAAAAATGTAAAAAAAAAATTTCTACTTAATTGGGCTAGAGAAAAGGAAATAAAAAAAATATAGGGAAACAACAAACAAAAATTCAATCAGCCTGTGATGCCCAAATCGTAAAAGCTAAGATGGTGAACCAATTTGGGCTCAAGGCCCATTTCTCTTTTCAGAATAAAAATAAAAAAACTACAAAACAACAACTATATTTAATTTAAAGAAGAAAAAAAAAAGAGGATCAACATGAGAAGAATGCATTACGTGGCTTTTTGACCAAAATATAGTTGTTTTAGAAATTATTTATCAAAATGGGTTGTTTTGAAACATTTTACTAAAATGAGGTTGTTTTTGCTAGCATGAATTTTTTTATAATTATTTACTGCTAACATTGGAAGAGGTAGAGCGCATCACAGTTCCCACTGAGGAAACTCTGCTCCTAACGCAACAAGTAGAACTAGTAGATGTGATTAAACCTATGAGTGCATCATAGGTTAAGGGATGTGGACTTGAGCGACGAAGAAAACGAGTAACTGAACAACAATACTACGCTCCACCAATCCCAGAGCGTGAACCCGAGATGTATTATGTCCCAACCGAGTATACCCCCATGTAGTTCACAATAACCACCTTAACAATATTTCTATCCATATATGCTTTCTCCTCCATCAAACACTTCAACACCCTCACCCTCAGTGTCGATTATAAGGATGACAATGAGTAGGGTATGGGTAGGGTACTATAATATCCGTCCCAATACCCGCACTCATTACTCGCACTTTAATTAACTATGAAAAATCAATAAATAAAAAAAGAGCATTATTAAAGTCTAAAATATCATGATAGTATATAACAAGGCATACTATTCTAGTATGTTCTCAGACTAACAACAAATATTACAATTAAATAGGAAAAATAGGAAAATGAAAGTTATGGTGAAGTGGGGAACAGACAAAACGACGTTAGGAGTAGGAATTCGGAAAGAATAGGAAAGTAGTAATAACCTAACTTTCATTTCAATTTTTTTAATTTAATATATTAATAGTTATATATATATATATATAAAATAAATATTAATATATAGGTATGCTGGTATGGGGCGGGTGGGTACTAAGGTACCCGTACCCGCCCCCGTACCCATTGTGCGGGTAATTACCCTACCCATCATGGGTAATTTTTGCGGGTATCCATTGGGTAAAGTACCCATTGCCATCCCTAGTCGATTACACACCCACCATATTCACCACATCAGTACTTTACCCCATCACCATATATCCCAGTTGATTACATACCCGATGCACCGCGACGTAGATTGACCAATAACAAAATGCCCCATTACTATCTCCGAGTTATGGTGGTATGGGAATTAATCTTAATGTTGATTCCTCTGTCGCCATGGAAGCGAGCGTTCACGAGACCAGTGTCTGGCCGAGTCATGCAGATCCTACAGTTGGAACCCAACAAGACATCCAAAGAAACCCACACCGTGGTGCTAGAGATCGTCCTCGACAATGCATGACAATAACCACGAAGAACACTAATGTATTAAATAACGATCTTGATGTTGACTTTTGTAGACCATCGTTGTATGTTTCCGTAACGATATTGTTGTTGAATTGTATTAGCTTTTGTTTCATGATGTGTACTCCTAAGACATTATTTTATGTGAAATTCCATAACGATATTTATTATTATTATTAATTAGAAGTAATGGAAATTAAATCAACATATTAAGACAAATAAAAAATAAACAACATATACAATGTAATTATTATATCCATTCTAATCCCAAAACGCTACAAGAGGTGGATTTTAAAGATCATGATCCCTATCATTTGGTTCAACCCCGATCCTCCCGCACGTCGAGGAAAATGACATCGGTTATGACCTTGAGCTCTGCATAGCCCACATCTTTGGCTTGGTTGTGACTCTCTCCGGTCCATATTTCATTCCGAATGCGGATTGATTGAGGGCCTCCCTTTGGACGTAGCATCAACTCATCCGGGACCAAAGTCCAAGGCACCCACATCAACGGTACGTCTTCTTTATTTTCGATGGTCCAGCACTGGCCTAAGTACGCTTCAACGATGTTGTGCAACCTGTATTTGGGATCAACATACTGATAATAGTCCATACTCACGGACGTATAAGTCGCGATAACATGTGAGCAAAGATATTTAAACGCTTGGAATCTCACACATGGGCACATCTTCCTCCGTAAATTGACGGACCAAGACTGAAGCCCTCGTTGCATGACAAGATTGAAAGCCTCTTCAACTTCAAATCTTTGATGCTCGAGATCATACTGTCGAACCTTATGGGAAGAAGCCTCCTCTTGATTTTTCATGATCGCTTTCATTATCTTGTCTGAGTAGACTTGGTTGGAATTAAGTTGAGCCCTTGCGGTTGCACTTCTTTGAACAAAATATTCCACCATCCGGCCATATGTGCACTTGACCAAAGCTGTAATTGGAAAACATAGGGTTTTCACCCAACTAGAAGCCATTTTCATCCACCTATGAGGTGAGATGAAGGTTCACTCCCCATTACCTTTGAAGATTCACAAAAAGGTAGCTTGGGTAGAGAAGAGAAGAGAAAAGGTTTCCAAAACTCACAAGCTTGCGTCCTAGCAAAAGAACATGAAACCCTTGAGAGATCGTTTTCGAAAATGCTATGAACACAACAAGGTGTTCATGTTTTTGAAGTAGAAAATGAAAAGAAAGATGAAGGTAGAATGATCACCACAAGAGCATCAACTTTGAAGAAGAAAGTGGTTCAACTTTGAAGAAGAAAGTGGTTCTTGACTCTTGGCTCAAAGTTCTCCAATGGAACATCCTCCTTCATTAAAGATGAAGAACATGAAGATGGGATTAGGAATATGAAGTTAGTTCTTAAAAGAATGAGAAAAGGTGTAAAGAAATGTGCATTTCAAAGGTCCATCAATGGAGTTTGAAGATGAACATTAGGGTTCTTATCCTTAGAGAGGATGACGGTGGATGAGAGACAAGAGAGAAAATAAACTCTTTGTCTCCCTTTAGCTATGTGATGTTCGATTATGATGAGGGAATAGGAAGGAAAATGAGTCTTGCAAATCAAGAGTGATGAAATGGAGGGTTGAGATGAGTGGAGGGAGTTTTGACTTGTTGGATGAGTATTACTTGATTTGGAAGGGACAAAGTGGTTGTTAGAGAAAAAACATAATGGTCTCTTACCATAAAGGTAAAGGTGAAGATATTGTTGGGAAAAAGTGGAGACAAAGGGGAAGATGTGGTAGTGACATGTAGATGAGGGTTTTAGGTTATGGGCCTTATCCAAGCTCCGGGCCCAAAACCCGAAACTTCGCGGGCCCACAATCTTTTATGAGATTAGCGTTGATTTTCGAATTCTCTGATGAATTTTAAGTATCAACCTCTGATTATTAATTACAATTAGCCGAATTACGTTTTCAATCAATTTATTCACAACAGACAGTTAAATATAACAGATAAGGATTTTCGGGATGTTACAAGAGCCGCCATCGGCCGCCGCTCTCCACCACACAAATCTGCTACGACACTTCCGTTGCTGGGTTCATGATTCTGATACCCATTTTCTTATATTTCCCTCCATGCTCCGGTGTGTGTTAGTTGTCATATGTTTTGTCTTTTATTCTTTATTGTGGGCTTTTTTACATAAAAAAAGTGATTTTTGTCCCAATATCACAGATCTAATGTACTTTTTAAAAAACCTACGGATATAGGAGAAGTTGTTCATCGCATTCCATATATCCTATATATGAGGGGGGAAATGGGATCCACGATTGACTATTATATTCATTTTTGTCACCAAGTCATAAGTGAAACACGACTTATGTTTTTGTATTTTTTGAAGAGTAGAGACCCAAACTGATCCCTGACAAAAATACAGAGATATATTTGGTTTATGAGAAATTGAAAATATCGATTTGGGACATTTTAGTCCTCAACAATTTTAAATGACATTTAAAATATTTTTTTTAGAATAAATTTTAGGGACATTTTAGTCCTTATCGGGGACTATTGTGAACATCATTTAAAATTGTTAGGGACTAAAATATCCAAAACCGATATTTTCCATTTCTCAGTAACCAAATATGTCCCCGTGTTTTTTTTTTGTGAAGGACTAGTTTTGGGTCTTTACTCTGTTTTTTTTTTTTAAAAAAAGCAAAGTCGAGAATGACATATATGATTTGCTATTTATTTACATTTTAAAAAAAAGCAAAGTCGTATATGTTATATTCGACTTTCATTTTTATTTTTTTTGAAAAGGTAAAGTCGTATACGTTATATACACTATAAGAAAAACAGAGATTAGCGTCGGCCAAAAGCCCACGCTACAAGCAAAAAGCCGACACTAATTGACACTTTAGCGTCGGCTTTGCGACAGTGTCGTGGCCTACGTTTTTTCGTTCGTCGATACGTTTAGCGGAGGGCTTTAACACGCTATTTTAGCGTCGGCTCGGCTAAACCGACGCAAATTGGCAGCTAGAACACACAGGAAAAGGCCGACGCTAGGTTAGCGTCGGCCACAACCCACGCTAAACCCACGATATGGCATAACTGGTTAGCGAAGGCTAAGCCGACGCTAAACTTAGCGAAGGCCTGGCCGACGCTAAATTTAGCGAAGGCCTGGCCGACGCTAAAATTAGCGAAGGCTTAGCCGACGCTAAACGTAGCGAAGGCCTGGCTAGACCAACGCAAAACGTAGCGAAGGCTAGGCCGACGCTAACTTTTTTTTTTTTTTTTGGGTACAGATTAGTAAATTAGTAGGTGTTGAATTACAAAACCTGGAAATGTAACATAAAAATATAAACCTCAACACAGACATTAAATACCAAATCAACATAAAATTTAACTTTAATAATAGTATTTCAGAGAAAAGTACACATCAAAGTAAATTGTGCTTTACACAAAGTACATAAAAGTACATATCAAAGTCAATACTAAGTGAAAACAAAATCAACGACATCGACCATGTGACGAATCATCATCCACCGAATGGTCGTCAAGATCATCATCATAATCGGGATGTGGACGGTGCTGGTGACCACTACCGCGCTCCAAAGCTGCTAGGCGTTCCAGCACAATCCGAAACTGGCCCTCAATATTGGCGCTGTGCTCCCTAGCTCTGGCGGCCTCCTCCGTAGCTCTGACAGTCGCCTCCGTGGCTCTGGCAGCCTCCTCCTTGGCTCTGATGACCTCGTCGTTATGAGACTCGCTACTGCGACTAGATGGTGCCCGAGACTCCTGAGTCAATGAAGATATACCACGACGGACGTTCAAAGACAAGTCTGCAGTGCCATAACATCGGCCTCGGGTCCCGCCACCAGCAATCTCCCGCCACAAGTCAAGCTTCTTCTCCCCATCCACCTCTTGCGTCCCACCCGCTGAGGCCTCACCAACCTGCGTTTGTATCTGGCTTTGCAGCACAAAAAATGTAACATAAAAAATAAAGAAAGGGAATGATTAGCTTTCTATTTTTGGATGAGGAAGCCAGTTTTGAGCTGTTTCTCATATCAATGGAGGCAGACGTTTAATAAAATTAAACACATGGTTATGAAGTATATATTCCAAAAAGATAAAAAAAAATTTGTAAGTAGGCATTCCAAAATTTAATTCATGTTCCCTGAGGGCATTAATGACCATGACATCATTCTCAAATCCAAGAAACTAATCAAAGAGATCCAACATAACACAACAGGTGGCACCAAACAACCATCGATCATAGTTAGTGCATTGTAACTTAAGCTCCACAACAAAATCAACTACGCAACAACCAACAAAGAGGCATCATAAAATATGGCTGATACCAAAGCTTTAAGGTAAGACTTTACCTACCCATGAAATGCAAAGAAAGTATGAGCTAGTAGCTACCATTTGGCAACCTTTCATTACAAAATAAATTTCCTCTACTAGCCCCACATATAAAATTATTTGTACTCATCTTATTTTTTTTTCCCTTTGTCCTTATTGCATGGTACAAGCTACAAATTAAAATTCACAAGATTCAACTTTTCAATTCCCAAGTGTTGAAGGGTTATCGAAAGAACCTAAATAAAAGTGTGTCAATTAATCTACAGGTTCATTACCAAATATTTTGTTTTAATAATCATAGTGTGCCCTTGTTGCTTTAGGCCACGTCTATTCTTGTTTGAGCTCAAACTACAAGCCAGAATAGTGAACTCTCGTAGGAAATTTTATTTTTTTTACACTATTATCACTTAAACAGAATATAACACTAATTAGAGCATAAAATATAATTGGTAGTTCTGCAATTGACTCATATATTCTTACCAAACTAAAGGGAAACATATCTTTCAAGAATCAGGAACACTTGACCTGAAAATATACAATGCCTACTGCATTCTAATTGAACCTTCACATCAGTTGAGAATCATACTTTATGCACATTTTGCAAGAGCTAAACTACTACAGCCTAGGTTCAATAGTCATGCACATTAAGTACCAACAATTTATAGTAGAAAAGCAATAGTCTTATTCCAACTAAATCAACCCTCAATTGAAAAGAAATCATTTTTAAATTTGCATAATGCTACAAGATGCAAACCAACAACATTAGTACCAACAATGTTATAGTAGAAAAGTAAAAAGGCCAAGCCTAAAAAATTATCACCCCCATCAACAAAACCTATCTTCAAATGCATCAAAAAGAAATGAAGCTTGATATTTGCATTGACAAAAACAAAAAAAAAAAAACTATCACACCAGTAGCTGTTATAATTACAAATAAGCAATGCCCAAACTTTTACTCAACTAGCAGAAGAGCAAAAAGACATCTAGAAGCAGAGAGAAATAGCCACAAAGTTGCTATTGTTCAGAACCAAATGGGTGAAAAATAGTTGAGATTCCACATGTCCTTTGACAACCCACTGCGTACCAAGAGAAAAACCAAGCACCATCCTAATCAATTATCATCAAATTCCCTATATTACCTGTATTTAATTTATTTGTATGATTTCTAAGCCCCTCTCCCTCTCATGTTAAGGAGAATGCTGTCATACATTAGGCTAAAAGTTTCTCTATGTTATGTTATATTTGCAAGCAAGCAAGTAATTGTGTAGGTGATTTGTTTGCTTCAGAAATGGAAAAGGGATTGTGGGAGGAGAAAGGTACCTGACAGAGGGAGTAACCGCACGCAGACAAGAGTTGCTGTGGGTGAGGCGGCAGTGGGTGTTGTTGTCGGTGGGTGCGGCAGCGGTGGGTGTTGTTGTCGATGGGTGCGGCTGGTGCTCTGATCTGCGAATGATAATTAGGCATTGAAATGGAGAAAGAAGGATCTGATATATGATAAGGTAGGGGATTTTTAAAGTAGCGTCGACCCTAGACGACGCTAACTATCAAATATTAGCGTCGGCCTAGTCCTTCGCAAACGTGGATTCATAAGAAAAAAATTTGGAAAATAATTGTTTTTAAGGTTGTGTCGGCCACGCTCCCAAGTTTGCGTCGACCTGGCCTACGCTAAGTTAGATTTATAAAAAAATAAAAAATAAACAATATTTGGCACTTTTACGTCGGCATTGCGTCGGTTTATCCGACGCTAATAGCGTAGGCCTCGTGGCCGATGCAACATTTTTGCAGCTATATTCCAGTTTTCTTGTAGTGATACTACTTGCAGTGCGAATTTTTTTTTAAACAAAAGGCAAAATCGTATATACAACTTACACTCATCTAGATTAAGATGTTAAATGAATTGGTTCAAGAAAGAGAGAAAACAACACACCAACAAATATGCACGAGTTTAAGCTTATTTCTTGTTGCTTTAATGTGTATCATTCCTTAATTATGCTAGTTAAATAAACAACACGGGATGACAAAACTTCACCAAGATTTGCATCAGAATAAACATTGTCAGTCACTGTCAGAAAGAGATCAACACATGTATCTCAAAAGAATCAAAATAAAATAAAGGTTACATTTTTCAACAAGGTCATTCAAAATAATTGGACTTTAACGACCACGACAGAAGGAAGAGCTTCACAGTTCGAAGGCTATCGGAAGCAATGGTGGCTGCGACGACGGCAACGAGCTTGGAGGAGGAGGGTTTGAGGGATAGGGATGGGTTGAGGGTAAAGATAAAGTTGTAATTTGAATATGAACTGTAGAATTATTTTAATAATATATCTAATGGCTGAAACTGGGGCTCCACCAATATACCTCAAAAATGGGACTTCACTGTAGAAGCTACTTGATTGTTTTCCAAAAACATTAGACCTCATTCTATTGTGAAAATATTGCTTTTACATAGCAAATATAAAAAGGCTTTTGGAGATAAATGGTTTTTAGAATAAAAAGTATGAAACACCTTTATCCGTTTGGTTGTTTTTCAGTGACTAAGAAAGACAGGGGCATTTCTTTTGGTTCAATGTTCTTTACCATGAAGCATTTCTAAATGTCTTATTTTTTTTTTTTCAAATTTGTAACAAACGGGCCCTAAGTATCTGAAGAGTTTTGATATCATTCTTGTTGCGTTAGAATACCTAGAATAATATCGATACTATCTGGAAGAGCCCGCTAAACCTTGGAGAATATGCACATTATTATTATATTTTGGCAAAATAATCTCTAAGAACAATCTTTTACACACATCTCAGACTTTAAATATTTATTGATGTTGTTAATCTTTTCCTCTACTTATTTTATTTATATATTACTTTTCTAACATACTGTAGGGGAATGATACTTTACATTCCTTCATTTGTAGGTTAACACTCTATATACTTCTGTTAGAAGAAAAAAAACACTTTTTTTCTTGTTTCTCAACCTAAAAGTTTCACTCTCATTAAGAACAAATTCATAAATCTTTCTTTATCCAATAACTGCTAGTCTCATAAAATTTTCTCAATCATTATTATTTTTTTAAAAAGTACTAACATAGTAATTATATATTTTTTTTAAAAGTCAAACAAAAACATCAATTCATTTGTTTTTAAATTAATAATATTACTGTAACATCTTGTTTTCTTGAAAAAGGTTTAAGACATAAGTTAATTATATTTGAAGGTTGAATAATGTTCCTTATGGCTTGAGGAAGCTATGGTCGAAATTTGAGGGAATTCGGCCTTGGAACGAGCTCACAAAGTGAAGAAACGTGGATGAACAGTTCTGATCAGCGTCCAACGCTTAGACGTGGAGAAACCCCATGCTCAAATGTTGACCGTTGACGTCAGAGCGTGGATAGTTGCACGTCAAAGCGTGGAAGGGGGTACGCGTGGGGGTGCACATTTTAGCGCGCATGTGACGCGTGATAGAGACGTGGCAATTAGCGTTCCACGCTCAAGCGTGGAGAATTCTCACGTCAGAGCATGCCCAAGCTCAAGCGTGGAATTTTCCCACGCTCAAGCATGGACAACTTGGCAGCAAACCTTAAGTTTTCTCTTCTCTTTTCATTTGGACGAAAAACTTGAAAGTTGCCGGGCCGGAGAAGCTTAGAGAGAGAAAGGGAGTTTCTTAGAGAGAGAAAATCAAGGTAGAGCAAGATCAAGGCATCAGATCATGATTCCAATTGCACCGTTGTGATCGCAACTTCGAGTACTACAAGTTCCACCGATTGGTTTCTTGATTCCTCAAAAGGCGAAGTTCGAGGACGCGAGGGTGCTCGTGGCTGAAGGAGGAACCGCGGCTGTGAGAGGAAGTACTAGCATATGCGAGCTCGTGTTGGTGGTGGTGGTGGTGCACTCATAGTGTTCGTGGGCGTGTTCATGGTGCTCATGAGATCCAGGGTCAAGGCTGTCCTTTGGTACAAGAGTATTATAGGACGAATCACCAGGTGAGGAGGAAGAAACCACAAATATCTGGGAAATGTAGGCGTAGGTATAACTGTCAACATGTGTAGGGCTCCTAAAACCCTACTAGTGGCTGAGTAACCGCCAATAGCTAACTCACATTGGGGACTACTGGATTGTGGTACTAATGCGGTTTTAGGCATTGTAGTTTTATCACCGTTAGGTTGATCTATGATATTTGCTGATCAAGGTTGGGTGCCTATATGCTATAGTTGATAACATGCTGAAATGATGTCGGATATGATAACATGCTAGATAAGATGCTTGTTGTGGTAATGTGCTTAATTGCTATCTTGATATGTCTGCAATGACAACATGTTGTTGTACTATGGCATGTTGATGTGGTTGTAATTTTGATATGATCTTGGTTGACTGTGGAGACGATTGGTGCGATGTTAGAAGGATAGAGTGGTTGATGTTATTGGAGTAATAAAATAAGCAGGTTGATCTAAGTTGAAAGTGGCTCTCATAGTTGGAGAGTGAAATCCTCCCAGTTGGAGGATGTGGACCTTAAGGCGTTGGCTAAGTTGTTGTTAGAACGTTGCTGAGGCGATGGATTCATAATCATAGCATTTGCATTGTTGTGGAGGAAAGCAGTGGGATTAACTGCAACAGCCGTTTGAGCAGTTATCACCTAAGGTAGGGATTTGTGGACAACTACACCCGTTGTTTAAGTGGTTGCCATAAAAGGCTGTATGAATAGCTGCAACAGCCGTTTGAGTGGGTATCATATCAGCGGGTACCTGTATACAGCTGCAACAACAGTTTGAGTGGTTGTGTACAGGGAACCGTGTGTACGATTGCAACAGCAGTTTGAGCAATCGTCACACAAGGTCGAGGTGGAGGTTTCGAAGTGACCAAGATGGCTGAACTCACAGTTGGGAGGACACAAGTGCTTTCTCACTGTTGGAGAACTTTTCAGACTTTCTCACAGCTGGAGGGGCTCGGGGAGGCACTGCTTTTCATAGTTGGAGGAACCACTGTTACACTTTCTTTGGAACATGGGAAACCAGTAACCTGGACTACCAACTCGATGCCTTTACAGTTGGAGGGTGACCTTCCTACCTTAGGAAATGACTACTCTCATAGTTGAAAGACAACATTCCCAAGGGCAAGGATGGCGATGTTGTAGATTGGCCAATCATGTAGACTCAGTTGTGCATGTAGAGCAGGCAGTGAAATTTAATTATGATAATCTGGAGGTTGGTTGTTGTGGTGATCTCGAGAGATGTTTGTGCTTGTTGGTTGTGCGTGTTCACGTGTTATATTCCATGTGTTTTCCCTTGGCATGATAGTTGTAGAGTTTCTTACCTCTCGTACATGTTTTCCCTGTTTTCTTTATATGTGTTGTTCGGGTTGTAATCTGAAAACGGGGGTGCTGATAGATTGACGAGAGTGTTGCAGTTGGTGAAGCTGAATCAATGTGGGATCTTCCTTCCGCAACAAGGTTGACGGTGGTGCTTCTCGAGTAGAGAAAGAGACCTCGGAGGTATACTTGGGTCTCCCGTAGTGTTGGTACCACAGCCAGTTGGGCGTTGTATGTAAGTATATTATTGTTTTTATGCCATGGCTTCCAGACGGAGCTCTGACGCAGAGTTTTCAAGTTTTAATAATTGCTTACTTGCTTCTTAAGTTTGATTAGGTCTTATTTGTATGTTTATGGTATCAGATCTAGGAAGGTTGAGTTTTGGGAGCGTTGCAATTACAAAACTTTGTTTTTCTATAATTAAATTTTTTTTTATGTTACAAAACAAATAAATTGTTTTGACTGGTTCTATCATTAAAAATTATAAATAAAACAATTTACTTTTTAACAATAATTTGTAGAGAAACGTTAAGCAATGCACAATTAATGGCATACGATTTTATATTATTATTGGTTTTTAAAATTAAATAATAAATATTAATTTTATTGATTAAATAATTATTTTACTTGATAAAAATTATGGTGTTAGTAGTTAATTATTAGGAGGACGCATTATGATGGTAGTTGAGAGAACTATTTAGTGCATATTATGGGTTTAGTCTCACATGTTTGATAAATTTAATTAAATTATGGATAAACGATTTCTACGAGTAAAAATGATTTTTAGGAGAAGTTGGAAAGTTTGAAACTTATTTAAAAAATATCATTTATTTATTTTAAAGTACATTACATTTTTTTTCATTTCACTCTTATATAAACGATCAACTAAATAAATATTATTAATCTAAATAACTAACTTTATGCTTCTTTTTTATAATTTAGTATAAAAAGTATTCTTTTACACAATTCCAATAAATATATTATTTTAAACTCTCTTTTTAGCAAACTTATCTAAAAATAAAATTAATTCAATTATAATCGGTTATTCGATCATACATATAATAGATTATTGAAATAATTTATTTTTTACAACTAATCCAAACTCACTTTTATCACTTTTATTATTTTTTTTTCATTATCAAAATAGTCCTTGTCATTTAGTTGAGTAAGAAAAGATAAAAAAGGTCTTTTTTTCCAATAAATAAATATGTAAATATCTTTATCTTTATATATATAAAAGGAAGGAACAAATTAGGGTTTTTTAGGGTTGCCCTAAGGGTATTTTGGTAATTTATAATAAAGGCAACATGGTTATTAAGTTGATCATCAAGGGTATTTTGGATGACAAGGTTTTAAAAACAAAACAAATAAAATAATAAAAAACAAGAAGAAGAAGAAGAAGAAGAAGAAAGGTATCATCTTTATCATCTTCTTCATCCACCTTCTTCTTTATTTGCAGGAAATAATTGTAATAAAGGGTGAATTTGTTAACAGCATGTGGTTGTTCTGGTGTCGCTATCTCTCACCACCTTCTTGCGTACAGCTATGCCTCCTTCTTGAGTGAGTTCCCAAATTCTACTCTTTCTTTTCTTTTTTTGATGATATGTTGATTTTATTTCGGGTAGCTTTCTACGTCTGAGTTTGGAATAATTTGTTTTTTTAATTCATTTTTCACTGCAGAGGTTTCATTTTGTGTTGGCTTTATTTTTATTTCTAACCTTCTCTGCTTCCAAGGTAAGTTTATGGATAATCATTTTTGCTTTTTTCTTCCTCATAATTCAAAACAGGTTTTAATTTTCTCTGTTTTCTGGCAACTTGGCTTATTTTGGATTCTACTCTTTATATGCTGGCTTCAGCTCTGATTTGAACTTCTCTGCTTATCTATTAAGATTCTATAATCCCAAAATTCAAATTTTTTTCTTTCTGTTAATGGCATAGGGTTTATAATTATTTTCTCTATTTTTCTTTCTGTGCAAATGGATTGTTAAATTTTCTCTATTTTTGTGTGTTCTTCATGTTTTTATTAGTGAAGTTTCTCTTCTTAATCTTTTTCTTTATGTTGATTGCACAAGGTTTATAAATTGACAAATCTGAATTTCATCTTTCAGTTATGGATTCCAGATGCACTATGAATCTATTGGTTGGTGAGTTGGTACTACTCTTGGATATGCACAGGCTAAGCGTGTAATGGTTTGCATTGGAGATGGTAGTTTTCAGATTAGTAAGATTATAAAAACCGAAATTATCTATGTATTTAGTATCTAGAATAATTTTACTTTTGAAAGTTTGTGCAAAATGGAAGACATTTCTATGATAAACATGCCCATTTTTGTTCATAGTTGAAAAACCATTATTGAATAATGATAAGCATCAATAGCAGGCAAAATTCCATTTCTCCATATCTGTTACTTATATGTTTTGGATCTATTACTTATGTTTTTTTGGTTTGCTATGTTTAATAATTCTTGGAGCGGGCCCTTTTTGCTTTTCATGCATAAGGTGGGGTTCATATTTGAATTAGGTTTTTGCATTTTGATCGAGTTTTTTATTTCGTTTCACATAATTTAATAGATTTTTTATTCCATTTATTATAAAGTATTGTCAATTTAGGAGAGTGAATTGCCTATTCAGAGAGTTTTTTAATCTCAAGTGCCATAAATCACCTACGATAACCGTAGGATCTATTTATTTTCCATGACTATCAACATTATTTTCATTTAAGTTTTCTTCGTAATACTAAAATTCTTTAAACGGTTATAAGTTACAAAATTGACAAAACAAATAATTTTAAAAATTCTTAATTACCATTTTAATTGGCCCATTAAGCTTCTTTAAACGGTCATAAGTTAGAAAACTGACAAAACATTTAATAAAAAAAGTAATAATGATTAAATGATTCTTAAATGTTTTATAAATTTACAAAATGCTCTTTTAATTTTTTCCTCACACATTATCCTAATTATCGTGTAGGATATCTTTATGCATCTTACATTTGAATTAGATTTTTGTATTTTAATTGACTGTTTTTTATATTTCGTTTGATATAATTTAATAGATTTTTTATTTTATTTATTATAAATTACTGTTAATTTAGGAGAATGAATTGCCTACTCAGAGAGTTTTTTAACCTCAGGTGTTATCAATCACCTACGATAATCGTAGGACCTATTTATTTTCTATGACTATCAACATTATTCGCATTACATGTTCTTCTTAATTTTAAAATTCTTAATTGCCATTTTAATTGGCCCATTAAACTTCTTTAAACGGTCATAAGTTAGAAAATGACAAAACATTCAATAAAAAAAACAACAATGATTAAATGATTCTTAAGTGTTTTATCAATTTATAAACGCTCTTTTAATTTTTTTTCTCATACATTATTCTAATTATCGTGTGGGATATCCTTGTGCTTCTCATATCTCATATTTGAATTAGATTTTTGTATTTTGATCAAGTTTTTTTTTATTTCGTTTGATATAATTTAATAGATTTTTATTTCATTTATTATAAATTATTGTCAATTTAGGAGAATGAATTGTCTACTCAAAGAGTTTTTTTAATTTCAGGTGCCATAAATCCCCTACGATAACCGTAGGACCTATTTATTTTCCATGACTATCAACATTATTCGCATTAAGTTTTCTTCTTAATTTTAAAATTCTTTAAACGGTCATAAATTACAAATTTGACAAAACAAACAATTTTAAAAATTCTTAATTGCCATTTTATATGGCCGATTAAACTTCTTTATACGGTTATAAATTAGAAAACTGACAAAACGTTCAATAAAAAAAAAGTAATAATGATTAAATTATTCTTAAATTTTTTATCAATTTATAAACGTTCTTTTAATTTTTTCTAACACATTATCCTAATTACCGTGTAGGATATCTTTGTGCTTCTCATATCTCATTCATCAAAATGTCTCTCTCTCTCCTGCAACAATATACGAGGAAGAATAAAAGTAAAACCACATTATTTATACAACAATAAAAAGAAATAGAAATGAACAAAAGATGAATGATAATAGGTAAATTCGTAAATATCAACCACGGTCCAATTAAGGGCTAAAAAAACAAACTTCAGCATCATACTGCAGAACATCCCCATGGTGACATTACTGAAATTTATACATATTTCATCATGAGAGACCGAGAGATTCTTCAGAAGAAATATAACTGAAGAAATGTCATATTAGTATTTCCTTTTAAATAATTTATAATTTCAAAATAAATAAATTATTATTTTTATATAGGTTTATGTAAGAAAATTATACAACCTTGAAACAATTTAAATACTGTTTGGAATAGTGTTTTGTAAAACAACTCACTGTTTTTAAGTAACAGGTTGTCTAATTCTGATTGATATATATTAAAATATTATTAAATTTAATTATATTTAAAATTACATCTTTAATCAGTTATGAACTTATGACACAATATTTTTGAATATTTAAGGAATTTATAGAACAACAACATTCAATAAGAATAATTTAGTCAAATATTCTAACTTTTTTTTTATTGAGCCAATACACAATCTTAAACATCAATAATTTAGGACTGGATGGAGTATTATTTATTTTCCATGACTATTAACATTATTCGCATTAAGTTTTCTTCTTAATTTTAAAATTCTTTAACCGCTCATAAGTTACAAAATTGACAAAACAAATAATTTTTAAAATTCTTAATTGCCATTTTAATTGGTCCATTAAACTTCTTTAAACTGTCATAAGTTAGAAAACTGACAAAACATTCAATAGAAAAAAGTAACAATGGTTAAATGATTCTTATATGTTTTATCAATTTATAAATGCTCTTTTAATTTTTTCTCACAAATTATCCTAATTATCGTGTAAGATATCATTGTGCTTCTCATATCTCATATTTGAATTAGGTTTTTATATCCTGATTGGGTTTTTTTTATTTCATTTGATATAATTTAATAGATTTTTTATTTCATTTATTATAAATTATTGTTAATTTAGAATAATAAATTGCTTACAAAGAGAGTTTTTTAATCTTAGGTGCCATAAATCACCTATGATAATCGTGGGACCTATTTATTTTCCATGACTATCAATATTATTCGTATTAAGTTTTCTTCTTAATTTTAAAATTGTTTAAAAGATCAGAAATTACAAAATATACAAAACAAACAATTTTAAAAAATCTTAATTGCCATTTTAATTGGCCCATTAAACTTCTTTTAACGATTATAAATTATAAAACCGACAAAACATTCAATAAAAAAAAGTAACAATGATTAAATTATTCTTAAATATTTTATCAATTTATAAATGTTCTTTTAATTTTTTCTAACACATTATCCTAATTATCGTGTACGATATCTTTGTGCTTCTCATATCTCATTCATCAAAATCTCTCTATCTCTCTCTCTCTCTCCCTCTCTCTTCCCCTCTCCCGCAACAATATACGAGGAAGGCTAAAAGCAATATCAAATTATTTATACAACAATAGAAAGAAATAGAAATGAATAGAAGATGAATGATAATAGGTAAATTCCTAAATATCAACCACAGTCCAATTAAGGACCAAAAAAACAAACCTCAACATCATACTACCATGTACAATAAGGATGAATATGCAGAATATCCCATGGTCACATTATTGACATTTATACATATTTCATCATGAGAGACAGAGAGATTCTTCGGAAGAAATGTCATATTAGTGTTTATTTAATAACTTATAATTTCAAAATAAATAAATTATTATTCTTATATAGGTTTATGTAAGAAAAATTATACAACACTGAAACAATTTAAATAGTTTTTGGAATAGTGTTTTGTAAAACAACTCACTGTTTATAAGTAACAGATTGTCTAATTCTGATTGATATATATTAAAATATTATTAAATTTGATTATATTTAAAATTATATCCTTAATCAGTGATGAACTAATGACACAATATTTTTTAATATTTAAAGGAATTTATAGAACAACAACTTTCCATGAGAATAATTTAGTCAAATATTCTAACTTTTTTTATTGAGCCAATACACAATCTTAAACATCAATAATTTAGGATTAGATGGAGTACTATTTATTTTGCAAAAAAAAAAAAAAGAGCATTATTTATTTAGTTGAAATTTCATGGAACTATCCTCCTTCATCTCGCCTTTATGATTGCGTCACGTGGAATAGCATCCCTGCTAATACCAAGTGAAAGAATAACACATTAGAGGTTTGCGATTCCTACAAATGTCAACGAAGATTATACTTGCAATATGAAACAAGGAAGCACATTAGCAAACCTTGATAATAAAAGCAAAACTTATTATATGGGATGAAGCTTCAATGATTCAGAAACACTGTTTTCAAGAGGTAAACATAATACTCAGGGATATCCTTCAATTCAACAATACAACAACTTGAATCTACCATTCAGAGGAAAGGTGATCAATCTAGGTGGAGATTTTAGACAAATTCTATCATTTATACCAAATGGGAAAAAACCTTATCTGAGTTTTGACAGTCCTTGCACAACGGACGACGATATTGATGGTCGAAATGATGTTCATACACTTGAATTTCATAACACAATAAACTCATCAGGACTTCCAAAACATGAGTTAAAAATCAAAGTTGGTGATCCTATTATGTTGTAGAGAAATATAGATCAATCATCAAGACTATGCAACGATACTCGACTAATATTTACTCAAATGGGAAACTATGTTTTAGAAGGAAAGGTAATCTCATGAAACAATAGTGGTCAAAGTGTTTTCATTCCAAGATTGTCACTGACACCTTCCGATAAGAGGATTCCATTCATATTTAAGCATATGCAATTCCCGATTGTTGTTTCTTTCGCAATGGCTATAAATAAGAGTTAAGAAAATCTATCAAACATGTTAGAATTTATCTTCCTCAGCTGGTTTTTTTACTTGGAAAGTTGTATGTCGCAATGTCAAGGATTACCTCCTGTAGTGGATTGAAGATACTAAATGTGATCATGAAGGCCAAAATTCAAATACTATTACGAATGTGATTTACAAAGAAGTATATCAGACCGTAAGTAAAGTAAGTTACTCTTAAATTATTAGATTTCTTCATTATTAGAGTTTACATCTTCCTTTTATTAGTTCACTTTTACTTTTGCAAAAACTTCACCAACCGATGTTGCAGTAAAATTTGTACTTCACCAGAAGGTTTTTGTTTTTCAACAAAATGATTTATTCATTTTATGTAACAAACTTTACTTCAAAACTTCTACTTCAAAAGATAACTCATAAATAAAGACATCATTCATTTATCCAAACAAATATTTCAAACAAAATATAGCTAAAAACATATACCCGCAAAAAAAAAAAGTTAAAAACATATACTTCAAAAGAAAACTAAAAAATAAAGGCACCATTCATTTACTTAAACAAATATTTTCAATATCACAATATAAAATAAATATAATACTTAATCAAAACATTTCACTACTGCACGGGTAATCGTTCTAGTATATAAAACGCAAAGTTACAATTAAATAATGTTGCTTAGGATGACCACTCTTTTTTATCATTATTATTTTCCCATATGATCATATCATATTTTTGAAACCATTTTTTTGGAAATAATTGAATGAGTCCAAATTCTCCTCAGAAAGATTTTAAGGAAATAATATATTGAATTTATGCACACAAAAAAAATATATTGAATTTAGATTAATCCAGAATATTCTAGATTTTTTGGCCTCTCTCTCACTCTCTCTCTCCCTCTCTTAACACCCGTTACAAATCACACACAGATATATATAAGGGATATAGTCCTACCATTGATCTCTCACACACCAACCCTGACAAGTACATCACTATTTCTCTTGATCTCTTACATATATTTACCCAAAAACAATGTCGGTAGATAAAAAAGTAAATGTTTTAATGGTATCAATGCCCTTACAAGGCCATATCAACCCTATGCTAAAGCTAGCCAAGCGCCTCATTTCAAAGGGTGTTCATGTTACTATCGCCACTACAGAAGATGCCCGCTACCGCATGAAACCAAATTCCCATAATTTAGAAATCCAATTTGAGTTCTTCTCTGATGGCCTTACCCCCAACTTTGATCGTACCAATACTGAGGCATTAGTCAATACTATTAAAGTTGAAGGTTCCAAAAACCTATCCACTCTTATCACCAACCTCACCAAAGTTCATAACTATTCATGTGTGATTGTCAATCCCTTTGTACCTTTTGCTATAAATGTTGTTGCTGACCATGGAATCCCTTGTGCACTGCTTTGGATCCAAGCTTGTGCCGTGTACTCCATTTACTATCGCTACTTCAAAAATATAGATGTGTTTCCCAACTTGGAGGACCCGAATGGGAAGGTTCGGTTGCCGGCATTGCCAATGCTTGAGGTTAGAGATCTTCCTTCTTTTATGCTTCCTTCTAGTCCTCATCATTTCTTGCATCTTATGAGGGAATTAATCCAATCATTGGATAAGGTGAAATGGGTTTTAGGTACCTCATTTTATGAGATTGAGGAAGAGATAGTGAAGTCCATGGCTTCACTAACCCCCATTTACCCTATTGGACCATTGGTGTCACCATTTTTGTTGGGAGAAAAGGAAACCAATGTTGTTAGTGTGGATATGTGGAATGCTGAAGATTCATGCATAGAGTGGCTTGACAATAAACCATCTTCCTCAGTTATATATGTATCATTTGGTAGCATAACCATGTTGTCGCAAAAGCAGATGAATAATATAGCTACAGCTTTGAAGAATAGCAACAAAGCATTTTTGTGGGTGGTTAAGCCACGTGATGATGGAGGACCAAATAATAAGGAAGATGGTGCTAAATTGCCACTTGAATTTTTGGAAGAAACCAAAGGGAGGGGTTTGGTGGTGAAATGGTGTCCACAGGAGAAGGTGCTAATGCATCCTGCTGTGGCTTGCTTCATAAGTCATTGTGGGTGGAACTCAACATTAGAGACAGTGGTTACTGGAGTGCCTGTTATTGGTTATCCAGATTGGACAGATCAAAGAACAAATGCCACGCTTATAGCAAATGTGTTTCAAAATGGGGTGAAAGTGAGTTGTGGGGAAGATGGGGTTGCTAGCGCAGAAGAGATTGAGAAATGCATTAGGGAAGTCATGGAGGGGCCAAATGCAGTTGAGATAAAGAAGAGGGCAATGCAAATGAAAGAGTCTGCAAGGAAAGCGTTACAAGAAGGTGGTACTTCTGACAAAAACATAAATCAATTTATTTGTGACTTTATTGTCTATTAGAAGGCAGTTTATTTTGACTTCTTAGGAGGATGTTATTGCATTGAGTACTTCATATGTTGCTAGTTCCTTGTTTTTTGGTTTCAATAAATATAATCTTATCATTTTATTTTATGACCACCACTTTTTATATTTAGATCGTAATCATCTATTATCTACCCAATATTGTTTCTAAAGCAAAAGTATTTTGATCAATGGTTATAGAATAAGTATAAAAAAATACAAAGAGAAGATTGATGAAAAAATCATGATTCTTTTGGCATAATAGCTGTCGTTTTAATTTTTAAGTAATGGTGTTTCCAATATCACCTTTAAGTTTGTCTGTCTATGGTATTTTTGTCCGTTAAAAAATGAGTAATATTATTTGTATAATTAGTTTAGACAACTTTTTCAATAACTTATTAAAATTATCCAAAGGTTTGAGAATAGTTTTTGACAATACGTTTGAAGTTCAGCCTAACACAAGCAATTACTATTTCTTCAAGATTTTTTCATACCTATTTCTCTTGAATTTTTTATTTTGTATACACACACCATACAAATAAAGAATAATGGAAACAATTATTTAATTTTAAAATTTAAAATATAATTCTATAGGATTTCCAAATTAATTAATTATCCCGATTTAGGATTATTTTATTGCCATTTATATCCTTATTTTTACTGGATTGCCATTTATATCTATACCATTCTATATAACATATATATATATATATATATATATATATATATATATATATATATATATATATATATAGAGGTTAAATACCATTCTATATTATGCAGTAAAATTGTCTTGGGAAGCCATTCATAATGTCATTAAATGAATGTTAATTTTCAAAAAAGGAAAGAATAAAATGGTGAAATTAAATAACACAATAATATTACGTTGACCCTTTTGTTTCGACTGTTACTTTACGTTTGACCAAAAGTTTGAAAAATGATTTTACTTTGAAAGATGAATTTAAGTTGTTTCAACGTAATATTGGAAAAGTGATTTTTCTTCTTACGAAATTACAATAGGGGATATAAAAAACACTTCCCAAAATTTATAAAGATGGTTGGATAATTTAATTAAGTAATTTATTTAATAAAAAATTTACATCAATAATGCAATTATGGGATTATTGAGGCTTCTCTGCTTCAATAATGCCCCGTTTTTTTTTTTCCTATCCTTCTTGTGTTGTCTTCCTCTTCTTTGAATTCATGTTTGAAGAATTTGACATGGCATTGCTTTGAACTTTGTGACAAACTTCATATATATCTCCTCCTCCTTGCCAACTAGACTATTTTCATCATCTTCAATGTCCTCATCATAAATATTACCTTCTTCGTATGATGATGGATCATGATATGACATTAAAGTACAAACAAAATAAATAAATCATCACAAGAAAGCATGAGACAAAAATAACATTTATATCTTGAGTCTCTTCATATACATACCTTGCTCTTATCAATCCACCTTTCTTCAGAAGTTTGGATTATGTTTTTCTTATGATCTCATTCAAGGCTAGCTAGTCTCTTTTTTTTACATCTTTGTAAAGGATGTAAAAACTTTTTTAAGGTGTTAATTCTATTTTTTAATCGAGTGTGATCATAAGCACAACTTATTCTCTCATGAAATTTCCGCATTCTTCCACTTTTCTTTGGTAAATTGTGTGCTTGGCCTATTCGCAGCAAATAGAACAAAGGAGAATGACTATGAAAGGAGAACAAAGGAGAATAGCTATGGAAGAAAAACGGCTACGAAGATGAAAAAACTAAACGAAACCTAAAATATGTAAAGAAATTAGTGGCCATCTTGTAAAACTTGAAGAAATAATTTTGTCAAAAAATTATAAAGGAATAATTGATTGTTTCTTTCTCCTCTTTGGTAAAAACATTTTTGTCGCTAGAAAATTCGTCTTTCCTAAGATTTTTTTTAAGAAGTGGTTTTTAAAGAAGTCTAACCAAAAAAGCTTTAAAATATTAAAAGTGATTTCTTTTTAAAAAAAGTTAATTTTTTAGGAAAAAAAAGCTAAACTATTGAGTCTATCACCAAGCAAGGGAGGGATGAGAAAGATGCTCATACAGTAAGAGGGAATTGCTTGTTAAATAGCTTTTATCAAAGCTTTGGATAAAGTTTTCTCACTCCACAAATTAATTTTCCTCCAAATTCAACCATTAATGTAACCAAAAGTGGACTTTTTCATATGGTCAATAAGAGAAGGTAACCCATAGCAAATCTTCACAACCTACATCCGATAAACAACCACCACCTCAATCAGTCACAAGGATGAAGTTACAAACATGAAGGGCATAGAGATTGATAGTTGTTAGGTCATTGTGTCTATCAGCTAGTGTTTTTTATTTGGTCTAAATTAATGTATCACTGTTTGATGTGTCTGAAGACTTGACTTTTTTTTATTGTTGTTGTTTAAGACATGGAATGTGTAAGCACACTACATTTTTTGATATGCTAATATGTGAATGTTTAAGACTTGCAAACTGCATTTATATTGCATTTATCAAATTATGATGTTAATATCAAATTTCAGTTATCAATTTCATTTCTCTTCTCAACTTACCATATGTGAAATCCATAAATAATACCACACAAATAAAGCTGCACATATTTCAGTTATCAAACACAAAATTCATTTAAACATCACTACATTCTCGGTTACAAATCACACCAATCCATAAACACCAATGCAGCTACACCATTTCACTTTAGGTATAAATCAAACCCCCCAGACTACACTATTTTGTACAACAACAGAATGAGAAATACATTCAGCCTTAAGAACAAAACACAAGTTATCATAAAAAACTTCTTCCGTTTTGTGCTTGACTTTAATGAGCTTTAGAGGGCCAGGGTTCTTCTCCTCTATCTAGTAATGACCATGTCCTTTCCATTTTTCAAACCATCTGAATACCACTCAAAGAACTGACAATAACCATCGTTATGCCCTCTCTGCAATAAATAATATTGAAAATGTAAAAAATGATAAACCAACAAGCCAAACCAATTAAGTGGGTAACAATTACCATTATGTGTACTATTCATCACATGGTTTTTGCAGCTCCAAAAATTCCATCCAAAATTGGCACTTGTCCTAGCAATTCAATGTGGGCCTTCTCCTCGCATAAACATATTGGGGCAAAATGTGGCCCCTTGTTGCTACAACCTGATACCATGGAAGACGACCCACAATTCAAGCTTCATTCAACGTTTTAGCGCAACATGCCTTTACAATTGCAGTTGTGCCTAATTATCATAATCCGAATTTCATAGCCATGACCGGCTCAAAGGGAAAACCTTTTGCAGCCTCACAAGCATACATAAATTCGTTTCATCCAAAGTAAACGATTACATTCATTAATGAAATAAGGAATATAATACACTAGAGTGACCAACAATACAAAATTACGAAGTCCTGCTAAATTAAAACAACACAAAACAAAACAAAAAAACTCTCCACATGACACCCAAGGCTCTCAGCGATTTCTCAAATACCTGTAGCTGAAATGTTAAACTTAGGGTGAGTCCACTGACTTAGTGAAGGAGTTTCCCCCAAACACATGCAGTCACACAGAGTCAAGTACAAATAAAAATCGTACAATCATGTCAACACTGAATTAAACACTTAGATAAATATTTCCAGACTATATGTCACATCCATCAATTTATATGCAAATATTCAGAAGCATACAAAGTAGGGCTGGACAACGGCCGGGTTTGGTCGGATTCGAGCCCAAACGGTCTAATCCGAACCAAATCGAGGAGGAAAATTGATAGCTTGCAGCCGTCCGTTTGGGCGAACGGTTTGGGCGGGTGGCGGGTTATGCGGGTTGGGCGGGTGGCGGACGGGTTGAAACGGTTCCAGTCACAGGCTGATAAAAAATCCTAATCTGCCAGAACGAGAAGAAATTCCAGAAATTAACCAAAACTGAATCAACCCCAGAAACAAACCAAATCCTCAAAAACATCGATCTTTCAACAAAAATCCAAAGCAAATCCAACATTAAACAAATCCAGATACACAAATCATCAAACCTTCAAAAGGATCCCAAAAGGATGGGTTTTTTCAAGTAGGAAAAAAGGTGGAAACTTGTAGGAAAATACACAAAAGTAGGGAGTTCCGGAGAAGATGGCCTGAGGGCTGGTGACAAGATGGTGTTTGTAAGACAACCTCTTCTTCGTTGAAACAAAGGCAACACCTTGGGCAGATCTGAGAGGATGACGCGCGACAGGGTGGTAGATCTGGGGGCGGCGCATGCACGACGTTGTTCTAGAGAAGATGACCGGAGGGAGGCGTGACGGCACGAATGGCGGACCATGGTGGAGGTGTGACAGAGCAGAACGAGACGTGCGGTGCTGGCCGAAGATGGGCAGATCTAAGATCAAGAGCAGTGGAGAAGAAAGGTGATTCAGATTTCTGAGTTTAGAAGAAGAAGAAGGGTTTGCTGGTTGTGTTTTTGAGAAGAAGAAGGTTGTGATTCTGAAGGGTTTAGAGAAGAAGAAGGGCGCGTGGTGTTGCCTTAGTAAGTGCTAAGTTATCTTCCCAATATGTATTGCTTTTTAATTGAATGCTTTCCCAAGGAGAAAGAGAGAAACCATATTATCTTTCCCAAGGAGAAAGTCTACTGAAGGTGAAGGGATGGGTCACAAAAATTTCAAAATTTCTTAAAGCCAATCCTTATTCGATCGGGTACGAGCCAGGGCGAAATTTTTTACCCAACCTGAACCTGCCTGCGACAATCCATGTGAAACTGAAAGTGTAAATCCGGCGACCCGCGAACCCGAAAAGACCCGCTCGTTCGCCTTTTCCCTCTTCCGTGTTGTTCGGGTGCGGGTCGGGGCGGGTTTTTTGTCCAGCCCTAATACAAAGTATCGAATAGACATCTTGTCCCTCAACTGAGTACTTGTGGAATGACTTGCACATAATTATTTTCTCAGGATCCAATTCCCGCTCATAATGGGAAACATAATACATATATATAATAATTGAGTCTTTGGGTCCCATTTGCGCTTGTTCATTCAAGGTCCCCCGCCAGAGATACCGCACCCTCCGGCCAACATCAACATCCATTCTCAACGCTCGGGTGACTCATCGGGTCGCTCTCCCCGACAGTGTTATTTATATACCGGAGTCTCCCGCTCCCCGGTCGGACACCCAAAGATTCATCAATCACTGATGCTATATCAATATCCATTCCACCAAGTACCCATTATCAATATTTAGTTACAATCCAATATAAACAACAAGTTAACCATCTAACTCACATACTATCATCACTTTATCATTTCATTCCAAGATTCATATTTGATGCAAGGTATATCTAAACACATTTCAACAATTCAATTCAACAATAATTCAAGACAAGCATCACATAATTCACCGTGGTAATAAAGTTCATTATCAAACTACCCTATGGCATATTCTTGTATCATTTCTATCATCATATACATTGCTACCATATTCTACCTCAAGCCATGATTATTTATATTTGATTTTAGCATCCTCATTTACCTTATTTCATGCAAAAATCTGATTCCTAATATCATCATCCTATATAAGACTCTTTCTTAATTTCAAATTTTGACAAGTTCACGTACTGGAAGCTTTACTCAAGATTGGGATTTAAGAATAAAGCTTTAAAATAAGGCTTCCTGATTCCCAATTCACTTCATGTATTTGAAGTTTCAAAAACATACAAGAAAGGCATTTTAAAACAAAAGTTGGTTCAGTGGATTACAATTCCTCACCGATAAAATCAAATATCCTATTATACTTTCAAATAGGTGTGAGAAATTAGGTATGCTAATGTTGAGCCGTTTTAAGAGACAATTATCTTGTTCTCCACTCTAATTACATATTATTGAAAACAAACAATTACAACACTTATTCCTACATTCCAAAATCATAAACCAATCCAGCCATATAATTGATCAATAATATCTCCAACAACTAACAGACTATCACATAGTCAAATACCTTACTCAACATATCATCATAAATATAATTCCTATGCTTAAAATAAATTAAGAGAAGAACCATATGTGGGAAACAACCATCATAAATCTTGGTCATAATAAGTCTCATTTTCAAATCAACATAACTTATATTCGTGTTCCTTCATCTTGTAACCATGTATTTATACTAATTACTAAACATGCAACAATGGATAGAACCCTTTCTAAATAAATATCATAACAACAATACATTTAGTCTCATAACATTATATTGAACCTCACAATCATTTCAATCACAATGCAGGGGATATATGTTCTTATTTGATGAAAGCATAAATATTAGTTAATGGTTTCATGTTCCACGATTTAAACAAATTAGAAAAAAAAGAGTAAGTACTATAAATAGTTTTAAGAATGTACTATTCAAACCAACAAGAGACAGTTATAGTTCAGTTCTAGTCATATTCATACAGAGGATTAATTATAAAATTAAGCTCTTATGTACAATAAAAAGGTTTAGTCCTATTGGTTAGTGCAGCCACCTCAAAAATATTTTGAAATTTGCAATAAAAGAAAATCATATATAGTTGGTTAAATTACAAGGAAACATGTCCATCTCTCATTTTGCATAGCCTTATTACTTGTACACTTCACATTTTCTTCTTCTTTTTTTTTTTTAGAAAAAAAACTTTCTATACCCTCTCTATCTCAAAAAAAAATCTGGTGTTATTAATATACAATATGTATAGGCATTATCAATCATTCCCCAAAGAACTTCATCAGTTCACGCCAATTTCTTGGCAATTTGTACAGGGGATGCCGCAGTACAAAAAATGCAACTCTTGGAAAACGTATAAACTAAAAGCAATACAGCCACACACAAAACCTGCACAGATAAATATATACATATGCACTACCGCGCATCGAAAAAAAATTCTTATTATACCCGTAAGCATTTAAACACCATTTTATTTGTACAAAGATTCATAAAATGATTTATGAACTAACAATCTCTCACCAGAGGTTGATATTCTTGAGTGCCAAGAACCAAAACTGAAAATAGGAAGGGGAGAGAGGAAGAATCAACACTTGAGCTCCTTCTCATGGCTTCTTTCTCCTTCAAGCTCTCTCACTCTTTAACCCTAAGCTTTCTTTTGACATTTGGCAATAAATGAAAGGGGAAGGGTGGGCCCATTTTAAACAAAAAAATATAGGTATTATGGATAACACCCAAAAATTAATATTAACTTACTAATTAAATTTTAATTATTTTGCTAAGTATTTGTCAAGTTATACACTATCTCATTGATGTCTTAATATCATAATTTAACTACTAGACATCATAAAATAAAATAATTATCACTTAATATATTATTTATTGACATAATCATAATTATTAGAATATGCGGGTATGACAGTTATGTACTACCATTTTTTATGCCATAAAAATCTTTATTTAATTCTCTGGAGAAAATCGAAAAGCATTTTAGACTATAGCATACTTTATTATTTAAAAAAATTGTTTATAAAAAAATCATGTAACATATATACGAGGAATAAAATAAATTACAGAGTATGACATCATTTAAATATTATAATTGAAATTATTAAAATTACAGGGTATTATACTAATTTTCTCCTTCTTCTACCTTGCAATGATCAATTTTGTGATATGGTTTGGGTTTCAAAACCCTAACCCTTAAATTGGGAAGAAAACCCCTCTTTTCCCAACTGATATATCCATGCACGTTGGCTACCATGTAAACAATACTAAACAAAACATAGTTCATGTCATACGTTCATTTGCTACGTATCACTAAAACTAACGTCGTGATGAAGGAACGAACGGAAAAGACCAATGTTGTTGACTAAACCAAACGTATGAGACTGAAATGAAACAAATAAACATATAGGATCAAATTAAAAAAAGAAAAAAACATATAGGATCATTCTACCTATTTTTCCTTGTTTTTTTAGGCTCACCAAACCCGTTAGAACAATGAATTGAGTCAAACGATCTGGTTATAATAACACGCGGATTATCATTTTCTTCCTCTTACAAATGCGTATTGAAGCCATGGAAGAACAAAGGAAGATAAAAAAAACCTCGTAGGGACACACCACCCAACCACCACCTTCTTCCTTGTGCGGTGGCCATCATGCAGAAATGGAAAATCGAGGCAGGTCTCTCTCACATGGTGGTTGCGTCGAATCTCCACCCAGGAAAACTTAAGGCTGCCATTAATGGCGTTGGTTAAGCCACAAAGGAAGAATGTTGGCCTCTACCTTGTAGTCCATCGGTTTCTCTTTAACCATAAAGAACAGAAGTCATTCATCTCCAAAAACAAAAGGAACTTTAAAAAAGGATGGGTTTGTTCAAGGAAAAAGGAACTTAGAAATTAAACAAAACAATTATGTTCTTCCTTAAACTCAATCTCTCGAACACAGAAACAAAAGGGACATCCAAAAACAAAAAGGTCAAAAGTCAAACTTTACATATCAAAATTAAACTCAAATTATGCAATCTTAAAATTCGAAAATTACAAACACTAATTCCAAAATTTAACTAGGGGTTGTTCGCATATCGTTTTGATCAGTTGAGTCAAAAAAATCATCCAATCCAAATATAAAAATAAGTTGCGATTCGGTTCGGATTGGATTGGATTGGATTGTTTTCTATATCAAATATGAACCGATCCAATCCGATTAAGAGTGATTTAGATTGGATTGGATTAGATTGTTCGGTTTTTACCAACACAATAATTAAAAAGTAAGTCTAAATAACATCAACATGTATAACATATAACATACTAAAAAATTTAAACATTACGAACTAATTAACAAGTATCAATTTTAAGTTTGGAACAATAAAAATAGTAGAAAAATATATCACATCATAGTAATAAATATTGTTAGAAAAACAAAAACCAACAAATTAATAGTCTAATACGACATTAGGTTAGGGTAATATGTAATACACTAATAATAATAATTTAATACGACATCACGTACTAATAATAAAATAAATAAGTACTAATTTTTATATAGGCGGTTTTATTCGGTTCGGTTTAGTTTACTTTCAAAAATAGAAACATAAATCCGCTCTGAACCGATTGGTTTTCACAAGAAAGATCCAAAATAATTCAATAAAAATCGATTTTGTTCGATTTTTGTTTTTTGGATCGGCTTACGGAATTTTAATCGGTTTGGATTGAACACCCATAATTTTAACCAATTTGGAAATTTATAAAAAATTGATGTTAGGTTCTAAAGCTAGTATAACCTATTATGATACCACATGTAATATTTTACAAGATATATACAAGGAATTAAAACACAAAAATTATTAATCTAAACGCATGCCTTTGAAGACATATTGACATCACTATACGGGCGGTTATAGAAGCGTATATGTCATGAAAAGAATCTTCCACTTGAATTACCTCTCATTCCAATCATCACATGGATGGGACAATGCACATAGGGATGACAAGATTACCTAAACCTAATTAAAACCCGCTGTGAGTTTAGTTCAGGTAACTTAACGAGTACCCACAGGTAAAATAAACATTTTTTTATACCCACTTATTACTGGGACGGGTGTTAAGGTTCTCGTTCCCGCAGGTACCCAATATAGAAAATACTTAAACTTATACTATCATTACATATGTGATATATAGTCACGACTAGCTAGTCAGATAATTGAAAAAATATCTGTTTATTATATAGTAAGAAAATATTTTATTTTATTTTGAGATTTTTTTTTTATATTTTTAAAATTTTCATAGTTTAATAGATATCTATGGATATCCGTGAATACCTGCGGATATTCATAAAATTCGTTTAAAACCCAACTAACGAATACTCTTGTAGGTACAAGGGCGGTACGAGGTAGATTTTTATCTGGCGGGGCGGGTTGCCGGGGATTACTACCCATGTCCACTCTGCTCCATTGTTATCCCTAAATGCACAGTCTTAGGGTTAGGAGTCAAGAGTGGATCAATAACTTAATATCCATCCATCATGAAAATTAGGCCCACCAGGCTCTACACTATGCATCATAATCAAGCACACTTACCATTGAGCTGACTCTCAAGCATAGCTTAACAGTAATAAACAATAGAACATGGTGACTCCGAAGCCCATAATGGATCACATAATCATATAGACCTCCAGAGAAAATATCAAGTTTCTATTTAGGGTGCATTTGATTAAACAACTTAATTAAGCACTTATTCAATAAGCTTTTTTTCTTCAAATAAACTAAAAATAACTTATTTTCATAAGCTTTTCCGATAAGCTTATAGGAAGATTATAAATTATTTTCATAAATTATTTGCATAAGTTTATTTTCATAAGCTATTTTCATAAACCAAAATAAGCTCTCTATAAGCTTTTTCAAATGCACCCTTAAACAATTTTAAATAAATTAAAATACATCAATCAATAGAAGTCAAAAAAAAATTTCTAACTAACAGTTTCCTTAAAGAGTACATGCTGAGTGAATAAACAAAATGCATCAAATGAGTGACCGCTAACAATGCACTTACATCATATGGTTTAATGTCGTCTTCACTATAGAACATAAATTGGTAACATCTTGTAAAACACATATTCCCTTTTTTTTTTTTTTTCAAATGGCACCATTGTGAAGCACTATAACTTAAAAAGTATATTCACATTATAGTTCACTATTTTGAAACATCTTGCATTTGTTGGTTCTATCAAAATAGTGATAACCTTTTCAATAAAAAAATCCAAAGGAAAACATGGTTTGGCATGATCACAATATTGAAGAAATTAAGAGAAACATTTACATCTATTTGGAAACATTTTTAGGAATCAATAACCAATATTTAGACATAGCCATTACAACATGACATATAAAGATCAATAGAATGAAGTGGAGATGACTTGTGTCTACTGCTAAAACACACAACATTTAGACAAACCAAAGCATGACATGTATAACTATTTAGAAACCAAAATGGAAAAAATCACCATATCATATAATTGCTAAGTAGCTTTAGATGTTTGTCCATAATTCAAAAAAGGAATTAAAAAATAATTTGAAGGTCAAAATTTATCCAAAAAATCCTATGATCAACATTTATAAAGACCACTAAAATATTGTATCAAAAACTTAGAATCCAAAAAGTAAGATAGGTAAACATACAAGAATTTCTACCCAACTCTAGCACATATAGCATAACAATAAAAAAAGAAAAAACCCTTACCAATGGATTCCAAACAGTAGGAGCAACCATTTGAGCTTGTTGATTGCCGAGACTGATTCTGTTAGTCATTTGAGGAACTTGCCGAGCTTGATTCGATCTACCTTGTCTATGTATCCATCTTTGGTGGAAGGAAGGAGATACAAGGATGTTGGAACTCCGACTACGACAATGCCAGAGCAAGTGTAACAAACAGATAATAGAGTGTTGGGGGAAAGGTGCATGGGGGAAGGAGAAAAAGGGGGGAAATTGATTCTTAACAAAGTGATAAAGATAACCGTGTCAAATATAAGTGTCTAACATGTTAACGAAGTGGAAAAATAACCCACATAATGTCAATTTATAATAGGAGACCAGTACCACACGCACCTATGTACAGTATATAAGTTTTGACCTATTAGTTTTCCCTCGACTTTTAAATGTATATCGGTTGTTATGAATTCTATTAACAATATAAATTATAACAAATATCACAATTGCAGTTAAAAGAAACTATAATAATACATAACTAAACCAGAATTTAATAAATAGAAACCATGAAATCACTAGTTGGCTCAAACCGCGATTTCAATCTTTCTTGGTCCTCATGATTAATTGTCTACACAATAGGAAACTATCATATCATAACAAAATCTCTCTTTATTCATATGATCTCCCTCATAATAAATTTTTAATTATATCTAAATTTATCTCCTTGATACAGCTTGACCAACAAGTAAGTTAACATAAACACTCTCAAATTGTTAGAATATTTTTAAATAGTTAGACTCTCATTATTAATTCTTTCGTCTTCCAAATTTGTCTGCAACTTATGAGATAGATTTTAAAAAGAGTAATGTTATGGACATACTATCTGACACACTTCATTAGACACACTCCCTATTAAGAAGCCACGTCACCCCATTGTTTTAGTCATTTACTGTTAACCGGCACTCCCTATTATGGTTAATGTTTCTGGAAAAATATATTTTTGACTTAATCCAAAAGTCTTTCAATCCAGAGGAGAGAGATACACATGTTTCCTCCTTGTTTCCTTGATCTCAAACCACTGCCATCACTATATTCCCTCTCACCGCTAATGCCTTGGAGAAGAACAAATTGCCTTGGAGTGCAGATGTTGACACTTTCAACCTCAACAATAATAAAAAAATAAAATAAAAGATGGTTAAGTTCTAGTGCCTCTCGATGGGTAGCATGGACGGGAGAAACTCGTAAGGGAGGCAGCACGTTCGGACTGACGGTTTGAATCCAAATAATAATAAAAAAATAGAATAAAAAAGGGTTAAGTTTTCCTCACTTGGAGTGCCGATTAACAGGTAAATGACTAAAAGAATGGGGTGACGTGGCTTCATAATAGGGAGTTTGTCTAATGGAATGTGTCAGAGAGTGTGTCCATAGCATGATTTGGATTCAAACCGTCAGTCCGAACGTGCTGCCTCCCTTGCGAGTTTCTCTCGTCCCACCGAGAGGCGATAATTGTTGAGAGTGAAACGCAACAGTGGTTTCCAGGTAGGTGAGATACATTTTTTTTCATTAGCGTACTTTTAAATTTTTTAATTTATTTTATTTATTATTGGTGGGTTTTAATTTTTTTTATACCAGTAAGGCGATAATTGTTGCAGCACTACGTACATCTTCACTTTGACTCATCAGTTAAAGGGCCAAAACACACTGGAACGGTGCTTTCAGGACAAAACACAGGTAGGCTATTGTTAGTTTATGTTTGTTTTTGGATTCATTTAATGTTTCTTAATCCATATATATTCTCTAAAAAATATAGAAGTTTTGAATCCAGGTTAATAGGTCTTATTTGACTCAAAATTAGCTTTTTATATTGTCAAAATAGGTAGGTTGTACGTTATGATTCATTATTATGGCTGAGTTACTATTGCTCTTTATATATATTATTTGAAATATTAGGAATTAATGGAATTAGTTTATTTGAATGGAGACCATGCTACCAATGAGAATGCTCACAATTATTCGTGTGTTGGGGATTCAGAGGCTAATGGTAGTCAAGAACCTTACACTGGATTGGAATTTGAGTCACAAGAAAATACTTATTCATTCTACACTTATTATGCTAAATGTGTTGGATTTGGTGTATCCATTAAAACTAGTCATCGTTCAAAAGTTTCTAGACAGTTTATTGATGTGAACTATGCTTGCACAAGACATGGGAAGAAACGAGAACCCACTTCACATAACCCACGTCCTTGTTTGAAGGTGGGATGTGAGGCTAGCTTGCGTATTAAAAGAGGTAGTGACGGAAAATGGGTTGTACATAGCTTCATCAAAGATCACAATCATGAGCTTTTTCCAACACATGCACATTATGTTCCTTGCCATAGAGGCATCAATAAAGCTTAGAAACATTGTACTGAAACTTTGCTTGGAGAAAGATATCAGAAATCATTTAGATAAGAGTCGTCGTTTGGCTTTAGAATCAGGAGATGCAAATGCAATGTTGGAGTGTTTTATGCTCATGCAAGAAGAAAATCCACGATTTGTTTATGCAATTGATTTGGATGATGAAGATCGTGTAAAAAATGTATTTTGGGTGGATGCAAAAGGTAGAGATGACTATCAAGAGTTTGGAGATGTGATTTCATTTGATACAACATATATCACCAATAAAGATAAAATGCCATTTGCTCCTTTTATTGGTGTGAACAATCACTTTCAGTCAAGGTTACTTGGTTGTGCATTACTAGCAGATGAGTCCTCAAATACTTTCATATGGTTGATGAAAACATGGCTTAGAGCAATGGGTGGCAAGCCTCCGAATGCAATAATTACCGATCAAGACAAAGCAATGAAAGTAGCAATTGGAGAGGTATTTCCAAATACTAGACATCGTTTTTGTCTTTGGCATATACTTAGAAAGGCACCTGAGAAGCTTAGCCATGTATTCAGAAAACATGAAGATTTCATGAGATGTCTCAACACATGCGTTTACAAGTCTTGGACAAAGCAGCAATTTGAAGATAAATGGCAAGAAATTATTGAAAAATTTGAATTATTGGAAGATGAGTGGATACAATCTATATATGAAGAACGTGAACATTGGATTCCTGTTGACAAATATGTAAACAAGAAAACTTCATTGAAGGAATTTGTTGAAAAATATAAAGTTGCTTTACATGATAGAGAAGAGGCGGAAAGGCAAGCTGATTTTAATACATGGAACAAACAATCTGTTCTTAAGACTCCATCACCTTTTGAGAAGCAAATGTCAACAATATATACCCATTAAGTCTTCAAGAAATTCCAAGTTGAAGTTTTGGGATTATCTGGATGTCATCTTATGAATGCGAATGGAGATGGTTAGGTTACCGCTTTTAAAATCTTAGACTTACAAAATAATGAAAAGTTTGTTGTAGAGTGGGATGTATCAAAACAGGAAATTTCTTACTTATGTCGCTTATTTGAGTATAGTGGATATCTTTGTAGACATTCATTAATGGCACTCCAAGCTGTTGGTGTATTTGCTGTCCCATCACGCTATATATTGAGAAGATGGACCAAGAGTATTAGAAGTGAGCATCATAACAGAAAAGTGAATGAAGATGTTTGTTCTTATAAGGAGAGATATGATCGTTTATGTGAAAAGGCCATTGAATTATTCCAGGAAGCATCATTAAGTCATGAGAGTTACAATTTTGCATGTCATGCACTTGAAGAAACCTTAAAACGATGTGCAACCATTAATCAATCTTTGAAAATTGATAAGGAAATCGTGGGCAAGAATATTTTACAAGAGAAGACCCTACTCGATCCTCCAGTGTCAAAAACAAAAGGGGCTCCAAGAAGATTGAAGAGTAGGGTTGAGAAAGGTCATAAGAGACCATCTAGTGGTAAAGTGAAAAAGGTTAGAATTTGTTATTTTATTGTGATTTCCACTTTATGAAACTTTGTACAATGTCCTTTTCCTAGCATGATTTCTCATTTTTGTATATTTCTTGTCATGTGATTATATTTGAATTTGAAGCCTGGCTTGGCTCAAAAAGAAGCAATGAATATCTTTCATATTCTAAATGATGAAGTGATGGATGCATCAACAAAAATGATATAAAATGATATTTTTCCTTTTGTGGAGAGTTCAAATTCAGTTAATTCATTTTAGATGTTTAATTAGTAATTCCATTTTGAGTTATCATCTAACTATATCTCATTCTTTTCATTTTTGCAGGAAAAACAATAGTGCTTGTGGTGGAGCTCCCTCTGGAAGTGCCTTTTTTGATACCAACCTGTTGGAAGTGCCATTTTTTTGTTTCAGATTTAGTAGATGCAGCGCTACTTAAAAGTTGACCATTTTTATTACTTTACCAAATTTACATTGGTTAAAGCTTGCACTATAGCTATTTACATTTGACCATTCTTAATTTAGTTTTTGGGTTGGTTTATACTTGAGGAATTGTGAAATAGTTGCACTTGATATCTTGTAAAGAAAGGATGCTCTGTTTGTTGGCTAGCTCCCATTATTTTGTTTGGATGTGATTGAGTTACAATGTACATACAACATACATCAAAATAAAAGTAATTTGTACCCTTGGACATCATGCAATAAATTCAAATTAAAGACACTACCATCGATCCTTTTTTATCTTCTTCTAACTCCAGGCAAGGAGTTTATATGCATTTCCATTTCCTATAGAACTCAATATGCATTCTTATTCCCAGCAGTAAAACAATTGCAATTGGGTAATTTTTGAATTAAGCAAAAGGTTAATTTTAGCTACAACAAAGTGTGATCCAAAATTCTTTCCATCCAGAGGAAGCGCACACACTGCATTTATAACTTTTACTTGTTACGTGAATGTCATACAGTAGCAAAAATGCATTTGGCTTTCTTTATAAGCATCTGAGAAATTTTGACTCAAAAAACGATGATTCATAAGAACCCACACTTGCCACGTATAATTCATATCCCCATATCCTCAAGTGTCAAATTTACATCTATGGTTAATGTTTCTGGAAAAATATATTTTTGACTTAATCCAAAAGCCTTTCAATCCAGAGGAGAGAGATACACATATTTCCTCCTTGTTTCCTTGATCTCAAACCACTTCCATCACTATATTCCCTCTCATCGCTAATGCCTTGGAGATAGGGGTGGGCATGGATACGGGTCGACCCGCAAACCCGATGTACCTAATCCAACCCAACCCACAAATACTGGGTTGATTCGGGTCATTGGATTGGGTTGGTTTCTAAATAAGAAGACCCATAGCTTATGGGTTGGATGCTGGGTCCAAAGATTGTAAACCCACTCAACCCAACCCAACCCACATATTGAGAGGAATATTATAAGCCCAGCAATTGGAGCGTGGAGTGACTCTTCTATTTTGAATTTGATGACTCTTCTTTAATACTCTGCCGCCTAAATTGGAGTGACCATTTTTTGGTTATATGAACAGAAATAGTTTGAAGACACGCAGAAATAGCTTGAAGACATAATCAGTGAAATTGTTTAGGAATTGTTTGAAAACATTATTATTTTTTTATTTCACTTGTTTGTTTAATTTTGATGGATATTGTGCTCCAAATTGAAGTTGTATGCTTCATTTTGTATTTGGAAGTTCAAATTAATGCATTGATAGTATTTTTCTTCCCTATTTTTCCCCCATTATTTGCTTTTGATAAAAACAAAACAATTTACTACCAAACCCGGTCACCCGACCCAAACCAACCCGTATGAGGTTGGGTTGGGTTAGTTTGGGTTACATGAAATTTTTTTAAGAAATCGATCCAACCCAACCCATATTTATTTGATTGGGTTGGGTCTTTAAATACACCAAAACTCACCCAACCCGACCCATGCCCACCCCTACTTGGAGAAGAACAAATTGCCTTGGAGTGCAGAGGTTGACACTTTCAACCTCAACAATAATAAAAAAATAAAATAAAAGATGGTTAAGTTCTGTTGACTTGTAGTGCCTCTCGGTGGGTAGCACGGACGGGAGAAACTCGCAAGGGAGGCAGCACGTTCAGACTGACGATTTGAATCCAAATAATAAAAAAAAAATAGAATAAAAAATGGTTAAGTTTTCTTCACTTGGACTGTCGGTTAACAGGTAAATGACTAAAAGAATGGGGTGACGTGGCTTCATAATAGGGAGTGTGTCTAATAGAGTATGTCTGAGAGTGTGTCCATAGCATAACTAATTTAAAAATCACTCTATTTATTATTATTTTTAACTTTTTAAATACAAATTTGATTTTTAAATAAACAGCTTGTTTGAGATTTTTTCCTAAAACATTTTTTGAGGGATAAAATTTTCTTTAGGACAAATCTATATAAGTATATAAAAAAAAGTTTATGGTAAAAAGCTTTTTTTTTCTGTAAGTTGAATTTTTAACATTATTTTGCAAATTTTTTTTTTTTTTGCATTTATGATTATCTCTCATCCATAAGAGATAAATATTATTTTACCCTCAATCAAATAATTTTTTAATTATTCCATATTTCTTTTAGTAATTTAATACACAAAAAGACTCATTATTTTAAAGCCAGACGCAATAACAAAAATCCCAAAATCTATCTTCTAAGTTCTAACCCATCCTAAAAACATTTTACCCATTTTACCAATTCACCCATGACGCAT
This sequence comes from Ammopiptanthus mongolicus, assembly GCA_039655645.1. NCBI lineage: Eukaryota > Viridiplantae > Streptophyta > Magnoliopsida > Fabales > Fabaceae > Ammopiptanthus > Ammopiptanthus mongolicus. The sequence goes on along the minus strand of CM077343.1, from coordinate 12,658,370 downwards.
ATTAGTCCAAACAGTAAATATCCAATTTGATCCCTGAAATTGTAGGGTCGTATCAACTTACTCCTCCATATTATCAATATTTCAAAATGATCATTGGAATTGTAAAATGTAGCAAATGCATCCCTAATATTATTCACGTAGTTTCAAATACATCCCTGACATTACTAACTTAATGTCATTATAGTCCATGCAAATACCAACCAAGGGACGAATCTGATTAACTTTCTACAATTTCAGGGATCATTTTGGAATATTGATACTGTGGGGGACTAAGTTGATACGATTCTATAATTTCAGGGACCAAATTGGATATTTACTCTCCAAATAAACTCCCATCGTGCAAACATTTTACCCATTCACCCATAACGCATATTAGACCAAGATCCATCACCAGTCAACTTGACCCGCTACATGCTACCCACTACCCATGACCCATCTTGTCTTCTATAACCTGAGGAAACCCTGGGCCCCTCCCCCGCTGGTAGCTAGGGATGGCAATGGGGCGGGACGGGTGCTGGTAGTGTTTCCTCCGCATCCATCCCTGTCAATATTCATGGATATTTGTACGGGTGCGGGTATTTATGGATATCCGTGGGTATTTAAGAGTCTAAAATAAAAGAAAAATAAATAAATTTATACAATATAATATAGCATTAATATATTATATTAACATTATATAATATACTATATGTATTTAAAAAAAATATTATTATGAGTTTAACCACTAAAAAGTATGAAACAATAAAGAAAATAAAGTTTATTGCATCTCAAAGTGATAGAAATTGTCATAATATATATTATATATTTAATAAAAAAATATTTATTATGAATATGCGGGTATCCATGGGACGGGTACTAATCTCCATCTAATTGGTATCCATTTACTATCCACTACGGATAATTTATGTAAATATCCGTGAGTACGAGTAATTTTGTCATCCCTACAAGTAGCCATCCTCACTACCCCGTGCTACAGGCTTCAATCTAGCTTCTGCATATCTGACTCTACCTCATTTGATCATTTGAGTGATTTAAGTTACCAACATATTTCCGGTATTGACACAAAATTTCTGTCAAAACTTGTCCATGTACTTTTTTGTTTAAGCAATATTAGAAGAGAACAAAATTTTATAGATAAATGTATAAAGAATTTGATTTAAAATTTGGGGAGGATCTGAAGATATGTTTGGCTGTTGTGAATATGTGTTGGGTTAGCATGTTGCATTGTTTCTTGCTGAATTTAGTGACCAAGACTTCCGTGAACCACAGTTTGAAAAATTAAGTTATCCATGGGACGGGTACTAATCTCCATCTAATTGGTATCCATTTATTATCCACTACGGATAATTTATGTAAATATCCGTGAGTACGAGTAATTTTGTCATCCCTACAAGTAGCCATCCTCACTACCCCGTGCTACAGGCTTCAATCTAGCTTCTGCATATCTGACTCTACCTCATTTGATCATTTGAGTGATTTAAGTTACCAACATATTTCCGGTATTGACACAAAATTTCTGTCAAAACTTGTCCATGTACTTTTTTGTTTAAGCAATATTAGAAGAGAACAAAATTTTATAGATAAATGTATAAAGAATTTGATTTAAAATTTGGGGAGGATCTGAAGATATGTTTGGCTGTTGTGAATATGTGTTGGGTTAGCATGTTGCATTGTTTCTTGCTGAATTTAGTGACCAAGACTTCCGTGAACCACAGTTTGAAAAATTAAGTTATCCATGGGACGGGTACTAATCTCCATCTAATTGGTATCCATTTACTATCCACTACGGATAATTTATGTAAATATCCGTGAGTACGAGTAATTTTGTCATCCCTACAAGTAGCCATCCTCACTACCCCGTGCTACAGGCTTCAATCTAGCTTCTGCATATCTGACTCTACCTCATTTGATCATTTGAGTGATTTAAGTTACCAACATATTTCCGGTATTGACACAAAATTTCTGTCAAAACTTGTCCATGTACTTTTTTGTTTAAGCAATATTAGAAGAGAACAAAATTTTATAGATAAATGTATAAAGAATTTGATTTAAAATTTGGGGAGGATCTGAAGATATGTTTGGCTGTTGTGAATATGTGTTGGGTTAGCATGTTGCATTGTTTCTTGCTGAATTTAGTGACCAAGACTTCCGTGAACCACAGTTTGAAAATTAAGTTATACAAAAAAACTGTGTAAACGCCCACCGTGGGGCTCGAACCCACGACCACAAGGTTAAGAGCCTTGCGCTCTACCAACTGAGCTAGACGGGCTACTGATTAGATATATAGGATTTAAATATAAAACTTTTACTATATGATTTTGTCACGTGACACATTTATATATAAATGTACTTTGTAATTTTTATTTAGTATATTCACTAATTCCGGAATATGTTCTACATAATCAAAACTTTGATGAAGTAAATTATTTAAATATTAACCTTAGCATATTAGATTTTAAAACGGTTGTAAGCAACTGCACTAATAGTATTATGCTTAAATTTTTGGTACCAAATTCAAAAATAAAATTATTACAAGGCGTTCAACTATTTTAACAATTTTTTATTTCATTGGTTTGTAAGGATACAAAAAAATGAATATAATTTCGGTTGGCTATCGATTGTTCAACAAAGAAATCAAGTTTTAACTTTTAACGGATAAAGCAATTTAAGGCAGATACCTCACCTATACAAATGAAAATCCAAACAAATAAATGTTATGGAATACGACTCTGGCAGTATAGTTTGTGCTTTTCCAATCACAAAAATAAATGACTTTATTGTTTCTCCCACTTAATTATTAGTTTTACATGGAGGAGTAGCATTCAATTTGCATGGTATTCTCCATACCAAAAATAAAACAAAATAAAATCCTCGATACTGAGGCATTCAAGGGGTTATTGGTGCAGGCATCTAGTTGTTTTTGTGGTGATGAGGATCGGTAACTTTGGGAAAGGTTTGTATGTTTCATACAACCTAATCAGGTAGGGTATTTGGACCGGAAAAACAACTTTAAAATGTTTACCATATCTAAAACTTTAAAGTTATAAGATCTCCTCCCTCTCCGCGGAGCTGTTATAAACACAATTGTTTTTTTTAGCGACAAATATTAGTATTTTTTTTTTGTTAGTTGTTATGTTAGGGGGATGGGGGAGTTGAACTCCTTCCCATTCAAGTGGACTTGGAGGGCCCTTGTGTCCCTTATAGCTCACCAAGTGAGCTACCTAAGTGGGACACGTTATAAACACAATTGTTAAGCAATTAGACTTTTATTTGATAATGACACCACACAATCCGACAATTCTAGCATCCTCCAACAACTGCATTGAGGATGCGTCCTCCAGGGTGCCTCACCGGTTACAACCAGTGATCCAGTTAGCTTTTTTTCAATTAAAAATTAATCAAAAAATATTCGATTACTATCCGATTAGTTGATCTAGAAACATGAATGATTTAACATTACTATAAATCTGTAATCGATTCATTAATGTTAGGTCCCATGTGAAAAAATGGCCTTAATTGAAAAGTAATCGATTACATTTGGTTGGTAATCGATTCTTTTATACTATACATGTTGGCAAGCAAAAATGTAATCGACTATCCATTTCCATAGAGAGAGAGAGAAATCGATTATCCGCATGAAAGACGCTTCAGTATCCTCACGTCTTTAATTTCCTTTTATTCTTCAAATTCAATAACCTCACTCATCCCCAAATAAATACCCCTTTTATCTTCCTTGCCTTCTACAATTCCACCACTATTCTAACTCCTTTTATGTGGCTTCCCAAAACAATTGATTTATACTTGAAATCAAAGATGCTCAACTCCAACGTATCCCCTAAACACCCCCTCTCCGCTAAACCAATGCCCACCTTACCCACTTTGCAACCACTCATTCGCCTAAACGACATCTTTATCGCGTCGTCTCAGGTTTGCGCCGGGTATGACCACTACCATCGCCTTCCTCACCTTAGAAAGCTCTGGGCCTTTAACCACTTCCCCAATTGGAACAATGAGTCTGTTTTAAAACCCTCCATGCAAGCTCTCGAGATCACGTTTCGGTGGTCCATCTCAACCGTTTTCTCTTACCCCAGACCCTGCATGAACCGACATGAGTGGACTCGCAGGCTTGAGTCATATTCCAAAGCTCAGGTCCAAATCATCGCCATGCTTTGCCAGGACGAGGAAGTAATCATGGAGACACGTGGAGTGCCACAGGTTAGTGATGTCAATGGTTCCAATGGAGATGGTTCCTTAATGGAGATAGACAGATACTCCGGCTTGCATAGAGGTCAGGCTAGCAGAATACTATGCATAACCGGGCAATTCTAGTGTCCTCTAATGATTACATCGAGGATGCGTCTTCCAGGGTGTCTCACCAGTTACAACGGGTGACCCGGTTAACTTTTTTTTTCAATTAAAAATTAATCAATTAATTATCGATTACTATCCAGTTAGTTGATCTAGAAAAGTGAATGGTTTAGCATCGTAGTAATCGATTCAATAATGTCAGGTCCCATGCGAAAATGGCCTCAATCGAAATACATTTGGTTGGTAACCGTTCTTTTATGCTATACATGCTGCCAAGCAAAAATGTAATCGATTGTCTATTTTCATAGAGAGAGAGAAAATCAATTATCCGCTTGAAAGACGCTTCAGTATTCTCACGTCTTTGATTTCCTTTTCTTCTTCAAATTCAACAGCCTCACTCATCCCCATATAAATACCCTTTTTTATCTTCCTTGCCCTCTAAAATTCCACCACTATTCTGACTCATTTTATATAGCTTCTCAAAACGGTTGATTTAGACTTCAAATCAAAGATGTGCCCACCATACCCACTTTGCAACCACCCCTCGCCTAAATGACATCTCTGTCGCGTCATCTCAGGTTTGCGCTGCATACGACAACTACCTTCACCTTCCTCACCTCAGAAAGTTTTGGGCTCCAACTATTTCCCCATTTGGAACAACGAGTGCTTTTAAAACCTGTCTGCGAGCACTCGAGATCACGTTCCAGTCCATCTCAATCGTTTTCTCTGACCCTAGACCCTACGTGAACTGACACGAATGGACCCGCAGGCTCGAGCTGCTTGCCACATCTCAGGTTCATATCATCGCCATGCTCTGCGAAGATGAGGAACTGATCCCTGTGACATGTGGAGTGGCACCGATTAGTGATGTCAATGGTTCCAACGAAGATGGTTCCTTGACGAAGATAGACAGGTGCTCCGGCTTGCATAGAGGTCTGGCGAGCAGAATACTACGCACAAAAGAAGACTCATTTTGTCTCGGTGCATGATCTTAGAAATCTTCAACAAATCATTATAGAGGCTCACAATCTTCAGGGAATCAATGTCCTCATCGGACATGGTATTAGAACCGTGGGGGCACATCGAAATGTTATCATAGGAGTTAACAATGAAGTACAGACCTCCCCAACCACTGATTTTGTAAAGGGAGGTGATGATGGAGTGGTTACTGTGTGCATGTTGGAGCGAAGAATGGGACCTCGTACTGAGGCGTTGAGCAAAAGAGCAATGAAGAAGAAAAGGGGCTTCGATTCGGAGGGATAGAGGTAAGAATTTTTTATCCGATTTCGTCATTTTCTCGTTCCAAAAGGATAAAGGTTCTCCCAGTAACATGTAGTTAATCTCGTTCGTCGCTATATTATAATATTAAATCTATAGTTTTTTTTATAAACAAAGGGTATATTGATAAAGAGGATAAGAGGTACTCTAACTCATATACAAGAGCGGAAAAGATAGTCGGACAGGCCTAATGTGTAACGCCCCGATTTTCACGTTTTCTAATTCTTTAGTATTTTAATGTCTTTATTTTATTCGAGGTCTTAGGAATAGAAATAAAATATTCCGAGACCACAGTCATGCTCGACGATATCGTAGGAAGCTACGATTAAGTTTTGAGTCGAAAACTCAAACGGAGTCCGGTCTGCGTTTTTACACTGACAATATGATTTTACTGCTCAGAAGACCTCAGATGGACCCGTGGACGAGACAATAAGTCTTAGAATTCGATTCTCTACGTTTTGGTTAAATTTCGTAAAAATTTCAGAAAAATCACTTCCTGACCTTCGTTCGGGCGGAATCCTCAATCGGGTGGCGAACGGAGCCACATATGGATTTATCGGGACTCGCCAACAAATAATCTTGATATCACAACATCCCAGGACACTTGGGAGAGTATGCCAGAGTCGTCATGACGTTCGGAAATATCTGGACGCAAAATGACCAAAATGCCCCTAACCTTAGTCTTTTACACTTTTACCATTATACCCTTTTGGCAAATGACCTTTTTACCCTTAAGTGAGCTTTTAAGAGGCTGAACTCAGCCCCTCACTTCATCATTTTCGCACAGCCCCTCATCCTTAGGAGCTCCATAGTTGTTCTTGAGAGAAAACTCCATTTTCACCTAGAAAAGCTTGAGTTTTTGTTGGAATCAATTGATTCCTTGAGCAATCTTTCTTCATTTCAAGGTAAGATCACTTCTATGATCTCTTAGCTTCTTGAATCTTTCTTTATTTCAAGATCAATCTTCATTTTCATGAAAATAATTTCTTAGATCCAAAACTTTGAAAATCCATAGGAAATTGTAGAAAAATCCTTTTGAGGTAAGACCAAGTTCTTTGAACTCACATCATCAATCTCTACCTAAACCTAAGAGCTTATGATTCAACTCTCATCATAGCTCAAAAAGCATTTTTGGCCGAACCCTTTTGGATGATGATGAATAGTGTTTTCATCAATTTTTGATTTTTAACACTTGATTTCATCCTTAGCTTTCCTAATGCCTTTGAATCCATGAAATGGAAAACCAAAACCAATTCCTAACCTTTTTAACCTAGGGTGGCCGAAATCCTCTTTGTTAGGATAGTTGAGATTGGTTTTGATTGTTGTTTAATGTTGGTTGTTGTGTTGTTGTAGTTGTTGACGATTATCAGGAGGTTCACAAACCGATCAACCGACTTTGATACAGGAATCTGCTCATCAACAGGTATGGGGAGAAGAACCTCATCACACCAAGATGGTGGTAGTGAGAATGGTTGTTTAATTTTATGTGTGGGTGAAACCCTTTAGTTTGGGTTCACTTTTATATGTTAAGTTTTGTTAAGTCCTCTTGGAGAACAAGATTGTCATGATGAGTTTATGCTTAAGTATGTTGTAGTGTGCTTTAGCATATGTTGATGAAGATATGATTAAATGAAAATCATTTCCATGTATGTTGAAAAACCTACTTTGATCACTAGATCAAGTATGGACTTTTATTGTTTGATTATGAGACCATGATGTGTGATGGATATGTTTGATTATGATGTAGTAATGTGTATTGTGCTTTACCATAATTGTGTGAGCTTTTGAGCTACATTTACCTTGTTGGTGAAGTAAAGTCTCCATTTTGCATTGGAGCAGGCTTGTGGCCTTAGTAATAAGAAAATATAAGAACATATGTTGTTCTTGTTTTGGCAAAGTTTTGATGCAACAAAACATGATTTCATAACCTAGGATTTCAAAGAGAAACAAAAGTGATTTTTGATCCAAAGATCAAATGAAGTTTTAACCTTTAAAGTGTGTCATCAAAGTGGGAAAATGTCTTTTCTTTAGCCATAGGTCTTTTAATCAAACTAAGTTTTTCAAAAGAAGAAATAATGAAGGAGTTAGGGAAAAGGAGAAACAGGGCACTCGCCCAGCGAACCCCGTCTCGCCTCGCGAGACAGAGGGAAGATAAGGCATTCGCCAGGCTAACATTACCTCGCCTCGCGAGACAGTGGACTAGCCCGAGCAACAAAGATGAAATTTCTCGGCCTCGGGTAGCGAAGCAGTTCTCGCCCCGCGAACCGCCTAAATAGTGAAGATGCAGCTTCTCTGCCTCGCGTCGCGATATAATCCTCGCCTCGCGGAGCAGAAAGACTGTCTGAATAGAAAAGATCACTTCTCTGCCTCGCGTCGCGATACAATCCTCGCCTCGCGAAGCAGAAGGACTTTCCAAGCAGTAAAGATAACTTCTCAGCCTCGCGTCGCGACATAGACCTTCGCCTCGCGAAAAATGGTTTGTTTATGAAGAGTGTTTTTCAACTCAAATTGTAAAGTTTTACGTTTTAAAAACCTAAGTTAAGTGATTGACTTAGAGTTGAAAACAAGGGATAATTAAGTATGGCATGTAGTGGAACAAGACCACATGCTATACCATTGATGACTTAATACATCAATGACTTCATAAGCCATAAACACAAACATGAAACGTTTTGGGTTTTGAAACAGTAGTTCGATGACGGACCGGTGATTCGGACCCCGATCAGTCGTTCAATTGTTTCAGTCTTGTGATGACTCGATCCCGGAGGGATCACGAGATTTATCCGGTGGATAAAGGTTTTGTTTTCAAAAAGACACGTATAGTTCCTAAGGAAGAGAACCTTAGTAGACTTCGAGGTTTATCCGGGGGATAGACATTGCTTGATCGCATCTGCTTTGTGTAAGCATTGGCATTTCATTTGCATAGTTGTAAGGCCTTGAGCCTAGGAGTTGAGCTTACACCTTGATGCGGGTGCGAATCTTACGGTGACGATCTTCAATGGTCTTTTTGGAGGTATCAGGGTTGGAAGGGCTGACATGTGACCAGTTGGTAGCTCTTCTGTGTCGTGGCGAATCCGTACAATACACTGATATCCTCTACTAGATGCCGTACTTTTCATGTTTGGTTGAGAGTGTTTCCGTAAAAGCCAGATACGTGCACGTTACGAATGTTGTAGCATCTTGCCCAAGGCTGGCGCGCACGGAACATGTCCTCCCATTCACTCTCTCCGACGTTTTGTTAGCTCCATGGAGTAGGGGTCAGAGTAGTACCCAGTGACATTGACATTGAGTCATATACATTGCATTGCATTACATGGCTATTGATGTTTACATTACTGTTATACATCGTTGTACTGTTTAAGAATAGCTTATTTTATGCTGTTAACTGCTTAACATGATATTATGCTGTCAACTGCTTAATATGTTTGACATTGAGAATTCTTGTAAGCATGTTGGGTACGCTGTTGCCCGGTGAGTCGTCCCGTTTTTACTATTGCTGTTTTGCTGTGTTGATGGACGGGAATCTCACCCATATCTGTATGTTTTCTGTTGGTACTTGCTGTTGCTGTTTGAACAGATGGACGTGACGATGGTTCAGTCCAGTAGTTCCTTTGAGCCGGAGGAGGACTCTTTTTGTGGTTTAGTTTTGTTGTCGGCCAGACTATGTTAGTTTTTGTAGTACCTTTTGGAGCTACGACTCCTAGTACTTGTTGTATCAGTTATACATTAGACTTATGTCTGTACATAGTATTATTCCTTTTTCTGTTTAAGTCCCTGTATTTATTATGCATATTGTTCTAGAAATGTATGGCGAACCTAAGTTCGTTATTAGTATTATTTACCTTTGCTAAATCCCGTTGCATCTCATCTAAAAAAAAAAGAAAACCGTATTTTCCGCATTAAGAAATATTTTCGGCCTTATAAACGTTCGGGAATGTGACACTCGGGAAAGGGTGTTGCATAATGTAAGTAAAATACTACTAATAACAATGAAACAATATTAATATTACACCAGTCTTAACCAACCAAAAACAAAACATAAAAAAATCATATAGAAAGCCTAACAAAAACCAGAATGAAAAACCCTTACACCCCAGCCAACTGCCCAATGCTTGCACTTGACCAAATATATCCCCTAAAGCCACTCCATACACAGAAAGAATAAACAGAACAAATGCCCCTACAGTATTAAATCTACAGTTTGAAATAACAGAGGATGGAAACTCCAAATTTTTATTGGAGGATTGAAGACGTTCCCCTCTCAAGTGTTTTTTTTATAAGACAAGGTGGTGTTTCCATACCCTTAAGGTAGCGTTTTAGATCAGGTATATTTTGACATTCTTGGAAAAGTTAGGTGAGAATAAAATTTTCTCTTATCTGGTACAAGAGACAAAAATATCATTCACATGCATAAAATATGCCGAGAATAAAACTTGTGAATAAAACCTTAAAATCCTATTCTCATGTGTGATCGGGTGAGAAAGAAATATTCCGGAGAATGAGTCTCATTCCGCGGAATATAATTTACTTCAGAATAAAACATTCTCTAAATCAAATGTTACCTAAGAGTGTGAGAATGATCGCGGTCCAACCATAAGCTTTTGCCCATATGATACACATGACCAATTTATGATTTGATTCTATCATAATTAATCACTTATTTAATTATATGAGTGACTATATATGTACAAAGTATCATTAATCCTTATAAACTAAAATCTTTGGCAAAACCTATTAATTGATTAGCTTTTAAAGGAATCCTAAAAGATTTGTATCCATTTGTACAGAATTCGGTCTTAAACCGTCTTACTTTTTCCTTCTCATTTTTCCATATGATGATAGCATATTTTTGAAACCATACATCTCATATATGTTTTTATAGAAATAATTGAATGAGTTCGGATTCTCTTGAGAAATATTATTAAGGAAATAATATATTGACTTCATGTAAATGAATGCATTGAAATCATATTATCTCGTAATATTCTAGATTTTTTTTAATAAACTACAGTAATTAAGGTCTTTGGCTTCCCAGTGGTATCCCGGGATATCTCCACAAGTTTCGACCCTTTGAACCGGCTATGAGATTAATCCTAGGTCCGCTGCTTAAAGTTGGGAATCAACCACTGATTTTCACAACCTCTCAAATATAATGTCTGTCACAAGAATTCGAACTTGCGTCCTCCTCCTTATGGAATCGAGATGCTAACCTCTCGACCAACCCTTCGTCGGTATATTCTAGACTTTTTAGTAGTTATATATACATAGGTTGTAACACCTGTTACAAATCATTCTCTCTCTCTCTCTCTATCTCTCTATTTCTCTTCTCTTACATATTTACCCAGAAATCATGGAGGTGGATAAAAAAATAAAAATTCTAATGGTGTCAATGCCTTTACAAGGCCATATCAACCCCATGCTAAAGCTAGCCAGCGCCTCATTACAAACGGTGTTCATGTTACCATCGCCACTACAGAAGAAGCCCGCCACCGCATGAAAGTAAATTCCAAGAATTTTGAAATCCAATTAGAGTTCTTCTCTGATGGCATTACTCGTGACTTTGATCGTTCCAACACTGCGGCATTAGTTAATACTACTAAAGTAGAAGGTTCCAAAAACTTGTCTAGTCTTATTACCAGCCTCACCAAAGTTCATAACTATTCTTGTGTGATTGTCAATCCATTTGTACCTTTTGCTCTAGATGTTGTTGTTGACCATGGCATCCCTTGTGCACTGCTTTGGATCCAAGCTTGTGCTGTGTATTCCATTTACTATCGCTACTTTAAGAATATAGATCTGTTTCCCAATTTGGAGGACCCTAATGAGAAGGTCCATTTGCCTGAGTTGCCAACGCTTGAGGTTAGAGATCTTCCTTCTTTAATGCTTCCTTCTAGTCCTCGTCACTTCTGGGAAGTTATCAGGGAATTAATCCAAGCTTTGGATAAGGTGAAATGGATTTTAGGTACTTCATTTTATGAGATTGAGAAGATATAGTGAAGTCCATGGCTTCACTAACCCCCATTTATCCTATTGGACCATTGGTGTCACCATTTTTGTTGGGAGAAAAGGAAACAAATTCTATTAATGTGGATATGTGGAATGCTGAAGATTCATGCATAGAGTGGCTTGACAATAAACCAACTTCCTCAGTTATATATGTATCATTTGGTAGCATAACCATGTTGTCTCACAAGCAGATGAATAATATAGCTACGGCTTTGAAAAATAGCAACAAAGCATTTTTGTGGGTGGTAAAGCCACATGATGATGGAGGATCTAATAATGAGGAAGATGGAACTAAATTGCCACTTGAATTTTTGGAAGAAACCAAAGGGAGGGGTTTGGTGGTGAAATGGTGTCCGCAGGAGAAGGTGCTAATGCACCCTACAAAAATATAAATCAATTTATTAGCGACTTGGTTGTTGGGAACCCAACCAAGGCTTAAGCATTTTTATATTGATCATTTTGAAGGCGTTAAATAGTGATGTTTAAGAATCCACAAACAATGATCTTTTAAAAGGCAATTTATTTTGACTTTATAGGAGGAAGTTGTCTGGATCTAAATTCTCTCCTACCAACCTTTCTCCGGCTCCTCTATCTCTCTCTTCATTCTTCTCCTTTTCTCTCTCATCTTCTCATCGATCCTTTCTCCATTCTCTTTCTTCTCCCCTTCTTATTTTTTCTGCTGGAGAGGCTGGAGGGCTAGAGACAATTTGGAGACAATCCAAATTGAAGTTGTCGCAACGAGTAGTTGTATGTTGCTAGTTCCTTGTTTTTTTGGTTTAATGGTTGTCATTATAATTTGCAGGTAGTGTTGTTTTCCAATATCACTTTTAAGTCTATTTTTTTTTTTGGTATTTTTGTTCGACAAAAAAATGAGCAATGTTATTTGTATAATTAGTTTAGACAAATTTTCTAATGGGCTGGGCTAGGAAAATAAAGGCCCGGATTAAATTCGGGCTAGGCCGACCCGATCTGATTCGTTCCCGTTGGTCCGGCCCGATGGGCCATTTTTTATTTTTCTAGACTTTTTTTTTTTATATAATTGTCATTTCATACTTTCATATTTCATATTATAGCTTTTAAATAAATGATCTTTCAATTTATTAATGATGAAAATTATACTTATTTAATGACTTTTATGAAAAAATGCTTCTTTAACGCTTGTTTATATATTTTAAATTGTAGTTTATATATATGTTTTAATGTTATTTAATATATATATAAATATAAATGCATTTAAGCAAAAAAGAAAATAAATAAAAAAATATAGGGTCAAAATGGCCCGTTGGACCACTGGCCTGAGCTGCCAAAATACCTACCCGATCCAAATTCGACCCGGGCCGACTCAGCCCGATTTTGTACATTGGCTCGGGCAGGTCGGGGCGGATTGGACCGGGCGGCCCGATTTTCCACCTCCACTTCCTACCATTTTTGTAACAAAAAAATATCATATAAAAAAAGTGAGATTAAAAATTAATTCAAATTTAAAAAATGAAATATAAAACCAATGTTAAAAACAAACAAGATAACTACTTATAAATACACTTTTATATAACAAATTAGTTTACATATCTTAAAAGTAGCATAATCTCTTAGGGTGTATTTGAGAGTGAGTTTTAGGAGGGAAAAGGAAGGAAGGAGAGGTATTAGGTAATACTTTCCCTTGTTTGCAAGTTTTATAATTAAGAGAAATTTTTAAAAATATATGTAAGGTTCTAAGCTCCTCTTCTTCATTTTTTTCTCTTATCTCTTCTTTTTTTCCTTTTCTAAAATGAAATATAAACTTAATTAATAATAAAAAGCTATCCCAACAAAATTTAGTATTATGCTATGTACGTGTATGTAGACTTGTGTTTTAGTCCAAGATTTAGGGGTGGTGAAATAATAACAGGGTTAGCGATCAAGGTTCATAAGCTTGTGAGACTTGAGATAATGTTGGTGAGAAGGAAGAACTCGATCCAAGTGGCTAAGCGGTGAACAAGGGACGACTGTCACACCTTTAGGCGGACGAAAGGGAATATTAGGACGTCTTCAAGTATCACAGTGCACTGAGCTTATGGGTGATGTTAGGTTTTTGAGAAGGATAGTTTCCATGGTTGGTCTTACAGGGAACGATGAAGATGGTCTTTTTTCCATGCATGGGGGTGCTTATAGAAGTTCTATATGGAAGGGACAAGAAGTATTAATGTAGGGTTGACTATGGGATTGTGGGAATATGAGGTTGCGGGCTTTTAGATCCAGACATTGATAGGCTTTTAACTATTTATGGTTAAGCAAAATAGGTCAAAAGAATAAGGTTCAAGGATTTCAGGTGCTATTTTTGTGAAATGGGGAGGCATGGGTTCAGAGGGGGAGGATCGAAGGCGTCAATATCGATTATGATACCTAGAAGATCCTGTGACTAACGCCTTCCCATGGTAACCTCGTTGCCTCCTTTCTCGAGGCATGAAACGTCTCGGGTAGTGTCTCCGCCTAAAACCTGCCAAGCCACATCTGTGCTCAGAGTTCCCCATCTCGTCCTCTTTCTCAGGACCAAGCGTCACCCCAAAAGTTGTCTACCAACGCAGACGTAGACAGATTAATGGGACTTAATAACGATTATAAGAATAGATTCAACACAACTATCATTTTTAATATTTTTAATTCCTCAAAATTTCTTTGATTTGTAAAATGGCATCAATGAATTGAACCGAGCCATCAGTGATTGATTTTGATAAGATTTTATCCAATATAATCCTAACACCTAAACATAATTGATTCAATTTAACACCTTTGTCTCTTTATTTCTTGTCTTTTGATAATCAAGAAAAGCCCAAACAAGTCCCTGAAGAAAAAAACATGGTGACACTTTTAGTCCCTAGAAAAAATAACTAACCATTTAGTCTCTTACATTTACAAACGTGGGATATGTTAGTCATCTATCAACTTTCTTTTGTGAGAGTTCGTTAGAGTTGACGTTTTTACCTATGTGGCACGTTAACTCCCTAACTTGGCACTCCCCGTATTTCCACCATGGAATTTAATTTTAAAAAAAACATTCCTACACAAAATGAAGTCGTTTTCATCTAAGATGTTATCTTCTTCGACCTTCCGGAATTGAAAACCTTAAACCCCATAGCCAAACCTCGTTGTCATCGCTCCACTGCGAGACGCACAATAGCCTCCAATCTGTGTCGTCGTCTAACCTTGGATATGTCGTCGTCCTCCCCGTTGCCCAATCGAACCACCACATCCCTCATGTTATCGTCAACCATCACGACCCAAATTGTGAAGCATGCAGTTCCACCCCGACAACAGAACACGACTATCATCAGACGTTGTCCAGCCACCCTCACCTATAAGTGAAAGTGCATTTGCAGGTGCAGACCTGACCTACATGGTGAGTTCTGCAACCAGTAACTAATTTGGGTCATAACTATTTTTTTAGGGACGAATTTGGGTTATAACTAATTTTTTTAGGAACTAAATTGAGTCTCTGGTGATTTTGTTAAAGACTAATTTGGGAGCTAAAGCGAAGGACGAAATAGATGATTTTTTCAATGAAGCAAAGAAATGAGTTTTTCAATTTGACAGTTTATGGTTTGTAGTGGAATGATGTTGAATAAGAAGCATTGGGTAGGTTTTTGGATCTGGGGGTTTAGGGTTTGTAGTGGAGTGAGGTTGTTGGTGGCACCACTTTTGTTCTCATCCATTTTGGGTTTTTTTAGTTCATACTCCTCATGCCACAACGAGTTTGATGGATGTAAAAGCAAGCTCATAATTTGGGAAAGTTTTGAGAGAAGGTTGAAGAAAATGAACTCTCCATTGGGAGACGACTCTATTTTGGGAGAAGGTTGAAGAAGATGAAGTATCCAAAACGACACCATTTTGCATAGGAATAAGTTTGTTAATTAATTTCCTTGGTGGAAATTTTGATAGTGCCAACTAGAGTACTTAACGTGTCACTTAAGAAAAAATGTTAACTATAATAGACCTAATGGACTGAAATTGATTGAAGGATCATGTGTCTCACGTTTATAAATTTCAAGGACTAAATAGTTAGGTCTTTTTTAGGGACTAAAAGTGTTGTCATATTTTTTCTTATGGACCTATTTGGGCCTTTAGTCTTTAATACAAGAGTGCCGGTAAGATTTCATTCTAAGAGCAACTTCTTTTTGGTTGAAGGGTAACTACATGTCTAAAGCCCTCCAAGGATGGTCATAATTCAAAAATCTTTTTTGTTTTGTTTAATTCCTACTTAACATTCTATAAGAATTAGATGTGGCTGAGAATTTGTAACGAATGCTTAGTTTTTGAAAGGTTTGTAATGATTAAATTTCCATTCTCTAGTTAAACAATCAATGAGATAAAAATTATTATATGCAATTGAGAAAAATTGTTATCATTATACTCAAATCTTTGACTTGAATTAGTAAAAAAAAAAAAAAAAAAGAGTTACGAACCAGTTAGTATAGTAATTATTTTGTTATGGAGTAGAATTATATGCAAAAAAGAGTATAAAAAAAGGGCTGCATTGCCATGCCTAGTGCCTACTAAAAGGGAGGGTTGAAATTTGGGTCTATTCATTAAAAAATTGTTAATGTCTTTCTTTTAGCTTTTATTTTATTATGACACAGTTTAGCCATATAAGCTTCAGCTTCCCTCCAAATACACCACGAACTGACCTGTCTCTCTGTTCAGCGCATATCTTGTGACAAATTTGGGAAGAAGACCCGGTGGGAACCCATACTGCTGAAGAACATCGTAGGCTGATAACGTCTCTTGTTGACTTAGCGCGCATGTAATTGTCAGAGTGATCGGGATGTAGAGGATTCTAATTGAAGACATTATGAGAAGTCAGCTCCTTTGATTTAAGCAAACGAGTACTTGCCCTTGCCTTGTCCTGTTTGGTTGTGGATGTGGTATATATTAGAGAGATTCTTGGCCTTTGCTGTTAGGGTTTGGATTTGGGGGAAGAAGGGATGGTGGAGCGTAGGTTTCTGGTGATGGGCGAGGGTGTGTTTATGATGTTTGGAGATGGGAAGGGGAAGATGGATCCGGGTTTGGCCTAAGGGAGACAACGGGTTTGGCTCATGCATATGGGTTTTAGTAAACTGACGATTATCCTATAAAAGGATCGAATTTATAATATTAAAAAAATAGAAAATCAATTTTTTTTTCAATAAATAGGAATATAAGAGATCAAATATTTTATCCTAACTATTTTAAAAATTATTTATATCATAATTTCTTATTAATTTATAGTGTAAAACTTACATTGATAGTATATATAGAAATTACATATTACAAACTATTCCATTCTACCATATTCAGAACATTGTTCAAAACATTTTAATATTTCCAAACTATCTCATTTCCTTCCCTCTCCATTTTCTCATTCCCTTTCTTCTGCTGTCTTCTTCTCCACAACCACCACTTAATCACCCATTAAAACACTTTCTACTCACATTTCAAAACACAAAAATAGAACCCATCCATCAAAATCCAACCACCGCGTCACCTACTCAGCCTCCACTGGAAACAACCGCGCGCCCCGGCCACTCCAGGACCAGAACCCGCGTCAGTACCGTCGTGTCCGCGCGCTCCCTCCACACACCGCGGTGGACCAAAACGCACCGCTATACGTCGATCTCGCTCAGCCGTGCACCACAGTCTCGCAGCTCGCGAAGCAGAGCCTCGCCTTCCACGCACAACATCAGCCAGCTCCTTCATCAGACCGCCCGCCACCCAGCCTCCACCTCTCACCGCTTGCCGTCCTCCGTGCCTCCACCGCACCACCGTTGAGCATGCTTCTTGTCCAGTATGCCTTTCTAGATCTGTTCTGTGTGTATAGGTCTCAAAGACCATTCTTTATTTGTGTTTTTTTTATTCTAAGAATATTGATGTGCTGTCCTCCCTCAGCTACAGCAGGGTGAAGGTGAACTTATAAAATGGAAGAAGAATAAGAAAGGGAATGAAAAGATGAAATTGTGGAAGATGAAGGAAAGAAAAAAGGAATCAGGAGAGGAAAGGTAATGGAAATATTTTGGAAATAATAAAATGTTTTTAAAATTTTTGTGATATATTAAAAAAAATATGATGTAATAAGCAACACCCCATAATATTTGCATGGCAGATCAACACCAATATCTTGACTAATTTCACTAGAAACAAAGTCAAACTACTCGTTATGTCCAAAAAAAAAAAAAAGCATTTTTCATTGCTTTTAAGAAAGAAAAGAAAAGGTTTTTGATGGTAAGGTATATGGATTTTATTAAATACATTACTTTAACAATTTAACATCACTTTTCAATAAAAAAAATTATCTTTTTTAATTCCTTAAAGGAATAGAAAAACCAAAAGAAAAAAAATACTAAACAAGTTACGGTATTTTTTACGAAATTTCTCTCAACTAAACTCAAGAATGACTAATTAGGTAATGGAAGGCTCAACACAATTAGTAAAATGTTGAGTTTCTTGAGCATGTTGTCAAATGTTTAATTTCTATCATGTGTATGAAAAAATATTTTGTAAGTGAAGATAAAATCCACTTTAATGATTTTTATATCTCGAAAAAGTTAATTATCGATTAAGATACGCTTCTACATACCATACAAGATAATGCATAGCCATCAGCCACGCATATGTGGTCACAAAATAAACAAAAATGCAATACATGAAAGGTTACTGTCCATTGGTGACCCTTTGCACCGTACCTATTTCATGCTAATGATCATTTCTCATACTTTATCACTCTTAACTAATGTAGATCCCTTCTGAAAAAAGAAAAAGAAAAGAAAACTCAATCATGATTTTTTCATATAATTATTGTTACATTATTCTTACTAGATCCTGTATCCGTGCGATGCACGGGGTATTATGTTTGAATAGAAATATTTTATACTCTTTTGAAAAAAAATATTCCTATTTAAATGTAGGAAAGAACAAATTAAAAGAGTGACAATTAAGTATTTGTGTAATTTTTGAAATGATAAATCAAGTAATGGTTGTCTTGCATTTGAGACTTTTAAATTTGAGAACACTGACATAATAAAAATATTAAAAATTTAAGCTTAATTGCACTTTTCGTCCCTCATTTTTTCAAATATTTGATTTGGGTCTCTCGAAAAGTTTAATTGCACATTTTGTCCTCAAATTTGTTAAATTGTGTAAAATCAGTCTAAATAGTCTAAAAAGACTAAACCTAAACAACCTAAAAAGGGCATATTTGCACAATTTAACAATTTAGAGGACTAAATATGCAATTAAAAATATTGAGGGACCAAAATCGCACATTTGAAAAATTGAGGGACGAAAAATGCAATTAAGGCAAAAATTTAATATTATTACTACCATTCCAACATTTCAATATGAAAAATTAACAATAAAAAATAAAGGTGAAAATTTTGAGATACAACACTGAATTGTAGTTGAACGAAAATGTTATTGAAAAGATTATTTATTTGAAGCATATAACTGAATGCTACCATACTAATAATTATCATTATATATTGATACAGTTGATTGCTACAAACAAACTGGAGCATCATTTTGCTGTAATTATTATCTTTTTCAATCCATCTTAAATAACATGTGCAACACAAAACCATGGGTAAAACATTAAAATTGAGAATATCGCCATACAATTTTCAATCAATCTTTTTCGTGCTTAATTCCATACACCATGCCATAACTAATTCTTATTATCTAACATACTCCCAATCCTTGAAGGAGGAGGAAAGAGTTTGTGGATATTTCACCGGGGAATGGTTACCAGAGTGCATAAATGAGTAAATAGTTAATTATCATTATCATATATATATATATATACACACACATTTACATACAAACAAACAGATGAACGAATTGGTAACTTTAAGTATAATTCTTATGAAAAGAGAGATACAAAATATCAGGATTTAAGTTAACCGTTCACATTAAGATAATCTTTCCAATAATCGGTTAGTAATCAGTATAATGTTAAAACAGGAAGACACAATATGAACTTGGAGATAACTATAATATGAGGAATATATAATTGAAGGTATAAATATAGAGGAGAATGAGAACAATAATGTCCAAACTATTGCTCCTAACCATGTCCAGTTCAGTATCAATTGAGGGCACATGATACCTTGCCTATTCTTACAAAAAGCTCTAGATTATAATGAAATTAATTTCAAATAAACACAATAATATAGAACTGCGGAACACATCTTATTCCACTTTTTCTACTTACAGCCTCTGACATAGCCATAAAGTGTGACTTTTCTGTCACATTTATTAGTTGCATGCACTTTTTCAGGAGGACTGATATCTTCAAAACGATCTACCAAAACATAGGGGTGGGAAGTTCGCCAAGATAAAGGTGGAAACTTTATCACTGAAATGAATCGAGCAAGATTGTGAACTTCATGCTTGACATACTTGTTCAATAGGGAAAGGCAATATTATTAAATAAAGCTTGTAATGACGCTTCACAAACACTATTAACCTCCATGTATAATAAAAGAAACTGTATAATCATAAAACAGATTAAGTTTTGATCTACACTATTAGAATTGAAGTATAATGCATATTTTCATTTTATCTCCTACTGAAATCTGATTAAGCTACAAAGAAAGAAACTTAAAAAAATCAAACTTATCATAATATAGTGGTAAAGGCTCTGAAACATGTCTCACTCTGATAAAGAGACAGCCAGAGGAAAGTCAGAACTTAGAACTGAACTGAAAAACTTGATGGAGAAGTTGAGTGTATGTTAGAGTATCATCAACACCAGGTTCGTTCCTTTCCCAGTAAATGGAAATTCTATCACCAAGTCCAACTTTAATATTTCTATCCAAGCAATTATAACAAATGTTGGTGATCCCACCCTTGAACCACTGAAGCAATGCAACAAATGAACAAAGACAAAACAAATAAAATCACAAAGCCTTTTAAAAACAATACCAACTCAAACACTCTCCTTGAAAAACAAAAATGTCGTACAATCCTCATGTTGAAATATAAAGCAACTAAATATTAAAAAGAAATTGAATGACAGATACAATAATGTTCCACAGAGCCAAGCCCCAACACCAAAACCTTCACTCCTATAATTTGAGCAGAGCAGCTGCTATATAATTCACTGTTGCTTTGCTTCGAACAAATTAAATAGGAAATTTGTCATCATAATCTGAGTACTGCTTTGGTTTGGTAGGTATATGTAGGTTTATTCATCTTTCTTATCTGCATATAATTACACCTGGGTGGGATGGAAAGTTAGTTCATTTAGCTGGATGCTTACTTTTGTTAATTCCTTAATCACTACCCGGTTAGCAAGAATGCAAGACACATGTAAATAAAACCAAAACCGTAACAACCTTGAGGTTTGTGCATTCAACTACTATATCACTTTTTGCAGGCATAAAACAACAAAAAGAAGTAAAAAATAGAATGCACCGCTACACTTTGTCTGGGACCATACTACCTTTCTGTATAAATTTAAGATGCACTTTCAATAAAAAAGTTGCTTCACAAAACCAAAGAAAAATCAAAATAAACCCACTACCATGCTGTGACTTAACAAAGCCATGAATTAAACCATATTTCCTACAACCTTCTCTAATGCTATGTGATGAATACATCTTTTCACAGAAGTAGATATATTAAAATTATATAACAATGAGTTGCTTACCTTTTTTTTTTAATACTAAATAAGAATATTGCTAAGCATTATAGTAAAAATAGGTAGAAGCCCATAAGGGATGAAGATATTTGATGCAAATAGTAAAAGCTGTTGTTACCTGATTTTAAGAAACATCCATTGGAAAACTTTCACTAAATAGCAGTGCAAGATTCACTTCTTTCTTTTAGTTTTCTATAACTAATATCAAGTACCAACCACCAGGCCTTGGAAACATGTTCTGAATGCTCAGATATCTACCATGAGAATTACTTGGGAAGCATATGAGATTCGGCTAGCATGTTGAACCTGTACGCATAATGAAAAAAGTTATCAAAACTATGCATTGAAATACAATAGCAAGGGTGCATAAAACACAACTCAGACTCAATGCTCTGTCAACAATTAGTCCAAGCCAAAAGCAAACATATGCGCTCTTATCAGTTGAAGAAAATTAACGCCTTTTTGTTAAGAAATTAGCATGTGGTCAAATAGCAATTGCAAATTAGAATAAAAAAATGCTCTCGATTTCTATCTTGCCAGTGCAGCCAACATTCTTCTTCTACCCCTAAGAAACTCTTCCACCATAGGTTTCACCATTCTCTCATACACTTCAAACTGAAATTTCCATCGCATAGTCTCCCATTATAAACCTAATATTAAACTGATAAGGACAACTGGACAAAGTAAGATTTAATAAAAAGAGATAATATCGTTCATTATCTGAGATGATTCGGAAGAAAAAACATGAGAGAAACCTCCGTAAGTCTCTGATTTGATTAGCTTTGGCTCATGCAAATGTAAAGGGGTTGATAACGTCACTGACTGCGAATCATTAACCGATATGCGCATTTGAGCTTCTTTCAGATCTTCTTTCAGCCACACGATCTCTTGTTTTCTTTCCTTAGCCTGACAATCCCATTATAATAATTATTTATATATAAATAAAGTAACAATATTTAGAGGGATTATATATGCACAAGGAAGCATTCGGATTGGAACCTTCCGCTTCCAATCTCGCGTCAGATTCTGAAATGATTATTCGAATAAGCAGTTCAACTTCATGTTGTAGGTGAAATTACATTGATTAGTCTATGAAATATGTTAGGTAATGAATTAGGAGGTAATTGAAGGGAAAACAAAACTTACTGTCAATGTTAGCAAGACTTCGATCAAAGGTTGAGAATTCATCTTCTCCAACCTGAAGAACCGAAACTGGACTCTGTTGTTCATATTCTTGGAAAGTTAAAACTTCCTGTTAAGATTATATACTTATTTTTATCAATAAAAAATTATTAGTAATTTTTTTCAAAAGTAATGTAAGTAATAACTTAAATTTATTATAGAAAAGTTTCAACCAAATTAATGACATACCTTTGCTTTTCCATGAAGTTCTTTCTCCTTCATAGATAATTTTCCATTAACTGTGTCAAAAATGGTATATCTTGCAAAAAGGATGGATAAGATACATACATGTAATGCAAAGGACAGTACCGCCAAGCAAAGGTAAAAGACACACCAGTCATTATTGTTGCGTCGGTGCGCTTCGCCGCTATGTTACCTTCTCCCACCGTGGCTGCTCTCTTCCTCGCTTGTGTATGTACATGGATTTGATGAAATGGTAACATATGAAGAGGGCCTTGACATCGGAGCGGTTTCCAGTGGCGAATGCCATGGCCAATTGATGCAGTGCATCAGCTCATTCCAAATCTCTTTGTGGAAGAAGCATAAAATCAAGATGCAGGTGTAAATGCTTCAATTCAATAATTAACGCTCTAAACCCGTGTATGTAAGAGTTGCAAATGAGATAACAATTTCTGATACACTCAATAAGTCACTAAATGACATTTCTGATATACTAAAACGGTGCAACATCCAATGGGTCTATTCAATTTCGCATGAGACGGACACTATTCAGTTGGGCCAATACAAAAGGTTGCCATTTTTTTTAAAAAAAAATTTAATAACAGAAGTGATTTTACAAAAATGTCCCAATCACTACATTCCTTTTATATATAAAGATACTACTTTTTTTCAATAATAAAATAAAAATACACATGTCAATACACTATTTATTTATATTTCTTTTCTTAAAAAAGTTGATGTAAAAAAGTGTAATTTTTTTTTATGTGAATAGATAATCTTTCAATAAAAATACATGCAACCTGTGCACTTTATTTGGTTTAAGAAAGATATTGAGAGGAATGAAAGTGGAAGAAGAGAAAAAGAGTTGGAAATGATATAACTGTTTAATTGTTTATATGAGAAAATGAAAGAAGAGAAAAGTAAAATGTTTCTCTCTCCTTGTTTTTTTTTTGGTAGTGGGAGAAAACAAAGAAAGAAAGCAAAACAACAACTAAAAAACTACATCCTTAAAAACTCCGGCTCCTGATGCATCAGCAAACAGGACAATGGACATAACAGCAAGAGGTTCTTCAAAATGCCTCAATCTATCATCACATGTAGATCCCATCTTTGCCAAAAAGTTAGCACTTTGGTTGCCATCTCTCAAAGAATGCTCCAGGTGAACCACCCCATCTTTGAAAATAATATAACTGTTTAGTTGTTTGTATGAGAAAATGAAAGAAGAGAAAAGTAAAATGTTTCTCTCCTTGTTTTTTTTTTTTTTTTTGTAGTGGGAGAAAACAAAGAAAGAAAGCAAAACAACAACTAAAAAAACTACATCCTTAAAAACTCCGCTCCTGATGCATCAGCAAACAGGACAATGGACATAACAGCAAGAGGTTCTTCAAAATGCCTCAATCTATCATCACATGTAGCTCCCATCTTTGCCAAAAAGTTAGCACTTTGGTTGTCATCTCTCAAAGAATGCTCCGGGTGAACCACCCAATCCAACTTCATTAAATCATGAATCTCCAGAATAATAGTTGTATAACAATGGAAGTGTTGCACAGGAGCTGATATTAGCTCAAGAGCATGCTTGGAATCAGAATAGCAAATCAAAATCTTCAATCCTCTTTCCCAAGCAATTTTAAGACCATGGAGAATAGCCAACAACTCAGCATGAATAACTAGTTCTACCCATCTCACCAAGACTGCTCCCATCTACATTTAAAATTGTACACTGGTGTCTAAAGGAATTCTATCGCACCCACCTCTCTGTTGTACCTCTAGAACTCGTACTGCAGAAGCAGGCAATTAAAGTGTCACGTAACACAATAATTTGAGAAATAATTTTTGGCAACGGACATCTTCATTAGCTATCACACCATATTCCTCCATCTCCAAGACCACTAGAGAAAACATATTCCTACTTGTTTAATTGTATAGAAAGTAAGAAAAAAATATATATTTATGAAATGACATAAATACTGTTAAATAAAAATGAGATATAATAAAGTCAATGTTTACATCTTCTCACACTTTTCTCACCTCTCTCTCATTTTCATCTCAATTTTAAGGGGAACTATTTTGTTGCGCGGCTCTGAAATTTTCTTTATTACTTCCATTTTCCTTTATCAACCAAATAAGAAAAAATGCTTGTTTTTCTTCTCTTTTTCTTCCTTCTCTTTTTCCTAGTTAGGGGTGTACAGTGGTCCGAGTCAACCCGATGACCCAACCCAACCCGATGTGTGTTAGTTCGGATTTTTCATCTCTTCGGGTCCAACTCGACCTGACCCAATCAAACCCGAGATGGTTTGGTCCATGTAACGGGTTTGCCAATTTCAAACCTAAGACCCGATGACCCAACCCATAGACTCGTAAACATTTTATTTTTTAATTTTAAAAATAAAATAAAATAACTAAAAAGCCTTCTGAATCAAAGACTCCACCGCAGTATCTTATCTTCTTCACAATCAATGATTAACGTTGTCGTCGTTGTCTCCTCACTGCTCAGAGTCAGCGGCCTCATCTCCTCACCGCGCCGGCAGTTAGAGTCAGCGGCGGTCTCAGCGTCGTCTCGTCTTCTCCGTTCATACCAGGGCCGTGTATAGGAATTTTGGGACCTTAGGCGAAATTTTTAAAAAAACTAATATTATATAAATTGTCAATTCTTATATTAATCTTCTAGTATTTTGAGTTACGAAATCATTTATCAAAATTTTATAATCGAATGATTTTAACATTTCACTCTCAATAGAATATGGAAATAGGAAAAAAAAAGAGCAGAAATGAGAGCTAAAAAAATTTGAAGTGAAAATATTAAAATTTTATAATATATATAGGATTTAATTGGTTGCACTGTCAATGTAAAGATTTTTGCGCTATCAACCAATCATAAATTTTCACATGAGCTAAAATGTTTGACTCTTATCCTAAGCACCTCAAAAGTCACTCATATCATGACTTCTGATTGGTTGGCAGTTTAACACTGCTAGTGCATAGCTATATATATATATATATATATATATATATATATATATATATATATATATATATATATATAGTAAAATAACAGTTAAATTTTGGAAATATAAAAAATAATTAATTATTAACTAATTACCTCCGACAACTATTTTATCCTTTTGCACAATTGCATTCTCATTTCATAATTGTTAATTATGCAGATTACCTCAAATGACAATTAACTATGACACTATACACGAAAGAGTAATAAGACAATAAAACATAAATTCAGAACCTTGAATGTTGAAACCTAAATAATATTATGTCTTGTGGATTGTATTATTAGTGATTGAATCTCAATAATGCATGTATTGTACACAAAATTAGATCTTATTATTCAACTTTGTCAAACCAATTACTATATATATATATATATATATAGTAAAAAGAAGAAAAAAGTGAGGCCTAAGGCAATGGCCTTAATGGCCATGCCTTCTACACGGCCCTGGTTCATACCCGCGACCCACCGCTTAGATCCCGCGTCTCCTTCCATCCTCCACTAGTCAGCGACGGTCCCAGCGTTGTCTCGTCTTCTCTGTTCGTACCCGCGACCCACCATCTAGATCTCGCGTCTCCTTCCATCCTCCACCACCGGAATGCCGTTCCGTCCTCTCCCGTCCATCTCCGATCTCTCTACGCTCGTCTCTGCCTGTTCCCATCCATCTCTGATCTCTCTACTATCTTCCGTTCTATTAGAAAAACAAGAGCATCCCTGGCTCTTGTTAGAATTCTGGATTGTAACGGGTACCCAATCACCCGACCCGAGCCAACCCATTTTTGGTCGGGTTGGTTTGGTTCTGATTTAACAAAAAATTCGCATATCCGATCCAACCCAACCCATGGAATGTTGATTGCTTCGGGTGGCAGGTTTGGTCATATCCGACCCAACCCGTATACATCCCTAATATCAGTAAAGTGTCCGACGGCCAGACCAATCGAAGTCGATAATCTTGTAAGGAAAAGCTTTTGAGTCACGGCGCTGAAAGGTCAGATTGCATAACACGAAGAAGATGATTGATGAGAGAGTGAGAGAGGTTGTTTTCTCTGGAAGGAATCATGACCGGCGAAGATTAGCCACTCTTTAAGACTTGAATTGAATAAATCCAATCTCGTGATTAATGGATCCCAGTCCCCATTTATGAATTGTCTCATATCAATCCCCTCCAAGATCAACCTCAATTATGTCTGTATATGTCTTAGTCCATTCTATTTTTTTCTTGTGACATCTCTTATCCATTGATAAGCCACAATCAATACATTCAGATCTAAAATTGTAATTTTCTCTCCATAGTCTCACTTAACCCGTAGTTGGATTATCATCTCATTTCGTGTGAGAATATGACAGTATCATGCTACGAAAGAAAAGCACAAGTTACATTTTAGCAAAATTGATGAACCTGCATACATAGTTTAATAGTTGTGTAATGTCAGTGTAAAGTTTTGTACACTGTCAATCAATCAGAAATCATGATTCAAATGACTTTTAGGCCCTGTTTGCGAGCTAGGAGGGAAAGGAAAGGGAGGGGATCAAAGGGGAAGGAAGGGGGAGGGAGGGAAGGGGAAGGAGAAGGAGAGCATTATCATTCTCCTTGTTTGAGAGTGCATATTGTATGAGGGAAAGGAAATGGAGGGTATAAGACATACTTTTACAATTTTACCCTTACTTAAAAAAATTAACATAATTAATATTCTATAAATAATATTAATGCCTCAAAATAAAAGGGGTAAATTTTAAAAATGTATGAGGGTAAGTTAGTAATTTCAAGGCAAAATAGGTTGATTGGTCCTATACGTTTATTTAATTTTTCACTCGGTTCCATATTTTTTTTTTTTCAAATTGGTCCTACACGTTTCATTCCGTTTTCACGTTAGTCCTTTCTGTCAATTTTGACCTAACGCCGTTAGTTTTGAGCTGACGTGGCACGATATTAGTGCGACACGTGTCTCTTTATTTGACTGCGTTAGGTCGAAATTGACGGAAAAGACTAACCTGAAAACGAAATGGAATGTGTAGGACCAATTTGAAAAAAAAAACTTATGGGACCGATGTGAAAAGTTAAATAAACATATAGGACCAATCAACCTATTTTGCCTAATTTCAATTAGTTTTCCTCCAACATACCCTAAATTGGGGGAATCGAAAAAAGTGGGGAGAGAAAGAATTTGGAGGGTTTATTAAGATTCCCAAAACCTTCCCCTCCAATTTTTAAATTCACAAACAAGGATGACCCTCTAATAAACCTTTCATTTCCCTTCCTTTCCCTCCAAAAATCAACTCACAAACAAAACCTTAGGTAGCGTTTGATACAAGTTATATTTTAATATTGTCCGGAATATGGACATAAGAATAAAAGTTTTTCATATTTAGTACAAGTTTTGAAAAACTATTTCCAAGCATAAAAGATGTCCAAGTATAAAATTAGTGAATGAAAATTAAAAATTCCATTCCCATATGTGAATATGAGAAAAAAATATTCCTCATATGAGATTCTCGGTAATATAGTTTACCCGATAATAAAACAGTCCATGAAACAAACACTATCTTCAGTCAGTTAGGATAAGAGTCAAGCATTTTACACTGTCAATATATAACAATTAAATGCTATGCTGTCATTTTTTTTAATATCAAAAAAATAACATTATATAGAAAAATGTGTCTTTCACTTTACGAACGTGACACTGCCATATTTTAAAGAAAAATGTTGTAGAGTTTAATTTTGATAAATCGTTACGATAAAGTTTTTTTTTGACATTGTTAATTAATTATGAATCACTGTGACTTTTCAAAAAAAAAAGTTACCATAAAATCAAACATTTTTAATATATAACAATATATTTTTTTTTTACTAAGTATATATCATTTTTTTAGTTGAATCATGATGCTGCATGCAACCTTTCTTCCATTTGACGAATGATATTGTATACTAACAATAAACCTAAAGTCAATTAAAGAGTGAGAAACAACAACACACAATGTTTTTATTTATTGCTCATAAAAAAAATGTTTTTATTTATTTATTTACTGTGGGATGGAACGCAATTAAAGCTAAAAAGAAACCTTTCTAATAATCGTCTCATTTTAGAGTACCACTTACTTTAGAGAAGTCAAATCCTATTCATTTCTTCCTTTAAAGAAACCAAGATTCGTTAAGCTCTACCCTCCATATTAAAACAAATACTCGAAACCTTTGATTGAGGATTCTAATTATCTTGAGCTTTGGTGCACCATTCTGTCGTCCATCAATTGTGAAAAGTGAACAAGGAATAATAAATAAATAGATAAATAAGGGTACATAGACATGCACCTTCTTCCATCTTCCTCCATTGATTTGTTGGCGCCTACAGTGGCCAATTGTGCTAAAATTTAAGCCTCATCAAATTTTCCTCACTTTTTTTTTATCTCAACCTTTCCGTACTTGGAAAAAATAGCTAGACATTTTCCAAGAAACCCGTATGAGGTATAAGGCTTTTGACAACACAAATTTATTCAATTGTATTCCTAACCACAGAATGTTTATAATTGAGAATCTTGCAATCTTTCCTTTAATAAGTGCTACTTGTGAGGATATGAACCCAAGTCCAAAGACTCCGCTATCTAATCACCCTAGCATGTTGATTCCACCTCCACTTCTGCATTTGGTACTCCCTTTCCACGCTAAATATATGCACCTTAAACTTGGGAACGATTGGATCTTCATTATTTCCCAAGTCAGTAACCACAATCTAAAGTCAACTTTTGGACAGTCTCAAATGGGAAGTGTGGAACCGGCTAGCGAAGACTGCGCCTGATTATTACCATAGAATAGGAGAAATTCTTGTTTTGTTTATGGAGAGAAAAAATGCTTACTTTATACCATTCAATATTTATCACATCAACTATGTAGCTCATAATCATTTTCCCTAAATAAAAAATTGGTAAGGTTTACATGAAATGTGATTTTTATTTTTAAATTTTCAACATATTCATATTAAATATTTTAATTTTTATTTAATAATTACTATATTTGAAACAAACCCTATTTTTAATGTCTAAAGAGAAATAACATTTATTTAATCATGAATTTCTCCATAAAAAGTTGTCAACTCTATTATGTACTGTTGAGAGTCTCATATTGGATAATGATATGGTCTGAATAGTGATTATAAGTGGAGGACAACCCTCATCCCATGAGCTAGCTCTTGGGTTGAGTTAGGCGATCAAACCCAAATTCTAAGATGGTATCATAATTTTTTGAGATCCGTTGGATCATCCGCAGATATCGAGTTTCTCATGCAGTATTCAAAAAGTCTTCCAATAGTTATAGTCAACTACTCCTTTTAATATAGGTCCCACGCCTGAAAAGCCCTTCACCGTTCATTTTGTCCCTCCATGCTGCTCGTTAATATGTAAAGACTCTTCTTGGCTTGGTCATTGGAGATGCCAAACCAACCCTTTTAGCACCACCCTTTTATTTGAGTATAAACTTCATCACCAATAGGGTTGAAGCCTTGACGGTGCATGAACCCTCAGAATGAGGCTCTCTTTTTTACTTCTAGTGGTCCTCATGTTGCTGCTGGCTGTGACAAAGCCAAAGCTTGTAAATTGTAGAGTCCTTCCATCACCAATAAAGACAGAGATGACCATTCATGAACCTTTCAAAGAGCTTAAATTTTGGACAACTTCAGTGGCAAAAGAGAAGGCCAACACTGAGGATTACAAGAGCAGCAGGGTTTTGATTGAGAACCAATTCCACACGATGGTTTCGGGGCCAAGCAGAAGAGGTTCAGGTCACTAGCACAATATGTTTTAGTTAATACTCTCTTATTGGATTTTTATTACTGGTTTACGGTTGGATTCATATAATATAGCATTAGCATAGCATCTTTGTACATGTACTATATATGGGAAGTGTAACTCTGTCTATAAGGTATTTAGCTAGGTGTTGATGTTTTTTAGCAGAACAAAAGTATGTTGAAAAAAAAATCGAATTTTGCACATTGTATATCAATTTGTAAGCTTGGAAATTGATGGACACAAGTTCTCCCATCGATAGCACATAAAAGGGGTGAGTTTATTGAGAGTTCAACTCTTAGAAAGTTTGTTCTTTAGAGTACATGTACTTACACATCACCTTACATCTTAAACAGTTTTCACCATTTGATTAAAGTTGGTCCTACCTTATTTTTTGCATACTTACACTGATTTTGTCACATATACTAGGCTCTTCAAAAGTTATACTTAGAGTAGTAAATCTCCAATTTGGTCCCTGAAATTATAACATCGTATTAATCTCGATCGTCATTGACATTAAGGAAATTCCAAAAATGTCATCGAAGTTGTCAGACGTTAATCAATCTAGTCCATCCGTCAATAATGTCAGAGACTAGATTGCTTGAGGTTGGGGACTAGAATGATTAACGTTAGACAACTTTAGTGACGTTTTTGGAATTTCATTAATGTAATGAACGAGGTTAATACGATATTAAAATTTCATGGATCAAAATGGAGATTTACTCTATACTAACACACACATCACTTTACATCAAAGGTTTTCACCATTTCACTAGTTTAATGGTTAATTAAAAAGTCAATATGTAAATCTCTATGTATCTGACGGTGTAAAAATTGCGAGCTCTCCATAGACTCACATGGATCAAGCGAGTGCTTTATGTTTTCATGGCGCATGGGCTGTGTATCCGGTAACTCCAATGATGAGCATGGAGAATAAGCAAACCGCCAAACCCATTAAAATCAAATGCCTAACATTTTCCTCAGTTGATAAACTTTTGGGGTGTATTAATTGTACTTGCCATGGCCACTTTCTTGTTCTTTAGGAGAAAAAAGTTACATTACATGTAGTTGGTTACCAAAATATGGTAAGGTAGTTGACTAGCCCTTGTGACATCCAACCTTTGGTTTCCTAAGTCAACTATCAGGTCCATGCTTGGGGTCCTAAGTCAAAGGACTATCACTTTCTTGAGGTAGTTGGAATTGTCAGAAATCAGATCCTCTGTTGTTCAATTTAACATGAACTCCTACACTAGTGCCAGCAACATGATTTTCAGGTATCACATAAAGATAACTTCACATTTCCCACTCGTTTTACCAAAAAATTAAGTTTTATTTCTAATTCAATCAAGAGTTTTACTATTAAGTACGAGAGGAAAGTTTCCAAAGTTGTTAGACCAATAAAATTATAATTTTGATGGAAATCAAGATGGTTAACAAATAAAAGTCAAAGAACAATTACTAAATAAAAGGACTCCAACACCATTTGTCGAAAAGTAGGAAAAGAGATTCTTACTAAATAACATTTTCCTTCCAGCAATAATTATCTTCAAGTTTTCTAATTTTGCGCAATAAAAGGTATGGAGCTAATAGTGATACACACAGTAAACTAGCTAATTACCAATATAAACTGTACAGCTCATGAAAACTCTCTTGATTAACTGACTTTAAGTGCTCATTATTCCTTGCTCATTTAAAAAGGAACAGAATTCATGTCAAAGTAATCGTAGGACATGATCGGCTTACAGAAGTTAATGTATATATTCATATTTAAGTGGAAAATATCAAGGTAGAAGTTAACCATATTACAGAAGTGAGCCTGAATTAGATGTTTAGCATTGTTTTTCACATCAACAAGAATCCATTTTGCTTTCAATGACCAGATGCTATAGTTGTATTTGTAACTATGGCATTCTGCTAGACTGGACAAAGGACAACGCAGTACACGAGGCTCCCACCCGGTAGGGTATAGTGAAGGTAGATGTATGAATTCTTAACTCCGCAAGCAGAGAGGTTGTTTCCAGGATTGAACCTGTAACCTCAAGGTCACAAGGTAGCAACAACCTTAACGTTGTGTCAAGACAGAAAACAAGAGTTGAGTATATACATTTGGGTAAGCATTCAAACAAGTGCTGTATGTGAATTGTGAAGTACCTAATTATCAATAATCTCATGCAATCATCATGAAGAGACAATCATCATTGATCTTAAAATTTCTTTCATAACTTCATTTTATTGAGAATAAACTGAGAATCATAGCTGCAGGGAAAAAACACAAGAAAACAATGTTGAAACAGCTAACCAAGCTATCTAAAAAGCAGCTACTCTACTTCAGACACTTAAAAAAATATTGTTCCTTGAAGGGCTTGATATTCTATCTTGCATCATCAATTTTCAATTGAGAGAAAACAGAATCTGCAGCATTATCAGATTCATCACCCTTCACAATTGACATGTCATCCACTTCACTTAGTGAGGAGAGTGAAGGAAGACGCCTCATGTTGGTTAACTGAAGTGATGCAGAAGCACTACTAAAACTATCCTCATCAGGCTCTCTCTGTATTGCGCCTCGCTGAAGCTGCAACGCATACTCTAAGTCCCACAACACATCACCCATTGTTGGCCTATCAGAACCATCTTCTTGTAAGCATTTTTCTACTGTCTCACTAAATTTTCTGAGTGAGTTTGGATCTATCTGGCCCTTGATGGAAGGATCAATGATCTCTTCAAGTATCCCCTTGTCTTTGCAAAGGATTCCCCATTCAGCCAAGTTCGCTTGGTCCCTTGGAAGCAAGGGATCAAGAGCTGGTCTTGCACATAACACTTCCAGAAGAACTACCCCAAATGAATAGACATCAGATTTTTCTGTAAGCTGTTGTGACCTGAAATACTCAGGATCAAGATACCCAAAAGTGCCTTTAACACCTGTGGTAACATATGGTTGATGATCAAGAGGACCTGTTCTTGAAAGGCCAAAGTCAGCAACTTTAGCCACATGGTTCTCATCAAGCAATATGTTGGTGGACTTCACATCGCGGTGAATGATTCCCCCAGATGCACCTTTGTGAAGGTAATGAAGACCTCTGGCAGCTCCAATGCAAATTTCAAGCCTTTGCTTCCAAGAAAAGCTTGGCAAATTTGTGTTGTACAAATGATCTCTAAGTGTCCCTTTTTCCATGTACTCATAAACCAGTATCATCTCATTCCTTTCATCACAATACCCAATTAAGGAAACAAGATGCCTATGACGAATCTTAGACAAAACCATGATCTCAGTCTGAAACTCAGGAAGCCCTTGACCTGACCCTGGCTCACTTCTTTTCACAGCCACTCTCATCCCATTATTGAGAACTCCTTTGTAGACATTGCCAAAACCACCCTTGCCAATTATCTCTTTCGCATCGAAATTCTTTGTTGCCAACTGAATATCAAACAATGAAATCTTCAGTCCAAGATTAATGTTGGTGAGAGGAGAGCCTTGCATGGTTACTTCCGTCAATCTGCTATGAGAACTCCCTCCTGCAGTGACAGGAATTGGCAACCAATCTGAATTCTCAACCGGCTTTTGTTTCCTCATTTTAAGACACCAAAGAAAGCCCACAACTGCCACACAAACCAGAATTAAACCTCCAAGAACCGAACCTATCACAACAGCAACATGATTATGCTTGGAATTTTCCGAGTGAACAGAATCTGATGAATTACTCATTTTCATTATTTCTATCCCGTTTAAAAAAGCATTCCTTTTCTTCGCAGATAGATCAGGTGCTACGCTGATCTTCATTACCCCAGAGTCATCAGAGTGAACCACATAATCATAATAATAAGGAGCAGGCAACTGGTTAGACACGTTTAGATCATTATTTACCTGTGTAACAAATGTGTCATAAATGAACAGATTGAAGTATGTAAGACCAGTCTGCATATACCAAATGTCACAGAAGTGAACCCGAACGAGATGATCTGTATCCTTGTCCACAGGAAGAACCCAAGTAATGTTCAACTCTACATCAGAGCGATTATTACTAATAACCTCTTTAGCAGTTTGGTACACAACATTTGGTGCAATAAAACTGTTAGAATTTGGACCATCAGAGTCATCACCAACATGGTACTTAATTTCACCATTATAAGGGTTACTATTCTTAGCATTTTCTGGATTATAAAGATAAGTATCATCTGAAAACCAGTTTCTCCTTAAGTTATCATTGACCCTTGTAACATTATTGCCACCAACATTAATCCTGTGTCTTGTCTCCAACAACCGTGAGTGCATACCATGGTAAGTAGATAAGTTTCGTTTATTGCCATAATAAGTGAAAATAGAGACTTGATCAGCTATCAAATAGAGGGGGAGTATGAAGAGTTCTATAGCATTCACAAAGGCAAATGATGATGACAAAGGTGTGAAAGTGATTTTAAAGTTGCCTTCGTGGATGTACAAGAAAAACTCTTTTACTAAAGCTGAGTTGTTATAGTTTCTTGCATCAAAATTTTGTAACAGACCGAAACCAGGAACCGAAACATTGAACATAGCTGAGGAAAGATTAGTTGAGGAAGTGAAAGCAAAGAAATGAAGGCGTACCAGGTAGGTGCCTGTTGTGTCGATATTGAACTCATACCAAGAATTAGTTTGATAAAAAATCCTTGCTGTTTGGTAGAGAGGAGAAGGCACTAATGATTGGTTGCTAAATGTTGTGC
This sequence comes from Ammopiptanthus mongolicus, assembly GCA_039655645.1. NCBI lineage: Eukaryota > Viridiplantae > Streptophyta > Magnoliopsida > Fabales > Fabaceae > Ammopiptanthus > Ammopiptanthus mongolicus. Next base: position 12,623,298 of record CM077343.1, on the reverse strand, counting down.
TTTTGCTAAAAGTGGCTAGAGGGTTTGATTCTCCAACAAAAACCTGGCCACTTTCGGGTTCATTAACATCGTTATCTGAGCCACAATTGATGAAGTACTTGTGTGGGATAGTGTACCCGAGTGAGATGAACTGTAGTGATGATAGTTGGAGAAGAAAAAGAAGTATGAATAGGAAGTGTTGAATTCTTTGGAACATAAGAGTTGCCATGAAAATTATATGGTACTTGAATACTTGATGCTTATTTTCAGCTATGATTATTGCTTCTCTGAAATCTAGGGACAGTGGAGTTGAATGAACATAGCACTCAGATAAGAGGAAGACTTCGCCAGTCCACACAGGGTCAAGTCGTCAGCTTTGATTTTTCTTTTTTTCTTTTAAAAATAATTTCTTTTTATCACCAAAGTTGGGCAATAATATGTAAATAATGAAAAAAATAAAATGTTCACAAGTGATACACTTTTGGGATTAATTCTTAAAATACTCGTTTGTTGGTATAGAAGTGAGACCCTGACTTCTTACTTGCACCTTTAATTTATTTTTAAAAATCGATTTTTAAGATAGTTGGAAAATAAGTTTCATATTTCTTGAAAGAAAGAGAATTAAAGTGCATATAAGCTAAAAATATTTGAGTTAAAATTGTCTATACTTTTTTTATAATATGACAAACCTCAAGCTTAATATAAATCAGTCGACATTCTCAATTGGGCTGGCGCTATATTGATAACATGGTATAAGAGTCCATAAAAAAAACTACGAAAAAAAGGAGGTTTTCGAGATTGAAAAAGGTACAAGTCCAGACAATTAAAAAAACGAAGTTGAGACCCTGAAGCTAAAATATGAGTACAAATCCAGGAAAAAGAATAAGAAAAAAAAATAGATTAGATTGAAGGTAAGTCACAACTATATCTCCAGTTGGACTTAAAGGAAAGTGTTAGAAAATAAATCTTACATTACTTGAATTCAAATTATCTAGACCAAAAATACTTGAATCCAAATTATCTAAATTTTTTGAAGAATAAGACAAATTTCAAGCTTAATATGAATCAGCCATACTCTCCCAACTGGTCTGCCTTACAATGATAACAAAGAAACCGCTTCTAATATAAAAAAATTGCTGCGGGTGGGAAGTTGGTCAATTAAAATTTCCAAGATTGGTGTAAATTGAGAAATAAAGAGAGAGCTGTAGTTTTTTGGTGATTGATTCTTAAGTATCTTCTTCACTATCCCCAATAATTTGAGTGTTGTTATGATACCCTTGAAAAATAAAGGGTTTGGATATCCTATGTCCAATTAGAATGTGTTAGCTCAATTAATTGAATCATGTGAATATTATATGAGGCTAAGTTCTCACCATATGATTGTGCCACATAGACAAGGGTATGGTACCCAAGAGATACAATAGAATATTCCTAATAATTTTGGGCTAAAAGTTATCCTGTCCAATCAGAATGTGACACCTCAATTAAATGGGTCATTTGAGTGAGTCAAATCAAATGGTTATCACCATCTGATTGGATCATATAGGCAGAATAAAATTATCCTTAAGATACCGAAGAATTCACCTTATTTTTATCAATATATTATAATATTTTGACCCTAAAGTTGATCCTAAAACTACATCTCAATTATATTTATATATTATTTTATTTTTTATGCATAAAATATAATAATATTTAACTTCACTCATATAGAAGTATAGATATACCAACATGACATGACACAAGTGGTAAGGACTTGAGTCTCCTAAACATGTGATCAAGAGTTCGATCTCTAGCTGGTGTGTATAAAAAAATATCTATTGGGAGAGCACAATCCCTTAAATAAGCCTCAATTTCCTCGTGGGATTAATCTTCGTTGTTGCGCGTTGGGGATAACCTGATTTCGACTAAAAAATATAGAAGTATAGATATTTCACTGTGATGATGTTTCGTTCATGAAATGTTTTATTCTCAGGTAAGCTATATTGCTAAGAATTTTATTCCCAAGATGATTTTTTCTCACTCTCACACATGGGAATGAAATATTTAAATTTTATTTACAAATTTTATTTCTCAACATTTTATATATTTGGAAATGATTTTTTATTTCTGATATCAAACATAAAAACTTTTATCATGACATCAATTTCTGAAAATATTAAAAATATTCTTGATATCAAACGCTATCTAGATTTTAAATTCGGAGTTAAAAAAATAGACAAAATAAGTTGATTGGTCCTATACGTTTAATTAATTTTTCACATTGGTCCGATAAGTTTTTTTTCCAAATTGATCCCACACGTTATGTTTCGTTTTCATATTAGTCCTTTCCATCAATTTTGACCTTACGACATCAAATCAAGAGTCACATGTCGCACTAATATCATGCCACGTCAGCTGAAAACTAACGGCGTTAGATCGAAATTAACAGAAAGGACTAAAGTGAAAACGGAATATAACGTTTAGGACCAATTTGAAAAGAAAAAAAAATTTATGGGACCGATGTAAAAATTTAAATAAACATATATGATCAATCAACCTATTTTGCCAAAAAAATATTTTTGTTTCTGAAAGTTGACTTACCACCAACCAGTATTATTTAAGCCATGAAAAATAATACTAGTAGCTAACAACTTTATCTTTAATGAAGTGCGGAAGTGGGCATGCCTGTACATACTTATTACAATAATAAATACTCAAATATTCCATAAAATGAGTTGAGGAGGCTGCTAATACTATGGCCACATGACAAGGCAATAGAATCCAAATATCCCCCAAGCAATGAAAGTTTTCATGAGATCCAAAAGCATATATTTTGTCCTGCCATTATTGGAAAGGAATAGAGCCGAAGTTATGATTCCAGAAGAGCAGGGAATTTTTTTTTGGAACTCACCATAAATAGGTTTTTGATTTCTCAATAAATTCATCGGATATCTTCACAGTTTCGACTCTTTAAATCAATTATGGGACTAATTTTTGGTTTGACAACACAGATACACATGGTAAACCATTGGATTTTGCTATCTCTCAACCGGAGCGCCACTTAAAAATCAAATTTAGGTTCATTTCTTTGGGATTTGAGTATTTTTCCACTTTAATCAATCCCTTGTTGGTGAAGACCAGCGAATTTTAATAAAATGTGTGAGATATATAAAACTGCACACCTTCAACAGAAAAAAAAAACGCATCAATGAGAAATAGCTAAATTAAACATAGAAAATGTTCATCATATAAATAAATAGTTGAATTACTGACTGCAAAGGATCAATAAATAGAGCCTTTTGCAACCACAAGGGAAAAAAAATTTCTTTCAGACGCATTGCACATAAAATAAGGGAGTTCGATGTCGTCATACTTGATATTTAGAAAAATTGTTTTATGAATATCAATTCTGGGTAGTTTCCGAACATCTTTAATTTTTTTTTTTTTACCTAAACCAACTCATATCATTTCACTAGCAATCAATAAAGAGATACAATCACGAAAGTTACTCAAAACGTAGGAGCTAGCATAAAACTTAGAAACTCTAACTAAAACATAAGCAACTTAGTTGGCTTACCTCCTTACAAAACAATAATTGAAAAATGCTTGACTAGAAAGAAGGTTTTTGCACTGACCAATGATAGAGCCAAATTGTGAGAGGTCTACCTTGTTACTGCTAACCCATTAGTAACCATCTTACAATCAGTTTCAAGGCGGGTTCTGGGTGGACAAGTTTTGTAGATGGTCCACGGTGCACAAGTGTAAATGATTAGTAGTTCCCTATTATTCCGGTTGGAGGCATGTGACTTAATTACAAAGCATGGTCTTTATATCAGGCTTATTTGCAAAAACGCCCCTTGATGTGACACTATCCATGGTTTAACTAATATTGCAAAAGTGGGGTTGCCTTACAATAATCCTAAACCCGATGTCTCCCCCAGCGTGCACTGCTCAAAGTATCCATTCCGTGAAGAACATGTCACAACGGCGAAGAAAGACCATGCGTGCACTACTCAGGATTGCACAAAGAACATGTCACAATGGCAAAGAAAGACCAGACGAAGGATCATTCTTAGAACAAGTCTTGAGTGATTCTCTTCCAATAGTAGCACCGCCGTTAACAGCAACGTCGACTAAGAAACGGTTAAGGGTCAAGCACGCGAAAGTTAAGAAACGATCGAAGATTTTGACTGCCGACGGCGTGTGCCGCCAGAGTAGAAGAATGGGTGCTCTAATGGCTGGGTTGCAAATAGTCACACATGGACTGTGTAGACACGACAGAGGCGAGACGGTGCGGTGAACTGTGCAAGAGCTTTGGGTAATGGTGCTGACATGAATCTCGGGGAGATGACCCGTTGATTGAAAAAATCTCAGCCGTCACTTACTTTTGTGTTTGATCGGACGGTTTTTAGAAGCTTGTGCATCGTGATACCACCTATGTTACTGGTTCACCGTAGAACTTGCCTCAGTTTCAATACAAACTCTATCATACCCCCAAGTTAATCAACCACATAAGAGCACACAGCAAGCCCCAAGCTTCCCTTTCATGAATAAGGGGTGACGATTGTTTCGACCCACAGTGGGCTTCAACAAAGTCACCATTGTGATCTCTCAAGAAAATACCAAAGCCAAAACTATGGTCTTCTTCAAAGAAAGTAACATCAACATTACACTTGACGAAACCAAACGGAGGTTTGGTCCACCTTGTAGCATCCACTACGTGATAGGTACTGTGAGTACTAGTACTGAAGTTTCTAGCTTGAATCCAATCAAAGAGTGCCTCTTTTGCATTGTAGACTACCTGGCAAGGCCGCAAGTCCACATTATTTCAAAGCTTCTCGCTCCTTCTCTTCCAAATGCTCTATAACCATAACAAGAAGGCACCTATCACTGTCCCCAAGAACATCTAGCAGCATAAAAATTAGTTCTGATAAAGACTCTACCTGTTAGAAAAGCGGTTCAATACGGGACCAAAGTTGAGTTTCCTTCCCCGCCTCGACCGATGTTTCATACCGGTGGGAATAATATCTATACACACCCTCCATATAAACTCGCAAACTTTAGCAGAGATTTTAAGGTGCCAAAGAATCTTCCAACTTCCCAGTAACTTGCAGTGACTCCTACCAATCATAGTATCCATGCGATGATGATATGCGATCCTAACCAAGTAGAAACCGTTCCTAGTGAGAGAACAAATTAGTTTGTCCAATTCATTAGTTGCAACCAGTGGGATTTTTAGAATGGCAATAACATCCTTGCGGTTGAATAAGTCGCGAATCAGATTTTGGTTCCAACAACTAATAATGGGGCATATAAGATTACTAACACAGGAAACGTTAAAATTATTACCTGGGTCAGTTTTCACATGGGGATCTTCTTTCTGCCTAACTCACAGGTCCTTCCAAATGTTCACATTGGAGCCTGAACCAATCCGCCATCTTAGGCCATTTTTTAACAAAACCTGAGAATTCCAATTGCTATGCCATGAAAAGCTTGGGTTATGCCCAACACTTGCTTTTAGAAAACCCCCATAGGATAATGTTTAGCTTTGAGAATCCTTGAAACCATAATGTCTGGGTTGGTAATTAACTTCCAACCTTGGTTTCCTACCATTGCTAATTTGAAGCCTTCAAAATCACGAAAGCCCATGCCTCCAACATCCTTACTCATGGTTAGTTTATCCAAACTCAACCAATTTATTCCTTTACCCGTCCTCTTGTTCGTACCCCACCAAAAGGAATTAAGCATCTCCAGAATCTCATCATTAATAGAAGTGGGAAGCATAAAGACTAAGTTAAAGTTGTTATAAAACATGAAATCCATGGAATAGTTGAGAGAAAATCTATAAAAGTGTATTTATTGAATGAGTGAAAATGATACAAATGAGTAAAGTGAAAAAATACAATGCAATAGAGGCTTATATAGCCAAGTACAAAAACTACCAAATGTAACTAATTCTAATTACCTCTAACAAATTCTAACTATCTTCTACAGCCCTCTGCAAGCTAGAAGGTGGTATGTAAGACTTTCAGCTTGGTATGAGCAATACAAACACTGATCCAACAGAAAAAAAGTACAATAGATATTGCATTGGCTAATATGAAAGTCATGCAAGTCAACAATACTAACAAAGCTTGCTTCACCACCATAAAAGGCAGAAGCTGCAAATGTTTAACCACCATGAAAGACAAAAATGAATCATCAAAGTCAATTAAGGCACGAAGCTTAACCATCAAAAGCAAGAAAGTGATTGATCGACAATCGACATAGCACCAAACCACCCGATCAAATTGCAGATCCGAGAAATTTCAAATCGCACCAGAGAGAACAACAATGAAAATAGAGGAACCAATGAGAAATCGGACAAGCATAAATCAGAATCAGCAAATCTAAAATGCATCTAAATGTAGAGAACGAGCAATAGATCAAGAAAATCGATGCTCTTGGCTAATATTTAGAGACTGGTACCTTATGTGCGAGCTATGACAAACGAAGACGAGTAGGAACCAGAGAAGGAGGAGGCTTACACGGGTGTGGCGATGGTAGAGGAGAAGAAGAAGCCGAAGGAGTCGACGGAGATCGAGAAGCTGAAGAAGGTGTTGGTGGATTGGTTTTATGGAACCGATTGCGGACTCAAAGCCACCAGTGACACAAGGGCTGAAATCATTGAGCTCATTAGAGAGAACCATGAAAAGGAAAAAAAAAAAATCAAATTAAGAGAGGAAAAAGGTAAAGACAAAACAATTATAGAAAAAAAATGAAAGAAAACAGACCTGAAGCGATCACAAAGAAATCAATGGCAAGGAATAATGCATAGGATACGAAGTAATTTTTTTAGCAAAACTGAAAAGGAAAAAGAAAAAACTAAGAAAATAAAAAGAAAAGAGAATGCACCCGAAAGAAACGTCGTACCTGGATGATATTATTCTGATAACATGTTAAAACATGACATCCATGGAAGAGAGAGAGGAATACTTCAGAGAAAATCCATAAAAGTATATTGATTGAATCAGTGAAAATTATACAAATGAGTAAAGTGAAATAATACAATGCAATAGAAGATTATATACCGAAGTACAACAACTATCAAATATAACTAATTCAAAATACCTCTAACAAATTCTGACCATCTTCAACAAAATATTTTGTTAAGATTATATTAAACCGAATGTTGTCACAACTAAAAAAGAATGTGATTATTTACATCTGAATCACTAAAAGAAAAATCAATCAGCAATCATGATGAAACATTTTTAAATTATACCATAGTTTTCCAAGCATAGTCTTTTTTTTTGTCTTGCTAGTCGCTCACGCATGACCATGCTATTTTGATGACTTCAGTGTCCACACAACATTATCTTATTATTTTCGATAACCAATATTAATATATATAAATATTACTATTAGTTTCATGGTAATATTTGTTACGGTCAAAACACATTTAAGGACAGTATATCCTGTCGCAGAAGTAATATAGGACGGAAGTTCAGATATCGTATCCAAGAGATTAATTTAGATATCTACGTCATAAAGCAAGTACTGGAATAGGAAAATCCTTATGATATTTACACTAATAAAGAACTTGAAAAATAAATAAGACTAGCGCGGTGTTAAAGATAATCGCAAAAGAGTAAAAAGAGAGTTTAGAGATCAAGAGTAAAGAGTAAAGAGCCTAGAGCCGTGGTTTCACTTGTGCTTTCGATACCCCAAATCCTAAATCTATTCAGTTTCGCAATTGCTTTTTGAATACCAATCCCTCTACAAAAACTATTAATTGTTTGTCAGACAATTGATATTCTTTTCCCCAAATAAACCCAATGGTTGTCAGACAAAGAGTTTAAGTGATTAGAAAGCATTAAGCATAAAGAAGTTGAAAGATTGAAAGGAATAAATAAATGTTTTCGCAAATCTAGATATTAAACCTCGGTTATCCTATAGGTCTACCAATTTAATTGGGCTTGATAGCCAAAATGTCAATCAATTGATCATAAGCATACAAAGGGTGCGCAATCCTAGTATGAGATGAAGAACAATAGAATAACACTATTCAAATAACAACTTTAAAATCGAATAGAATTGAATTAAAGTTAAGACATAGCGAAAGGAGTTTCTACTAACACAAGATCCACCGCAACTCGATTGGTGAAATTAGCTACTGATAGTAATAGAGAAAATTAAAATCAACAAAGGGAAACGCATTCTGAACAGTTGAAGAGGGAGAAGTGTCTCCAACTTAATCTTCAGGTGCCAAATCCTACTCTAGAAATCAAAACTACAGAATAAAACTAAAACAAGATTACAATACTCAAAAAAATAAAGAGATGAAAGAAAGTGCAAAAGATTCAAAGATGTCAAAGATTAAGCTTAAGATCCCCCGAGAATTGCACAGAGGGCCTCTGTTTATAAGACAAAATGCGAATCGGGCCTTGATTCTGGTCTTCTGTTTCATTGGCACGAGCTTGCTTTTCACTCAGCATGGGCGTGCTCTTCAGCATATCAGGCCGTGCTCAAATATGTCAGGGCTTACTGACTTCGTAAATCAACGTTCTAGTGCACGGTCGTGCTCTTTGCGATTGGGGCCGTGCTAGCTTCTGTCAGGCCTTTCTTTACTGAGTCAGTCTTTTCTTCAATATGACACGGGTATGCTCTCGTATGGCACGGCCATGCTAAGTCTTCAGAGGTCAACTTCAAGCTTTTTTTAAGGCTTTGTTTGGATGAATATCTTTCGCAGGTTGGCACGGGCGTGCTCTCGTATAGCACAGCGGTGCTAACCTCTCAACATCAGTATTTTGCTTGATTTAGCTCTAAAACCTCCTCTTTTCTTCAAAAAGTCCATTAAATTATCTCCGAACGTTAATTCTGTCAAAACTTAAGTAAAAGAGAGAAATACAATAATATTTATCTCAAAGTGCATTGAAATTCGACCCAAATACCCCTTATAAAATGCACAGAATTGAGGTTTATCAAACTTTCCACACTTAAACATTGCTTGCCCTTAAGTAATTATCTGGCTTAAAATAATTTTCAAGAAGTTTCAGACATAAATTAAAGGAACTCAAAACAAAAAGATTTTTCAAAATTGTGAGGATAGTCAAACAGGTATAATTTTCAAAAGAAAGCCAAGTGATTACCCAATTGAAACTTTCAAATTCTTGAAATAAAACTTTTTCAAAAGATCAAAGGTTGCTCTACTTACAATCTCTCAATGTTTTAGGCAAGGATATAAAAACACTCAAGATTCTCAAATAAATACATTACCAAAGGCTTGTTTATAGATCAAATTCCCATAATATGAAACACATGCATGCAGAAGAAGGTTGAGGTCTTTCATGGGTTGTAATGGGGCCAAGGTATTAATATTAGGTGAGGTAGTGAAAGAAAAGGAATAATCAAAGGGCTAAATCAATAAAATAAAGTAATGACCCTTAGAACCATAAAAGAATAAAAAGTGCATTGACATCTTTTTCAAAATATATAAAATTTCTTTAAGGATCTGCTAAATTTTCGTCATCCTTTCCTTTCTTTCTTTAGCTAGAAGCTCTTTTTTCTTCCCTTCTCTCTAATCTTTTTCTATGTTCATATTTTTCTTTTCTTTTTCTTTTCTTTTTCTTTTTCTTTTTATTTTTGAGAAGAAAGAGGCAATATATTTTTTTTTCACTGCTAGCCTATTTTTAACATTTTTATATTTGGAAAGGGAACCATTACCATATGTTTGTCATGTTTCTCCATTATACTTTCAAGGGGTCACCAAAAATAATTTAATTTTTCGGAATAGGGACCAAGAAGAGAATTTTCATAAAAGGCCAAAATTGGACAACTAGGGGAGAAGTGTTTTAACAAAATATGGAGGCTAGAAAGAATACCTAAGAGTGCCCCAACCAGAGTTTCACATGCATAAGTCAAATTTGTGTGGAGGTGGTCTTAGGACAAGTTCTAGAATATATAATACCTGAGAAACACACTCATCAAAGAAAAAGGGTTAATATCAGAATATTTGGCAATGTAACTTAATCCCATAAAATGCCAAATCTCACATTTAGGATTTAAGTCTAATGAAAAGTTTTTAAATCAAAGAATTTATCTGCCAATCATCAGTTTTCAAAAGACTAACTTTTTCAATCACACTAATGAGACTATGAAGCAATTTTTCACAAAAATTTTTTTGTAAGAGGTTTTCTTAATTTTAATAGAAAGTTAAGCCAAATAATTGTGTGCAGCTGTATAAAAAATAAGAACATATTTTCTCTTCTCACACTGCATAAGTGTCCTCAATGCATACATTTAATCATGAAATACAGGTGGAAAGGGAAAGGAGAAGAGAGAAATTTTTTTTTATCCTAAAAATAAAATTAACAAAACAAATAAAATAACTCGGGTTACCTCCCGCAAAACGTTTGTTTAACATCACGAGCCTGACGACCTGTTTTTAGGAGAATCAATCAGGTGGCTCTCCAAGTGCTGGTTTTCCTTTTAATGCCTTGCCCCAATTTATCCTCCCCCCTTTTCTCTTTTTCCAAATTCCCCGTGATTGATGAGCTTGATAAAGTAATGAATCATGGTCCTTAACGTAGGAATTTTTAAGTCATTTTTTGCTTTAAAATCATGACACTTGTTAGAAATAACCTCATTAGTAATATCTTGAATAAAGTGATAGGGAGCAAAAGAGGATGGATTTTTGGATGAGTTAAGAACTTTAAAAATAACCTCTTCATAACCCATCCGCAAAGTCAACTTCCCTTGTCGGATATCAATTTTGGCATCCCCAGAAGGTAAGAAAGGTCGCCCCAAAATAATTGGGATATGCTCATCTTCCTCTATATCCAAAAAAACAAAATCTGCGGGGAAAGTAAAATTAACTACTTTGACTAAGACATCCTCCACTATCCCACATGGATAGGCAATTGTTCTATCTACTAACTGTAAGGATATGTCAGTCGATTGAGGTTCTTGCATGCCAAGTTTTCTCAAAACAGACAGAGGCATTAAATTTATACTAGCACCTAAATCACATAATACTTTTTCAAAATAGGAATTACTAATAGAGTAAGAAATTGTAAAACTCCCTGGATCTTTTAATTTTGGTGGCAGTTTCTTAAGAACAATGAACGAACATTCCTCATTTAGTTTCACTATTTCAAAGCCCTCTAATTTCTTTTTATTAGAAATTATTTCTTTTAAAAAATTTGCATATTTGGGCATTTGAGCAATGGCTTCAGCAAAGGGGATATTGATGTGCAATTTTTTTAATATTTCTAAAAAAATTTAAAGTGCCTATCATTATCTACATCTTTCAATTTTTCAGGGTAAGGAATTTTTACCTTTTTTGGCTCACTGATGGTTGTTACCTATTTCTGTTCACTGGACAAGTTGCACGGCTGTGCTCGTCTTCGGCATCAATTTCTTCAGCAAAAGCATCTTCTTCCATGGGTGCAGAGTCTTCCTTCTTATGATTTTGCTTCAATTTCATGCCACTCCTAGTAGTGATGACATCGACGAGTTCACTTGGATTAGGTTCAGGTTGATTCTGCGATATACTCTGCGGATGTCTGAGTTAACAATTGAGCAATATTAGATATTTGAGCTTCCATGGCATCCACCCTTTTATCAATCTTCTCTATGTACTTCATCAAAGGATCCTCGGATTTTGGTTGCCTCTCCTCTTGGTTAGCATGGTTTTGCAAATAAGGGGGCCTATAAACATTCTTATTTGATCCTCGGCTATTTTGATGATCATTCCATAAGAAATCAACACAATCCTTCCACTTTGAATTGTATGGGTCATTTTGCCTCTTGGGGATGCTCCCTATGTAATTTACCTCCTCAATTTGCTCAACTTTAGATTTGGCTTATGACTGAGCTTGCATTAAGATCTCCATTTGTTTTGAAAGTGGTTCAAGTTTGGACTCTAGTGCCGTGTTTACATTAACTTGATGAACTTCAATTGGCTTCTTGACAATATGACTATCTCCTTAAGACCACTGGTAATGGTTGGCTGACATTTCTTCAATTAAGGTGCGAGTCTTTAGGTGTTTTCTTCAAGATAGAGCGTTTGCTAGCAACATCCAAATTGGATATATCACGTTGAGAAAGCCCATATAAAAAAATATGCACCTAAATAGGAACTAAAAAGCCATGACATGGGCATCTTCGAATCAAGTCCTGGTATCGCTCCCATTCTTCCAATAAGGATTCATTCTCGAACTGCACAAAATTAGTGATGTCAGCTCTAAATTTAGCAGATTAAGAAGGAGGGAAATACCTAGTCAAAAATTGGTGAGTTAGTTGGTTCCAAGTAGAGATGGAACCGACAGGTAGAGATGATAGCCATTGGTCAACTTTGTTTGAAAGAGAGAATGGGAACAGCCTCAATCTGATAGCATCCGTGGAAAATCCACTATACTTGATCAAATCTGTGACCCTCAAGAATTTCTTTAAGTGAGTGTTAGGGTCTTCATTGGGCAGTCCAGTAAATTGTCCAGAGCTTTGGACCATAGACACCATCGCAAGCTGGATTTCGAAGTTATTGGCATCCACGGCAGGATTGGTGATGCTATCCGTCATCTCAGCAGAGGGGGTAAAGTAGTCCAACAATGTCATACTTTCCCCCATGGTGTTCTCCTCTCTTGCTTGCCTCCACAGCCTGTGAAAAGTCCTTTCAACTTCTCTGTCAAAAACTAGATTAGGATTTTTAGAACGCGTTAGCACACAAAGAGAGAGATAAAAAAATAAAAATAAAAAACAAAAAATAAAAAAATAGATGTCTAAATTAACTAGAATTTCTTTTTTTTTTTTCCAATATTACTTAAGATCACAAAATATCAAAAATCAATCCCAGCAACGGCGCCAAAAATTTATTGCGTTCAAAATACACTTAAGGACAGTGTAACCTGTCGCAGAAGTAATATAAGACGGAAGTCCAGATATCGTACCCAAGAGATTAATTTAGATATCTTCGTGATAAAGCAAGTACTAGAATAGGAAAATTCTTATGCTATTTAGACTAATAAAGAACTTGGAAAATAAATAAGACTAGAGCGGTGTTAAAGATAATCGCAAAAGAGTAAAAAGATAGTTTAGAGATCAAGAGTAAAGAGCCTAGAGCCGTGGTGTCACTTGTGCTTTCGATACCCCCAAATCCTAATTCTATTCAGTTTCACAATTGCTTTTTGAATACCAATCCCTCTACAAAAACTATTAATTGTTTATCGAGCAATTAATATTCTTGTCCCCAAATAAACCCAATGGTTGTCAGACAAAGAATTTAAGTGATTAGAAAGCATTAAGCACAAAGAAGTTGAATGATTGATAGGAATAAATCACGTTTTCGCAAATCTAGATATTAAACCTCGGTTATCCTATAGGTCTACCAATTTAATTGGGCTTAATAGCCAAAATGTCAATCAATTGATTATAAGCATACAAAGAGTGCACAATCCTAGTATGAGATGAAGAACGATACTATAACACTATTCAAATAACAACTTTAAAACCAAATATAATTGAATTAAAGCTAAGACATAGCGAAAGAAGTTTCTACTACACAAGATCCACCACAACTCTAGTGATGAAATTAGCTACTCATAGTAATAAAGAAAACTAAAATCAACAAAGAGAAATGCATCCTGGACAGTTGAAGAGGGAGAAGTGTCTCCAACTTAAGCTTCAGGTGCCAAATCCTACTCTAGAAATCAAAACTACAGAATAAAACTAAAACAAGAGTATAATACTCAAAGAAATAAAGAGATGAAAGAAAGTGCAAAAGATTCAAAGATGTCAAAGATTAAGCTTAAGATCCCCCTAGAGTGGCATGGAGGGCCTCTATTTATAACACAAAATGCAGACCCGACCTTGATTCTGGTCTTCTATTTCATTGGCACAGGCGTGTTCTTCACTTGGCACGGACGTACTCTTCAGCATATCAGGCCGTGATCAAATATGTCAGGGCTTAATAACTTCGTAAATCAACATTCTAGTGCACGGGTTGTAGCATGGGCGTGCTTTTCAGTTGGCACGGTCGTGCTCTTTGCGATTGGGGCCGTGCTAGCTTCTGTCAAGCCTTTCTTTACTGAGGTAGCCTTTTCTTCAATATGGCACGGTCGTGCTCTCGTGTGGCACGGCCGTGCTAAGTCTTCAGAGGTCAGCTTCAAGCTTTTTTTTAAGGCTTTGTTTGGATGAATATCCTTGGGAGGTTGGCACGGGCGTGCTCTCGCATGGCACGGCCGTGCTAACCTCAGAACTTCAGTATTTTGCTTGATTTAGCTCTAAAACCTCCTCTTTTATTCAAAAAGTCCATTTAACTGCCTCCGAACGTCAATTCTGTCAAAACTTAAGTAAAAGGATGAAATACAATAATATTTATCTCAAAATGCATCGAAATTCGACCCAAATATCCTCTATAAAATGTACAGAATTGAGGTTCATCAATATTATATCAATTAGTGTCATGCTAGTCATTCACAAATCATCATATTTCTCTCTTATACTAAATAATTCTTAAAATTCATTCCCTTTTTTTTTACTACTTTCTTTTTACCTATATTCATTCCGTCTATCTTCTCTTTTTAGATCTTATTTCTCAAATCAAACAAGGCATAGATGTTATAGCAAGGGATTATTTTTTAAGCCAAACCACAGGTGAATAAAATGTAATTTAGCTTAATTTTTTTACTTAATGTAAACACGTATTTACTGTTAGGCTCAATTAGCTATATTTAATTCTTACATATACTAATATTTAATAAGCATTATGAGTAATTTTACTACAAAGATGTTTGACAAAAAATAAAACTCCATGTTCTAACACTTTTAATGTTAATGAATAAGAAAGTTTAGAAGTAACTAAAAAAACATGGGTTTTCACAAAAACAGGAAACCTGGTGTGAGGCACACACACGTGTTTTTTGAGTTTTATTTTTCTTATTGGAAGTGTCCTTACATCAAGTAGGTGTGACACTAGCTAGCTCTTATTTGGACATCTAAGGGCATAAATCTAGCTACAAGATACTTTTTGGGATTTCAACCACATGGATCACTACAAGTAAAGTAGCCCATAGTTGCTCAGACTACCAATCTAGTATGGTTATTTAAACAAAATTATAATGTTTGAGCAGTGACTTGCGAGATAATAAAAAGTACATTTTATTATACATGGATATTCAATAACTACTCAAAAATAATTTCATTTACATCTCTTCATCAGCTCTGAGAACCTTGTTGATGATAGTTGGGCGTGCTTTACACATTGCCTCTAAGGGTATTATTTTCGGTGTGGTGGCCCCTTTTCCTTCAGTAATATCAATTTTTTGCTCATTTGTTCGTTTCCACTCAAAACATTGAATCAATAAGCCCAAAGTTAAACCTACTGTACGTTGCCCCAAGTTTGAGCCAGGACAAGCCCTTCTCCCCAACCCAAATGGAATTAACTTATCTGCTTCCCCTTCTTTCTCAAATCTCTCGGGCTTGAATTGTGTAGGGTCCCTCCATAGTTGAGGATCTCTATGAATAGCCCAAGCATTAACCAACAAAATAGTTCCCTTTGGGACATTATATCCTCCTATGGTGCAATCATTTGAAGAAAAATGGGGTGCCAACAATGGGAAAGCAGGATGCATCCGAAATGTCTCATAGATAACATTTTGAAGATAGAGAAATTTTGAAATGTCTGTCTCATCTACTAGGCGGTCTTGGCCTATGTGAGTATCGATTTCATCCCTTGCTTTTTTCAACACTTCTGGATGGTTTAGTAAAGCAGTCATTGCCCATTCTAAAGTTGTCGCTGATGTCTCTGTTCCTCCGAGGAGCATAACCTGTGAAATAAAAAAAGAGTTAATATGAACAAAGACAAATCAAATCATATATTTTTTTCCCTTTAATTAAAATTAGCTACCATTTTGGTTTAATTGGTAATCTACTTCCTAAATGAAGGGTCAGATCCTTTTAGTTAAATACTTTCTAACTTGGAAGCAAGTTCGTATGTATATAATAAATGTATCGAAATTTAACCTAGCTCCCATGACCATATGAGTGAAAATTGAGTGATTATTAAAAAAATTCATTTGTAATAGATGTATATATACTAATAAAAAAAATAACCAATGTGTGTTGATACAAGTGAAAGCGACTTGGGTTCCTTGAGCATATGTGGCCATGAGTTTGATTTCTGGATTTAGATATATGAAAAACACTATTGAGAGGGGTCCCCTCTTAGGCGTCTGATCATATCTTTGCGTTTCAAGTTGGTTCTCTAACTAATAAACGTTTCGATTAAGTTCTCTAAATTGTCAACAGTATACCATGTTAGTCTTTTTTCGTCACTTTGCTATAAAAGTGTTAAATTTCCACCATTGGTCGCTAGAATCTTGCCAGAGTCCCCTCTTCTTTCTTTTCTACCGTCGAAATCTGGGCTTTTTCATCTTCTTCTTTCCCCTTTTAAAAACCTCAAATTGGCTCAAGTCACCCTTTGTAAATCTGGCGATAATACTCCACCAATAGAAGTAAAACTCCATCATTTAACCAACACTAAAACATCCACCTTCACCCCAAACACATCCCACTACCTCAACCTTCACCAACCAAAAACCATCGGCACTCACCGACCATTAAACTTCCTAGGTACACCCAAACCACCTAGTCACAACCCTCAAAACCAACAACCACAACAAAACCTGCTTGCAGTCGTGCGACCACTATGTGACCAGATCCTTTACCACGTAGGAAAACCACCATAGCGCCACCAACTCGTGCAACCCAGCATCATTGAAGCCACACCCGCGTCGTCCTAGACAACACTAATCACTGTTGTGCCAGGCTCACGCTACTCTCCGACCACCTTGCATTGTCATAACACCAGCCTCTAACAAATTGCACCGGTAATATAATTAAGTGGAAGAATACAAGTCTCCAATATCATTTCACTGACTAACCGTGAAAATCTAACATCGTTGTCGAAAATCTGACGGAAAGGACGTCTAACATAGTGTAACATTGACAACTTAGAGGACTTAATCATAATGTTTATTAGTTAGAGAACCAACCTGAAACCAAAAAATAAGATATAAAACCAAAAATGTATTTTAGCAAGAAAAAAAAATAATGAATTCGACAACTCCCTATACTTGGATAAGATCCTTTGTAGTTGAGTTATGTTATTTACATATTATTTTTTACATAAAATTATTTAAAAATAATAAAATCAAAATACCCATTTTTATACACTTTCTCTTTACCTTTTATTTTTTTAAAAGATATAAAGATGATTTAAACTTTTATGTATAAATATTAGAGTTTAATTGCTATGCACTGTCAGTGTGAAGATTTTTACACTGACAACCAATCAAAAATTATGGTGTGTGTGACTTTTAAGATAGTTAGGATAAGAGTCAATCATTTTACCTTATGTGGCAATTTTAATTGATTGTCTGTATAAAAATATTTTACGCTGACAGTATATACTAATTAAATCCTAAATATTATCCGTGTTTGTATTTGGCACACTATGGGGCCACTTAGTCAAAGTACAGGTACTGTATCATGAATCAAATAAATAACAGTTTTGCAATTTACAATTATACCACAATTTTTATACATCATTTTTATTCATGCATCACCCATCCCCACAAAGCTACTTGAACATGATATTGCAAACTCAGCTCACTAGAGATTAGAGAAGGTAGCAAAAGACGGGAAAAATATAATCCAGAACAATGATATATATAGTAGCAATTCAAAAGTGTAGTAAAGAGTATATGGCAACAGTTAATTACCAGAATAATCCCTTTGATGATTTGATCCGTATAATACTCGGGCTGCGATTGTTGCTGACTTAAGAGATGATCTATCATGGTATTGGCACTCTGTTTTTTCCTGCGATGTTCATCAATGAGTCCTTGCAAGAACGAATCGGTTCTGCTAGCAATCCTCTTCACCCTATTCTCCAAACCATCGAAATCAAACCACCTAAGAATAGTCACAAACTCTGCGGGGTTGCTTGATCCTCCTACTGAGATAAGCTCTTTTATGATCTCTCTGAATTGCCTGGCTTCCTCCACATCAGTCACGTCAGAGTCCTCTCCATAGTACCTGTTATTTTAACATTCTCTTATTATTTTGTATCTTGTGCTCGTTAGATTATAAATAAAAGTAAAATAGATTGATTGATCTTATATGTTTTATTTTTTATTTTTCACATCGATTTTAAAAGTTTTATTTTTTTTAAATTGATCATATACATTATGTTCCACGTTAGTCATTGTCGTCAATTTTAACCTTATGACGTCAGATCAAGAGCCACGTGTCGGACTAAAGTGATAACCACGTCATGTCAAAACTGATGGTGTTAAGTCGAAATTGACGGAAAAGACTAAAATGGAAATGAAACATAACGTGTATGATTAATTTGAAAAAAATAAAACATATAAGATAAAAATAAAAAAAACGTATAAGACTAATCAACCTTTATTTTCCCTAAATAATAGCATAAGAAAGATTATTTCCTTTGAAAACAAAATTTTTTTCCAAAAAAAGTTCTTGAAAATTAATCTTTTGACAAATTAACTTAAACTATAAAAAAGTTTTTTTTAAAGAAAAAAGTATTTTTCAAAAAAGCTAAAAGTTTAAAGTTTATTTGAAAAATAAGTTTTTGATTATTACGAAATCAATCACATTTTCTCATTTCATCCCTTTATAAATAACTATCAAACAAATATTAAGCAACTTTGTAACTTTTCTTATTGTAATTTATTATATAAAAATAATTTTTTATATAATCTAGTCATAATAAATTATCTTAGTATCACTTTTCAATAAATACATTTAAACAAAAATTGATTCAGATTATAATCGATTATTACAATAATCGATTATATCTAACTTTTTAGCCACTATCCCAAACATACATTAATCGTAAAAAAAAAAATGAATAATAAAAAACATTTTTCCACAACTTAATTACCTTTTGCCAGAGATCATTCTCATTATGGTGTTAAACGTCATCTCGGAAAGCCTAGACTTCATTTCCACCTTAGCAAAGTCCTTGCACGAGTCACGTGCTAGGTTTTGTACAAACTTCATGATCTCATCCCTTCGGATTTCCAAGAAGGAGTTGAGACGGTGTGTGGAGAGTATCTCAAGTGAGATGATTCGGCGCACGTTGCGCCAGTGGTCGCCGTAAGGAGCCACCGTAACGGTGGTGTAGTTGTACCCGATGTGCTTGGCGGTGAGAAGCGGTGGCCGGTTAGCTAGGGTGATGTCGTTCTTGGTGAAGCATTCTTGAACGACGGTTGGTGATGAAACGACAACAACAAAACGTGACCCGAACCAAAGGGAAAAGACTTGGCCATGTTTTTGTGATAGGCGTTGGAGGGTTCGGTGGAGAGGGTGTTTAAGAAGGTGGAGGTTGCCTATTATGGGAAGACATGGTGGACCTGGAGGAAGGTTTCTGAATCTTCTTGTTGGGAACAAGAACTTTAGTGTGACTAGGAAGAGAATAGAGAGGAAGGTGTAATAGAAAAACGAGGTCATTTGATCTTTGTTTTGGTAATAATTAATAGAGAAAAGGCCAAATTAAGTGATGTTTTTGTTGATTAAAATAGCAGTAATATTTGCATTTAGGTTATAGCTTGTGCCGCATATATATAAATAGGGGCTTGAGTTGCGTTTGTGCTTCGATGTTATTTGGTCTTCGCAGAATTTTCAATCCTACTTTTCTAAGTTGTCACGAGATTCTTTTGAACTTCTTTTTGACTGTTGATTTATCAACCACCAGAACTATTTGAGTGATGTAAATTGAAAACCCTTGTTCACATTAAAAAGGTCATAGGTTTAAGACTTTTTTTTATAAAAAAAAATTCGGGGCCGAAACCCAAAGAAAGATTACAATGAAGTAACACTATGTGGAGTGACAACTCCCATTATATCAAGCCGAACCAAGTGCAATCAATACTAACAAAGGAAGATGAACATAATTAAGTACCAAGTTGATCATAGTGATCACAACTAATATTTACCAGTGTATATTGATATTTATTATAGTCTCTCTATAAACATGAGCAACTTCAACAACCATAACCAGTGTAAAATGAATCTCAAATCGTTGAAGACCCATCCCCCAAGATCCATGCAAGTAGAGATGACAATTTGTACCTGTGTGTAGGAATCTTCGTGAGGACTGCCCTGAATGGGACCATGCAGGCAAGAATTTTTTTCCCGCGGATGGAGACGGGGGAGAAAATCCCCTCGAAGACACTTTGGGGACGGGGTAGGGAAACATGCTCCCCGCCCCGTGATCCCTGACTATGAAAAAATTACTAAAATATCCTTATAAATATGTGTATATATATTATAAAAATATATTTTATTAAATTTAAACATATATTATTTTTTAAAATAAAATATTAAAAACATTCAATCCTTAATTCCTTTTATAAAAACCTTATATTGTTGGACATGACATGACAAGAAAACCCGAACTCGATGTTGGTAGTCTTTGACCTTGTCATAATTTTATTGAATCTTTATTTGTACTATTTAAGGTTAAACTTGTTGCAATATCTTAAAGGGTGCTATAAGATTTTAGTGTTTTTATATTTTATTGGATTTTAGTTAATTACCTGTCCTTTTTTAATTTTCAGGTCTCTGAACTCCCCACGGGAATCAGTGGGAAATGGGGACGGGGAAGAAAAACTCCTCGTGACGGGAAATGGGGGCAGGGACGGGGAGCGGGGGAGTACTCCCCACCCCCCCGCCTTGTCCCGTTGTCATCCCTACATACAAGCCAACTTGAAACCTGCAAAACCACCCCACAACTTTATCATAATTAAACATGATGGTATCCCCTAATTAAGTGTGTGTTTGGTTTTACTTTTGGAGATACCAGAAGTATTTTTACATGTCAAACATTATTCTAGTAAAAATAGAAGTGTTTGGTTATACGTTTGGGGAAGCAATTTTGCATTCAAATCAATTCTATCATAAAAAGCTTGGAACAACTTCTACTTTTAGATTGAAAAATTATATTAAGTTTTGTATCAAATTTACTTTCAAAATAAAAATATTCAAACATAAATCATTTTACTTGAAACTCAATTGTATTGAAATTAATTCTACAAAATCAATTCCGTCAAAAATCACGTTTGTCAAACGTTCATTCAAACACATTTTAAGTTATTGGAAAAATCACTTTAGACTTTCAATGGCTTAGAAGTTTTAGCTAAAACTGTTCGCAGAATCATTTGAGGAGGGGGCTGCTAAACTAGAGGACTTATGCAGAGGTCAAGTCGTCAGCTTTGATTTTTCTTCTTCTTTTGTTTCTTTCTTTCTTGTTTCCATTCTTTTTATGCTTTCTGAATGTTGATTTATCAACTATTGGCATAGTATTTGAGCCGGGCACGCCTGTACAGACTTGATGCAATAATTAATACTCAATTGTTCCATACAATGAAAAGGTTATGTTATTTGTATAACATATTTAGATAATATTTAGGATGATAACTCATATTTACATATATTTTCTTGAAACATGTTATGCTTTAATATTCATCCACACTCATATAAATCAATTGTTGTTTTAATGTTGTCAAAAAAATATTTTAAAATATATTTTTCTAAAATGAATTGAGGAGGCGGCTAATAAGGTGGCCAGATGGCAAGGCAGTAGAGTGCAAATATTTCCCCAAGGGACGAAAGTTTCGTGAGAATGTGAGATACGAAAGCATATAATTTGTGCTTGCATTTATTGGAAGGGAATAGAGCCGAAATTATGATTCTAGAAGACAAATAACTTTTAATAACCTAAAAGTGACATTGCCACTGTGTGCTATATATTTTTTTAATTAAGATATAGGTATAAAATATCCATCATCGTTAGCAGTGATTAATCTTCATTGGGCACGGAACCTGTTAGGCACATAAGGTGAGTTCTCATCTCCCAACCAGGTTTTCTCCATACACAAGAATCAGGATTCAAGTTCCTGATCACTGACTTAAAGTGTCCGAATCCCTTACTACTCGGAACAACCACACATATTAATAGTGTGTGCTAAGTAAAACTGCACATCTAGAACAGAAACACATAATAGAATGCGCACGAAATTAGAATACATAATGCGCACGAAGATCTTCAACAGAAAAAAATAAAACACATAATATAGTGCGCACGAAATTATGAAACAATTAAATAATGAACAAAGATACATAAATCACGAGAATTGAAATTTTAATAATCATATAACTAGAAAAACGTCCAATAAAAATAATTCGTTAAATATATATGAATTTAATTACGTACTGACAAGTATTCTCATAACAAAATTAAACAAATTAAAGAACTTGTTCATCATATGAATAATTGAAATATTTACAAAGGATTAGTGCGCAGTAGATTGAATAGAGCACTTCTGACCAAAGGGGAAAAAATCTTCCGTGTGCATTGCATAAAGAAGAGAGAGATAGAGATAGAAATAGAGAGAGATCGAGAGAGAAAGAGGAGGAGAGAGAAGGAGAGTTCAATATCGTCCCGCAAGAATGCCTAATTGCCTATCATGCATAACACTTTTCAAATAAGCCCCATTTCCCCATAGATCAACAATTGGGTGAGAATGGATATGAGGCGGATAATTATCCGCAAATTACTTTAGTATTCGTCTCACTCCATATTCGCATATATATATATATATATATAATTACAATATATTAAATTTAAAAAAATGTAACTAGGTTTAACTTCCATTCTTTTATCTCTATCTCTATCTTTCTTAAATATTCACGTAATTTTGAAGAGATTGATCAATGGTTATTGGATATATATTCAATGTAATTAAAAAGTCATATTATAATAAAAAATGAATGTATTCAAATTTTAAAATAGATAGATATGATATTTAATTAGGTTCATATTGATAAATAAAAAATTAAGAGAGAACAATAATTATTGATTAGAAAAAGGAAAAATGTTTTAATGGAAAGTGGGGGAGAAAGGCAAAAAAATATTACAAATTAGAGAATCACATTGAAAAGCATGTTTGAGATTAACTTCAACTGCACAGAATCATTGAATTTAATAGTCATATCATATTTAAGTAAAATAAACATGCAAGTAGGGACATTTTCGTTTGATTTAATTCCTTTCAATTTAGACTTGATGCTATTGTATTTAATAATTCTATTGATCTATATTTACTTAATGTTTTAGAGAATATTGGAGGTTTTGTATAAAAAACCTTTGCATATACTAGAATGACTTAATTTGTATTATATATTTATGTTCTCCTCTTTTGACAGTACAATTTTCTTATCTTGTTTTCAAACATCTACAAAAAAAAGTGCGGGTACGTGTACTTATACAGATACCCAACGGGGTAATTGTACGAGTATTAAAATTGCTACTCACACGGATATGGGTCCTGAAACAGATATTTTTTTAAAACGCGTGTATGGGGATTGGTACTATAGTACCCCACCCATACTCTACCAATTGTCCACTAGTGCAGGAAAGCTTTTTAACGTCGGTTAAAAAAGGATTTTAACGTTGGTTATGGAGGCGACGTTAGTGGAAAGGACGTTAAAAGTGTGTCTTTTAACGTCGGTTGGAAACAGACGTTAAAAGTTATGATTTTCACGTCGGTTAAACATAACAATAGACGTTAAAAGTCATATTTTTCACATCCTATGTTTTTGTTTGTAACCGACGTTAAAAGTAAATTTTTTTTTTTAAATTTCAGTTTTATAATTAATCCTTCTTAACCTCCTTGCAGAATTCTACAAACACACTATATAATGAATCCAAACTTTTCAACATTACTCAAAGAAGTCCAGAATCCAGAATTCAACATGCATACTCCACACTACAGTTACACAAACATAATCCAGAATTATTCTATATAAGTAACCCACAATTTAATATGCAGAATTATATATATATATATATATATATATATATATATACACATACATACATACATGCAGAAATTTACAAACATATACACATATATCCAGAATTCTATACAAGTACATAGTTCACTATATATACACAAAACTAATCAATATATTCTAAGTACTCAACATCAACATCTACATTTTTCTCTGCAGCATACTTAAAAAAGAAGGTTGCAAAGCGCTCCCTCAAGTCTGTGAATTACTGATCAATGAGACTAGACTGATTGTTGAAAGCCTGCAGAAGTTCAAATAAACTTAACATTAATTTAAGTCATAAAAAAATATAATTAATATTAACTTGTTAAAAATCTATTAATTACCTGCTCTCATCCTTCAGTAATACCCGCAGAGACAATAGTCAACATATAGCTTATCACATAATATGCGCACTCCCAACTACCTTTTTGGCGACGAGACTATAAATGAATATAAAATTGATGAATATCAAGTACTAAATGTATAAATATATTAAAAAGAATAATTACTATTTAATAAACTACTTACCTTTGGGACAATCCATTCAGGGTTTCTTTTTGACTTGACAGTCCTACTTGTCCCATTCGCGCAAGCGAGACTACATGCAATCATAGCTCTATGTGATAAAAAAATATACATGTCAATTACATGCATGTTCATGTAATAAGATAAAAGAAAATGCTACAAATTATATTAAGATAATAAGACTGCATGTTCACGTACGTATCGATTGTGTTCTTCACCTCCTTCACCAGCTCACGGTGCAATGAGCATAAGAAGACGATAGTATGCTAGCTAGGAATAAGTAGGAGCAACTGCCAATGACCATTCCTTACAAGTGGTGCCATATATATATGTTTCTGATTGAAGTCAAGTAGGTTCTGCATGTATCCACTAATTGCCTGGTGATTAATGCAGAAATCACCTAGAATGATGTCGGGGTCTAAGAATCCATAAACATTATCGTTGCCCCTTTCAAGAGTTAGACGATGCAGATACCTAAGATATATATGAAATAAGTTGATGTTAATTACGTAATATATTGAAAAAAATTATAATATTGAAATACCTAAGATGCAATATAAGGTGACAAAATGTACTTACGTGCACCAGATTCTTAGAACCGTATTGGCTATCCATTGACCATCAACGCATATGTATCCCATATCCTCACCAGTGAATACAAAAATAGGGATGTTCACAGCGCCATCGTGTTCCAACGGCATAATAATGTCTTCATTTTTATAATCCACCCCAAATGTAGCCAAACGAGCTACCAAAGATCGATGCCTTTTCGGCTTGGGCTTCAATGGAAGAGAATTCCCTCTTTGCTGCGACGGCTTCGATGGACCAACTTTGTCAATGTCCTAAACAATTACCAAACATAAAGCATTAGTAAATATTGCCAAGTCATTTTAATTGTAAATAGAGAAATGACTTGTTAATTAATTGATTCAATGAATATGAATGTACCTCATCATCAACCTCCACATGTGTGTTTGGACAACTCCCATTTGTGCTCACATGTGAAGGTTGGTTCATCACATTTGCTTCCGATTGCATAGATGAAAACTCCTTCAAAAGCGATCGCATCAGACTTAGGTCCTTTAAAAGCAAACTCAATAGCTCCTCTTTAAGCTCTTGTTTAAGCTCCTCCCAACTCATCATCGCCTGCTCACCTCGCCCACGTGACCCGCTTGATCCATGGGATTTCTTAATTCCCACTGTCCTTGGAACACCACGGACATGACCAGGGTGGTCGTCTTTGCCTAAGGCAATGGTCAGGATATCCGAACGTCCCTGTGGAACGAAGGATCATTGCGAGCTTTGTTCTTTCAGCGAAACCAAGATGGACGAAATTCAAAAAAATTGTGTAAGTAAGACAATGTGTAAATAAGTTTGTTATAATTACAAGTCGAAAGGCAGTTGGTTTGTTACTTACAATCTTTTCCACAACAACGCGTGTGGCCTCAACTTTAAAACCTCCAGATTTAGTCTTTCGGCCTTCCACCCATGTGTCCTCGCGTGGGGGTGGAGATGGTGAAGACGGAGGATCAACAACTGTTTCCTCTCCTGCTTCTTCCAGCTCTTTTAACTTATCTTGCCTCTTTCTCAACTTCTCCTCCATCATCTTCTTCTGAACCAATCTATACCCACCTTGAGACATGGTGTGGGGGTGGACATTATTTTTCTGAATCGCCTTAGCCTTTTCCCTTTTTGTTTGTTACAAATAGCACGTACTCAATTTAGTTAAACCAAGAAATTAATTAGGTTGGCCTATTAATAAAAAAAATTTACTTCAACTAACCAGAAAGTCAGAAGCACTTTGGCTCGCAACAAACATATCCCATGTCTCCTGATCAAGGAATGGGTAAGACTTAAACCCCATCCAACACTTAGCCGCAAGAGATAGCCATTTTTTCTTACTTGCAGGAGTATTCGGCAAGTCCCACGTGAGCTACATTAATTATAGAACAAAAATAAGGAATTAGTGGATGATAATATGCTTAAATAATGTAAATACAAACAAAGAGGGTAAAAGTAAAATACCGTGATTGACTCCTAAATCTGATCCTTCACGGTCCGAGGTACTGATGCCCAATCATCGATCAGAATGCTAGCATGGCTTTTAGCTTGCACAACCACATAATTGGTGAAACTCTTAGCATTATCTCCCATGGGCTCCCCATGCTCATCATACTGGATTTGAAGCCTCTGGTCATTAATCTTAGATAGGGTCAACTTTTTCAAAGTTGTAGCTGATCTACCCCTTTTTTTGGAAGGCGCACTACCCGATTCGCTCTATGAATAAGAGCCTGCTGAATCAGCCATATGTATGCCTGTTTAGACAAATAAATAAATAAATTAGCATTAATGACATGGATAAATAAAAATGGATAGTTTAACATGGATAAATAAAAATATAAGCCTATTTTATTTAAACAAAACTTACACTATGCATACTTTAATTTAAACAAAAACGTACACTATATTTGCATACTTTAATTTAAACATAACTTACACTATATTAATTTAAGTCAATATCCATTCATGATGATCATCACGAGTAACATGTACATCTTCCACCTCATTTTTCTCAATGAAAATAGGCACTCGTGTTGAGAAAGCAGGAGTCTCAGGAATATCAAGAGTTGAATCTTGATTTTCATCACTATCATTATGCATGTTTTTTCCTTGGAGAACCACTGACCACCTTTTGTTAGAAGGATCATTGATATAAAACACTTGTTTTGCTTGGGAAGCCATGATGAAAGGCTCTTCCGTATGACCTACCTTGTCAAGATCTACCAATGTAAATCCTAATTCATCGGTTTGTATATCACTTTTACTGTCAACCCACTTACATTTAAAAACTGCCACTCTAAATTTAGTGTAATCGACTTCCCAAATATCTTCAATAACTCCAAAGTAAGAGTCGGGTGCCATAATGAGGTTTGTATCTTTTGAAGTAGAGATGTGCATGGACTCAGCCACGATCATAACCCCACTATTTTGCATGGTTCTCTTGTCGTCCTGGGACTTTGTATAAAAGGAAAACTTATTGATGTCGTATCCGCTGCAACATATAACATTAAAGTTAGGTCCATGTGCTAGCCATTTCAATGTATCAGAAGCAATATCATCCTTTAAAATTTCTTCTTTGAACCAATTTAGGAAAGTCTTGTTATGATGGTTCAACAACCATTTTTCATTCCTTCGAGGGTTATCTTCCTTGACCTTTCGTTTGTGAGCAAGTAGAAAAGGTTCAACATCATCAGTGTTATTCGATATATATAAATGTGCTTGAAGCACTTCTTCCCGACCTTTGCTCAAAAGAGTTACACCTCGTGTAACCTTAACTGTACATCTTCCCTCATGACAAGACTTAGGAATCCCGATAGATTCCGTTTCAGAAAGGTAGTCTGAACAAAACTCAATAGCTTCTTCTGCAACGTACCTTTGAACAATAGATACTTCAGAACGGTGCGGATTCTTTACATACCCTTTCAAGATCTTCATGTATCGCTTAACTGGGTACATCCACCTTAAATAAATAGGGCCACACAATCTAATCTCCCGCACCAGATGAATAATTAAGTGGACCAAGATGTCGAAAAATGAAGGAGGAAAATACATCTCCAATTGGCACAAGACAGTAACACCCTCTTCTTCCAACTGATCCAACTTTTGGGGGTCAATGACTTTGCTACATATAGCATTGAAAAATGAGCACAACCTAGTTATGACATGTCTAACAATTTTAGGAGCAATACCACGAATAGCCACTGGGAGTAGTTGCAGCATCAAGACGTGGCAATCATGAGACTTTAAGCTAACTAATTTGAGATCACTTGAGACAAGCCTCTTGACATTTGAAGAGTAACCCCGTGGCACTTTGACGCCCCGTAGACACTCACAGAAACTTGTTTTCTTTTCTTTTTTTTTTTACAAAGTGTGACATGCTAGAGGCAAATATGTCCGCTTTACCATACTTTGATTGTGGAGCTAACTTCTCTCGTATACCCATCGCAACTAGATCTAGACGAGCATTCATACTGTCCTTTGTCTTGCCTTGAATGTTGAGAAGTGTTCCGATTAAACTATCACACACATTTTTCTCCACATGCGTGACATCAATACAGTGTCTGACATCAAGTTTGCTCCAGTCACTAGTACAGAAAGCACTTTTTACATCGGTTAAAAAACACTTTTAACATCGGTTATAGTGGCGACGTTAATTAAAGGGATGTTAAAAGTGTAACTTTTAACATCGGTTTTAAACCGATGTTAAAAGTTTAATTTTAACATCGGTTAATAAAAAACCGGATGTTAAAAGTAAACTTTAAACATCGGTTATATAACACCCGATGTTAAAAGTGTGGTCTCAATCAGAGTTGTGCTCTGTTCAGTACACTTTTAACATCCATTGTATCTGAAACCGATGTTAAAAGTACTTTTAACATCGGTTATTAGAACAACCGATGTTAAAAGTATTTTTTTTTTATATGGTTGTTTCATTTATAGTTCTTTCCCACCCTGCATATCCATCAGTATATCATCCACAATTCAGTACACAACATAATGCCAGAAACAGATTCAAACATGTAATTAACTCATATAGCTAGATTGATGTTCCGGAATTACAATATATATTACAGTACTAGTTACACAAGTCCAGAATAATTAAACTATACTATAATGATATTACATATATACAGTGTTATAAGTGCAATAACCTAAAGTCCAAACTGTGTCACATGCAATACATACAAGTGCAAAAATCATATACAATCTACATTATGCTGCCTAGCATACTCATAAAAGAAATTAGCAAAACGTTCCCTCAGGTCTTTCATCTCTTCTTTATCAAGTGGAGTTTGATCGTCAAAAGCTTGCACAAGTTTAAATAAACTCAACATTAAATCTTCAACCAAAACAAAATATAATTTAACTTGTGCAAAACTTTATATTTATTACCTGTTGCCATCCGTCAATAATAGTGGCGGAGACCACGTTCAACATATGTTTCATCACGTAATATCCACACTCCCAGCCGCCAGCTTGTCTACGAGACTACAAGACAATATGAAATTGAATATCAAGTACAGTACTAATATAATAATAATTACTGTTGTTATTTTTTTTTTTAAGAAATAATAAACTATTTACGAGTGGGATAATCCATTCAGGCTTTCTTTTTTACTTGGATGGCCTACTTTTGCCATCTGCACAAGCCATGCTACTTGCAACCATAGCTCTATGATTAAAAATAATAATGTCAATTATGTTCATGTAATAAAGCAAAAGCAATTTGAATTACAAATTAAATTAAAGCTTACATGTCAATCGCGTCCTTCAATTCAGATGTCGGACTATAGTGCAACGAGCATAAGAAGACGACATGATGCTGGCTAGGATGAAGTATGAGCAACTGCCAATGACCACTCCTAAGTATTGGTGCTAGATAAATATCTTTCTTTGTTTGACCAAGTAGCTTCAGGATGTATGTCTTCATCGCATCCCCATTAGTGCAGTAATTTCCCTGAATTACGCTTGGGTCTAAGAATCCATACGTATTCTGGTTGCCTCTTTCCATACATAAGCGATGAAGATACCTAAGATATTAGAATAAAATAATGTTAAATACATAAGACATTGAAATAAATTATAGAATTAAAATACCGAAGATGCATGTCAACAGTGTACTTACGTGCACCACATACTTAGAACGGTGTGGATTCTTCACATACCCTTTCAAGATCTTCATGTATCGCTCAACTGGGTACATCCACCTTAAATAAACGGGGCCACATAATTTAATCTCCCTCACTAGATGAACAATTAAGTGAACCATGATGTCGAAAAATGAAGGAGGAAAATACATCTCCAATTGGCATAAGATTATAGCAGCCTCATCTTCCAACTCATCCAACTTCTGGGGGTCAATGACTTTGCTGCATATAGCATTGAAGAATGAGCACAACCTAGTTATGACATGTCTAACATTTTTAGGAGCAATACCACGAATAGCCACTGGTAGTAGTTGTTGCATCAAGACGTGGCAATCATGAGACTTTAAGCCAACCAATTTTAGATCATTTGAGACAAGTCTCTTGACATTTGAAGAGTAACCCTGTGGCATTTTGACGCCCCGTAGACACTCACAAAAACTTGTTTTCTTTTCTTTTTTTTTGATAAGGTATGACATGCTGGAGGCAAATATGTCCGCTTACCATCCTTTGGTTGTGGAGCTAACTGCTCTCGTATACCCATCGCAACCAGATCTAGACGAGCATTCACACCGTCCTTTGTCTTACCCTGAATGTTGAGAAGCGTTCCAATTAGACTATCACATACATTTTTCTCCACATGCATGACATCAATACAAAGTCTGACATCAAGTTTGCACCAGTATGGAAGATCAAAGAAGATCGACCTCTTCTTCCATATGTTTTTCTCAATAGCCTTCTTTTGAGCTTTTCCGAACATAACATTAATGTCCTTCACCATTTGATAAACTTTCTCTCCATTAAAGGCCGTCGGAGCAATTCCATTCTCTTGGAATCCATTGAAAGATTTTTTCAGTCTACGATATGCGTGATCACGTCTGAGAAATCTCCGATGCCCAAGGTAAACTGTCTTCTTTCCATGTTGCAATTGTGTGAAACATGTGCCTTCTTCACATATTGGGCATGCTTTATGCCCCTTAACACTATACCCGGACAAGTTCCCGTATACTGGAAAGTCATTGATGGTGCAAAATAACATGGCACGCATCTTGAAAGTCTCTTTGTAATGGCCATCAAACACATCAACGCCTTCCACCCACAGCTTTCTCAAGTCTTCAATCAAGGGACTTAGATAAACATCTAAGTCATTTCCTGGCTGTTTTGGGCCCGAAATCATCATAGATAACATCATGTATTTGCGCTTCATGCACAACCAAGGAGGTAGATTGTAAATTACGAGGAGAACAGGCCATGAACTATGGATACTACTTAAGGTACCATACGGATTCATTCCATCCGTAGCAAGTCCAAGCCTAAGGTTTGGCTCATTTCCGAAATTCGGAAACAAACTATCAATTCTCTCCCAATGCACAGAATCAGCCGGATGGCGAAGCATTCCATCACGTTTCCTCTCATCTGCATGCCATCTAATGTTCTTTGCGTCATTTACATTAGCGAACAATCGCTTGAACCTTGGAATTATTGGAAGATACCACAACACCTTTGCAGGAGGACCCTTTGTGATCACATCACAACTAGAATCACCATCCTTCACTTTGTACCGCGATACCCCACACTTGGGGCAGTCGTGCATCCCTTCATACACACCCCTGTATAGTATGCAATCATTAGGACATGCATGTATCTTCTTATACTCCATACCCATCGGACAGAGTATCTTCTTTGCCTCATAGTTACGATCTGGCAGTGTGTTGCCTTCTGGAAGCATGTTGTTCAACAACTCAAGCAATTCGGTGAAGCTTTTATCACTCCACCCATTTCTCGCCTTCACATTGAACAATTTTAAGACCGCCGACAACCTTGTATAAGTAGTGCACCCCGGATATAAAGGCGTATCCGCATCACTGCACAAAGTATCATACACATGTGCTCGCTGAAATGACTCTTGTCCAATATCACAGATCATGTCCTCTAGTCGATCGTCCTCCATATCTACATCAACTTCTTCACTTTGGGACACACTTGGCATGTTTAACAAGTCTTCACCATGCCATATCCATCTTGTATAACTCTTGCAAATCCCTTCACAAATAAGATGATCACGTATTTGCTTAATATGAGCACGAGAGGGGAGACTCTCAAAGAGCAGTATTTGAAATTATAGGCCTAAACTTTAAGTCCTATAATAGAAACTAAACCCCTCGACTATTGATCAAACCAATCCAGATGACCTAACTTTTTAACTAAACCCAAACCCCTTGACTATTGAGATGATAAGCAAAGCCTAAAAGTCTATGCTCAATATTATGTAACATCAAAGTGTTTAAGTATAAAAAAAACTCAAAATGCATTTCATTATTTCATGAAATATTCAAATCATTAAAACAGAGACAATGCTAAACAGTAACTAACAGAGAAGGATTACCAAGCAGAAGGGGAGTTGGGGCGGTTCAAATGCAGTGGTCAGTTGTAGAAGAGAGGGAGTTGGGGTGGTTCAGTTGCGATGGTTCAGTTGTAAATGGTTCTGAGCAAATATTAGCAAAAATGGTATTTAGCAAATGAGGGTTTGAGTAAATAAAAATAGGGAAGAGAGAGTTACGTACCTTTGCGAAGAGGAAGTTATGGTGGTGGTTCTACGGTGGCTCACTAACGGAGGAGAAGGAGGTCAGTGAAGAGAAGAGAAAAGTAGGTCGCGGGAGTGAGAACACTGTAACGTTGAAATGTAGGGCGTGAGACAAAGAAGGTTTAAGAAAGTTAACGTTATAAATTTTAATAACTTTTAACATCGGTTGTTAGAAAAAACCGATGTTAAAATTTATTTTAACATCGATTATATAACAAACCGATGTTAAAAAGTTACTTTTAACATCCGTTAAAAAAGAACCGATGTTAAAAAGTTATTTGGAATGGAGGGAAGAAACTTTTAACATCGGTTTTACCAGAAACGGATGTTAAAAGTACATTTTAACATCCGGTTCCTTATAACCGATGTTAAAAGTCTGCTCCATACGCGATTTCTTTACAAGTTTGCCACCGCGTCTATTTTTAACATCTGTTTTTCGTTAACAGATGTTAAAAGCCTGACGTGAAAAGTCTATTTTCCACTAGTGAGTATGGAAGATCAAAGAAGATAGACCTCTTCTTCCATATGTTTTTCTCAGTGGCCTTAGCCTTCTTTTGGGCCTTGCCGAAGATAACATTGATGTCCTTCACCCGCTGATAAACTTGCTCTCCGGTTAAGGCCTTCAGAGCAATTTCACTCTCTTGGCTTCCGTTGAAAGTTTTTTTCAATTTACGATATGGGTGATCACGTTTGAGAAATCTCCATTGTCCAAGGTAAACTGTCTTCCTTCCATGATGCAATTGAGTGAAGCATGTGCCTTCTTCACATATAGGGTATGCTTTATGCCCCTTAACACTGTACCCACACAAGTTCCCATATGCTGGAAAGTCATTGATGGTGCAAAATAACATGGCACGCATCTTGAAAGTCTCACGAGAATACCCATCAACTACATCAATACCTTCCACCCACAACTTTTTCAAGTCTTCAATCAAGGGCTTTAGATAAACATCTAAGTCATTTCCTGGTTGTTTTGGGCCGGAAATCATCATAGATAACATCATGTATTTGCGCTTCATGTACAACCAAGGAGGTAGGTTGTAAGTTATCAGGAGAACAGGCCATGAACTATGAATACTATTTAAGTTACCATACGGATTCATTCCATCCGTAGCAAGTCCAAGCCTAAGGTCTCTTGGCTCATTGGCGAAATCCGAAAACAAAGTATCAATTCTCTTCCATTGCAGAGAATCAGTCAGGTGACGAAGTTGTCCATCACATTTCCTCTCGTCTGCATGCCATCTAATGTTCTTTACGTCTTTTACATTGGCGAACAATCGCTTGGCCCTTGGAATTATTGGAAGATACCACAACACCTTCGCAAGAGGACCCTTTTTTTTCACTTCACAAGTAGAATCATCACGATCATCA
This sequence comes from Ammopiptanthus mongolicus, assembly GCA_039655645.1. Lineage (NCBI taxonomy): Eukaryota > Viridiplantae > Streptophyta > Magnoliopsida > Fabales > Fabaceae > Ammopiptanthus > Ammopiptanthus mongolicus. The sequence goes on along the minus strand of CM077343.1, from coordinate 12,589,248 downwards.
CCATCCTTCACTTTATAGCGTGATAACCCACATGTGGGGTAGTCGTGCATCTGTTCATAACCATCCGTGTACAATATACAATCATTGGGGCATGCGTGTATCTTCTTATACTCCATACCCATCGGACACAATACCTTCTTTGCCTCATAGTTACGGTCTGGCAATGTGTTGCCTTCGGGAAGCATTTCTTTCAATAACTCAAGCAATTCGGTGAAGCTTTTATCACTCCACCCATTTCTCGCCTTCACACAGAACAATTTTAACACCGCCGACAACCGTGTATAAATAGTGCATCCCGGATACAAAGGCTTATCCGCATCACTGTACAAATTATCATACACATGCGCTCACTGAAAAGACTCTTGTCCAATATCACAGATCATGTCCTCTAGTCGATCATCGTCCATATCTACGTCAACTTCCTCACTTTGGGACACACTTGGCTTGTTATTTAACAAGACATCACCATGCCATATTCATCTTGTATAACTCAAGCAAATCCCGTTACAAACAAGATGAGTGCATATATCCTTAACTTCACATTTCCTTATATTCAAACACTTGATAGAAGGACAACAAAACTTTCCATTACTATCAGAAACATTTTTTTGAGCAAATTCTATAAACTTTTCCACTCCCTTCTGATACTCATCACTTGTGCGTTTACTAACCATCCAACTACGATCCATAACTAGATAGATTCTGTTGAAATATAGACATAAATCCAATATAAAGCACAATGGGGGGAGATTGGAAAAGCACTAGTATTTGAACCCTATAAACCAAGACAATTTCATGGCAATATTGTCCTAAACATAAGCTAACCTATCCTTAAGCTCAAGACAAAACCTAACCTTTAATACCTAATAACCTAACCTATATATCCAAATAGTGTAAATATGGGGCATTTAGAGAAGGGGTGTGGGGTGGTTGTATGGCACATTTGGATTAAGGCTGTCCCTTTAATGTTTACCAAACAAAAAATGTGGCTAGTAAATCAATTCAAATCTCTTTTTTATAATGAGTTTCAAACATGAAAACTAATTTTTAAATTAAATCAAATCATTTCCAATTTCAACCACTTCAAATTCAACCATTTCAATTTCGTACAATTTTATGGCTACAAAAACTGCCAAATATATTGAGCTCTCTGTTTGTGCTCTATCTATAATCAGCAAACCAGCAAACCTAAGCAGAACCTAAATGAGAAATAAGAGACTTTAAAGGAAGCTTACCTTTCGGAAGCAAGACCGAATGGTGGCCGGAAGAGTGACGACAGTGAGGACTGCAGACTTGCGACGCGAAAATGACCTAAATGAGAAAAGAGAATGAGGGGAAGAGAATGAAGGAAGAGAAAGGAGAAAAGAGAGAAGAAGAAGAGAAAGGAAATATATCGGCCAGAATGAGGCGCGACGGTTGTAGCAACAGCAGGCGCAAAGGTCTTAGTGACAGAGAGAGTGAGGTTTTTGAGAGAGAGAGACGTTGGAATACTGAAAGGAGAAGAGGTCACGCGGGAGGGACTTAAACAAAAAACTTCTTTTAACGTCTGTTATTTAAGAAACAGACGTTAAAAAACCTTTGAATGTCTGTTATTATCATGACAGACGTTAAAAAGTCATTATTTAACGTCGGTTATTATAATAACGGACGTTACAATTCTTTTTTAACGTCCGTTATCTAAATAACCGACGTTAAAAGTGATTGCCATAGCCTTTTTTTTTTTTTAACATCTGTTTTAACCAAACCAACGTTAAATCATGTAACAAACTTTTAACGTCTGTTATTTGAATAACAGACATTAAAAGTCAATATTTTAATGACCTTTAACGTCTGTTACTTAAATAACAGACGTTAAAAGTCTTTGCTTTATTTTTAACGTCTGTTATTCCACTAATCGACGTTAAAAGTGCATTTAGTGACCACATTAATTACGGTACTGTCACCGCATTTTTTATAACTTCCATTTTAAATTAATAGATATTAAATCTTGTCGTGTATTACATATTTTCTACTAATGGTCTAGAGAGAGTGTGAGAAAGTGTAAAAAGTTTAAGCATAAAAAATAATAGTGGACTAATTAACCATTGTTCTTAAACTTGAATCAGACGGTCCGGCTGAAAACCGGATCTATGACCGATCCAATCAATATGTGAGATTGGATATGCAACTAAATCGGAACTGATGCCATCAAATTGCAGTTGAACCGGTTTGAACCGGCTGATTCAACTCACGGTTGAACTAGTTTGATGTGCAATTGTGTCATTACGCAAGACCACTCACTTAGTACATATATATGACAAATGTATTATATACATATATCTTTAGTGTAAAATTTACAAATTTGATATAAATCAGTACCGGTGACTTACTATTTCCATCACTGATCTAGTGCCTTGATTAGTTACAACTTAAAATAGAGTGTCCGTATTTATATATTAATGATGTCAAAACAATACTGTTTAAGGAAAAAAAAAACATTCATTTCTTTACATCGTTACTTTTAAGATCGATAATCAAGTAGTAAATTGCTGAAATAGTTTTTGTTTTGTGACCTTCGGAAAGTGATACGATGGGTTTCAAATTTGCATATACTATTCATCAAAAAAATAATTTTTTTTGCATATACAGTGTACTTTAATAACTTACCTTACGTTCCCCGTCTTATTTCAGTGTAATTTTCTGTTGGATTTAGACCCCGTTTTTTTTTTTTTTTTTAAAATAAACAAAAAAACAAAATTGTACTCCTTATTATAGGATATAAGTTTAGTGCAAATAAGCCAACCAATATTGGGTAGCTAGCCATTTATACATCGCCGCTTGAAATTTTTATTGATTTTTACTTTTCATACATATCTTTATTTTAAATACATAGCTTCCTAAATATTTATGGTAAAAAGGTGTCAAGAATTTTAATATAGTGGGAGTCTATACATGAAAAGTATATCTTTCAACCTAATATCCAACTCTTAACTCAAACATATAATTTAGTCAAAAAAAAACTCAAACATGTATAAACTACATTCGTTAAATTTAAAGGGGTTATATGATACAAAACAAAGTTTCATATGAAAAGCGAAAATGAGATAAACTTGAAATAACAATGTGTAATTTATCCTTAATAATTTGTTTATAATTAATAACATACAATACATATAATGTATAGAAGTAAAAAAATTAAAATTTAAAAATAATAATTTATTTTTCTATAAATAAATTGTTTTAAGTAATTTTGTAAAGTTTTCATTCCCATTTGTGATGAAAATATAAAAAATACATGTAAATATTATAAAACAATATATCCTTGAAAATGTTTTGAAAATATTTTTTTATTAACCTAAATTTTTTACTTGTCATTAGCTTACTTCCTCTTAGAATAAATGAAATATTTATTTTAAAATTTTCCTAAAACTACAACCAATATTTCAATAAATTTGTTAAAAAGATATTTTTTTTTTTGACAAGTTGTTAAAAAGATATTATTAACTTATAAATAATACAAGAAAGAGTCCATCCCTATATATTTATGTTAGTATATAATAAAATATTTGAATGTCCTGTACATATTATATATATATATATATATATATATATATATATATATATATATATATATATATATATCTATATATTTGAAGGAAGAATTTATACTAGTGTAAGATTTCACATTCTTACACTAACTAATAATTTTTTTATATAATATAGTTTTTATCGTTTCCAACTGTTAGGGTTATAACTATCTATTTTCACAATAAATTAATTAACTAATTTCTTTTTTATAGATTAAAGTTTCTTTCGACAGAGTAAGTCAATGTCCTAGTATAAAATTTTATTACTTTCAAATCTTTTTTTTTTAGGCATATTACTTTCAAATCTAAAAATATTAATATGGTAACCAATTAATTGCATTATTCTTTGAGTTCGTATATGGATATTTTGGAATGAATGTCATATATTTTTAGAAAATACATACATTCAAAACACACACACACACACACACACATATATATATATATATATATATATATATATATATATATATATATATATTGCCTCGTGTTCACCTAATTAAGGGTTCCCAATTATTTTTTATATTTTTAATAAATTTGATTTATTATTAATTTAAAATATTATCAAGTGATAAGTTTTATTATGATAAAAAAACTTTTTATTGAGTTTTTTTGTGTTTTACGTCACTTTAAAATCAATTATTGTCTACATTACAATTTTCATCAATTTTCAATTTAAGTTATTGTTATAATTTTTCTAATAATTATGTCAATTAATAATTTAATTAATTATCTTTTTTCCTAACTATTTATCTTAAAACATTATAAGCTATCTAATATTTTAATTATTTTCACTCCCACTCTCTTGTCTCTTCATACCTCCCTTTACACCTTTATCTTTTTTCTATCTTTCTATTTCTCAATCTTAATGCTATTAGCCTATTTTTCTCCTTCAGACTTCAGTCCAAATTCAAATTCCACAAGCCACTATTATTTGCTTGTTGCTAACCACAAAGCTTTTTCACCTTATTACTTACAAAAGAACACACAAGGCACAAGTATTTCTTATTCCAAGTTGTTGAAGGAGATGGAAGATGTTGGAGAGAACCATAAAAATGATAAAAGAAAATAAATTTATTTATTTATTTATTAATTTTTTTATTTTTTTAAATTATTATTTTATATTAATTGTCAAGTTAGCAGAACCAACTCGGCTCGAGAGTGACACAAAGGAGAAAAGATGAGAGATTCTGTAGGAATAGTAAACAAAGTCACACTTTATCATCCAAACTTAATTTATGAGACTTCTTTGACACGAAATAATTTGAAAAGAACATATTGAAAAAAGAAATACACCCAGGAGACCAATCTAATAGTTTTTAATATGGTGTGGTTCAATAGTCGTGCAAGCCGAGTTTGCGGGAAGGACTGTGATTCGAATCCCATAAAACATATTCTTGGAAAGAGGTGAGGAGCGAAAATTAGTTTCATAACGAGTCCAAATGATCTAAACTTATGAGGATAGTCCATGAATTTATTGGAGAGACAAAGACACTGATTACGACGAATTTCAACAAAAAAAAAAAAAATAGTTTTCCATATATTATATTTTATATGGGGAAGTGGAACATTGCCAGCCGTCACCCCAATAATCCTTATTCTATCACGGCGGTGGTCTCGCTTCGCTCGCGTCTCTCATTTGACCGCTCCTCTTAACTTCATTTATCCTTCGCCGCCTTAAAGTCTCGTTTTTCTGGCGTCCGATGCTTTTTTCCTTTTCGTCGAATACGATGCTATTTTCTCTGATATCAAGAAACCTCAGAGGCAGCTTGAACGGTTGCCGATGGTTTCTGTCCCTTGGAGACCAGAACCACCGGTTCCTTTTATTGCATAATTATCAGTCACGTAGAGACTCAACTGAACAGGTATTGTCACAGTTTTACTTAACATCTGAATTTCTCGCATGCACATCTGTAAGGTTCATGGAATCTTGATTTGTCGTTGTCCGCTCTAAAGTTTAAAACTTTATTCTTTTTGCTTTCGCCCCTTTTTCTCCCAGTTGGAAAGGTTTCAGCAGTGTGTCATTTGGGATCATTGTGAGCTTTCTATTAGTAAGCATAGTTGTGGGGCCTATGTTACGAATAAGGGTAGTTAAATAACGAGTTAGTTAAATAATTAGTTACCTTGTCATTGTATAAACAGTAGAAAAGTACAATTGTAATGTCAATGAGAGTGAATGCAAGTGAGGAGTTTTCTCTAACTTGAATAGAGAATTTGGAGTCTTACTCCCTGACCGGAAAAAGTGAGGTTCTAACATGGGTACTCTAGTTGAGAGGTTACAATGGCAACAACAACTCAATGGAAAAGCTATTAAAATCTGAAAATTCCTAATTTTGATGGTGAAAGTGTTGAAGAGGTAGCGTTTTATATTTCTGCCACTCCATATGTACATGGAACTGTGTATGATTGGTGGTTGGGATGGAAACAAGAGTGGCCGCTATATATTAGGAAAGTAAAAAATCAACAGAGATATGGAGCTCACACTGAAGAGGTTTGTGGGGCTGCTTCTCAAGGTTTGCCCGATCAAGAACTATGTATTCTTGATTCAATTGGTCAAGAAAACAATGCTAAGAATGAACTAGAGAAAATCTATTGGGAGCTCTAGCTGAAGGTTCGGTGGAAGAAAGCCACGAATTTGAAGGGCGGAAAGGCACTGTTATGCTTTGTTTGGTTTGAGAAAGAAAATGGGAAGAGAGAATACAGAAAGAAAGAATGTGGTTAGAAAGAAAGTGGTGAGAAAAAGAATGGATTTTAAGGGTTGTTTGGTATGAGAGAAACACGAAAGAAAGTGGAAAGAAAGAAAATAAGTTTTTTTTTAGTAGAGAATTATGTCCTTGTTAGTTGAGGGAGTTGCCGGTAGTTAAGATATAAATTTGACATTTCACACCACCATATCTCTCTTTCCCTTTTCTTCTCATGAGTGGAGAGAACTTTTTGCGTGGGTCCTACCAGTTTTTTTTCTCTCCACAACCAAACAAGAGAAAACTACAAAATCATTAAATTTTCTCTTCTTCCATTTTCTTTCCTCCCATTTTCACCCAAACCAAACAAAGTGTTAAGAAAATGGGGCTTTTGGAAGAAGAACCCAACATTGGTGGCTCCATTCTTAGTGACCCATATTTTTGTTCCCTTGACCGTGCATGGTGAAATTCCTAAAACCCAAAACCAAGGCTTTGATCGTGGGTTCTTGAAGGATGGGGGTAGTGCATGAACAAATTTCATTTTCGGAGTTCATGAAGGTCTAGCAACCCAAATGATAGAGTTGTACCTCAATCAATTCCTTTACTAGAAGAAGAAGCAGAAGAAGTGTTCATGGCTAAGCCTCACCAGTAGAAAGAAAGCCTCTATGGACCAAGGGAGGCTGTGGTTTCTACAATTGAGGTGAGGCTTCATCAAATGGAGGAATTTGGGCCTCCAAGCCGTTGGGTTTGTTGTGGCAAGACTAAAGCCAAAATGGAAACCACCTGGTTTCCCTCTTCCTATGTCTCCCTGATCTCAAATAATAACATCAGAGTATATTGACCCAAATGCACGGGATATGGGGATGATGTCGAAAGGAACCAGATGTGGGTGGATGTCCTTAGACCTTAGATATATGAAGCGAGGCCTGGAAGGTATATATGTGCTGTAAGAATATTTGTGTTGATATGATAATATATTATGTATATATGACAGAAACAGTTAGGATCAATTAGGAACAACCTTAGGATTTATTGTTCTATTAGATTAGGTTTATATATCATTGTAATTAATGCCGAGTCATTATATAACGAATCCTTGTGTAATCAATTGAAGACACATAATTCAACCTATTTGCCTTATTTCAAGTTAGTAACAGAGCGGGTTTCAACCTGTATCTGCAAACACCCAAATCAACCGCGCCCACTGCTCATCAGCAAATTTCTGAGGCCATGTTTCAGTTCCGGCCAGCCTCCTCGCTGTGTTTCAACTCCAGCGTGCCCTTGCTGCCACATCTTTTTCCGGCACCATTTCTGCCATCGATCTTTTTTTTAGTGAACTCCAAAATTAAGGTTTGGTCTCGAAAACCTCAGATCTGAATTACCGCCCTCAGATCGGCCAGAAGCCTATCCATGCGCCCCCAAATGCCGCTGGAAGCTCGCTGCAATAGACCGTACGTGCCAGCTATGAGTGGCAAAACGGGTCAACCCACCCCGCCCCGCCTAAAACGGGATGAGTTGAATGTTGAAAGTGGGTTCAAAATCACACCCTGCCTCATTTAACGTCGGGTTGGCGAGTTTGCTCGTCAAAAATAAAAAAATCAGAATTGATATTAAATTCCCTGATGACGGGCCGACTATGGCGTTGCGTGATGGCCTGACGAGCAGTGGCTGAGCGGCGGCGCTACGAGATGTTGCGAACAGAAACGGGAACGGCGCTGCGAGATGGACGGAAGTCCGACGAGCTGACGGAACAGGAGCGGCGGTGGTTGAGCGGTGGCGCACAAGTAGGTCGTTGGGGCAAGGGGTGAGAGGCTGAGAGCGGCGCAACAAACGTATAAGGGAGAAAGAAAACTAACAAAATGAGTAAAATGTGTATCAGATCTGAAACCTAGGTGAAAATGAAATGAAAACAAAAAAAATATTTAATTAAAGTGAAAAAGTCAAAAATGAAGTCTAAAAAAAAAAATTGGACCAATGGGCCAACCCGTCCCGTTTTCTTGGCGGGTTAAGCGGCCGCAAAAAAAGGGTTAAACGGGTTGGCTTGTCCAGTCCAACTCATTTTATTCGACAAAAACATTCGAAATCACCCATAGAAGCCATGCGAGGACTTTTCGACTCCAATTGTGGCTGTTTCGAGAAGTATCCAATTGTGGGCATCTCAATTTCCGTATTTTTCAGAGTGTTTTGCTGCGAATGGCTGTTGTCCTTGTTGTTTCCAGGTTCCTTTTATTTTTCTGGTTTTTTCCTTTGATTTATCACAGTGGCAGACAATGTACCTTCAGATCTTTAGTATGATGCTTTCACAACTGAGCTTTTGGGACAATTGGAGGATCATTGTTGGGCGAAACATGGTAAACAGGCATCAACCAACTTTGCTCAGACTGAGTCGACACCATCTATGCCTAGTGCAGTCATTCCCACTGCAGATTATGATTTCTTCCTCCGCTTTAAGGCATCTTCTCAATCTACGATTGAAGGAACCGATAATCCCATAGTTTGTTTATCTAAGTCATCTCTTGGGCCATGGATACTTGACTTTGGTGCCTCTAATCATCTCTGTGGTAATAAGGGTCTTCTCACTTCTCTTACTTACTATGATAAATTACCCCTTGTTACTCTTGCTAATGGAACCAAAACCACTGTTCATGGTATTGGCCAAGTACAACCATGTCCCTCTTTATCTTTAAAGTCTACCCCTTATATACTTGATTGCCCCTTTAATTTAATATCTGTAGGTTAATTAGTTCGCTCTCTTTCATTGTATCATTACCTTCATTGAAAACTCTGTTTTTGGCTATAGATGGGTGTTAGCAGTTAAAGTTGGTCCTGATGACTCTATTGACTGATTGAAGGCTCGTTTAGTTGCCAAGGGTTACACTCAAATGTTTGGCCTTGACTGTAGCAACGCCTTTTCTCCAGTTGCTAAGATTGCCTCTGTTCGACTTTTCCTAGCTCTGGCTGTGGTTCAATATTGGCCTCTTTATCAATTGGACATCAAGTATGCCTTCTTACGTGGTGATTTGCAGTAGGCGTATATGGAGCAACCACCTAGTTTTGTTGCTCAGGGGGAGTCTGGATTGGTGTGCAAAGTTCGTAAATCATTGTATGGCCTGAAACTGTCTCCTTGTGCTAGTTTTGGCCTGAAACTGTCTTGTGACTGCATCTTATATAACCTTGTACTAGATGTAAAAGTTACAGTTTATTGGAGCTTGCTTGTGATACTAGTAATTTGCATCAACAGGTTGTTTTCTATGACAGCTAAAGACCCATTTTGTCTACGGCTCTTTCTAACATGCACACTGCATCACATTTTGAGCAGCTAGTGTCTATGCTTCCAAGAATTAATAGATGTATATTTCTTGTCACAATGATTGACCCTTTGTGGAGAATGATTGACCCTTCGTGAATCTTAGAATTTGGGCTTGTGCCTAACTCAACCCCACAAAACTGGCTTGTAAGGTGAGGACTGCCCAAGCCTTATAAGCATTACTTAGGTCACATTTCTAGGCGATGTGGGACTAAACACACCCCCTCACACCCAGCACAATGAAGGTGCTAGAGGCTGCAATGAAAGCAGCCCAAAGTTGCCGTAATTAAGGCGGCTAGGGGTAGACCACAATTAAGGTGGCTTTCCAACACACTCCTTCACGCCCAGGGCTATGCACCTGGAGCGTGGACGATGCGGGCAGCCCAACAACGGATCGAGGATAGACTTTGATATCATCTAGAGAATTTCTTATCCTCCTATGGTTATTTAGTCTTCATTCATTGTAATAAAAAAATCTTCTTTTATCTTAAAAAACGTATTGCAACACTGCATTTTAATTGTACATGATTCTTGAGTGATGCAGGTTATGGGAAGTTCAATTTTTTCAAATGGTCTGCCATTATTGCAAAGCATTAGATATCAAATTCATCATCAAAGCAGTCCCGTAGTTGAGGTTAATTTCTTTATTTTCTCTCTCCTCTTTGTTCTATGCACTGGTCAGAATCCCCTTTTCCTAGAGGATCTTTTTGTTTCTATACGTTACCATATTTGATTTTCTTTACATGTAAACTCCTATAGTAGCAGAATCTCTTACTGACAATGTACAAATCCCAGTGCAGAAAAATTTCAACTAATCATGTTAGTGCTTGTATGTCTGTTCCCATGCATATATTTATTCAAAAGGAAAATTGGATGAATATAATAAGAATTTCAAACTGCATTATTTATCTATTGAGGTATTCATAAACTGTTTTTAGTAACAACTTGAACTTTTTTGTTTTTGACTAGTACAGATAGATTTACTCAAAATAAAATACTAAGAATTTAATGGGAAGATTCTCATATGCATTTTTACATTTCTCAATTATTTACTCATTCCTAATTCTCTATTAAATGCATATACTTTTCTCAGGATGGACTTGATCCATTTTCACTGGTTGCTGATGAACTATCACTTCTTGGTAACAAGCTGCGAGCAATGGTAGTTGCTGAGGTACCAGACTGTTCTTAGTTTAATTTTTATGATATGCATGGAATCAATAATAGAGTCCAGGTGCACTTCCTGCAAAAAAATCAGGTCTATTTTATGGTGAAAATTGTGTATTATGCGATAGGTTCCTAAGCTTGCCTCAGCTGCTGAACACTTCTTCAAAGTGGGGGTGGAAGGAAAAAGATTTCGTCCTACAGTAAGCATATTCTCAATGATATGCAGATCTTGTTGTATGCTTTTGCGGAAATATTTGCTTTAGTCTGGATTGATATTTGCATATCATCATCAGAGGAACTAAACTACCATTAAATTTATTGAAATGTGAATTTATTGACCATCACTTGCCTTACAAGTTTCCCTTTAAAACTACTACAAGTAGGTTGCCTCATTCATTCATACTGACACATTAGCTTTAGCTCTGCTCTAACATATGCTCATATTTACACAATTATGTGAAATATGATCATTGATACATAAAGTTAGGTAGGCTCATTGTAAAAATGGAAACACAAGTGGATCCTAGTAGTTTGGATTATGTCAGGGATAAGGTGATTTTTAACAATAGCTACAATTATAACTTATGTTTTTCTTGTAATGGTATGTCTGGGATCAGGATGCGTTCCTGGCATACTGTTTTGAAATTTTAGGTTCAGTTATTTACTTGAAAGCAAATTTTACAGCACCATGTCGAACTGTGTTGTCATTCACATATTGTTCTAAACCTTAGCTTTCCTGCACAAATATTTGACCTATAAAATGCCCCCCATATTTAGTTTTTCATTATTGGTTATTCTTAGTCCTTCACTTTATGGTGCTAAGACTTGAAAATATACAAGTGAGTATAATCTGAATTGCTTATGTGTTGACTCACCCAGCAGAAAGTTCATTCTTATATACACTTAGGATAATAATTACAATAATAATTGCAGCTTCTAATTACAAGATAATTAAGTAAGATGACTATTTCCTAAGTGCATGAACATATGTATACATGAATCTATTTAATTCCTTGACATTTCCTAAGTTATTTATATTTCCAACACTAAGTAACTCTAATAGCTTTACTGTTATTTGTGTAGTTTGCCTTATAGATAAAAGGTGATAACATGTATATTTTATGAGTTTATTCTGATGTCTTATTCATGATTTGTCTAGCTTAATTATTTCATATACAGGATTTGGGTTAATGGATGGATGTTTGTGCAGGTTTTATTGTTAATGTCAACAGCATTAAATCTACCAATACCCAATGCACCTTCTCCTATTGAGCCACTGGGTACTTTGACAACGGACCTACGTTCAAGACAACAATGCATAGCTGAAATAACAGAGATGATCCATGTTAGTCCTTCAGAAATTTTCATTTATTAAATAATGCTTTCATGATATTGCTGGATAAATAATATCATCTTAAGAATACACTTAAATTAACTTCTGTTGTATGGCACTCATTTAGGTCGTGTCTTATGTTTGTACTCTGTTCAATAATTTGACTGCTAATAACTTCACATAAAAAAGTGCAGAGATGAATGTGTGAAAATAGATTCTTACAATATTGATTGACATTTTCGTTATTCATATCTTTGGCTCGATCTACCTCACTTCTGTCTGTTTTGTTGATTCTTTTCAAGCTTTGTTGACAATGTCTAAAACATTTACTGTTTTTTTACTTCTCCCTTTAGAATTTGTTGACTCATTGATTAAACAATCTTAGACGTGCTATTCATATTTGACCTGTGTTTCCTTGGATCTTGATGAAGGGTTTAGAGAAATAGCACCTGGCAGTGCAGGGAAAAAGGGTGCTTTGAAGGCAGGGGCAGAGGTACTTGTTCGTCTTTTTTTTTGGGGGGGGGGGAGGGGCTGACTTTTTATTTTTAATTTTCAAATTATTAATAATATTTGACTAGGCCCATATCAGTATGTTAAAACCAAGTCCAAAATAGTCCAAACTTCATTATTATTATTATACTTCAAAAAAAACCTAAACCCTCCCTCCACGTTTCTTCTTCTTCGTGGACCACCAACCAAGGCTTTTCCACCTCTGCCAGACTGCCTCATAAATCCACCCACCATCGACTACTCCATAAATCCAAAACTTCTGCTCATTGTGCCTGTGCACCTCAAGTCAAGTGCCAAGTAAATCAAAATCTTGTTAACCCTTTTTTCTTTTTTTTTCTAATGCCTTTTTTATATATTTTTTATTATACTTGCTGTTGTATCTGTGCGCCTCAACTTGTGTAATATTTTTTTTCTTAAACTTGTTATTATCATACTAACTTGTGTAATATTTTCTTGTACTTTCTGCTGTAATGTGTGCATCAACTTGTTGTGCGCTTGTTGTTTGTAGATATTGTTTATTAGATGGATTTCAATACCATTTTTGTTTATGAATTTATTTTAACTTAATATCAGTTTTTTTTATTAATTTAATTTGTGTCATTTACATTTATGATTTTTTTCGTGAAGAAGCCATCTACAATCAACACATTCTTCAAAAGGAAGAATGTTGAAATTCAAACATCTAATGAGTCGTCAAATCCTTGTGTGGAGAGTGATCCGTTGAATTCTAAAGATCGTCTTGCAAAATCTTGAAGACTTGAAATCAAAGAAGGATTTGATATCAACTCATTAGAGCGTGATCCGGGATTATGACCACAAATATGAGAATATCCAATTGAGAAGCGTGATAAAGTTCGAAAAGCTTATATTAAAGCCGGTCCCTATCTGTGTATCCTTTCTACATATCCAAAATCTGCGGAAAACATTCTCATAGTTTTCAGTCATCATGGTTCAAGTAATTTCCGTCTTGGTTGGATTATTCTCCTAGTGTAGATGTTGCATTCTGACTACCATATTTTTTATTCCATAGCAAAGATGGACCTCATGCATTAGATACATTTACTGTTAATGTATTTCAATCATGGAAAAAGGTGAGGGATGGGAAAAATGTGCATTCTTGGTCCATATCGGAAAGGATCTCACTTCAGCTCACAGAAATGGTGAGAGATCATGTGTAGATCTTATGAATCAACCATCACACATTGCAAGAAGGTTTGAGAACTTCACATCGCAAGAAATTGCAGAAAATAGACTTCGTCTGAAAACTTCGATTGAGGCAATTAGGTGGCTTGCATTTCAAGGATGTTCTTTCAGATGTCACAATGAGTCTAAGACATCAAATAATCGTGAAAACGTTTTGGAACTATTGAGTTCCTTAGCTTCTTATAATCATAAAGTGGCATAAGTTTTGGATAAAGCTCCACGAAATGCCTCATATACATCACCAACAACACAATAACAAATTTTATATGTCCTGGCAAATAAAATGAGAAATGCCATCCGTTAAGAAATTGGTGATGCAAATTATTTGCATAATAGTTGATGAAGCTCGAGATGAATCTAAAAGAGAGCAAATGTCAATTGTTTTGAGATTTGTTGACAAAGATGGCTGTGTGCAGAGCGCTTTTTTGGGTTTATTCATGTCGAAGACACTGCTGCATTAACATTGAAAAAAGATATTTGTACTATCCGTTCCAATCATAATCTGGATGTTCAATCTATTTGAGGACAAGGTTATGACGGTCCAAGTAACATGTGTGGAGAATGGAATGGTTTGCAAGCTTTAATTCCAAGTCAATGTCCTTATGCTTATTATCCGAGATGAACTTTAATTTTCGATGCAAAACAATGAAAATAATAAGCATAAGATTCACTTGAAATAAAGCTTGCAAACCATTCCATTCTTCACGCATGTTACTTGCATCGTCATAACCTTGTCCTTGGATAGATTGAACATCAAGATTATGATTGGAAAGGATAGTACAAATACCTTTTTTTGAATGTTAATGCAGCAGTGTCTTCGACATGAATAAATCCAAAAAAGAGCTCCCGCACCTAGCCATTTTTGTCAACAAATCCCAAACAATTGACATTTGCTCTCTTTTAGATTCATCTCGAGCTTCATCAACTATTATGCAATATTTTGCATCACCAATTTCTTCACGGATGGTATTCCTCAATTTATTTGCCAAGACATGTAAAATTTGTTTTTGTGTTGTAGATGTGCATTCCATGGAGCTTTATCCAAAACGTCTGCCACTTTATGATTATCAGAGACTCAATAGTTCCAAAAAGTTTCCACGATTATTTGATTTTTAGACTCAATGCGACCTCTGAAAGAACATCCTTGAAATGCAAGTCACCTAATTGACTCAATCGATGTTTTTTGACGAAGTCTATTTTCTGCAATTTCTTGTGATGTTAAGTTCTCAAACCTTGCAATGTGTGATGGTTGGTTTATAAGATCTACACATGCTCTCTCAGCATTTCTGTGAGATGAAGTGAGATCTTTTACGATATGCACCAAGAATGCACATTTTTTTCCATCCCTCACCTTTTTTCATGATCGAAATTCATTAACAGTAAATGTATCTAATGCATGAGGTCCATCTTTGTTGTGGAATAAAAACATGGTAGACAGAATGCAGTATCTACACTAGCAAAATATTCCAACCAAGACGTAAAAAGCTTAAACCATGATGATTGAAAATTACGAGAATGTTTTTCCGCAGATTTTGCATATGTAGAAAGCATACACTGATGAGGACCAACTTTAATATAAGCTCTTGGAACTTCATCACGCTTTTCAATTGGATATTCCCATATCTGTGGTCGTAATCTTGAATCACGTCTAATGAGTTGATATCAAATCCTTCTTCGATTTCAACTATCTTAAAGATTTTGCAGAACGATCTTTCGAATTCAACTGATCACTCTCCACAGATGGATTTTTACGACTCGTTAGATGTTTGAATTTCAACATTCTTCCTATGAAAAAATGCGCCAATTGTAGATGGCTTCTTCATCTAAAAACAAGTCATAAATGTAAATGAGACAAAAATTAAATTAATAAAAAAAATTGGTATTGAAATCCATCTAATAAACAATATCTACAAACAAGTGCTCATTACAACAGAAAGTATAAGAAAATGTTACACAAGTAAGTGTGATAATAGCAAGTATAAGAAAAATATATTATACAAGTTGAGGCGCACAGATATGACAACAAGTATTAGAAGGAAAAAAAAAGTGTTAAAAAGTTTTGGATTTACTTGACACTTGACTTGAGGCGCACCGGTACAGCAGATGAGCAGAAATGTTGGATTTATGGAGTAGTCGGTGGTGGGTGGATTTATGAAGCAGTCTAGCAGAGGCGCAAAAGCCTTGGTTGGAGGGAGGGTTTAGGTGTTTTTTGAAGTATAATAATAAAGTTTGGACTTGGTTTAACAAACTAATATGGGCCAGTCAAATACTATTAATATATTTTTTTTTTAAAAAGTTGGGGGCCCCCGCCCCCAAACAAACAAGTATCTCCGTCCATGAGTGTTATTGATTTCAAAATAATGTAACGGTTTTTAAATAAGCTTTAAACTTCTAACTTCCCTAAAAACGGTTTTTTATCACAAATATAGCTTTTTTGTAATTTAATTAGGTTTGCCAACTATATCAGATTAAACCCAATCAACTTTTTTTCAAAATAAAAGCTGTTTTTGATGAGGGATAATATTTTCCAAACACCCACTTAGCTGTTCGTTCATTGGGTCCATCATCAAGTTGACAACAAAAGGTTGTTCTCAACTTGAATAGTTGCTTCTTGCCCCTAACAGTAACAAAAAGTTCCAAACTGCAGTGTAGTTTGTCCCTTAAAATGTTTCACGCAGTCAATAGATCAATTCATTGCTTTACCTACAGAAGCTTTGCATTCAGGTAATATACTGATTATTTCCTTTCGGATCTCTTGTTTTCCCCTTAATACACAATGAAATTTGCATTTTATGCAATTATTAGAATAGCTGCTCCTGCCTTATCCTCTGAAAGAATTGCTGGTTCCTTAAGTCGTTGCATACTGTGAAAGTGCCAACAAGGGCATATGTGTGGCAGGGATGAGAATGTTGCATTGGATGAGCTGACACAAAAAAAAAAGATATGATCAAGAATGCAAGTATTAGAGGGAAAGTGGGTACGACACTTATTGAGGAAAAGATGGTAGAATTGTGCCTCAGATGGTTTGGAGTTTGGACATATGAGAAGAGGACCAATAGAAGCCCCAGCTAGAAGAGTTGATGAGATGGAGGATAACCCCATAATCAGAGGGAGAGGAAGAGCAAGAGAAACTCTATGTGAAACCATCAGAAAATATTTGAACCTAAATGGCCTATTGGAAGATTTGATTTTTGATAGAACACAGTGGCATCGTTTGATCCATGTAGTTGACCCTTCTAGCAGGAAAAGGCTTTGATTGTTGCTGATTGTTGTTTAGAGCTTGTCCCTGATCAGTTAAGAGACAATTATGATCTATGTCTAGTCATGTAAAAAAAATTGTTCAAAAAACTATAGATGATAAATGAAAATCTTAATTTCTGCTGGTTTGAATGTGATCCTGACAATTAAGATTTTGATTATGATTTATGATTATGATTATAATTATTATTATTATTATCGTTGTTGTTGTTGTGTTTGGAAGATGTAATTTAGTTGTTCATTCTTTAGGTTCATCATCAAGTTTACATCAAAAGTTTGTGCTAGACATGAATATTTGCTTCCCCTGATAGTAACAGACAGTTTCAAACTGCAACATGGTTTGTCCCTTGAAATGTTTTAGGACAGTCAATAGATCCATTCATTGCTTTACCTTCTGAAGCTTTGTGTTCAAGCAATATATTGGTTTTTTCTTTGATGCTCTCTTTGTTTTCTTTCCCGTAATAGACAATGAAATTAGCACTTAATGGACTTTTCTCTATTAGAATAGCTGCTTCTGCTCTGTCCTCTGAGAAAATTGCTTGTTATTTAAGTCATTGTGTACCATGAAAGTGCGCAATGATAATTCTGGAATACCTTTTTTGTGACAGTTGTAAGAGAAATAATTCCATTATTGCTCTTACAAACTAACGTCATTATTTTATCACAGGTGGCTAGCCTTCTTCATGATGATGTGTTGGATGATGCAGATACCAGACGTGGTATTGGTTCATCAAGTGTTGTAATGGGCAATAAGGTATGTGTAAAGTTGTTTCCCTTTGCTTGTATATTAATTGCAATCTGTTCATAATTGTTTCAGTGACGTTTTCTACATGTAAGCTGTTGTATTTGTGGCTGGTGTAGCTTGCCTGGGGTCTTTCTTTCCTTCCATTTTCTGTATTTCTTTGATGCAGTTGTCAGTATTGGCTGGAGATTTTTTGCTTGCTCGGGCTTGTGTTGCTCTGGCCTCTTTGAAAAACACAGAGGTAAGGTAAATGGGTAATATGTTGTACTGTCAGGAATTTTGGCTTCATGCCTTTCCTCTTTGTCATTGCTTCTATATATAATCGTCTGAGTAATTACAGGTAATTACAATACATTATGACAAATATACTATTGCCTAATTTATCTACCCATTCTAGGAAAGTAAATTATTTACAATAAATGAGAATCAATTTGTGAGATCAATTCTTGATTTATTCCTGATTCACATCCCCCCTCAAATTGATGCGGGTGATCAAGGAGCATCAATTTGCTAACAAGAAACTGATGGCGCGGACGAGGAACAGCTTTGGTCAAAATATCCGCAACTTGAAATTGAGTATTGATATGAGGGATGGATATAACATGATTATCATAAGCTTCACGAATAGCATGACAATCAACTTCAATATGCTTAGTACGCTCATGGAAAACCGGATTTGCAACAATCTGAATGGCACTTGTATTGTCAGCATAGAGAGATGTTGGCTCGGTTTGAGGAAATCCAAGTTCAGCCAAAAGACCACGGAGCCAAATGATTTCCGAGCATGCCGGATTCAGTTGAAGATTTAGAGACTCTAGCTTGCTTCTTACTTTTCCATGAGATCAACGAAGAACCAAGAAACATGCACCAACCGGTGACAGAGCGTCGAGTGTCAGGACACCCGGCCCAATCAGCATCACTATAGGCAATCAGCTTAAAAGGTGTCCCGCTAGGAAAGAATAAGCCCCGTTGAGAGGTACCTTTCAAGTAGCGAATTATACGACGAACCGCTGCCAAGTGAAGATGACGAGGAGAATGCATGAATTGACTTACTTGCTGAACAGCAAACGAAATGTCAGGACGTGTAATGGTTAGGTAGTTAAGACTACCTACGAGCTGTCGATACAATAAAGGATCAGTCAAAAGGTCACCCTCGTCACGGTGGTATTTGACATTAACTTCAAGAGGAGTATCCACAGGATTAGCTGATTGGAGGCCAGCCATAGCAATAAGATCTGTGGCATACTTATGCTGATGGAGAAATATACCCTTTGAGGTAGAATGAACCTCAAGTCCAAGGAAATAATGTAGATTACCAAGGTCTTTCATTTGAAATGATGCTTGAAGCTGTTGTTTAACTTCGCGTATGGATGCTTCATCAGAACCAGTGATGATCATATCATCAACATAAAGAAGGAGCAAAACAATGCCCGTAGATGTGCGGTGAATGAACAAAGAGGAATCATACCGACTTTGAGTAAAAGAGAACCCAAGTAGAGTGGAACGGAATTTCTCATACCATGCTCTGGGCGCCTGTTTCAAACCATATAGAGAGCGTTTGAGCTTGCACACCCCCTTAGAGGAAGAGAATAGGCCCTGAGGAGAAGTCATATAAATATCTTCAGTCAGGTCACCATGAAGAAATGCATTCTTCACATCCATTTGGTGAAGAGACCACCCATGAGAAGCAGCTATAGAGAGCACAATTCTAACAGTAGTCATTTTAGCAACTGGTGCAAATGTCTCATCATAATCAATGCCATATTCCTGCTTGTTGCCTAAAGCAACCAATCGAGCCTTGTACCGATTGAGAGATCCATCAGAATTCAGTTTCACAGAATACACCCATTTACAGCCTATGGGTTTGATATCAGGAGGGCAAGGAACAATATCCCAAGTAAAATTGTCCTGAAGGGCCTGGAGTTCCTCATTCATAGCATTTACCCAACACACATTTTTAACAGCATGGGAGTAACAAGTAGGAATAGATGTGCCAGAGAGAGAAGCAGTTAAAGCAGTATGTGAGGAATCAAACCTGTCTGGTGAATATCTATCAGGTGCTCGAGACGTTCTACTAGAACGCCGTGGTGCAACTGGTACAGGATCAGGATCAGGTGGCGGGTCAGCATCGGAAGGGCAAGTGGGAACCTGTCTATCGCGTTGTCTGACATATACAAGTCCTGGTTTGAAACGTTCTATAGATGGAGACAAGGTAGAAAAATGGGGAAATATAGCAATATCAGTCAGACCAGGAGAAGGGCAAGGAAACATAAATTGATGATCAAAAAATGTCACATTCCTAGAAATGCGAAAACGATGGTTAGAGACATCATAACACACAAAACCCTTATGAGAATGACTATACCCCATAAATGCACATTGGACAGATTGTGCCCCAAGCTTATGTCTTTCAGTGGATGGGAGGTGAACAAAACATACACACCCAAACGTATGTAAATTACTATAAGCAGGCTGAGTTTTAAAAAGGCGAAAGTAAGGAGAATCAAACTCAAGCACTGTGGAAGGAAGACGGTTGATCAAAAAAACAGCTGTGGAAAGAGCCTCCACCCAAAATCGGGATGGAACAGAAGCCTGGAGAAGTAAGGTACGTGTCACATCCAACAAGTGACGATTCTTACGTTCTGCAACACCATTTTGCTGAGGGGTATGGGGACAAGATCGTTGAGACAATACAGCTTTTTGCTGTAAGAACGCCTGAAACTCATGCGACATATACTCACCACCAGAATCAGACCGAAGAATTTTAATGCTGGTTTGAAATTGAGTTTCAACATACATCAGAAATTTCTTAAACATAGAAAACACTTCAGATTTAGATTTAAGAAAATAAATCCAAGTAAAATGACTGTAATCATCGATAAAGGTGACAAAATATTTATAGTGAGCATGAGAAGCTACAGGTGAGATTCCCCAAACATCACTATGAATTATCTCAAAACAAGTAGAAGCACGATGAGCACCAGACGGAAAAGGAAGTGTTTTGCTTTTAGCTAATTTGCAAACAGAACATAAAATAGAGACACTAGAATCCATAGATTTAGTACCTAACAAACCAGTCTTAAATAAGTGAGACAAAACAATAGAGTTTGGATGGCCCAATTTCCTATGCCAATCCTCACATGGATGCAAAACAGTATTACAAGCAAGAGATAAAGGACGAGAAATAGACTGGAGCGGAAATAATCTTCCCACTTTAGGCCCCTTCGCGATCACCTTCCCCGACACCTGCTCCTGCACAAAACAACCAGCACGAGAAAGATTAACATCACAACCGTCATCCACTAATTGACCAGCAGACAATAAATTGGAAGCAAGGCCAGGTGCTACAAGCACATTTCGAAACTTAGAGCTGATGTCACCGACATAAGTTATAGGAATGGTACTCCCATCAGCAATTTGAATTTTCTGATTTCCATTATAAGGATGTAAATTATGCAAGTGTTCAGGAGAACCTGTCATGTGATTGGATGCACCAGAGTCAAGTAACCATGGACGAGAAATGAAAGATGACTTACCAGTAATGCCCAAGGCGGAAAGAGCAGAAAGTACCATTTGTTGAATCAATTCAGGCTGAAGAGCACCACCATCAGATGCACCACTGGTGGAAGGACCAGCTGCAGAGCTACTAGTGGCATGGAATGCCGGCACTGGACTCTTAGTCGGCCGTGGAGGACGCGTAGGACATGCAGAAATGATATGACCCTGCTGCTTGCAGTAATTGCAAAATTTCTTAGGACAACTACGAGCAACATGTCCAAATTGTTTGCAAGAGAAGCATTGAGTCTGTCGCATATCACGGCCTTGGCCTCTATTGTGCGCAGCATATGCAACCGTCACAGGTTCAGAAAGGACGGGATCATGAGACATGGTGCCTTGGGTAAGTAAGCGTTGCTCTTCCCTGAGAAGTTCACCAACACAAGTATCCAAAGAAGGAACCGGACTCCGATTAAGCAAAGCACCTCTGACAGCCTCAAACTCTGGGCGAAGTTTCATGAGAAATTGATCCCGCTTACTGGTGTTGTAAACCTCTTGGACAGCCGAGCGTGAATTTTCGGGAACAGCAGCACATAAAATGGCAGAGTGTTCTGTCCACAAATTCAAAAAACCAGAATAATACTCCTGAATAGATAAATTACCTTGTTTGTAATTGGCTATTTCAAGCTCCAACTGAAAACGCTTAGCCGTATTATCTTGATTGTAAATACGCTTCAAATATTCCCACATTTCTTTGGCAGTTGTGAAAGAGCGTAAATTATTGATCATCTGGGGATCAATAGAACTGAGAATCCAAGAAATAATCTGAGCATCTTGCACTTCCCACGCATCTAAGGTAGATTTCTCTGCTGGCGCTTTGGAGAGCCCATCCAAGTGACCCGATAAGCCCTTCCCTTTGACATACATCTTGAACTGGAATTCCCAAGCAGCATAATTTTTGCCGGTGAAACGGACACAAAAATTATCTCTTGCCTTGTCTGAAGCCATGAAAACAAAGGTGCTGCAGCGAACAGGGAACAGGACTTGCGAACAATGTGCGTGAAAGCACCAGAGACAGGGGTGACAGAACCAGAAATCGCGCCCAAGAAACGGGAACAGGGAGCACGCGAGCGAGAACACGAACAGAAGGCACAGAACCAGGAATCGCGAGCAGAAATCGCGACCAGCAGCGATCCAGGAAACGCGAACAGGAATCACGAGCAGCAGCGAGCAGAAATCGCGAGCCAGGAAACGCGAACGGAGATGGCGACCAAACCCAGGTGCGATCCAACCAAGAACGAGCCAGAAATCGCGACCAAACCAAGGTGCGAACCAGAAACGGCAAGCAGAAATCGCGACCCAGGTGCGACCAAACCCTAGAACGAAGAAGAAGAAGGTGGATCGTAACTAGACTGATACCATGTCAGGAATTTTGGCTTCATGCCTTTCCTCTTTGTCATTGCTTCTATATATAATCGTCTGAGTAATTACAGGTAATTACAATACATTATGACAAATATACTATTGCCTAATTTATCTACCCATTCTAGGAAAGTAAATTATTTACAATAAATGAGAATCAATTTGTGAGATCAATTCTTGATTTATTCCTGATTCACATGTACTTGTATATGTATGTAAAAGGGTATAGATGTATATTTATCCAGATTCGTTGAAATGTTGATGCTGAGAATAATTATTTACATATCATCTGCCTGAGGACTTGTGTCTGTAGGTTGTATCTTTGTTGGCAAAAGTTGTAGAGCATCTTGTAACAGGGGAGACCATGCAAATGACTGCAACATGTGATCAACAGTGTAGGTATGCTTCTGAGTCATGTTTCTGCCACATGTGTTTGTGTGTTTTCTTTTGATAGAAGTTTATGTTTATTTAAATAATTTCTATCACTATCAGTAATTTATGGTTTCTCTATAGAATTTGTTGAGTTGGATGGTTTTAGGTAGGGAAGAAGAAAGAGAGAATAAAGACTCAGAATAATATGAGATTGATATTGATCTGATGTGATGTGATGATATTGTGATACAAAAGACAAAACGTAATAGTCCTATTTTACTAATTATAGTCTCGTAGTCCTAACTATTAAGGAACCAAAATGTGGAATATAAATAGGAAATAAATCCTAAGAGATCATCTAGGTTACTTTAAAATATTGTAAGATGTAATAAAGAAATTATGAGATAATTTTCAAATATTCTAACAAAATTATTGTCTGTCAAGTATGGAAATTAATTGGTTTTTCCCTTGTGGAAACACATATTATAGGTCGATCTTAACTCTTAAGAATGCATTGAATCATAGAGACATGTGGCCACCTATGATTTGTTTGATTTCTAACAATTTTTTATATTTTCAGCATGGAATATTATATGCAAAAGACATACTACAAGACTGCATCTTTAATATCAAATAGTTGCAAGGCAATAGCCATCCTTGCAGGGCAAACACCAGAAGTTGCATTGCTTGCCTTTGAGTATGGAAAAAATATGGTTTGTATATTCGTAGATTTACACTATTAAGTGTGATATTTTCTGTTGTAAATGGTATGTTTAATAATTAATAGTTAGATGCTTTGCATAAAAAGAAGAGTTGTGTTAGAAACCAATTGCAAGGTATAGGACTTAAGTCTCACATTGAAGTATAGGATTCGGGTGTGGGGTTTATATGGCTTTGGGCTGCTCAACCACCATTGCTAGCTTTTGTAGTGTGGTTCCCCAAAGTTCATAGAAATTGGTGTTAGATCTTTAAACATCTCTCGTATGTAAATGAGCAGTCCGGGTGGTGACACCAGCATTGCAGTGTTCACGTGGGCGCCAGGGCTGCGGACCATGGTGGGATGTTTGAATCTAATTTAAGGTATGAGACTTGAGTCCCACATTGGAAGTATGAGATTTAGGTCTGGGGTTTATATGATTTTGGGATCCCCAACCACAACAGCTAGCTTTTGTGGTGTGGTTCTCCATAGGTTCGTATCTAGATGAACCTAAGTGTTCAAATTATGTGTCCACCATTTCATATGGCAGCATTTTAGTTGATATCTGACTACCTGTCTGTGTATGTTATATATGTTTCTGTTTATGAATTTTTCTGGATGGCATAATCTAATTCCCTCTCCACTGTTTTGCAGGGTTTGGCATTTCAATTGATTGATGATGTGCTTGATTTCACAGGCACATCAGCTTCACATGGAAAGGGTTCTTTATCAGACATTCGCCATGTAATTTCATAATTATTCTGGTTTTAAATTTCACTAAATCTTAATTTTGACTTTTCAAATATAATTTATGATATTTTGATGAAAGCCTATGAATTCTTGATGGTCAAGTTAGTAAGAAAGGATACACCCTGTCAAATGTAGAAACATTCATTTATCTATCACTTTATCTAAGTGATATTTGTTTGTCCATGTTTACATGTTGCTTGTATGCTTTTGTTGGACATCATTTATGGCTAGGTTTGAATGAAATAACCATATGTATCATTAAACATAACTTCCATATTTCATTTGGTGGTGACGTCCATGTAGGGATTACCTGGTATTTGTACTTACCCCTCTACAGTTAGTTCACCTGTATGATTTCAACGCAATTAACCTGTTTGTGTCCTTAACAGCTTGCTTTTTTTTATTGGCTAGATGGAAACAATCCAAGCATTAAGGTCCACTCTTGGTAAAAAATCTATATGTAGTTCTTGAAACATGCTTTGCACGTGAGGCTTACTATTTATTTCTTGTTAGAATTTCATATAATTTATCATTTGTTGATTAAGTAATATGCCCAATGAAGTAAAATTCCATCTCAAATAGGAATCTTCCAGAAAATTTTCTTCTAAATGAGATAAATAATAGAACTAAATAAAAAATAAGTACTGTCAGCTCCATAACTTGAAACCTTTTCATTTTATAACTGTAAATATGTAATTTATCTTGTTTTTTTTACCCTGTTTTTGACAGCATTTAGAATTTATATTTACGTTGATATTAATCTCTATGTTGAAAACCCTTTTTTGAGTCGATATCATGTAAAAAATCTTTTTTGTGTATATTTTGCATTGCATTTATTTTTCATGAGGTCTGGTGGTGTTACGTTTTGCTTTATACTACTCTGTGACCTGGTGTTGGCCCAAAAAAATTATTGCAGGGAATTGTAACAGCTCCAGTATTGTTTGCGATGGAGGAGTTCCCTCAGTTGGGTGCAATTCTTGACCAGGGCTTTGAAAACCCGGTGAATGTTGATCTTGTAAGTTAATGCAATGTTGTTGGCTGCATGTATTCTACATAATTAGTACTTATGCCACTAAACAAAAGCGATAACTACTTTGATATCTCTGGTTTCGGTGAATCTGCCATTCTTGAATTTTTTTTAATAGACCAATGTTAGTATTTGTTAGATTTGTTAGAAGTTAGTGGGGGTGGGATCGAACCCTCTCCCTCCTTATCATTCCACTCCGTAACTCCCACACCCCAACCTCCAAGCCACCTAATGTCTCCCCTACCATTCTTGAAATTGGTTTTGATAAGATCATTGACAAGGTATTAGGGTCTCTTTAATAAAGCGGTCCAGAATATAATCCTATTTCCCACTTTTATAATTAAATTTCGGCAGGAGATAGTTGTGAGGCTGATTTTTTCCATGCTTTTTCTGAAAGTGAATCTTTGATAATAGATTTGAGGTGGCTTCGATGGTGCATCAAATATGAGTGGGGTGTATAAAACACCTCATTTTTTGGGGTGCCTTTGAAAGAGCTTATAGAGAACTTATTCGGGCTTATGAGAATAAACTTATACAAATAACTTAAGAAAATAGTTTATGATATTTCTATATACTCTTTTCAGCTTATTTCAACGAGCTTGTCAGAGAAGCTTATGAAAATAAGTTGTTTTTAGTTTATGTGAAAAAAAAACTGATTGAATAAGCGCTTAATTAAGGTATTTATCCAAACATGCCTTGATCTGGAATAGCAGGGTTTAGGATTTTTGAAAAAATGGGCCCTCAAATATTAATATTTGCAAGTTAGTCAAAAGGGTTTTTAGCAAAAACCTCGACCCCTCATTTTCTCCTTCTCCAACTAAACCCTAACACCATTGCCCACCCTTCTTTTATGACCTTTCTAAAGACTTGGTTTATGACATAACATAATGACTTTGATCCATATAGCTAGCTAACTCCACCTACTAGAGCCTTATGATCAGTCCTTTGGAAAATTAGACGTGTAGTTATACCAAACCCATATCATACAAGCTCATTAAGCACATTACATATTTTTGTATTTGCATGTGTAGGCACTGGAGTATCTTGGAAAGAGCCGAGGTATACAGAGGACAAGGGAGCTAGCCGTGAAGCATGCTAACCTTGCAGCAGCAGCAATTGAATCCTTACCTGAGAATGACGATGAGGAAGTAAAAAAGTCAAGGAGAGCCTTAATAGATCTTACTCAGAGAGTCATTACAAGAACAAAGTGAAAAGGAAGACAACTTTTTTTTTTTTTTTTTTAAATTTGTTTTTGTTAACTAAAAGGAAGCCTCTCTTAGTAAAATGAAAAGCTAACAATTCTTTTGTTGCTATTCTTCAATTTTTCCATAATTGTTCCCGGAAGCTCGAAGGTTTGGGGGAGAATAAGCTGTTTTTAGGATTATTGTGTCATTCCTTTCTCTTAATTATTTTCCTTTCCTCCGTATTTTTCCCTCTAAGGTGACGTGAATGTTTTATTCCTGAGTAAACTACATTTTTAGAAATTTCATTTTCAAGAATATTTCTTTTCTATCCTCATACATGAGAATGTCATTTTCAACTTTCATCTACAAATTTTATTTACGGACATTTTTTTTATCTGAGAATGATTTTTCATCACCTGTATCAAATATTATGAGAAACTTTTATTCCCAACTTACTTTCTCAAGAATATTAAAACATGTTTAATACTAAATGTTAGTTTGCATTTACGTCTATGCTTGGATGAGTAGAATGGAGTGGAGTAGGACAAATTTACTGTTGTTTGGATATTGTAGGACTGAATGGAGTGAAATGAAATAAATAATAAGTTCTATTTCATTTCATCTTATATCTCTCAAAGAGGAGTGATATCAACGTATTCCCCAACATTTTTTTTTGAATATATTTTTTTATTGGTTAAAATTTAAATGGATCGTAATAATTCATGTGGATTCTATTTAAATTTTATAGAATTCATGTGAATTTCAATCAATAATAGAGTGTGTTAGAAAGAAAGTATTAGAAAGTGTGTTGCTTGTATTTCGGATCCCAAATTGGGTGGGAAGAAGCCTTAGCACTCAGCAGAAAAAAAACGGGCAGTGATGGTCTCTCTCTTAATTCCCGTGTGTTGTATTTGGGAAGGTGACCATAAAACCCATTCACATGCATTACTCACGCTTGGGTTAAACAAATACGAGTAGCAGTGATGCATCCCATAAAATGTCGTGGGGCGGGGTGTAATTCTAGGTTAATAATGGGATTACGTTTAATTTCCAGTTACTAATGGGGTGGGGTGTCATTTTGACAAACATTAACGGGGGTTTGTGCGATTTTTAACATTAAATTCTTGTTTCTATTTATTTTAAAAAAAAAATTAATTTACTAAAATACACAAAAAAGAAATTAGATTTTTGACCAAATAAAAAGTTATAGTTCGCTAATATATTTTTAAAAAATAATAAGTAGGAGTATATAAAAAAAGAGTTTAATTGTTATGCACTATCAGTATAAAGTTTTTTACACTGATAACCAATCAGAAATTATGGTGTGTGTGACTTTTGAGGTAGTTAGGATAAGAGTCAAACACATTAGCTTATTTGTCAATTTCTGATTGGTTGTCTGTGTAAAATATCTTTACACTGACAGTGTATACCAATTAAATCCATAAAAAAAATTAAAATTAGGTAATGAAAATAAATTAAGTTAATTTTTTTAATTAGTGTAAAAGATTTTAGGCTATTTTTGAATTAGAATGCATAGTATAGAATATAGTCTTGTAACGTCTCTTAATATTATAATAAAAAAATAACCATTCACGATTAATTATTCATTTTGTGCATCAGAAAATCTATGATAAATTAAATCCAACAATTTCATAAATAAAACCTCATAAAATTAATTAATTGAGTAAAATCTAATCAACGTCTTTGCCTCAACAACTGACCGTCTTATAAAGTCAAAGTACCTAAAAACAACACATAAACCCAATATGCATTTAGTAAAAAAAAAAAACCCAATATGCATCAGACACCAAAAGATAAATGAATTTGGCCCTATATAATTACAATTACCATAAGAAGAGTATAGAATTATCAATATAAACATCAACTACAAACATTTATCATCAATTTTAATCTTAAATTGATTGAAAACAACCCAAATGCACCATATTAGAAAAAAGAATCAACCCCCCTAAAATGAATTTTACAATAGATGTTTACTCATCTTTTGAATATCTCCAAATTCGTGTTCCAAAAGTTCTAAAGACAATCCCTTTGAACTCCCCTCTTCCAAGCATATGGTTTCTTCTTCTTCTTCTTCTTTCTTTCTTTCTTTCTTTTTCTTATAATTTCTAATTTCTTTTCTAAGCCTTGAATCTCTCTCTCTCCTTCGAGTGTCTAAACAATTTTAGGGTTGAAGACGGAGTTTTAGGGCGTTAGGAACCTATTTAAAGAGCAATAATATTATTTGAACATATGAAATCCGACACTTAGAGACACATGATTAATGACGTTGAAAATCATGGTTAATGTCGTGTTAGACACCAAGATGGGTAACTCATTAACCATCCTCTGAGTTTCATTAACCAAGATTTTGTACATCAATGATCAAGTTGTCGGTCAATGAGTTACCCATCTATTATACGTGTTCCCATTAACCAAGTTCAACACGTCATTAACTATAATTTTGACATCATTAACCAGGTGTCACTAGGTGTCGGATTTCATATGTTCAAAAAACAATATTGTTTAAAGAGTCTAGTAAGAGGCTAACGCGTAAAAAATGCGTAAAACAAAAATAGAAGACATGTATGACTGTGCCTCTCAGGCATGACGAGTGCTTCCCTAGACACGATCGTGTGACTCCTAGGACATGACAATGTCTTTGTAAAACGCAAAAATTACCTATTTAAACCTCTTCTAAGACACTTGGGGACACACTTCTAAACATTTAAGATAACATTCCTATGATCCATTGCCTATCAAAACTGCGATGTCAATTTCGGGATGTTACAAGTTTCGCCTTTATTTGAATCATTTATTAACACATCATTTAAACATTTTATTGTTTTAAGTGATTATTGTCATAATCAAACTATTTTATTGGTATCATAAAAATGATTAAATAATTTATTGATAAAAATTAAAGGATATAATTGGTATGCATTGTCAGTTTAAAAAATTTATACATTATCAATCAATCATAAATAGACATATTATTTAAAATGTTTGACTCTTATCATAACTATATTAAAAGTCACACAAAAGATGATTTATGATTGATTGACAGTGTGAAATATTTTAAAATGATAGTGTATCAAAATTAAATCAAAATAAAATTGTATTAAATAGAAGTATTGTTTATGAGTAAACTATCATTTTGATCCCTAACAGTGTGAGACGCTGTAAGTTCAGTCCTTGAAAACAGTTAAATTATGAAAAAGTCTCTCAATATTAATTTCGCAAGTCAAATTAGTTTCTGTTATTATCACATTCAGAGATCAACTTGATCAACAAAAATAATATTGAAAGACTAATTTGACTAACAAAATTAAGGCACAGAGATTTTTTCATATTTTTGACTGAATGGAACACGTCTCATACTTAATGATGGTTCACTCATTGTTTATTTATTATTTTTTTCCTGACATGTGTTATTTGATAAATTGTTTAGCAAGAAAAATTGAAAACATGTTATATGGCTGAGCTTCGCCGTCGTCACCACATTAATGCTGACACGGTGGTTGGGATCTCGCTTCCGTAGCAAAGTCGTTTGTTACGTGTGCGTCTTTCTCTTCTGACAGCTCATTCAAACTCCAATACTTTTCCTTCGCCGCCTTAAAGTCTTTGCCTCTCTGAACTTTGAAGCAAACTTGTTTTCGTCGAATACGATGCTATTTTCTCGGATATCAAGAAACCTCAGAGGCAGCTTCAACGGTTGTCGATGGTTTCTGTCCCTCGGAGACCGGAACCACCGCTTTCTTTTCTCGCATAATTATCAGTCATGTATTGACTCAACTAAACAGGTATTGTTTTTGTCTTGTTTTACTTAATTTTTGCATTTCTGGTTTTTAAGGTTCCTGGGATCCTCATTTGTTGTAATCCGATCTAAAGTCTCAAACTTTATCCTTTTCTGTCAATTGCAATGTGTCATTTGGGATCATTGCTTTGTGAATTTTCTATCAATATGCATAGTTGTTGCCCACCAAATGTTTGAACTTGAAATGGTATCTCCTTTCTATGTAGTTGCTGCAATATTTTGACATTTGTATGAACCGGTTTGTGGTGAATTGTGAATAGTGGAAATAATTATATAATTATGCAGTCAAATCACTCAGGAAATGATGAATCGTATTATCTGAATTTTGGATTAAGTAAACATCTCAGTATGTAAGATAACTTAGCAGCCATAGTCTAGACACTAAAGGCAACAAGGTTACAGAGCTATGGAAGAAATTAGTGAATTACAGAGATAGAGGATTGCAGGGGTGAAACAGGAAGAATGTTATTGGTTTCAAAGTAATCTAAACTTTTTAAATAAGCTTCAAACTTCTAGGTTCTTTACAAATCGCTTTGTTCGTATAAAAACAGTTGTTTTGTAATTTAATCATGTTTGCCAAGCATATTATATTAAACCCCCAGTTGTTTCCTTTGATTATAATCGTATCCAAACACCCTCTTATATTCTACTTATGCTTTCTGTCTGGGTGGTCATGTGTCCACAAGTTGTAACCAACTGCCCATGTCATCAGCTGACTCATTGCATTACCTCCCCCCATTGAAATTGACCTTGTCCTTGAGGTCAGAAGCTGTGTAATGTTGTGTCATAAAATCCAAACTTTTCCCCATAGGACTTGCTGATATCTAAGCTATGCAAGACTTCCTACTGAATTGCCTTCTTGCTTACCAAAACATTGTAGGGGCGACACTTACCACAAGTTTAATAGTCATGGCTGAAAAACCATGTGAGAGCATTGCTCCCTACATTAAATCAGTAAAAACCTTTGCGGTCTCTGTCAAATGATGAAATAGCACCTTGGCTCACAAAAGTACCAATGACCGCAAAAGACACAAGAATAGTAGAACCATTTGCAAACTCCTGTGGTCCTGCACAATAACAGTCATATTGCCTTTTGCATGGTCACCAATTGGATCAAATGCCTCAATGGTTAATCCAATGGTTGGTACAGGGCATCCCAAGAGCAGTAGCAATACTATGCATTGTACTATTGTAGCAAAGCTGAAACTAACAAAAAGACTACCTGCATTAGCACAAATCAGAATAATGATGGACTTGTATTCGAAGGAAAGGGAAAATATAACTGTAGTAGTATCCCCAATCCTAGAGGTATCTGCTACATCCCCAGCACGATCACCCATATTATCATCAGTCACAGCTGGATGCTTTAGTTCATTTTGGGTAGTGTTTCGTTCAACCTTGCCAACACAAGTGGCACCAACATCAGCGGCCTCAGGATGAATACCTCCTGTACCAAACAGTGCCATTGAAGACCCACCAAGACCATAAACAGTGATGAAAAGGACAAGAAACCAATGGCAGCACATAACATCATGCTTCGAATTATAAACAATGTTATAATCTGCATAACCATCATAGTAGCTATTCCATATGCTATCACACTTTGACTTTGATGTTTGGACCTAACAGTAGCAATAATGCAAGAAAGCATAAGGATCCAAGTAATATAGGTATTGTGACCCCGACTTCAAAGAATACCTCCACAATTAGGAAAGAAGGAACTAATAATTTGACCCTCACCATATATTCATACAACAGTTGTCCAGTAGGAACTTGTAGAACCAGAAAAGAACAAGCTAGAGATCTCAAGCAAGGTATGGACATCATTACTAGACAAAACGATTGCACTCTATTCTTTCTATCATAGTCTTCATTTATCTTTGCACCACCAACACCAACACCAACCAAGCCTTTTCCCACTAGGTGGGGTCGGCTAAATGGATCAAATGACCCCATAATGTTTTATCGTAAATCATGTCTATAGACAAACCATTTACCTCTAAATCCTTCTTAATGGTTGCGTCTATAGTTTTTATCGTTCTCTCTCTACCTCTAGCTATTAGGCCACCCTCCATCTCATCTACTCTCTGTCGTTTTGTATGATGGACTCAAGATATTTAAATCGTATGACTTATGGTATGGTATGGTCTCCAATTTTCATCTCTAAGCTAGGATTTGTACGCTTCTTGCTAAACTTACATTCCATATACTTCATCTTACTTCTACTTAAATGAAAGCCATGTGCTTCCAAAGCTTGTCTCCACATCTCTAACTTCTCATTTATTTCCTCTCTTGACTCTCCAACTAAGATTATATCATCTGCAAAAAGCATGCATCGTGGCACTGGCTCTTGAATATGCTCAGGAAGCACATTCATGACCAAGGTAAAAACATAGGGGCCCAAAGTTGACCCTTTGTGCAACCCTATAGTTATAGGAAAATCTTCTATGACCCCACCTTTTGTTTTCACACTAGTCGTAACCCCCTCATACATATCCTTGATAGCTCGAATATAGGTGTTGTAGTGTAAATATCATGGACAGTGCATTATCAATGTGGACGGTGCACAATCAATATTGAAAGTTGTGTTCCTTTGTACTGGGACTCTTCTCCTAGGAAATAGTTAGAGTTATTACGGTGCATTAAGTAAGCGAGAAAAAAAATCAAAACACAATTATTCATTTTTCCTCACATGGCATCAGAGCTCTTGGTTTGTTCCTAGAGTCCCTGCCTTATATCCCTGCAGCCTTCATTGCTGCGTGTCGCTGTCACCTTGCAACCTTCATTGATGCGTGCTTGTTCTTCTGTTTTTCTCCCTGTGCGAGTCCAGCCTTCGTTGCTGTCATTTTTTTCGTCACCATGTCAGCCTCTGACATCGAAACCTCTATTACCAACAACCCTAAACCTACCGAAGAGCCCAACACTACCCAAAAGATTGGAGAACTGAAAAAATTTGAGCCTCATATAGATTCAATGGGAAGAACTACCTCAAGTGGTCTCAATTCGTCCACACATATCTCAAGGGCAAAGGACAATTTTACCATCTTCTTGGAAAGGGACCGAAAAAGGGTGATCCGACTTTTGAAGCAAGTGATGAAGAGGACTCACGATAATGTCCTGGTTATGGGATTCCATGGATCCCATAATCATTGACACTTGTATGTTTCTAGCTACGACAAAGAAAATTTGAAACTTCATTCGTCGCACATACTTTAAGGCATGTGATGTTGCTCAGGTGTATGAGATCAAAGTCGAGGCCTCTACCACTAAGCAAGGTGTTGAAATTCGCAAATAAATTAATGTGGCTTTATGTGTTTGATAAAAATAGGAGAAATTAAATTTGGATTCATGTATATGTTCAGGGTCGGCCCAAGTGCCAAGCAACCAAAGCCCTTGCTTTAGGCCTCAAAAAAATTTATTTACACTATAAAAAAATTTAGCGTCGGCTTTGTTTCAAATTTAGCGTCGGCTTTGGCGTCAACCTGGCCTACGCTATCTTTTTTTTTTTTTTTATTTTTTTTATTTTAAAAAAAAACATTTCAAAAGGCCTCGCTTCAGAGTTCGTTTTAGGCCTAAATTGATGTTGGGCCAACCCTGTATATGTTGGTTCAGAAAATAGGATTCATGTACTTAGGAAGTAGTAATCTCATTTATTGTCTTGTAAAAACAAGTTGTAAGTAATTCCAAGTATGTATAAATATTCAGCATGCTAAGTGTTATTCACTCAAGCAATTCATCAATAAAATATACAATGAAACAGAAAGTGAAACGAGTAAGGAAGAACAAGTGTCAGACTTAGGTGGTGCCCGAACAGGGAAATAAATACCACAGGTAAATAAGGAGCTTCAGTTTTATACTCGAAAAAGTCTAAAACGAAGTAGAGACCAACCTATCATTCTTGCACATGACCAATCGGATCTCCCAGAAGGTGGCCCAACAGATGAACCACCTGATCTTTCAGGTAACATCGAACTTCCTGTTTTAAATTCTGATTTCCCTATAGCACTTAGGAAAGGTGACCAAACTTGCACCAAGAAAAAATCCATAACTAGTACGAGTCATCCCATTTCCAAATATGTCTCCTATAAAAATCTTTCCCAAAACCATCGAGCCTTCACCTAAAAAATTACAAATCTGTTTGTGCCTAAGAACATTGAGGAAGAACTAGATGATCCAAACTGGAAATTTGTAGTCTTTGAAGAGATGAATGCTCTTAAGAAAAATGGGACTTGGGAAATTGTTGACTTGTCACATGATAAAAAAAAGTAGGATGTAAGTGGGTCTTCACTTCACCATTAAATGCAAGGCAGATGGGATTGTAGAAAGATATAAAGCTAAGTTGGTAGCAAAAGGATTCGCACAAACTTACGGGGTAGATTATCAAGAGTCGTTTGCTCCAGTTGCAAAACTGAACTCCATCTGGATTCTGCTATCACTTGTTGTCAATTCCAATTGGCTCCTACATCAATTTGATGTAAAAAATGCCTTTCTAAATGGATATTTAGAGGAAGAAATGTTTATGACTCTTCCTTTAGGATTTGAAGGAGACCTTGGAAGAAATAAGTGTGCAAACTAAAGAAATCCCTGCATGGTATGAAACAATACCTAAGAGCGTGGTTTGAGCATTTTGGAACTGTCGTGAAACATCTTGGCTATACCCAAAGCCAAGCTAATCACACATTATTCTATAAGCACTTAGTAGATGGCAAAATTGCAATTCTAATTGTGTATGTAGACGACATTATTTTGACAGGTGATAAGCTTAAAACTTTGAAGGAGAAACTTGCTGAAGTGTTTGAAATCATGGAACTTGGTCCATTAAAATAATTTCTTGGGATCGAGTTCGCCAGGTCCAAAAAAGGTATAGTTGCTAATCAACGGAAGTATACTTGGGATATTGTAGAAGAAATAGGACTGTTGGAATGTAAAGCCACTGAGACACCCATTGACCCCAATACCAAATTGCAACCAGTCAAACCCGAAGATGTGGCAGACAAGGGTATCAATGACTGATAGGAGGTTAATCTATTTATCGCATAACCGTCCGGATATAGCATTTGTTGTGAGCATGGTAAGTCTGTTTATGCATTCACCAGGACCTGAATACTTTGAGGCAGTAAATAGGATCCTAAAGTATTTGAAGGGATCACATGGAAAAGGATTTCTCTATAAAAATCGTGGACACCTACAAGTGGAAGCCTACACTGAATCAGATTAGGTCAGGAGTGGAATGGGCCGAAGATCATCATCAGGCTATTGCACCTTTGTTGGAGGAAATCAGGTTAGCTGGAGGAGCAAGAAGCAAAATGTTGTACCAAGAAGTAGTGCAGAAGCTGAATTTAGAGCAATGACTCATGGAATATGTGAAGTATTGTGGCTTAAAAGAATTCTACCGGAATTAAGATTCTATGATTCTCCCCCAATAAAACTCTGTTGTGATAACAAGTCAGCCATGTCCCTCGCTCACAATCCAGTCTTACATGACAGAACAACGCATGTGGAAGTTGATAAACACTTCATCATAGAAAAGATAGAAAGTGGATAGATCTGCGTCTCATATGTTCCCACAACAGAACAGTTTGCAGACATTCTAACGAAGGGGCTACCCAAGAAGTTGTTTGATAGTATAACAAGCAAGCTGTCAATGGAGGACATTTTCAAGCTAGCTTGATGGGGAGTGTTGAAATCTGCAAATAAATTAATGTGGCTTTATGTCTTTGACTGTTGGAAATAGGAGAAATTAAATTGTGATCCATGTATATGTTGGTTCATGCACATAGAATATAGGATTCATGTACTTAGGAAGTAGTACTCTCATTTATTGTCTTGTAAATATAAGTTGTAATTAATTCCAAGTATGTATAAATATTCAGCCTGCTAAGTGTTATTCATTTAAGCAATTCATCAATAAAATATACAGTTTTCAAGTCAAGGTGATAAATCTGTCACAGAGTATGCTAAACTCAATCATTATCGGGTTTTCAAGATGAAATGCGACGAAGATGCAGCCACCCTGAAAAGCTTCATTGAAAAGGATCGAGTGTATAATTTTTGAGTATATGATTTTCTGGCTGAATTGAATCCTAAATTTGATCAAGTTAGGATTCAAATTCTTGGTAAGGAAGACACATTGTCTCTAGAAGAGACAATTTCCTTGGTACGAGCATAAGAGAGCAGAAGAAGTGTTATGCTTGAGCCACAAACCATGGATGGATCGGCCCTAGTAACCAAAACAGATCAGCTAGGAAGAGGGAAGAACGATCTGCCTAAACAACCAAGCTGGGGAAACCAATGGAAGGGGAACAAGGACAATCTCTGGTGTACATACTGCAATAGACCGAGGCACACAAAAGAAAAGTGTTGAAAACTGAATGGTAATCCCCAAGTAGAGAATGGGGAGCCGGAGGGGGCAGAAGCATCAAGCCCATATGGCAGAGCAACCTGATACTGAAGGAAACTCTGGAACAGTGAAGAAATTGAGAGGCTAAGGAGTTTGTTGGGGTCTCTTGTTTCAATTCAAAAACTTACCCATGATCTTAAATGTTATGCTACCTTCTTTCCCTTGTATTATTTTTTCCAGGAACAAGGCTCGGGGAGGAGGATTGGACTTGCTAAAGAAAGCAAAGGTCTTTACCATCTTGAATCATGTCAAAAGCTTGGCAAAAATTTGTTTGTCTTTTCTCAGTTCATCGAATAAAGATCTCATCTGGCTGTATCATCTACGCCTAGGTCATCCATCTTTTAGTGTCTTAAAGTTTATATTTCCTCATTTATTTCAAGGCTTAGATATTGTTGGAATTAGTAGCATTAATATTGGGAGTTGTAGCAATTATATTCAAATTCATGTACATAGTTAGTCATGCATCTAGGGAATGTTATACATGCACCTAGGAAGTAGAAATATTATTAATCTCCTTGTAAATGTAAATTGTATTTACTCCTATGAGTGTATATAAATAGTAAATCAGCTGAGTGCAAACACACTCAAGCATTTCACAATTTCTTTCTTACTTCTAAGTCTGTCTACATGGTATCAAGAGCAGGTTCGTTCCCATTTTGAAGGATTCTGTCTCTGGTCCAGCAGAACCTTGAAATCCCTAAAGTCTTGTCCTTTGGAATACCCAAACAGCCACTGTCAGGTCCAAAACTCACTGTTTCCGGCCAACCCACAGTCTACTATCGCCGGAAACCTACTCAGCAACCTCCGACGATCCTTTCCACCAAGCACCGCCACCAGAACAACCGTCACGCGCCAGTTTCTTAACGGCGCGTGAAGCCCAGTCGCAGTCACGTCCTCGGCGCGTGTGAGTCACGCGCCGCCTTCCCACCACCAGAATCTCGCCGCGACCGCCCAGAAAGGTTCGCCTAAGCCTCCTCTGTCCGTCTAGCTGGTCAAAACCCACTTTTCCAGTTGTTTGGAAGTTGATCCTTGTTTTTTTAGCCTCCTATTTTTTTTTGTTGCTGTTACCGTTGTTTTGTTACTGCTATTTGCTTGCTCGTCTCCATACAATCTCAGGTGTTAGTTCGGACTCTCCTCTATGTGGTTTTTTATTAGAATGGGTCGTCCTCAATGCACATATTGCAAGAGAATGGGTCACACTCAAAAGACTTATTACTCTCTTCATGGTTTTTCTGGAAAATCAGTAAATATATGTAGTGTTGAAATGTTGAACAAATTTTCCGAAGCTGAGTACCAAGAATATCTTCAATTAAAAGCTACCCGTCACTTTCATGGGTCTACTGCCACTGGTGTTCATGACTCTGCGGCCTTCATATCTCAATCTGGTAACAATCAAAATCTTTGGATAATTGATTCAGGTGCCTCTGATCATATTGCTGGTAATAGTTCTTTATTCTCCTCCATATCTTCTCCTAAATTTCCACACTTCATAACACTTGCGGATGGTTCCAAGGTCACCGCCAAAGGAATCGGTCATGTTTCAGTCACTCCTTCTATAACTTTAAAATCTGTTTTGTTTATACCTGGTTGTCCTTTTAATTTGATCTCCCTTAGTCAACTTACTCGCGCTCTAAATTGCTCAGTAATCTTTGATGCTGGTTCTTTTACTAGACAGGAACGTAGTACGGGTCAGATGATTGGCGTAGGACATGAATCACATGGTCTGTATTACCTCAAATCAGCTCCTTCTGTAAGCTGTACTGCGGTTGAATCTCCAAATCTTCTTCATGAACGATTAGGCCATCCAAGTTTGTCAAAATTGAAGCAAATGGTTCCGAATCTTGCAAAGATGTCATCATTAAACTGTGAGTCTTGTCAATTAGGCAAGCATGTTCGCTCTTCCTTTCCCAGCAAAGTTGAAAGCCGAGTTGATTCTTCTTTTTCCGTTATCCGTTCAGATATATGGGGACCAAGTCGTGTGTCTTCTAATGGCTTTCGATATTTCATCACTTTTATTGATGAATTCTCTCGGTGCACTTGGGTTTTCTTAATGAAAGAACGATCTGAACTTTTGTACATTCTCACCACTTTTGTTAATGAGGTTAAAACCCAATTTGGTAAGACGATCAAAATCCTTAGAAGTGATAATGCAAAAGAATACTTTTCTTCTGCTCTTTCATCCTTTTTGTCATCACAAGGCATTCTCCATCAATCCAGTTGTTCTCATACCCCTCAACAGAATGGCATAGCTGAAAGGAAGAATAGACATCTTGTTGAAACTGCTCGGACGTTATTACTTCATGCACATGTTCCTGTCCGACATTGGGGTGATGCAGTTTTGACATCCTGTTTTTTAATTAATCGGATGCCTTCTTCTTCTCTTAATCACAAAATACCACATTCCATTTTATTTCCTAAAGAACCACTGTTTCATGTTGCTCCACGAATATTTGGATGCACATGTTTTGTTCATGACATGTCTCCAGGTCTTGATAAGCTGTCTGCCCGAGCCATCAAATGTGTTTTTCTGGGGTATTCCAGGTTACAGAAAGGTTACAAGTGTTACTCTCCTATGCAGAATCGTTACTACATTTCTGCAGATGTAACGTTCTTCGAAGAAAAACTTTACTTCTCACCATCCATAGTTGAGTCTCATACTATTCAAGAAGTTTTTCCGATCCCTTATCTTGGTCCATCACCTTCCCTTGTGCCAGAACCAGTTGAAACTGCAGATATTCCTGACAATTCTCCTCTCGAGCAACCTCAAAGATCACCCATCATATATCGACGTCGTCCTCGTGTTGCTAATACAGAAATAGAAGGCACTGAAAGACCGACCGAATCATGTCCTACTCCAACAGATGGCCCTACTACGGACCTCCATGATGAGAACCCTGACTTGCCCATTGCTCTTAGAAAAGGTACTCTGTCTACCCGCAATCCTCATCCTATTTATAACTTCTTAAGTTACCATCTTCTATCTCCTTCTTATTATTCTTTTGTGTCATCCATATCTTCTGTTTCCATTCCTAAAAATGTTTGTGAGGCACTTGATCATCCAGGATGGCGACAAGCCATGATTGATGAAATGCAGGCTTTGGAGCATAATGGTACTTGGGACTTAACTCTTCTTCCTCCAGGAAAGAAACCCGTTGGCTGTCGATGGGTCTATGCTATTAAAGTCGGGGCCGATGGTCAGATTGATCGACTCAAAGCCCGACTTGTAGCCAAAGGATATTCCCAAATTTATGGACTTGATTATGGAGATACTTTCTCCCCTGTGGCCAAAATCACTTCTGTTCGACTCCTTCTTGCCATGGCTGCTATACGTCACTGGCCATTATATCAGTTGGATATTAAAAATGCGTTTCTTCATGGTGAGCTAGAAGAAGAAATTTATATGGAGCAACCTCCTGGATTTGTTGCTCAGGGGGAGTCTGGTTTGGTTTGCAGGCTACGACGATCTCTCTATGGGCTGAAACAGTCTCCACGAGCTTGGTTTGGGAAATTCAGTACGGTTATTCAAGCATTCGGAATGAAATGTAGTGAAGCAGATCATTCGGTCTTCTATTTTCATACCTCTCCAAATAGATGTGTTTACTTGGTGGTCTATGTAGATGATATAGTCATCACAGGAAACGACCAGGAGAAAATTTCTCAGTTGAAGGAACATTTGTACAACCATTTTCAAACCAAGGATTTGGGGAAGCTGAAATATTTTCTTGGGATTGAAGTTGCTCAGTCAAAAAATGGAATTATCATCTCACAGAAAAAATATGCATTAGACATACTTAAAGAAACTGGTATGTTGGACTGTAAACCAGTTGATAGTCCCATGGATCCGAATCTAAAATTACTTCCTAGTCAAGGGGAGCCATATTCTGATCCGGAAAGATATCGGAGATTGGTTGGTAAGCTCATTTATCTCACTATAACAAGACCTGATATTTCCTTTGCGGTTGGTGTAGTAAGTCAATTCATGCAGTCTCCTCATAATGATCATTGGGATGCGGTGACTAGAATTCTGAAGTACATTAAGAAGGCACCAGGACAAGGACTATTTTATGAAGACAAAGGAGACACTCAAATTGTTGGATTTTGTGATGCAGATTGGGCAGGTTCACCTATTGATAGACGTTCCACTTCAGGGTATTGTGTTTCTATTGGTGGAAATCTTGTCTCTTGGAAGAGTAAGAAGCAAAATGTGGTCGCAAGGTCCAGTGCAGAGGCTGAATATAGAGCTATGGCTACAGTCACTTGTGAACTCATTTGGATTAAACAACTTCTTCAGGAGTTGAAGTTTGGAGACACCAAACAGATGAAACTATGTTGTGATAATCAGGCAGCTCTTCACATAGCTTCTAATCCGGTGTTTCATGAAAGAACTAAACATATTGAGATTGATTGTCATTTTGTTCGAGAGAAAGTTCTTTCTAAGGAAGTTATCACTGAATCTGTTAGTTCTAATATGACCAACTAGCAGACATTTTAACAAAGTCTTTAAGGGGGTCAAGAATTCAATATATTTGTTCCAAGCTTGGAGCATTTGATTTGTATGCTCCAGCTTGAAGGGGAGTGTTGGAATTAGTAGCATTAATATTGGGAGTTGTAGCAATTATATTCAAATTCATGTACATAGTTAGTCATGCATCTAGGGAATGTTATACATGCACCTAGGAAGTAGAAATATTATTAATCTCCTTGTAAATGTAAATTGTATTTACTCCTATGAGTGTATATAAATAGTAGATCAGCTGAGTGCAAACACACTCAAGCATTTCACAATTTCTTTCTTACTTCTAAGTCTGTCTACAGATATGTCTAAGTTTCATTATGATATTTGTGAAATGGCCAAACATACTTTTGTACCTTTTCCTATTAGCCACAAATAGAGGTTCGCATCCTTTTGACTTGATTCATTGTGATGTATGGGGTCCTTCTACTGTACCTAATATTTATGGGGATCGCTGGTTTGTTTCCTTAATTGATGATTGCACATGGGTTACATGGCTCTTTCTGCTTAAACAAAAATCTTATGTTGGCATTGTTATTCCTAACTTCCACTTAATGATTCAAAATCAATTTTGAGTTAAAATAAAACGCTTTAGGACAGGCAATGCTTGGGATTACTTCAACCAAACCTTGTCTCCCTACTTTCAATCACAATGTATTATCCATGAGTCATCATGTGTTAACATCCCTGAACAAAATGGGGTAGCTGAGCGGAAAAATAGACATTTATTCAACATCACCCGAGCCTTACTCTTTCAAGGAAATTTTCCTAAGACCTATTGGGGAGAGATTGACCTTATTGCCTCACACATGCTCAACAAACTTCCTTCATCTGTGTTGGACAACAAAAGTGCCGTATAGGTTCTTAACAGTTTCTACCCCAATTTCAGAACCTCTAGTGGCTTCGTCCCGCGGGTCTTTGGGTGCACTGCCTTTTTTCATGTCCATAATCAACATAGAAGTAAGCCCCCGTGCTATCATCTGTGTCTTCCTTGGTTACTCATCCACCCAAAACGGATACAAGTTTTTTCATTCATAATCTCATAAATTTTATATTTCTCCTGATGTTTCCTTCACGGAGAATGAACCTTTTTTCTCCAAGTCCTATCTTCAGGGGGAGGTTTCAATGATGGAAGTTAGTCCTTGTTAATTTGAGTCTATTGTACCCCTTGACCTCTCTCACTCAACAACTCATGTTCGTTTTGTTGAGTCCAAGTCCTTCGTGTCTCTAAATTCTACTATTGAACCTGTGTCCAAGTCACCTTAATCTAGTCCTAAACTTGTTCTAGCAAGTGTTACTCACAAGTTCCCAAGGTTCTAAGGTGTATTCAAGAAAACAAGATGTTCCCGATCTGACACAAGTCCAAGAATCCAACTCAAGCCCGGAGGATGAAATCACAACCAGATCTGATCCACCTTTGAAGCACCTCCGGAACCTTTAGACGAGCTTGACCTACCTATTGCAGTTAGAAAAGGTACCATAGAATGCACAAAACGACCTCTTTACCCAATGTCCATGTCCCTCTCAAGCGCCCCCATCCCAAAAAAAATCATTGAGTTTAAATACCATTGTTGTTCCCAACAATGTTTCTGAGGCATTATAAAAAAGGGAATGGAGGGATGCTATGAGAGAGGAGACGAATGTTTTAGAAAAGAACGAGACATGGGAGATTGTTCATGTTAAGTGTCAAAAGTCTCGCATCGGTTGAGTATATGAGCAAATAACCATTTATAATAACTTAGGCAACCCTCTTATTAGATTCCATCCTAAACCAATTGGTTTTAAGTGGAGTGTCTCAGCAGATATATAAACCGCACCTCAGGAATTGAGTCAGGCGATGTGGGACTTCCAACACCGCCATTCCATAGATGCTTGACGGAACAAGCGATGCCAAACAGGGGATAAAAAATGGGAATATGGGCTCTGGCTATGATACCATTTTAGATTCTATCCTAAAACCAATTGGTTTTAAGTGGAGTGTCCCAACAGATATATAAATCGCACCCCAAGAATTGACTCAAGCGATGTGGGACTTCCAACAATTCCCTCTATGAGCAAGCTTTTAGAGTGGAGTTAGACCCAATTATTCTAACGTGGTATCAGAGCCTACCACAATGTTGGGCCACCTGTAGATGTTCATTCCTGCAAACTTCACGCTTCAGATGCCCAGTCCTGGGTGTGAGGGGTGTGCTAAGTGTCAAAAGTCTCACATCGATTGAGTATATGAACAAAGAACCATTTGTAATAACTTAGGCATCCCTCCCTTTTGAGCCACCCACAGATGTTTATTTCCGTAAACTTCACGGTCCAGATGTCCAGTCCTGGGTGTAAGGAGGATGTGTTAAGTGTCAAAAGTCTTACATTGGTTGAGTATATGAGCAAAAAACCATTTATAATAACTTAGACAATCCTTTCTATATGAGCTAGCTTTTGGAGTGGAGATAGACCCAATTGTTCTAACAGTTGATAAACCCAAAGGGAAAAATATTGTTGACTGTAAGCGGATTTTCACAGTGAAATGCAAGGTTGATGGATCCCTTGAGAGATACAAGACAAGGTTGGTGGGCAAAGGATACACTCAAACTTGTGGGGTTGATTATCGAGAGACTTTTTCTCCTGTTGCTAAGATGAATACTATTAGAATTCTGTTATCATTGGCTGCACATTTTAATTGGCCACTCCTACACTATGATGTTAAGAATGCTTTCCTCAATGGCGACTGAGATGAGGAAATCTACATGAATAGGGAGATTACAGAGAATGGGAGAAGAAGAGTCCACAGATTACAGAATAGGGAAAACTATCACAGTGCACAATATCCCCATTTCTCCCTTTCCTTTCTCCTCATATCCTACCCATGCTTTCTGTTTGGGTTGCCATGTGATGTGTCCACAATTTGTAACTAATTGCTCATGTCAT
Source organism: Ammopiptanthus mongolicus (assembly GCA_039655645.1). Lineage (NCBI taxonomy): Eukaryota > Viridiplantae > Streptophyta > Magnoliopsida > Fabales > Fabaceae > Ammopiptanthus > Ammopiptanthus mongolicus. The sequence goes on along the minus strand of CM077343.1, from coordinate 12,544,885 downwards.
CAGCTGACTCATTACATGCAAACACATAGAAGCTGTTTTGTGATCACTAAGCCATGCTTGTCCTGGAAACTTATATTTATGCTTGGCAAATGGTTTCTTACGAGGAGTCTCTTTGGTAGATTTAGAGGTACTAGAGAGCTCTATTTTAGTAATGGTTTAGTTGTGGACTTGTTGTTGTGTTTTTATTCTGTCATTAGTTTGTCTGAATAGAATTTCTTATCCTCCTTCGGTGATGTAGTCTTCTTTTATAAAAAAAAATGTATTGCAACACTGAATTTTGCTTGTGCATGATTGTTGTGTGGTGCAGGTTATGGGAAGTTCACTTTTTTCAAAGGATCTGCCAACATTGCATAGTAGTATATGTCAAATCCATCATCAAAGCAGCTCCATAGTTGAGGTTAATTTCTTTATGCTCTTTCTCCTCTTTCCTCTGTGCACTGGTCAGAATTCCAATTTCTTAAAGGATGTTTTTATTTTATTCGTTTGAAGTTATATCATATTTGATTTTCTTTATGTGTAAACTCCTGTAGTATTAGAATCTCTTAGTGACAATGAACATGTAGCTGTGTACAAAAATTTCCCCAAGTCATGTTGGTACATGTACTTGTGCATGTGCATATATTTATTCAAAAGAAAAAAAAAATGATTGAATATGATAAAGATTTCAAACTGCTTTGTGTATTGATTGAGGTATTCATATACTGTTCTCAGTAACAACTTGAACCTTTTTTGTTTTTGACTAGTGTAGATAATTTTACTCAATAAAATATTAAGACTTTAGTGGAACGATTCTCATCTGCATTTTTACATTTCTCAATTATTTACTCATTACTAATTCTCTATTAAGATTCATTTAATGTTTTCAGGATGAACTTGATCCATTTTCATTGGTTGCTGATGAACTATCACTTCTTGGTAACAAGCTGCGAGCAATGGTAGTTGCTGAGGTATCAGACTGTTCTTAGTGTACTTTCTAATATGTGCATGGAATCAATAACAAAGTAGAGATTCATTTGCTTCATAGAAACCAGGTCTAATTTATGGTCAAAATTGGGTATTATTGGCAGGTTCCTAAGCTTGCTTCAGCTGCTGAATACTTCTTCAAAATGGGGGTGGAAGGAAAAAGATTCCGTCCTACAGTAAGCATTTTCTCAATGATATGCAGATCTTTTGTATGCTATTGTGTAAATGTTTGCTTTAGTCTGGATTGATATTCATTATATTTATGCTTTGGAAGTTGTGAATTTATCGACCATCACCTGTTTTTGATGTGTCCCTTTAAAATTACTATTAGTAGGTTATCACATTCATGCATACAGTCACATTATCTCTGTTCTATCACATTCTCATTTTTACAAAATTCTGAAAAATATGAACATTGACACATAAAGTTAGGTAGACCCATCTTAAAAATGGAACACAAATGAATCCTCGTAGTTTGGACTATGTCAGGGACAAGGATATTTTGAACAAAACTACAATTCTAACTTATTTTTTTCTTGTTCAGGTATTTCTGGGATCAGGATGCCTTCCTGGCATACTATTTAGAAATTTTATATGCACTTTTCCTATTCAATAGAGAGAACCTTGAGCAAGGCTTGGTGGAGGAAGGAGTTCTTTCCTATTCAATATAGAGAACCATTTTTCCTTTTCTTTTCTTGATTCGTCTAAAGATGATAACACTTCTCTTATTAGGTCTGCCTTGTATTCCTGCGTGAATATTTGACTTATAAAATATTCCCCATATTTATTTATTTATTATTGGTTATTCTTAACCCTTCACTTTATGGTGCTATCTATCTATCTTTGTGAGTGTGCATATTGATATAAGATTATAAGGTTAAAACGTATATTTTATGAGCTTACTCTGATGGATTATTCATGATTTGTCTAGCTTAATTCTTTCACATACAGGATTTCCGTTAATTGATGGATGTTTGTGCAGGTTTTATTGTTAATGTCAACAGCATTAAATCTACCAATACCCAATGCATCTCCTCCTATTGAGCTTGGGGGTACTTTGACTGCTGACCTACGTTCAAGACAACAATGCATAGCTGAAATAACAGAGATGATCCATGTTAGTCCTTCAAAAAATTTCATTTATTATATAATGCTTTCATGATACCTCTGGATAATATTATCTCAAGAATATATATAAATTAACTTCTCTTGTATGGCACTCATTTAGGTGTTGTCTTATGTTTGTACTTTGTTTGATTATATGGCTGCTGATAACTTCACACAATGAAGTGCAGAGATGAATGTGTGAAAAGATATTCTTACAATATTGACTTACATTTTTTTTTTTTCATATCTTTGGCTCCACCTACTACACTTTTGTATATTTAATTTGATTTTGTTGATTCTTTTCAAGCTATGTTGAAAATGGCCAAAATGATGTTACTGTTTCGTTCACTTTTTCCTTAAGATTATTTGTTAGGGACCTAGACTCAAAGCCCAATATTACTCAAGTGTATGTAAGGAGTGATGCACCATTGTTGCACCTGATCAGAATTAGGAAAGAGAGAATTGTAACTAACTATGCCTAGCTGGCAGAGAGAGAAAGAGTGAGAGAATGTGCGTGAGGCATGTGATGATGGAAATTGAGATATAAAGAGCAAACAGAGAGAGGGATGGGGGTTAGGCAAGAATTGGACTTGGGATTAGGAGAGACTAGGCACTCTTTTAATTTGCCTAGGCTATCTGTTACTATTTTCTTTCCTTCTATGCAGCTCTGTAACGCCTAGTTACAAGTTGAGGTTTATCAATAATACATACTTTTCATTATATTTATGCTCTTAATTACTGGGTTCCTAAAAATGGTATCAAAGCTCTCGATCTAGGGAGCCAGAATGATGAATATGGGAGTGACGTTGGAGTCTAGAATGGATAATTTGGAGAGAAGCTTGCTGGAATGGAGGAAAAGAAATCAAATCCGGCTGGATGAGATCGAGCAACTCTGGAAAAGAAGGAATGGAGAATGCTTCAGACGTCGATCTCGACGTGATCATGCTCCAAGTCGCCGCCGATGCACTCCGACAATGTACGCAGCAGATGAAGGATATGGAAGCCGAGCGGGTGGAACTTGTCCGCAATCACAACGAGGAGAGGAAGGTCGACCCCCGTCTTACGACTTCGGAGGAAGGAAACTCGAGATTTTAGTGTTAAAGGAAAAGGATGAAGAACCACCGCCTCTGAAGTCGAAGGTACTGAACATAGAGACAAAGGATATGAAGAACATTGAGAATGAGAAGGAAGAAAGGATTCAACATAAGATCACTACGCATGAAGGAGAAGAGGTTGCGGGAGACATAGAGACCACTGGTGATCTTCTAGAGCTCCAAGAGAAAACAGAGCCTCTTGACAAAGAGGAGGTTGGGGCCAAGAATGGAGAGAAGCCATCCAAGGTGGCTGATTTTAGGAGCTCATGCATGACAACCAAGCTTCCACCGCCAAAGCCGTTGACCTTCCGCTTGCCGCCGCCCTAACCGCCGGATCAAAACGCACCCATGAGGGAGGTTGGGTCGTCAACAATGAGCGAGCTTGAGGATCCACAGTTGCCGGCGAAGTGTCCACCGCCGGAGCCGCCCGATCTAGACATGCCCAAGGCGGAGGTGGGGGCGTCATTTGGGGAGGCTGAGCTGCCACTGTCAGCGCCGCCACCAGTGCCGCGGGAGCCACCAGATTCTAACACGACCATGGCGGAAGTTTGGCCGTCAAAGGACATGGTCGAGCGTCCATTGCAAGTGGATGAAATCAGAGGGGGGAAGGAGAATCAGGAGAAGAAAAGGGTAAAAATGAGATTACAAAGAAGTGGTGAGTGTTTTACCCTAATGGGCCAAGCCCAACAAGATAGGTGGAGAATTAGAAGTTTGGAGTCAGGAGGTGAAGAGGTATTTCATCCAAGAGTTGAAAAGAATGATTCAGAAAATACAAAGATGGGATTTGGGCCTAATGCATGGCCCATTAAGGTTAGTTTCATTGCTGAAACTATTGTTACCCTGTTATTAACCGATGCAACATTGTTAAAACAGCAATACTTAGAGGAGTTGCGTGAGACACTTCAAGGACTATATTGTGAGGTGCTCGAGCAAGAAACTCCTAATACTTGGAAGGATTTGCTTCAGTACAAAGGGGAGCAGGGCAATAGGAAATATTATTACTGGCCCTCTTTTGTTCCTGATCTATTTCTTTTCTTCTCTACTCATTCTGCTAAAAAAAGTGAGTTGTCTCTAATCAGAATGTTACAAAGTTATCTTAGTGCTGAATGCTTTCAGAGGTCACTAGCTTCATGTATAGAAAAATATGCTTGCTCAAATGCTAAGATTGTGGATCTATGGGCTGCACTTGAGGAGGGATCTGGTGAACCTGTGAACAAGATAATGACTTTACGGACAAAGCAGATGGGATATCCGATTGAATCTGTTAAGTTCAGTAATTAGAAATTGGAGTTTAATCAGTCACAATTCTTATCAAGGGGTGCTCAAGGAGGAGGCCATTGGATTGTTCCAATAACACTGTGCTTTGGCCCATATGACATCTGGAAGAATTTCCTCTTGCAAACAAACTCTGAAACACCTGATGTTGAAAGATTCTTGGGTAACAGGCTTTATCTTGCTAAAGATAAAGGTGTAAATTCCTGGATTAAACTTAATGTGGATCAAATTGGTTTCTACATGGTGAAGTGTGATGAGTCACTTGCAACTAGACTTCGATATGTAGTAGAGACACAAGGCTTATTTGCAACAGACCAATTTGGCATTTTGGATGATTTATATGCACTTTGTGTAGTTCACCAAGAATCATTGACCTCCTTGATTAACTTGAGGGAGAAGCTGATTAACTTGAGGGAGAAGCTTTGTTTCCAGCCAACACACTCCACTCAATGGGATCCAGGTGGAAATTACTATGCTTCCTGCATAATTTGGTCCTTGTGTTTCCAACAATGGGATCCTGGGGGGAGATTTTGTTGGCTGCTTTGTGTACCTGCACCTTGAGGACAAGGTGAATTTTGAAGGGGCGAGATATGTTAGGGACCTAGACCCAAGGCCCAATATTACTCAAGTGTATGTAAGGAGTGATGCACCAATGCTGCACCTGATCAGAATTAGGAAAGAGAGAATTGTAACTAACTATGCCTAGCTGGGAGAGAGAGAAAGAGTGAGAGAATGTGCGTGAGGCATGTGATGATGCAAATTGAGATATAAAGAGTAAACAAAGAGAGGGGTGGGGGTTAGGCAAGAATTGGACTTGGGATTAGGAGAGACTAGGCACTCTTTTAATTTGCCTAGGCTATCTGTTACTATTTTCTTTCCTTCTATGCAGCTCTGTAACGCCTTGTTACAAGTTGAGGTTTATCAATAATACATACTTTTCATTATATTTCTGCTCTTAATTACTGGGTTCCTAACATTATTGCAATTCATTGTATCAGTTTCTTTTTGTCTCTTGCTTCTTACTTGTATCATGACCCACTGTTTATTCATTCTTATACTTGCTATTCATATTTGATCCTTGGTTCTCGATTGTATAATGCAATTCCTAAGAAAAAGAAATACATACTGATTGGAACTTACTAAATTCATTAACTGGTAGTCTGAGTCTGAAAAAAGGGCCTGTACTTGTCATAAGTCTGAAGAAAGCACAGGGTTGTGATGGGCCTCCAAGCTAGCAATCCTTCCCTAAGGTAGAAGCCTTCCTAAACCTCATCCAAAATCTTCTCCCCTTCCTCCAAATCCCCTCCCTTTCCTATATTCCCTTCGTTCTCTCCATTCGTCTCTCCAATCATGTGAGAATCCTCCTCTCCTCTCTCAACTTGCCACCTGTCCCTTCTGTTAAGCCCATCATGCTCCCTTATAACCAAATTCTCACTTGTCCCATTTTTTGTGATTCCTTTATTGCCCTCACCATTTTCCAGCTCACCCTCTTGCTATCCGCACTTCTTTCCTCTCTTTGTCCTTGTGTAGACTAGAAGTTGCAGTAACACAGAAAGTTTGGTGGATTTTTTTTTTGGGCCATCCTATGAACTGGAATGATGGTTTTTTTTTATTGTGCGTGACATATTGGGTAACATGGGGGAAATTTCAGCATTGCAAGAGCACCCAGTTCCAAGCGCTTATATCCCAGTTTTGAAATTTCAGCATTGCAAGAGCACTTTTCTTGCACTTCAGCATCTGCTAGGCTTTTAAATCCCCTTCCCCTAAAGGATCCAGTTGTTTTAAGACTATTTGTCTCAGCTACATTGTTACTGGCACCACTACCCCTGGGAGTAGTTTGCTGGTGAACCTTACTGGGCGGTTCCCAAGTCACAGTACGAGTATTTGCATAACTCCTATTCTGTCCTCCTCCTTTACTAGTCCAAGTACTTCCTTTACTCACTATGGCATTTTTCTCATCAATTCTCTGAGCATAATCCATTAATTCGGGCAGATTATTAATTGGATGTAATTTAAGCTCAGCTCTAACTACTTCTTTTAGACCATTAAGGAATATACCTTTGAGGTACTCAGGTTCTGCCTTCCTAAGTGGGCTCGCATACATCTCAAACTATTCACGATATTCCTCCATCGAACCAGTTTGTTTGAGGCTCATCAATAGTTCATACAGACTCATTGTCATCGATGGCTGGAATCTCCTCACAACCGCTTCACGAAATTCTTCTCAGGTTGGGTTCAAGGCACATGATTCCCACCATCAGTACCACATTAATGCTTTCCCCTCCATCGCTACTATCACAACCTGAAGCTTCTCCTCATCAGTCATGTTCTTGAGACCAAAATACCTTTCCACCCTATTCGCCCAACCATACGCATCATCCCCCGAGAAAATTGGAATTTCCAACTTCCTCCAATATTCTTCCTTGTTCTGCAGTTCCTCCTCAGGAGCATTGTTGTTATGACTATGATGACATCCTCCTCTAGATCCATTTTCATGCTCATCTGTGCGATTGGCCAAACGACCTACTATAGCTACCAAATCCGTGATTCGCTGCTTGATTTCGTCTTGACTCCGTCGAATCTCACCCTTTTCGGCTTCAAATGCATTCCGCATTTCCTGGAACTCTGTTCTCAACGCCGAACTCGCTTCATGCGATCGCCCCAAGAACTCAATCTGTTGTTTCATTGCGCGCATAGAAACCATGGAAATCTCCCAAGTCTTTCAGAACTTTGATACCAGTTGTAAGAACTGGATCTATTAGGCTACAAAATACTGTATTTCAATGAATATGATTGAAGTAACCTCTGCGGGAGTGTCCCTAAAACAGAGATGAGATACAAGAAGATAGAAAGAGAAAGAGAGAGAGAAGAGAGAAGAAGAATAGTCCTGTCAAAATTAGAGAGCTTCGAGTATTTTCGGTGTGCACACATGACGGACAGGCTGATACGGATTCACTCACTGCCGCTTGTTGGCTGGCATCTAGCGGCTCCGGTGGGTTTGGGTTTCGATCTGGTGGCGGCGGTGGGATTGCGCTTCGATCAGGTGATTCCGGTGGCGGCGGGGTTGGGTTTCAATCTAGCGGTTCCGGTGATGGTGGCGATGGGGCTGGGTCTCTTGAGTTTCTCCCTCCGTCAATGGTTCCGACGATCCTCAAAACCTCTCGAGAACTCATGCCCTTTGTACAACTCTCAACGAGCTGCACCTTCTCCTTTGATGGTGTTCCATGCACCATGAAGAACGTCTCAGTCTTCGCAAGCCGCCCAAATGTGTCCTCGTTGCTGAAGGAAGGCACCACGACCTCTTTCGTGGAAAGTCAGGGCTCATCTGGGGCGGTGAAAGCGAAGTTCGACGATGCTGAAGCAGTGATCGGCAATTGCTGTCCACCATGATCTGCGAAGCATGTGTCAGCCTTCTCTATCAATCCAACCGAATCGCCGCCATCAAACAACAGCAATTTGACGCGTCTCGTGGGAAGCCCAAACTCGTCGGGAATCCTAGGAGCTGATGCCAAGGTGCTCACTGAATCTGACGCCACGAGCAGCGATGTTGGAGCCTGTTGCTACCGTCGGAATCCCTCTCGTAGCTCGTCACACAGTGCTGCAAGCGACTTAGTGACATTATTGAGAAGCATCTCCAGATCACTGATTTTCTGAGAGGCCATGTGAGTACCTATACACCTCAAATCTCCCGCCGGTTGATTGTCTCTCAATGAAAGCACCATTTTGATAGGCAACTGCTATCAGTAAAAGTCTATATTATTAATGAAAGAAGGAAAATACACGAAAGGAGGAAGAGCAGAATGCTCCCTGAGCAGAATTGCTCCCAATCCAGAGAAACTATCTCTTGGATCCTGATACAATTTCCAAATCCAGAATATCCCACAATCTGTTATCCCCCCTTACATATACCTCATCTTTCTCTCTTCTCTCTCTATAACCGTTTCCCTATCTCTCTCTATGACAGTTTCTCCTCTAATTCTCTGATGCTGCACCGGCCGAAGGTAACTCTGAGTGGGCCCTGGACATTTGGGCCTGTGAGATATCGGGAACCTATTAGACAGGCAAAGAGTTTTTAGCCTCTCTGGCTCTGTGTTTTCCTTTTGGTTTTTCTGCGAAATAGGACATCTTGTTGTCCCCTCTAGTTTTAATTTCGTCTTTTCTCTAATAATTTTTATTCTTTTATTGAAAAAAAAATCATTTTGTTAAACTCCAGTAGCTGCTGTGCCTTACCTTTCAGATTTTGGGAAATGATTTTTTGGAGCAAGTTTATGTTTTCCTGCTAACTATGAGAAAGATTCTTCTTGAAGCAGAGACTGATATATAGCTTACTATTTTATCGCTGCAGTTTGTGATGTTAATTTCTTCCCAATTAGATTAAGAGGTTTAAAATGTTGGGTAGTAAAGTGCCCACAAGGGCATAAGTGTGGCAAGGATGAGAATGTTGCATTGGATGAGTGGACACAAAAAAAAAAAAAAAAGATAAGATCCAGAATGCAAGTATTCAAGGGAAAGTAGGAACGACACATAGAGGAAAAGATGGTAGAATTGCGCCTAAGATGGTTTGGAGTTTGGACATAAGAGAAGAGGACCAATAGAAGCCCCAGTTAGAAGAGTTGATGAGATGGAGGATGACCCCATAATCAGAGGGAGAGGAAGACCAAGAGAAACTCTATGTGAAACCATTAGAAAAGATTTAAACCTAAATGGCCTATTGGAAGATTTGGTTTTTGATGGAACACAGTGGCATCGTTTGATCCCTGTAGTTGACCCTCCTAGCAGGAAAAGGCTTTGATTGTTGCTGATTGTTGTTTAGAATTTGTCCCTGATCAGTTAAGAGACAATTATGATCTATGTCTAGTCATGTAAAAAAAATTGTTCAAAAAACTATAGATGATGAATGAAAATCTTAATTTCTGCTGATGTGAATGTAATCCTGACAATTAAGATTTTGATTATGATTTATGAATTATGATTATGATTATTATTATTATTATTATTATTATTGTTGTTGTTGTTGTTGTGTTTGGAAGATGTAATTTAGTTGTTCATTCTTTAGGTTCATCATCAAGTTTACATCAAAAGTTTGAGGTCAACATGAATATTTGCTTCCCTTGATAGTAACAAACAGTTTCAAACTGCAACATGGTTTGTCCCTTGAAATGTTTTAGGACAGTCAATAGATCCATTCATTGCTTTACCTTCTGAAGCTTTGTGTTCAAGCAATATATTGGTTGTTTCTTTTATGCTCTCTTTGTTTTCTTTCCCGTAATAGACAATGAAATTAGCACTTCATGGACTTTTCTCTATTAGAATAGCTGCTCCTGCTCTGTCATCTGAAAAAATTGCTTGTTGTTTAAGTCATTGTGTACCATGAAAGTGCCCAATGATAATACTGGAATACCTTTTCTGTGACAGTTGTAAGAGAAAAAATTCCATTATTGCTCTTACAAACTAATGTCATTATTTTATCACAGGTGGCTAGCCTTCTTCATGATGATGTATTGGATGACGCAGATACCAGACGTGGTATTGGTTCATTAAATATTGTAATGGGCAATAAGGTTTGTGTATAAAGTTGTTTCCTTTTGCCTGTATATTATTTGGCAATTGTTCGGTGACATTTTCTACATGTATATATTCTTATTGTGGTGGGTGTACTTGCCTGAGGTTTTCTTTTCCTTCTGTATTCTTTGTTACTTTGATGCAGTTGTCAGTATTGGCTGGAGATTTTTTGCTTTCTCGGGCTTGTGTTGCTCTGGCCTCTTTGAAAAACACAGAGGTAAGGTAAATGGGTAATATGTTGTATATGTATTAAAACTGTAAAGATGTATGATGTATCAAGTTTGATTGATGCTGTGCATAATTATTTACATATCATCTGCCTAAGGACTTGTGCCTGTAGGTAGTATCTTTGTTGGCAAAAGTTGTGGAGCATCTTGTAACAGGGGAGACCATGCAAATGACAACAACATCTGATCAACAGTGTAGGTATGCTTCTGAGTCGTGTTTCTGTCACATATGTATGCTGTTTTCTTTTGGTAGGAAGTTAACGTTTATTGTACATAATTTGTATCACTATCAGTAATATATGGTTTCTCTATAAATTTATTGGTTTATTCTGTTGATTACGGAAGTTCATTTGATTTTCCCTTGCACAAACATATAATTATAGGTCAGTTTTTACTCTCAACTTTAAGAATGCATTGAATCGTAGAGACGTGTTGTAGCCTTGTGGGCACTTATGGTTTGTTTGATTTCTAACAATTGTTTATATTTTCAGCATGGAATATTATATGCAAAAGACATACTACAAGACTGCATCTTTAATATCAAATAGTTGCAAGGCAATAGCCATCCTTGCGGGGCAAACAGCAGAAGTTGCGATGCTTGCTTTTGAGTATGGAAAAAATTTGGTGTGTATACATGTAGATTTACACTTTTAAATGTGATGTTTTCTGTTGTAGATAGCAGGTTTAGTAATTAATAGGCAGATGTTTTGCATAAAGAGAATAGATGAAAATAAACATTCAATATGTGTCCACCGTTTCATCTGGCGATAATTTAGTTGATATCTGTCTACCTGTCTGTTCATGTTATATATGTTTCTGTTTATGAATTTTTCTAGATGGCATAATTTAATTCCCTCTCCACTGTTTTGCAGGGTTTGGCATTTCAATTAATAGATGATGTGCTTGATTTCACAGGCACATCAGCTTCACTTGGAAAGGGTTCTTTATCAGACATTCGCCATGTAATTTCATAATTATTCTCGTTATATATTTCACAAAATCTTGATTTTGACTTGTCAGTTATAATTTAAGATATTTTGATGAAAGCCTATGAATTCTTGATGGTCAAGTTAGTTAAAAATGACACACCCTGTCAGTTGTAAAACCATTATTTTTAATGTCTATCTTCATCTGTTAGCTTGTTCATCTTTACATATTGCATATATGTTTGACATCATTTATGGCTAGGTTTAATTGAAATAACAATCTTTATCATTAAACATCGCTGATGACTTCCATATTTTATTTGGTGGTGACGGATGATGTAGGGATCATCTGGTATTTGTACTTGCTGCTTGGCAGTTAGTTAACCTATGTTTTAAAGCCAATTAAACTGTTTGTCATGAACAGCTTGCTTTTTTATTGGCTAGGTAAAAGCAATCCAAGTATTAAGGTCCACTCTTGGTCAAACATCTATATATAGTTTATTGGCACATGCTTTGCATGTGAGGTTTACTATTTTTTTCTTATGGAATTTCTTATAATTTATTAATTATTAATTTAGTAATACGTTCAATGAAGTAAATCTGAAATAGAAATCTTCCAAAAAAATCCTCCTAAATGGGATAAATAAGAGGAATAGATAAAAATAAGTACTGTCAGCTCTATAACTTGAAATGTGTAATTTATCATGCTTTTTCTTGACCTTGTTTTTGACAGCATTTAGAATTTTATTTTTGCATTGACATTAATCTCTGTGGGAAACTGTTTTTTGGGTTGATGTCATCTAAAAAATCTTTTTGTTTATATTTTGCTTTGCCTTTATTTTTAATGACACCCGGTGTTAATGTCACGATTTGCTTTATACTAATTCATGACCTGGTGTTGGCCCAAAAAATTATTGCAGGGAATTGTAACAGCTCCAATGTTGTTTGCTATGGAGGAGTTCCCTCAGTTGCGTGCAATTGTTGACCAAGGCTTTGAAAACCCTGTGAATATTGATCTTGTAAGTTAATGTGATGTTCTTGGCTGCATGTATTCTACATAATTAGATCTTATGCCACTATACAAAAGCAATATCTACTTTGACTTCGACATCTCTGGTTTTGGCGAATCTGCCGTTTAGGATGTTGAAATTGGTTTCGGTAAGATCATTGACAAGCTATTGAGGCCTCTCTAATAAAGTGGTTCGGAATATAATCCCTGTTTTTTCTCACTTTTATAATTAAAATTTCAGCAGGAGCTAGTAGTGAGGCTGATTTTTCCCTGCTTTTTTTGAAGTATATCTTTGATAATAGATTTGAAGCTTTACTCCACATGAATGCTGCACTTCATGTTTTAAATGAGCAGGGTAACAGAAAGTAATGGAAAATTAAAATTTCCAGTTTTCTGTGACACTACCATTCTTTTTTTGCTTGACCTCTTGAAGAATTGTTAAGTTTGCACCAATCAAACCGAATTATGCAGAATTCATTAATGTTGCTTGAGCAGCAAAACTTCGGTTTTGGCAATGAAGTTGTTCGACATGATTTGATGCAGTTGATTTTATATTCATTTTTCATTCATATTTTAAAGTCGTTCTTTCTATGGCCTTTCTGAAGACTTGGTTTATGATAAAATACAATGATTTTGTTTGATCTATATAATCCATCCCATCTTGTGGGAAAAGGCTTTTGTGTTGTTGTCATTGTTTTTATTGCTGCTGCTGTTATATTTTGAGGTCATGATATTGAGTTTTATATGATTCCTTAAACACTTTTTGAGTTCAGGAATGCAAATATCAGGCACTAGAGCCTTATATCAGTCCTTTGGAAAATTAAATATGTAGTTATAGCAAACCCATATCATACAAGCTTATTAAGCAGATTTTATATTTTTGTATTTGCATGTATAGGCTCTGGAGTATCTTGGAAAGAGCCGAGGTATACAGAAAACCAGGGAGCTAGCCGTGAAGCATGCTAACCTTGCTGCAGCAGCAATTGATTCCTTACCTGAGAATGACGATGAGGAAGTGAAAAAGTCAAGGAGAGCCCTGATGGATCTTACCCAGAGAGTCATTACAAGAACAAAGTGAAAAGGAAGGCTCTTTTTTTTTTTATTTTTTATTTTTGGTTAGCTTAGTGAAATGAACAGCTAACAATTGTTTTGTTGCCATTCTTCAATTTTTCTATAATTGTCCCCGAAGCCCGAAGGTGTGGGGGAAATAAGTAATGTTTCTACTATTAATGTCATTATTCCCTTTTCTTTATTATTTTAGATTAATTATTTTTGCTTCCTTCCATCTCTTTTCCTCTGTAATGAATCTGAGGGTGGCTTTTAAGGTGGATCATTTGATCAATGGACCACCAGGGACCATTGAATTTACTTGATATAATAGGTTTTATTACAAAAAAACTGCATCGATTGAAAATTACATTTTAGTCTTTTATAATTTATGCTTTCTAATTTTTTTTCATTAAACATCGCGGGCCATAGTACCATGAAAGTCTGTCATGGATCTGGGGCTGCCATTTCTTTAGGTAGTGCTTGGTATAAAGGATATTTTAATATTATTGCGAATGTGAAGTAGGAATAAAAGTTTTCTATATTTGATATAAGAGATAAAAAATCACTGGCATAAAAAATGTCGAGGAATAAAATGTGTTAATAAAAATTGAAAATTTCATTCCTATGTGTGAAGGTGGGAAAAAAATATTTATGGAAATGAAATTCTCGGGAAAGTAGTTTACCCGAAAATAATGCATTACATGAATCAAACGTCACTTTAGGTCAAAGTTCACAAGATTGTAGTAACTATCCATTTAAACCATCACATGTACTACAACCTAACCATTGTCTGTGCGCACCTCAACCATTGCTAGTTGTGACTATCGACTCAATTAGAAGTCACCACGTCCAATTACATTTGATCGTCATTCAAAGTTTTCAACTTTCTGGTCTAAGAACCTTAATGTACAATGATATCATCACTAATTGCTTCATACTTAGAGTGATCATCTTGTCGTTAAAACTCATTATTAGAGTATAGCTCAATAGGATACGTGGATCTTGTATCCATAACAGAAAGTGTTGAGTCAACACTTTTCTATTACGTTTTCAGTTAGCTAGTTAATTAGATTGGTTATTATGTTAGTGATCTAGCTAATGTATATAAACTCATTGTATTTCTTTCTAGAGCAATGAATCATTTTACACATTACTCCTAGATATCTTTTTCTCATATTCTCTCTCTTTTCTCTCTGAATATATGAGTTTATCATGGTATTAGAGAGATTTTTCTCGGGCTTGATTCTTCAGTCTGATGGCTGATTTACCAATTATGCAAGATACGCAAGACCAATCACTCCATTCAGGTGGAAACCCGTTCTTCAACACTCCAGTGACCAGAGCTATGGTTCCTTCTCCTGCATTGGTCAACTTCAATCTTGCATTGTTTGTGAAACTGAACGATAAGAACTTTTTGTTGTGGAAACAACAAGTTGAAGCGGTGATTAGTGCACACAAGCATCACCGATTCGTGGTCAATTCACTCATTCCGGCAAAATATGCATTGGATGCAAATCAGGAACTGGATCTTGTGACCGAAGGTTATCAACAGTGAATAGTGAATAGTTCAAGATCAAATGTTATTTTCATAGCTTCTAAGATCTCTCTCTGAATCAATCCTCCCTCGTGTCACTGGTTGCAAGAAGTCATGGCAAGTATGGGAGAAAATCCATGATCACTTCTACTCTCACCTCAAGGCAAAGGTTCGCTAACTTCGATATGAATTCATGAACACGAAGAAAGCCAAGAGATCGATTTCGGAATACTTAATCAAAGTCATTATCAATTCTCTACTATCTATTGGAGATCCAGTTTCTGACCAAGATCACATTGATGTTGTTCTTGAAGGCTTGCCTGAGGAGTACAACTCGTTTGTTATGATGATCTATTGTCGTGTGGATCCTCCTTCGATCACTGTTATTGAAGCATTGCTTCTGGCTCAAGAAGCACAAATTGAAAAATATCGACAAGAGTTGACCTCTGCCTCAGTTTCAGTAAATGTTGCTCAAGCACTAAGTCTCCAAGACACTTCCTCCACCAACGGAGCACCGTCTTCCACAAATTGTGGTGGTTATCAGAATTATGGTTGTGGTAGAGGCCGTAGAGATCGTGGTTGCGGCGACAGAGGTCGCGGTCGTGGTGGTCTTTGTCCTACTTGCCAACTTTGCCATAAATATGGGCACGTCACTTACAATTGTTGGCATCGGTTTGATCAAAATTATGTGCAATCATCATCTTCACCTCCTACTTATCTATCTCAAGGACAACAGTTTCAAGCCCTTCACCTACCACCTCCACAGTTACAAAAAAATTATGTTAGGAAGTCGGTTTAGTGAAAACCAACTTCCTAACATAGCTAAAAAACTAAACATGTTAGAAAGTTAGTTTGGGGAAAACTGACTTCCAAACATGCTTAAAAAACACTGGAAAATCGGTTTGGGAGAATTTGACTTCCTAATATTAAACAAAATTGGAGCATTTTAAGAAAAATTACGGAAACATTATTATTTTCTGAATTATTATTTTTGTAAAAAAAAAACTCAATAAGAGTTAGTATATACTTAGATAAAAAAACCGACAACTTCAAATAAAACTGCAAAAGTAACTGCTAAGTTATAACACATTATCACTAGATCTAGGTATATAGAAATGTCAGGCCAAACAACGTCGTTCCACATAAACCCACATATAAACGAACTAGTCCCACATAAGCCTTAAACAAACGAACCTATATTTTATAGGCCCATACCCACACCACTTAAGTCATTGGGTTTATGGGCTAGTCCACATGCCCTTCCACCACGTTGCCACTGATTCATCCACCCTCCATCTCCTCTACTCCCACCTTCCCATCGTATCTAGTGGTGGCGTGGGTCGTTGCTAACAAGAGGAGAACATCGCGAACACAACACAGACTGCTCCTTGGACAACACGAGGAGAAAACTGGCAAGATGAGACTGAGAGACCGATTGACAAATGAAATTTAGAGTGGGCCTAATCCACGCAGATCGCAAGTTATGTGGATCAATTTCTATGCTGCGACCCGTTTACACAACTCTAAATTCACACTAAAATTGATTTTGGTCGGTGCTCCTTGTATACAAACTAAGAGCAACTCCAATGGGAGTTGCTTAAGTGGTTCTTAAATTTAAAGACAAGTTCCTAGTGGGTTGCACCATTGGAACGATCTGACATGGATGTCACATTTAAGGATGGTTGCATCTATAAACAATCAGTTCTTATATAAGGACTGCCAATAGAAATAAATGAGAATCACAATATCCAACTGTTCAATCACAAATTAATTAATATTTTAAATTGAAATAAAAATAAATGTAATTAAATATGTTGGGTAACTTGTGGAACTCATTTAGTGAGCTTTTAAGAGTTGCACCATTGGAGTGTAGAGTTGCTTAAAGTAATATAAAGTAAAAAATTATGAAGTGACATGGTAGAACCCCTAAAAAGTAAAGTTAAGCAACTCCAATAGATTGCATCATTGGAGATGCCCTAATGAAAAATAGAAAGAGATAAAATAAAATAAAATAGGCAAAATTACTGTTTTGGTTTCTTATCTTAATTGTTTTTTTTCATTTTGGTCCCTTAACTTTTTTTTGTGACAAATAAGTCCCTTATGTTTTCAAACATTAACAACGTTGGCTTAACCATTAGTAAAGACCGCCTCAAACGGTCATACTTGTTCGTTAAGTATCCAATATGGCGCTGACATGATGCTGGTTTGGTGGCTTGGCCAAAACGACGTCGTTTTGGCGACTTCAGATTGATGTTTGAGTAAGGTAGATATAAACCAAGCTTTGGAGCCATGATTTTAGGGAAGAAGATTGAGAACCATGAACTCTATGCCACTATTTAAGGGGGAGGAAGATAACTCATACACCCTCAATGACAACAATTAGGTCACCAACCATTTAATACGTCAAGTTGTGGAGTTAACAAACACGTTTAAACAAAATTGAATGAAAAGTAACACTTTGGCCAATATTATTAACTTTGATAAACATAAAGTACTAATTTGTTACAAAAAAAAAATTAAAGGATCAAATTAAACAAAACAATTAACCTAAGGAACCAAAAATGTAATTTTGCCAATAAAATAATCTATGGCAGTACATATTATCCTGTGCCGGGCCGTGTCCTGTCTGCAAACTAAACACTTAAATCGAAACCATTGAATTCTTGATCGGATATTGGGATGTTTTAAACAAGTCATGCTAATTTCCTATCGATTCACTTACTCCCTCCCTTGTCATCTCACACCTCGTTTCGCGCCAGAAAACATTTAAGTTACATGTCACACTCTTGTTTTTCTTCTAACCACTATTCTGCATTGCTCAAACTTTGCTGCGAAACCCGCCACCGCACCAACGCAAAGAAGCTCCACTGCTACATAATCAAGGCCTTCCGAAACCCAGAAACCTTTCTCTTAAACAATCTCGTTAGTTCCTATGCCAAACTCGGCAACATAACCTATGCCCGCAAGGTGTTCGACCATATTCCTCAACCAAATCTATACTCTTGGAACACCATTCTCTCCGCTTATTCCAAACTGGGTCATGTTCCTGAGATGAAACATGTGTTTGATGCAATGCCAACCCGTGATGGGGTGTCCTGGAATTCGCTTATCTCGGGGTATGCTGGTTTTGGTTCCCTTGTTCAATCAGTGAAGGCTTATAATTTGATGTTGAATGATGGGTGGTTCAATTTGAATCGGATCACGTTCTCGACTATGCTTATACTTGCATCCAGTCAGGGGTGCGTTCATTTGGGTATGCAGATTCATGCGCATGTAGTGAAATTTGGTTTCCAGTCTTATGTTTTCGTTGGAAGTCCTTTGGTGGATATGTACTCGAAAACGGGAATGATATCTTGTGCAAGGCAGGCTTTTGATGAGTTGCCTGAGAAGAATGTGGTTATGTATAATACTTTGATCACGGGGCTTATGCGGTGCGGTATGGTTGAGGATTCGAGGCAATTGTTTTACGACATGCAAGAAAGGGACTCGATTTCTTGGACGACGATGATTGCTGGATTTACTCAGAATGGTTTGGACAGAGAGGCAATTGATTTTTTCAGAGAGATGAGATTGGAAAAGGTAGAGATGGATCAGTATACATTTGGAAGCATGTTAACTGCTTGTGGAAGTGTTATGGCTTTGCAAGAAGGCAAGCAAGTTCATGCTTATATAATTAGGACTGATTATAAGGATAATATATATGTTGGCAGCGCTCTTGTTGACATGTATTGCAAGTGTAAGAGTATAAAATCAGCAGAAACAGTTTTCAAGAAGATGACTTGCAAGAATGTTGTATCTTGGACAGCAATGTTAGTGGGTTATGGACAAAATGGTTTTAGTGAAGAAGCTGTTAAAGTCTTTTGTGATATGCAAAAATATGGGATCGAGCCAGATGATTTCACCCTTGGGAGTGTAATTAGCTCATGTGCAAACCTTGCAAGCCTAGAAGAGGGTGCCCAATTCCATGGTAGGGCTCTGGTTTCTGGCCTAATTTCTTTTATTACGGTTTCCAATGCTCTGGTTACGTTATATGGTAAGTGTGGAAGCATTGAAGACTCCCATAAACTTTTTAGTGAGATGAGATTCAGGGATGAAGTCTCGTGGACTGCACTTGTTTCTGGATATGCCCAGTTTGGTAAAGCGAATGAAACAATCAGGTTATTTGAAAGCATGTTAGCCCATGGTTTAAAACCTGACAGGGTTACTTTTATTGGAGTCCTTTCAGCTTGCAGTAGAGCAGGATTAGTAGAGAAAGGAAAACAGATATTCAAATCAATGATTACGGAACATGGGATTATACCAATTCATGATCATTACACCTGCATGATTGACCTCTTCAGTCGAGCTGGTAGGTTAGAAGAAGCAAGGGATTTTATAAATAAGATGCCTGTCAGTCCCGATGCAATTGGTTGGGCAACCTTATTAAGTTCATGTAGATTCTATGGGAATATGGAAATTGGCAAGTGGGCAGCTGAGTTTCTTCTTGAATTAGAACCACATAACACTGCTAGCTACATATTACTTTCAAGCATCTATGCTGCTAAAGGAAAATGGGAAGAAGTTGCCAGATTAAGGAAAGGGATGAGAGATAAGGGACTGAGAAAGGAACCAGGATGTAGCTGGATCAAATATAAAAATCGAGTGCACATTTTCTCTGCTGATGATCAATCAAGCCCATTTTCAGATCAGATATATTCTGAGCTTGAAAAGCTGAACTACAAAATGATACAAGAGGGATACATGCCTGACATGAATTCTGTTCTACATGATGTTGAGGATTCAGAGAAAATAAAGATGCTTAATCACCATAGTGAAAAGCTTGCAATTGCCTTTGGGTTGATATTTATTCCTCCTGGTCTCCCCATACGAGTCGTTAAAAATCTGAGGGTTTGTGGAGATTGCCACAATGCCACTAAGTATATATCTAAGATCACCCAGAGGGAAATTCTTGTAAGAGATGCTGCCCGGTTCCACTTGTTTAAAGATGGAATGTGTTCATGTGGAGACTTTTGGTGACAGTCCAGTTGTTATATTCTCTAAATTCTAAAGCAATTTAGAAGACTATTTCAAAAGGTGAAAACCAAACACAGGATTCAGCATAAGGAGACATGTGAGATCACTTTCTTCAAAAAGTGAGTATAATTACCACATGCGTAATGCATTTATTTTAGGCTATCCTATAATTCAATAACAACTTGAACCAAATTACAGATTGTGGTCCCCACTCCCCACTGACTTAGTTCTTGGTTTTCTTAATTTGAGGGAGCAGAGACTCGTAACCACAGATGAGTGCAACTATGTATTAAATTCATTGCCCAAAGGGAGGCATCTACATATCTATTAAAATTCTTCATTAGCCCTTGTCAATTGGTGCTTTGTAAGGAACCATTCTTTCTCTTCCTCTGCCATTCATGTCAAGTTTCTGCTGAAATTCTTGTGTCCTACTGGAGTGGATACATTTTCTTGCTCCAGAGACCAGAGCATTTAGATGTAAGACAATTTTGGAAGTGTTGTCAAATCTGACATCATGTGTTACAATTATTATGCAGAGGGAGTTGAGATGAGTGAGCGGGAGACTAATATGCAACTATGTAATCAATTACTTATCATTTAAAAATAAACTTTTGGGTTCATGGCATTTCATTCTAGCCCTTAATTGGTTACTAACTTAGGTTTGTTAATTCTAAGCTTTTATGAAAAACCTTTTAGTGAAGCCAAGTAGCCAACTAACCATTCCTATAGAGCTTTTGTTGTATCTTTTGCACATAGAAAGTGCTTGGAATTTCTTCTACTCTTTTTGTATTTCTGGTTTTGATTTTGGGTGAGGTATCCCAAAAGGTTTCAAGAGTGAGGTATCTCTTGAAGGAAAAAGGTATTGGGTGAGGAATCCCAAGGGTTTCAAGGGCGAGGCATCTCTTGAAGAAGAAGATTGGGTGAGGTATCCCAAGAATGATTGATTGTACTAGAGTGAGGCATCTCTAAGATTGTACAAACGATTGTGATAGTGGAAATACTCAATTGTTGCTTGGGAACTGGATGTAGATCACAAGTGGGGTGATCGAACCAGTATAAAATCCTTGTGTGATCTTTCTTCTCCCTTTACTCTTTACTTTTCACAATTATTTATATTTTGATTTAATATTCTTTTACTTGATTTTTGCTTCATATTATTGCGTGATTAAAAGTGTGATATTCAATTTCTCTTCTACTACTTCTTTTCTCATTGTTTACAAAGTCTTTCTTTTCAAGAAAGATTTGGCATCCTAACCTTACACCAATTGAAAAAGGAGTTGTTTTTCAAGAAAATTTCGAAGACTCAAATCACCTCCCTCTTGAGTGTGCCCATTGATTCCAACAGGGGAGAGTTTGAGACAATCAAGTGTTCTTTTTAAAATATTGTTATTTATTTCATTATGAAATTGTCTATTCCTTCTATCATAATTTAATTAATTGTTTAAGTGATAATGGTTCATAGATGTTTTGAAATGCATAACTTAGAGCAAAGTATGTCCAGTATTAGGTGGTCATAACTTTGAGCAAGCATACTGTGAGATATATAAAATGATACAAAACTGGTGCACTATAGTGAGTAAATGAGAACAGAGAATTAGAGAATAAGAGAAATGAGAGAATAGCTGTATTGTTTCTGTATAGAAGAAGGGTTTTACAGTGGGGAATCCCTACTGCTACAGAGCTAGGCTCCTATAGAGAGCTAGAGCTCTCTATCCATAACTAACCAAAAAGATTATGCAAAAAGATACACCTCTCTCCTCACCCATCCTACTTAAACCGTGTAGCACAAAACGGTTATAATGCTATTCTCTCTCTTTCCTTCCAGCTCAGCTAGCTGCTACCCATTCCCTTTGTTCCTTCGGGTATACACCCTCCACACTTTGGGCCCATGAGGCCTAGTGGTCAGGAATTGGTGATGTGGGTCTGCTGCTATCGGTTGGGCTCTACCATAAAGCCATTAATGCCTTCATCTAACAGCTTAAGGTTTTTGGAGAGTTGTTTTGTGATATGGTATCAGAGCTTCTATGATCAAGTGGTTTGGAGTTCAATCATTGCCACCTCCATTCTCCGAATAAAATGTTAAATTTCAGCACAAGGTAGGTGGGCTTGTGCATTGTCCATGCCTCAAGACCAAGTGGCTCTTGTGTGAGGGGGCATGTTAATGATATAAAGCCCTTCATATATCTTTACCCAACTGCTTAACCTTGTGTGAGAGTTAGTTCATGACCAATACCTTTCATAATAAAATTGTTTGGCCTACCATTTATTGAGTTTCTGCATAAGAAGATGATTAAAGATGGTTTATCCTATGCAATTTGGATGAATTTGTAATTCAATCAAATCTTTTAACTTTCTTTTAACTGTCATTAATTTAGTATAATGCTAAACAATATGTTTATATTTGGAATGAGTTGCAAAACAAAATGGTTCGTAACAATAGCCACATACTAAATTACAACTGTGAAATTAGAGAAAAACCTTATCCAATGTGGGTACAGATCATGTATTTATATAGAATAAAAAAAGCCAGCAGTATAGTGTAGTACAATATAATACTAAGGACTAAACTACCCTCAATCATACTAAACACATGCTTAATACACTACCTTTAACACACCCCCTCAAGTTTCATAAATGTTAATCATGGCCAACTTGAGGTTAATTTCTTTATGTTCTTTCTCCTCTTTCCTCTGTGAACTGGTCAGAATCCCAATTTCTTAGGGGATGTTTTTTGTTCGTCTGAAGTGATATATATTTGATTTTTTATACGTGTAAACTCCTATAGTAGTAAAATCTCTTGCTGACAATGTACAAATCCCAATGTAGAAAAATTCCCCCTCATCATGTTAGTGTGTGTGTGACCGTGCAGATATTTATTCAAAGGAAAAATGCATTAATATAATATGGATTTCAAACTGCATTTTTTGTCTATTGAGGTAATCAGATAGATTTACTTAAAATAAAATATTAAGAATTTAATGGAATGATTCTCATCTGCATTTTTACATTTCACAATTATTTACTCATTCCTAATTCTCTATTAAGATTCATATAATGTTCTGAGGATGAACTTGATCCATTTTCACTGGTTGCTGATGAACTACCACTTCTTGGTAACAAGCTGCGAGCAATGGTAGTTGCTGAGGTATCAGACTGTTCTTAGTTTACTTTCTAACTTGTGTATGGAATAAATAACATAGTCTAGATTTTGCTGCATTGAAATCTGGTCTATTTTATGTCGAATATTGGGGATTATGTGACAGGTTCCTGATGGGAACCCAAAAACAGAAATAGGAAATAACAGAGAAGATGGAATGAAAAGAGAGAGAGATTTGTATTATTTGAGAATAAAGAGAGGTTTTACAGTAGAGATCACTCTAGTTGCCACATAGCAGTGCTCCTATAGAGAGCTAGAGCTCTCTATCCATTTTGCATACACAATGATTACCAAAAGATGCCTATCATTCCGCACCACCCCTCCTAATAACCAATTTTCCCATTCTCATGTAACTAACTCTATTTTCTCTTCTCTCTCTGCCACCTAAGCATTTGGCAGCATTACCCCTTTTTCCTTCTAGAGTAAACATTTCATATTTTAGGCCTGTGCTCAGTTTCAGGACCCAACATCACATTTGGGCCTTCTAACCCAGCCCGGTTCG
Source organism: Ammopiptanthus mongolicus (assembly GCA_039655645.1). NCBI lineage: Eukaryota > Viridiplantae > Streptophyta > Magnoliopsida > Fabales > Fabaceae > Ammopiptanthus > Ammopiptanthus mongolicus. The sequence continues at coordinate 12,521,466 of CM077343.1, read as the reverse complement.
TATCTGTTCCTAAGCTTGCTCCAGTTACTGAATACTTCTTCAAAATGGGGGTGGAAGGAAAAAGATTTCGTCCTACAGTAAGCATATTCTCAATGATATGCAGACCTTGTTGTTTGCTTTTGCAGAAATGTTTGCTTTAATCTGGATTCATATTCCATAAATTTATGATTGGGTAGTTGTGAATTTATGGGCCATCGCCTGCCTTTCAAGTTTCCCTTTAAAATTACTACGAGTAGGTTACTGCATTCATACATACCGACACATTATCTCTGTTCTAAACATGGGGCAAATCTTTAATCCTCCTGCTCATGAGTTGTGTACCTATCCTCCACTTAGTGACACCGCATGTAACGGGTCATAGCATTTTAAAAATTTTCTTTTTTACAACCGGTTGCTATCATCATATGGCAACTCCAATCGTTCTGTCTTCATCTTTGCTACTTTTTTTTTGTCAATAAATTTTTTAGTTAATGACAGTCAATTACAAAGAGGAAAGATTTGAGCAGCAACGTAAGGAGGATTTTTTTTTGGTTTTCAGGAATGAGGGAACCGTGGAACATAGAAAGAAGATTTTTCCATCAAAAAACATTTTTCCACTCATTTCACACTTCATCCATCATATCCTTCATCTTCATTCACACCGTCTCATACCCAAAACGCCTAATCTCCATCAAATGCACATAGAAGAGCGAAGGAGAAGATAATAGTTTCTACCAGCCACCTCGCCTCACAGCCGTCGCATGCCACCGCTCCATGGCCTTGCATGTTAAGTGTCAAAGTCCCATATCAGTTGGGTATATAAACAAAAAACCATTGTTATAAATATCGGACCGGACCGGACCGGCCAGAAATCGGATCCATAGCCGATTCGGTCAAATCATGAGATCAGATATACATTCAAACCAGTGTCGATGTCATTAAATTGACGTTGAACCAATTGTAACTGGTTGACTTGGTAGCGGTTGAACTGAGCGGTCCAAGGCGTCTGCATGCTTTCCAAGGTTGCACACCGTCTAACCCACTCATGTGCGCTGTCCAATGCGTCCAATGGCCACTCTCCATGTCACGCGCACCCTATCTTAACGCCCTATCATTTTCTCAGGAGAAAATCCAAAAATGCCTTTGATGGGAATCGAATGCATGTCCTCCTAGGTGTCACAAAGCCTCCTTTCCACTAGGCCAAAGTTTTTTTTTTTTGGTTTATTTCTAACAAATGTATTATATATACGTATCTTTATTATAAAATTTATAAATTTCATATATACCTGTTTATGCGGGCTAACCAGTGACTCACTGGTTTGACCAGTGACCCTATGTCCTGACCAAGTCGATAACTGGTCTGAGTTTTATAACACTACAAAGAACCATTTATAATAACTTTGCTAATCCTCCCTCTATGAGTGCCAACAGGGGTTGGCACATATTCCGTCCACACTCGCTATTGCTTGGGTTTGATTATCAGATTTTTCATGTTGGTAGGCAATATGTAAATTCCACTAGAAATCCTTGTAGAGGCTGATGGTTTTCCCTAGCCTTGCACGGGGGGCGTGTCTTCCTTAATCTAAACTTTTTTTGTACCAAAAAAAAAATCTTCCCTCTATGAACTAACTTTTGGAGTGGAGTTGGCCAATTATTCTAACATGGTAGCAAAATTAAAATCTAAAAAACTAAATTAAATTAGAAAAGGAAACTAGGTATTTTATCGTAATAATATAAACTTTGCCCTTATATGCACAAGTAAAATGAAGTTCATTATAGATGACCTTTCAAACATAGAAGCAATTTTTTAAAAAATCGGTCCAACCAGAGGATCGCAAAGGAGAGTGGTTCAAGGTTTAACCGATTAAACCGGTTTAACCGATGATCTAACTGGTATATATATACATATTAATAAAGAGATCAATCAACAAGTCAAAGAAAAAAATATAACTTTTAAGATGCATGATAGTTTAGAATATTTAAGGTAAAAGTATGTTAATTTTGCTGAGATAATATGTCCTAATTGACTAAAATAGTTAACCAAAGAAGCATATTGAGTGAATTTTAATCGCTTAAGTCCTGAAACTCCCAAGCAAACCAGATCAAAGTCCAAAAGCACGTTACATTTTTTTAAGAAAAAATAAAACAATGAACCGATCGGTCTTTAAAATCATTTTTACATTGGTTTAAACTGCTTTAGGCTGGTTGAACTAGGTTTTGGTTGACTTTGCATTGTCAGATCGTTTTCTCGATTCTCTAATACGACCGAAATCGAAGAAGGCACCGGTCGAACCGATCCGGTTAGACCAAAAATAAGACAGCCCCTCTTCCGAGGTCTCATTAGTAACCCGAACTCAACTTCTTAACGTTACAGCGTAGCGTGATTATATAGAAATACGGAAATTTTAAAGCAACCAACACTGATACCACAACTATATATAACATATATATAAAAGTACCGGCTCCATCAGTAGAGCCTACAATGACTGATACCAATTACTTCAGAGTACGCAAAACATATAAACTAGGTGTAGGACAATCAAAATAAAATACATACGACTTTCTCTCCTGGCCCCGAAAATACATTTCGTTCAAACCCATGTACTGGCCATAACAGCACTAAGACTGTCTACCCAACCACGACTCTAACGTATACGGTAGTCGAACCCGTATACACTACTCTTTGCTGAGAGTAGTCAATCTCCCAAAGACGATCATCCTCTGAATAGAGCATCTCAAAGTCTCCCAAAGCTGGGATCCGGGGCTCTCCCGCCAGTATCAGGTTCAACAGATATGCCGTCAATATCCTTTGGCAACTCCTCAATAGGATCTTCTCGTGCGATTGAGAATAAATAAAATACGACATAGAGAAATATGGGGATGAGAAACAGCAATACATCACAAATAGGAAAGCAGTTATAAAATAAGCTATATAGATAGCAACATACAACAACACAACAGTATCAAGCAATCATCTCCCAAGTTCTTCTCTCTTAGCTACTGTCTCTCACACTCATACAACTAACAATTATATGGACGCGATCACGACGCGACATCCCCAACAGATCAAGATGTCCCGTTCATCTCTGTGCCACCCCCCGTAATGCAGGGTTCGGCCAACAGCCCGCAGGCTCAACTCGTTTCATGGGTATGACGTATTCCCCTGCCCACAAGCCAGGTCGGAATATTCGCCCGTCAACAATGCAACTTACGGTAACGACATATTCCCCCGCCCACAGGCCAGCTCGGGACATTCGTCCATTCACAACCAATGGGTACGATTATCTCCCCGCAGGCAAGATCGATCGCCCGCACGCTAACACAGTGATGAACAACGATGCAACATGAACCTCACCGACTCATCTCGGGATCAACAACTTAGTGTATCAACCACAACTTGTACATAACTACGACCCACGTTATCCGGCTTAACCGGGTATCAACTTTATATCTCGACATCAACATATCAACAGAATCTCTAGGTTGATCACTACAACATATATATCCTCAAATCCTCGCCACATGTTCATCTCCCAACTTATCAGAAATAACTGTCCATCTCTACTCATACAACAATAATCACAGCATCATATCATAAGCAACCATAATCATATTCAATAATCATATTCATCATACTATGTACTCATGTAAGCATATCAACTCATCAACTCATAAGTAAATAATCAAGTAATCCTAAGAATGTTACTAGGCACAATGTACAGATTACATATATCATACTAAGCATACTAACACACAACATACAACCTTGACATAGCATGAAATTAACCTATCGGTCACTCGACCACTAGTAGGGTTTAGGTCGTCCTACGCATATCAATATAAATTATTTTAATCTTGCCTCCTCGACGATATTGTGGTTCTTTCCCCCACCTAAATAGTTTTCCCGCGTGCTTCCCTGTGTAACTCTGACTGCAGCTCCGCGACTGGCAATCGTACATGCTTTAGAATAATCAAGCACCATCTGATCCTTCACAACACATCACAACTAGAAATTAATAAAATCCAAACAAACTCATCTTGTTCCTACAAAGTTAGGGTTCAGCCCCCTTTTTAGAAAAATAGGCTAGAGGTGTTAAAATTCTACTAACTCTTAGATCAATGATCCTTAAGCATGATAAAGGCATAATCCCTAATCATTTGTCAAAGGCTTGAACCAAAACCCCTTCAACCAACAAGGATAGCGCTCGGCCATCATTGATAAAAATAGGTTAGAATTTGATTTGGTTTTCTAATCACTTGGATTCAATGATCATAGGAATGAAAGAGTGAAATCAAATATCCTTTTACAAAATTGAAGAAAACTCATTTTCCCCCAAAAGAGCTTAAGGTTCGACCTCTCCTAGAGAAATAGGCTAGGCATGTTATTTTATTTCATGCTCTTGGATAGTGATAGAGGATGATGATACTAGATCATAGAAATTGATTTCATATTAAAAGGATTTTTCTAGAGATTTTTGAAGTTTGATGCCAGAAGTTGAAACTCATGGAATCATGGCTTTAAAATAAGAAAAGAATGAAGAACAAGAAACTCATGGATCAAGAGAAGTAACTATACCTCTTGAGTGATGAAAATGAGCAAAGAATCAAGAAGTTTCTTCACAAAATTTGTGAAGTTCTTACTTTGAGAAATGAGAGAAAATTGAAGGAAAGTTGAAGTTAGAAGAAAAAGTGGGAAGATCGCTTCTCATGAAGCCTTTTGGGCGTGAGAATGGGAGGGATAAGCTGGTCCAAGTTTGTTTACTTAAGGGGCAAAATAGTCATTTCACCTAGGGACAAAAATGGAATTAGAATAAAAGGTTAAGGGCAAAATGGTCTTTTCACCTCTAACTTACATAAATATCTAGATATTTTTTAGATGCAATGATGAGGTTGAGGACAAGGATGGGTTTCCATAAGTTCCTAGGAGCAAAACAGTCTTTTCCTTTAGGGACAAAAGTGTCATTTAGGAAAATGACCAAAGGTATTTTGATCTTTTCGCAGTATGAACGCGTTCAGATATTTTAGAACGTCATCATGACACTGGCATGCCTTCCCATGTGATTTGACTTGATGTGACACCAAGTTTATCCGTTAGCGGGTCCTGATAAATCCATATTCAGCTCCGTTTTTCACCCGATTTAAGATTTCGCCCGCATAATATATATTGATTCAGTTTTTAGTGCGAAAAACCGATTTTACCAAAGTTTTTGGAAATTCGATTCTAATCCTAACTATTTCGTTCACGAGTCAAAATTAGGTCTTCTGATCAGTAAAATCTTACTGTCAATGAAAACACAGACCGGGTTCTGTCTGAATTTTCAACCCAAAATTTAATCGTATCTCTCTACGATGGCGTAGAGTATGAATGTGATCTTAGTTTATTTAAATTCACTTTCTAAACCTCAGATAAAAATATAAACTCAATTATATAATTTACTGATATTAAAGTAGTGAAAATCGGGGTGTTACCGGAAACATTGCATAGAAGGCCTACTGTGTTCTTTCATGTTATAGAGTTGTATAAAAGAATATGAAGTGACAACATAAATGGTCATTATCAACTCAAATAGTAATCACAAAACAATCACAAAATTAAATTAGCAAGATGTATATGACAAATTAGAGTAGAAGGGCTAGTATATACTTCAGAAATGTTATTTTGACAATATTTTGGGACAACAATACTGACACCATATATTTATTAGTGGCACTTTTGTAATTAGATGTTCATTATTCATTTCCCACTAGTCACAGTAAACAACAACACACGTGGGTTCCCTCCTTTCCTTTCTCTCCTTTCTTTCCCACTCTCACCTGATATTTCTCTCACTTCATGCAACTCTCATTGTGTGAAATTTGTCACCCAACTCCCACTCTCACTCATGCTTCACCCAGGAACATGATGATGATGCAAATGTGTTTCCCATTTCACCCCCCTCATAATATCTAATGTTGTCCAAATATTTGGTTAATAAAGTTATGTAGATGGTTAATGGATTACACTTACACTATAAGTGTGCTCGTTAACCATATACAAAATAATATTAATCACGAATTTCAACCTTGCTAACCAAACAAAATAGAGGAGTGCTAGCAACACACTCTCTAACACTCTCTTTCCAATACACACCCTTCTATTAGTTAAAATTCATATGGGTCCCACTTGAATTTTGTAGGATACACATGAATTTCAACCAATAGGAGAGTATGTGTTGGAAAAAAGTATTAGAGAATATATTGGTAGCATTTTTCAACCAAATAACCTCCCCTCATAATATCCGAACTCATTCAATTTCATACATGATTAATGCTGTACAAATATTTGATTAATGAAGTTATGTAGGTGATTAATGGGTTACCCTTACAAAAATGTGCTGTTGTTTACTGTGACTGAATAGTAAACATCTAATTACAAAAGTGTCACTAATAAATATATGGTGTCAGTATTGTTGCCTCAAAATATTGTCAAAATAACATTTCTCTGTATACTTAGACAAAGAAAAACGGATGACTGAATAAAACTGCAAAAAGAGAGTGCTTCCAAAGATGGCATACTGAAAGTGTGAGAATTTTTTATGACTAAAATAAGTTGGGTGTCTTTCTTGTGTGGACTCTATCTCTCTCTAAATCAGTTGAGGCTCCTGCGTTTTTTTTCTTTCTTTTTTTACTTTTCTCCGCTTTATTGTTAATATCCATTATAATTATTTATGTGGTTAAATATATATTGAAAAAATTGGTGCATGTATTAAACAATATTAAAGTATGGAGAAAACTTGATTGAAAGGGAAGAACTCATTTTATGTGTCCAACAGGTTCCCCGAAGAAAATTAGTTACTGCTAATAGTGGTGTATATTTCATATATATATATATCATGATTATAAAAAAATATATATTAAAGTATAGTTGGTTAATTCAGTCAAATATGATTGAATGTAAATTTTAAGCAAAAATAGTGTGACATGTAAAAAGATATTAAATGAAAAGATAATATATCTAATATCTTAGAAATATAAAAAAATATTCAATATTTTCTTTGTTTAATAAGTAAAAGAAAAAAGATTAAATAGAAAGGTATTGATTTATTCTTCCACTTAAGCATGCAACCTGTCATGAGAGGATAGTTCTATATTTATTGGCATATCATCCCTTATGATTTAAAGGATATTAAAACTAAAAAAAGTAACATAATATTATATTTATCTAATTAAAAATACTTTTAAATTTTGAAAATATTTGATGTAAAATAAATTTGAAAAAAATATCATTGAGAACAATAAAACTGATTAATAAAATAAATGATAGTATACCAACAAGGTCGAACAAAGTTGGTAGATAACTCCTTAAGCTTATTGTCAGAGATTCATGTCGTGTGTATGAAAAATGTTTTGTTCAAAAAGGTTAGTACCCACTTTCATCTATAAGTGTCGGTTTAAAATTACTCTTGGTTCATAAAAAAAAGACTATATAAACAAACGTTATATCAGAACTCCTAATGATAAATTCAATTTTTAGATTGAAGTTGACAATTATTTCTAAATATAATAAGGATTTAATTGATATATATTATTAGTGTAAAGATTTTTTATACAGACAATCAATCAGAAATTGCTACATAAGTTAAAGTGTTTGACTCTTATCCTAACTACCTCAAAAATCACAAATACCATGATTTCTGATTGGTTGTCTGTGTAAAAAACTTTATAGTGGCAGTGTATAATAATTAAACTCATATAATAATAGATTGAGTATTTATTTTTTATATATAAAAAAGAGTTTAATTTTTTTTTTTTTTATAAAAGAAGGGGAGAACTAAAGAAAAAAAGAGTTTAATTGTATGCGCTGACAATATAAAGTTTTATAAACTGTCAATCAATCATTAATTATGATATAAATGGCTTTTAAGATAGTTAGAATAGAAGTCTATTGATGTGACAACATATAATTGGATGTCTGTGTTAAAAAATTTTACACTTTTAACGAGTAAATCCTTAATTTGGTCCCTAAAATTGTAATATTATATCAATTTGGTTCTGATATTTTGAAATTTCAAAAACATTACTGAAGTTGTCAAACATTAATCCATTGAATCCTTCCATCATGAACCAAATTAATACGAACCTTATAATTTTAAGAACCAAATTAGCCAAAATATCAAATTAGTACGACATTTACTCCATTTTCAACAATTAAACTCATTAAAAAAAAAAATCTTGCTAACGAGAATATTGATTAAGAATCCTATAAAAAATAAATTTTTATTATAAAATTAAATATATAACTTCTCAAATATTAGATACATCAATTTTTCATAAAAGTTTTCCTTAGGTAACGTGATTAACGCCTTCGTTAGCATTTAAAAAAAAAGGCATGCAAGAAAAAGCAGAAGAAACGGAAAGCCTTGTAACTTGTTAAGTGGTAACCTGAGGTGACGTGACCCCGTGACTATGGCAGTTTATAATCCCCTGTAGCCAGTCCTACCAGTAACGACGGTTCGCCCGGTTCCTCCACCTCCACCTTCTCTTCTCTTCTCCTCGTGCTATCACCCAAACACTGTCTTCCACTTCCTCCATTTTCTTACATACATGTTCGCGAAGCTTCGGAGAATATGACCTCCATCACCTCCGTTGAACTCAATTACCTTGTTTTTCGCTACCTTCAAGAATCAGGTTTCTTCGCTTCGCCCCCTTCCTTTTTATTTATTTTTCCTTTTTTCGTGTTCCAAATTCTCTTAATATATATGCTTGTCGTTATTGCTCGTTCCTTTAATGTTTTTGTGTCCGCAAGATGTTAGGGTTCTAGAAGTTTAAACGAATTTCCGAGTTTTTTTTATTATTGCGGTTTCTCGAGCTGGTTTGAGCGCTTCAATTTTGTTACACCCGAATTAGGGTTAGCTGATGATAAGAAACCGAACATTTTAGGGCTTAATTTTGCAGGGTAATTAAAAAAACGAGACTTCGCCTTTCTATTCTCTGGTTGACGATTGAAGGAAGACAGAAAATTGTTAGATCTGTTACTAAATAATGGATTTCAGGATTGGCTGTTGATACTTGATTTTTGAAGTTCTGAAATTCTCTGTTTATTTCACTAGTTATGGTTCTCTCTCTCTCTCTCTCTCTCTCTCTCTCTCTCTTTACTGAATGCCTGGTATCCTCATACTCATTTGGTGTGAAACTGATCGGTTCAAGGAACTGAGGCTGCCCCTTCTAGCAATACTAGTTATGCTTATTATACTTTGAGTCTTCAATTATTTGTTGATAAAGAGATGGTAATCTATTTTACTAGTTATGGTTATTGGTTGTTTTTTGCTTTACACTGAGTGAGATGTATGCAGTCAGTCAAAATGATGCATATGATGAGCTTATTTATTATTTACTGTGTCTTTAAAAATTTTGTGGTTGTAATTGGTGTAAGTTGGGGATTGTGTATGCAAAAAGGTAGTAGAAATATCAATCGAAAGGAAACTTTGATGAATATTTGAGCCCTGGAATTGAGTGCTTGAAGCAGCTTTGGTAATAACTCTCACCAGGTTTGAAGAATAAATAGAAGTTTGTTTGGTCTCTAGGCTATATATACTTGTTGATAACCATATAACATGCCATATGATATCTATTATATATAAAACCATTCATGTGCCTTTACCTAATAGCTTAAGCTTTTAGGAGAGTGGGTCCTTGCTAATATCCATTATAAGTTTCTTCTATGATTGTTTGTGATTTACTAATATATACCAGAGTAGTCAATAATGGCAAATAGCGGCAGAATCATGGTGAAGTGATGCGAAACGTGCCTTTGCTATTACCGGATGCCAACTGTATCGAATTTGAGTTTTGTTGCTATGACTTTGCTAAATCGTGGCCTTGCAGCCTGAATAGTGGGAGGAGCAGCCACTATTCCCTGTTTGCATGTCTCTTTTCAGTAGCACCCTCAATTGCTGGCCAAATCCCAACAGCACACTCATTTTCTGTACAAGCCCACCGCTTTCAGATCAAGTCCTTTCTGTTTTGAATGGCATCCTCTGTCTTTTCTGCCTTTTGCTTTTATTTTTTTTTTTTGTTTTTGCTGCAGTTTCCTCTCTATCTATCTTACTTTTTCTAAGTCATGTCATTGTTTTTGGTAACTTTTCATGTCTCTAGAGAGAAAAGATGGTAGAGTCATGCCACCTATTGAGTAAAAGATGGTAGAGTCATGCCTAAGATAAGATAGCTTGGGTACTTTAGAATAAGACCAATAAAAGACATAGTTATCAAGAGCTGATCACAGTGTAGTGGCCGACCCACAATCACTATAGTGGGATGGACGCTATACCAAAGATTGTACATACAAGATAAATAAGTTATACTGTACACATATAAATGCTCAAAAATAAAAAATTGCCCAAAATTAAAGACATATTCATAATTAATAATCTAAAGGCATGGTGTAAACACAATCACCATCAATCTAAGGCATAATTAACAAGTCAATAACAACAAAAGTCAAGGAGCCGGAAGTGTTCTGTGGAGTGGTGGTTGTGGATAAGTTCATGATGCCATGGCTGGGAAGAGCATGAGACCATATGAATGAAGTTAAAATAAAAAAAAAAATGGATTTGAGAGATAAAAGAAGTTACAGAACAGAGGAGTCTTTTGAGTGGGGACAGAGGAGCACAGAAAGAGGCTGCAGACCTGCAAAGGAGCTCTGACTGCCGGAATATCACTGGGCTTGCCTGAAAAGGCTCCATTCGAATTTCAAGGAGGGAATGAGGAGGACAAAACAGAGGCGAGGCCGGGGAGTAACAATTGAAGAAGATGGGTTTTTAACCCTAAATCTGCCCTGACATAAAAAAGGAGGAAATGACTAAATATCCTCAAAAAATAGTGGGAGATGGCTTAAAAATGGTGGTAAACTGAGGATTTTACCCGCACATAACATAGCAGCCTCGACAGGCCACTCCAACAAATCGTGACGTGCAGGGTTTCACAGGCAGTTGCTGTGACGGCGCGATAGTGGCGCTATCGCATGTGATTGATAACCCTGATGATGTTGATTTCAGTGTGTATACGCGAAGGCTGGAATAGTCTAGAACAGTCTAGATCTTAAGCTACTGAGTCTTAACCGAATTGTAGCTAACTTGACATGTCAGCAGTACATCTGTATAAACTCAAACAGATCTAGTTGACCTTTCTGAAGATTTGGATTTTGTTGAAACACAGTGGTATCATTTGATTGATGTAGTTGACCCCATCTAGTGGGAAATGGCTTTGGTTGTTGTAACTTTTCATGTCTTTTTATCTTTCATGTTCCTAGACTTGGCATTAATTGCACTTTTATGGTTTACAGCACATAAACTTTTTTCTTTTAATCTTTGCTAACGTTAAATGGTTTATAGCTCATATACTACCTCCGGTCCATATTATAAGAAACATAGGAGTAAATCACACAGACAAAGGAAAGACTTTAAAATGAGATAATTTCAATTAATACTCCTAAATATTTAACTTATTTTCCAAAAATACCCCTTTCATAAATGATGGGTTATAATCAGTGTTATCAATGGTGGATGACGGTCCATGGTCGATAGCCAAAAATCCGCCATACAAATGGTGGATGGCGATGCGGCCATATGGCGGATGCCATGGCAGAAAACATAAAAAAAATTATAAATATATATATATACATAACAAAAAAATGCAGAAAAAATATAAAATCCAAAACAAGCCACAATATATGTCAAGAATCATATCTAATTTGATAGAAAATATCATGTAAGTCTCATTTTCACCTATCATAGGCCACTAACAAGACTACTTACCATCAAGTTCAAGATCTTAAAATGCAAATAACAATAAAATGATAAAAACAACAACACAAACACAAAGTAAATGTCTAATCCTCCTCCTCTACCCCAACACAACCATTTTCTTTGTCATCTATTGTGGCATATCCTTCTTCCTCTTCTCCATCGGATTTCTCAAAACTAAATAGCTCTTCAACTTCTTCGAATGCCTCAGAATCATCCTCAAATTCCAATTCTTCACTCTGATCAACTACTTTCTCTTTCGCTCTAGAGGTTGAAGTTGGACCTGGACCTTTCTTAGAAGCTTTTGCAGCTGCTGCAACACCACTTGATGATGTTTCCTTTCTTTTCCTTGTTTGCTGCCCCTAGTAAGTGTTATAGGCTCTCCAACCCCCGAAGCCTCATAAACAATTGCCCAATTTAGTGTCTGATCATCATCAAAAACCAACTCATTTCCCGCATCTTCATTGGTATCATCCATCTCTCCAACTCTATGTTGTAAATCCCAAATAGCGGCGCTGAGCGGCCGAACCCAAAAACGCTATAGCGGGATGGCCACTATTGCGAAGACTAGAAAACAGCTTACATATTTTATATTATATACATATACATACATACATACTCAAAAACAGAAAAATACACAAAATTAAAGGGGTAATCATAACATTCAAAATACTCCATAGTCAGTAACATTCAAAAAGTATAACATAAGTACTTAACTACTAATTTAACTTAATTTCTAAAAGTATTCAAAAATCAAAATAAGTACAACTGATTCTTTAATTAGATGGTGGGTGAGAAGGTGGTTGAGATGGTGGGTGAGATGATGCCATGGTGATGCAGTGAGTAACTGAGGCAAAAAACTGGACAGAGAGGCAAGAAACTGATGCAGTGAGTATTGGCTTTGCAGAGGCAAGAAATTGATTGAGTATTGGCTTCGCAGAGGCAAGAAACTGGACAGAGAACTAGCCGCCGCCGTCGCCGTTGTAAAACCCACCACTGTCGCCGGAGAGGAGGGACGCAGAAGGGTGAGCAAATCACAACAGAGGAGGGTGGCACTTGGGTTCGCAAATCGTAGAGGAGAGTGAGTGAGGGTGGCTTCGCAACCTGACCTAAATACTAAGGGTAGGGTAAAATGATCGAAAACCCTTTAAAATATAGACCCAACGGAAAAAAAAAAGAGGGGCAAAGGGGGGATTTCACGCCCATACCCTATAGTGGTCGCAAATGGCCGCGAATAGCGGCTGCGATTTCTACTCCTGAAAAACGCACCGCTACTGCAATAGCGCGCTATAGCGCCGCTATTGACAACATAGCTCCAACTAACCACTCATTACACTCATCAATGTCATTGAGTGTAATTGGGTAAATTTATCTCTAAGACTACGTCTGTGATGGAGTTGTTGGTTATATTTGACATACACCAAGTCATGCAACTTTTTATGGTCAAGCCTATTTCTCATTTTTGTGTGAATCTGAAACATAAATGTAATTGAAGAAGTGTTAATACTTAATTAGGCTTGATCATCAAATAAAATAAACTCAAAAGACTTAGTACTTACTTGCTAAAAAACACTCCAATTGCGTTCACATCCAGATGCATTACATGTCAAGCTCAAAATCTTGATAGCTAGTTGCTGCAAATTTGGAGAATAGTGGCCATACATTCGCCACCATTGAGCCAAGAGAGTATGACTTAGAATTTGGACATAAACTTAAAAGAATTTAAAAGTAGTTGAGATCTTAGTTTCTCACCAGGAGTAATGGTTTTTCTTTGTGATATTGCAAAGTCACCACTAAAGAGACCACTAGTACTCTTATAGATCGGCAACTCAGCTAGTATCTTATGTTGCACATCTATACTTGTCACCAACCTTGAGATGCAATCATACAAGCCATTTGTAACCTAAATCAAACCCCAAATCAGTGTTGGCATAGAAGAACTCAGGGTTTAAAAAGTGACCAGCTGCATGCAATGGACGATGAAGCTGACAATTCTATCTCTCATCAATGATTGCAAATATATCCTTGTATTTGCTTTCAATGTTGTTGAAGTACTTCATTATTGTTTCTTTTGCCTTATCCATTGCTTCATAGATATATCCCATAGCTAGTTTTCTTTCCCCATCAACAAGCCGAAGCACTTGAACAAGAGGAGCCATGAACTCAGGGTTTAAAAAGTGACCAGCTGCATGCAATGGACGATGAAGCTGACAATTCTATCTCTCATCAATGATTGCAAATATATCCTTGTATTTGCTTTCAATGTTGTTGAAGTACTTCATTATTGTTTCTTTTGCCTTGTCCATTGCTTCATAGATATATCCCATAGCTAGTTTTCTTTCCCCATCAACAAGCCGAAGCACTTGAACAAGAGGAGCCATGACTTTTAGAGTAAAAACCACATGGTTCCAAAACGAAGGCATAAGAACAACCTTCGATGCTTCTTTCCCTGTAGACTCCTTAGACAACTTGTTTTTGTTTCACTCATCAGACGTAAACATCTTTCTCAAATTTGTTTTCTCTCCATAAAGCCTTTCTAATGATAGAAAGGATGTAGCAAATCTTGTAACCTCATGCCTTCCCAATTCTCTCTTGTTTGTGAATTGTCTCAACAAACTCGAGGTACTTGAATGACTATAAATAAAACCAACAAGACTGATTGCCCTTTGAATTGTCTTCTTTATGGAAGGAATCTTTCCAATGTCTTCAAGCATCAAATCTAGGCAATGGGCTGCACAAGGAGTCCAATAAAGATGCTTCCTTTTCTCTTCCAACATCTTACCGGCTAAAACATAGTTGCTTCCGTTATCCGTTATGATTTGAATAACTTTTTCCTGTCCAATTTCCTCTACAAGAGAATCAAGCAACTCAAATAGTTTTTCACCGGTCTTCACAAAGTTAGAACCATCAATGGACTTCACAAATTTTGTCCCAGCTTAAGAGTTCACCAAGAAGTTAATTATGCATCTTTGCTTCCTATCGGTCCATGCATCTGACATAATAGAGCAACCGTGTTTGCTCCATTGCTCCTCATGATTTTTTAACAACTCCTCAGGGTATTCCATCTCCATGTTTAGGAGTGGCACTCTAATAGCATGATAAGTAGGAGCTACAATATTTGGACCATAGGCACCAACTTCTGTAAGCATTTCTTGAAAGCTTTCTAACTTGATACAATTGAATGACAAACCAGCTTGGTTCCACCAACGAGCAATTTTTTGAGATCCTAAGAATTGCTTTTTTGCCACACCACTCTTGTATGTCCTTCTGCCTCATTTTATCCTTCCTTCTTTTTGCAATGGCAGCATTACAATAAAGATCCCGAGGCCCCTTTTTAGCAACATTTTTCTTCCTTGCAGTTGAAGCACTACTAGGTGTCACTTCAACCTCATCTTCACTTTCAACGTATAGTATATCATCCATTTTAGGTCTGACATTTGGAGAACCACTGCTGTCTCCCTTCTTTTTCTCTTTTAAAAGAGCCCAAAGCTCTTCTCTAACCTCCTTTGGACACTTTGGGCAAGGAGCCACATTGCCCTTCGTACCCATTAAGTGTTGTTTGGCTCTAGTAATACCTCCCTTCTTCTCTTTTGAACAAAAAGAGCATACAACTGAATTGGTATCTTCTTCTTGCACTGGAAAGCAATACTTCCAACCGGGATCAGTTTTGGAAGCCACCCGTGAAGCAGCACCCGAAGAAGCTTCGTCAGAAGCCATCGTGGGAGAAGAGATTAAGGCTGGAGAAGAAAGAAAAAGAGAGATGGCCGTCAGAGAGGTTCAGGTTGCTGGTCGAACAGGTTGCTGGACAGAGATGGCCGCCGGACAGAGCTGGTCGTCGGAGAGGTTGATGGTCGTCGGACAAAACTATGGACAGAGATAGTTTGAGAGATGAGAGACGAAAGGGGTCGATGGTAAGAGAAGAGAGGGATCGAGGGATGAAAGGGAGAAGGCTTTAGGGTTTGTAACCCCATTTGGGCCGCGAATCAAGTCTGGTCGCGCGACCCGACCCCCGAAAAAACCCCAAACTAAGGAGCGCAGCCACCTTGCCGTCATGGACCGCCACCTCTATTCGGCCGCCATGGACCGCCATACGAAACCCGCCACGCCACGCCTTCTCTATGGTGGTTTGCCCGCTTTCCGCCATGGTGCCGCCGGCTATAATTGGAAATGAGCATTTAATATATCTTAAAATTGATGAATGTTTCTTATATTTGGACCATAAAATTGGACCATTTTGTTTTTTATAATATGGACTGAAGGTAGTATTTTTTATTGGGTTTTGATTATCGGTTATGGCTTTAATTACTATTCGCTTTTGCTTATGCTTTCATTCATATTATTTGGTATAAACACTTACTTGTTAGTTTATATCATTATTTTAAATAATATATTTGTTATGATGTTAATATGTATAATTAATTTTGAATATAAATTATTATTATTATTTATTTGTTGATATTATATTTTTTTATAAAAAGATATGTTTCAAAACTATTAAAATTATGAATTGTGTATGTTTCATAAATTTTTGAAACCTTTTTTATTAATATGCTATCTTCAGTGTTGCGGCTGCTCTGTGATCTGCAATATCATTATAGCATTTTTGAGGATGGCTGCTCCAAGCTGCAATCCACAATTAACTGCTTTGATTTATACTTTCTTAAGATGTAAATGCTGATATCAATTCCCCATTTTTAAATTTGATGTGTGAAGTGAATTTTGAAAGATAACTATAAAGAATAGTACATTGGTGCTGTTGTCTTAGAAAAATCATATAGACTAGCGCATTCATCGGTGTGAGAAAAAGCTTCTTGTGGTTGATTTTATAGCATGTAATTTGTTTAGCAAACGATAATAGGTGACCCTTTCCATTTCATATGAAGCTTTTCCAAATATAAGAAAGGGTTAAATATGTTTTTGGTCCCTAGAAAATGAGTGGATTTTGGTTTTGATCCTTATAAAAAAATTTCTTTGATTTTCATCCCTCTAAAATATGCAATTGTTAATTTTGATCCCTATAAAATGAGTAAATTTTGGTTTTGATCCCTGTAAATTGTTTTTCTCTGATTTTCATCCCTCTAAAATTTAATATTACCGTTTTTAGTCCCTACCATTCATTTTAGGGTTGATAAATATTCATTAGGGTTCAAGGAAATTTTTAGGGGAATCATATGCTAACATGACACCACAGAGGTCATTGAGTGTTACTTGGGATGATCATATAACCTTCTGTTAGGCACATAAGTAGTTTATGGATATCACATGGCAGTAGGGACCAAAAATAGTGATTTTAGATTTTAGAGGAACAAAAACTAAAGAAATTTTTTTATAGGGATCAAAATCAAAATTTGCTTATTTTACGGGGACCAAAAACATATTTAACCCTATAAGAAATGGCAATGTAACGTGCAATGAATTGGTTACTGCCTACTTATGTTACATCACCACTGCAGGTTTCACACATTCTGCTTTTGCTTTTGGATATGAGGCTGGTATTAACAAATGCCCCATTGATGGAAATTTGGTGCCGCCAGGTGCTCTTGTTACATTTGTTCAGAAGGGGCTACAGTACTTTGAGATGGAAGCTAACTTGAGTAATGTTAGCATTCTCTATTGCGTTCTTGATTCACTATCAACATAACATTCTTCCATTTGAGTATGCTTTTTTAACCTTTCATACCCTAGGTTTCATGTTAATCAATGTTTCTTTTAAGCCTGCCAGAGTGATGCAGACCTGGAAGAAGATTTTTCGTTCTTACAACCTTTGGATCTTATCACAAAAGATGTGCATGAACTTCGGCAAATTATAAATGAAAGAAGGAAAAAACGACAGAAGGATAGAAATAAGGAATTTGAAAAGGAGCATGAAGGTGAACGTGGACGGGTAAGAGAAAAGGAAAGACATGAAAGGGAGAAAGAAGTTGAAAAGGATAGGGAGAATGTAGAAAATGATAAAGGGCGAAAACAACAGCATGTAGATCAGACTGACAGAGAAATGGCCACAGATCAAGAAGATAAGGTTACTGTAAAGCATGAAGAGAATGGAGCATTTGGAGGTAATCAGCTGCTCACAGGGACTGGTTTAAAACTTTATATTGCCTCACATAAATGTGTTTTGTTCTCTTTTGCATGTTTGGCATGTCATTATGTGGAATGGATGCATATTTTTATTAGTGTTAGTCGTGTTAAGAACAACAATCTCGACAAAATATTTGACCTTTAGGGGAGCTTTGGAATTTCAAGTTGACTGGTCCAAAAGAAATCTCTATTAGGGGAGTGAGTCATGGACCAAAAATAAGATTTACAAGAGAAAAAGCGTCCAAATTCTTTTTTAGCATCAGAGGAAAGATGAACACATTCAAGCAAAATCAAATGAGATTCTAACCCACTAACCTCTATATTATGCAAATTTCTTAAAAAATGAATCTCAACAATTTTGAAAGAAACCAAAACTAAAACCATCTGGAAAGGAATTTTGTTTCCCCCCAAGCCAAAAACAGCCCTATCGAATGGTAGAGACCATTTCCTTGAAAACTTGCCCTCATGTCTGTCACCTTAAAATTCAACAGAAGATTGAGCACAGAAGGGATTGAAAGGAGTACATGAATCAACAGCAGAAGGAAGGTGAGAAGAGAGATTCGGATTTTGGACAAACACTCTAATGGGCAAATGCTCCCAGGATTCTGTTCGCAGCAGCTAGGCTGGGTCCTCAATGAAGGTTGAGCATTCTGCAGTGAAGACTCAACTATAGCTGACATGGTCTCGCTTTGGGGACCCTGACTTTGCTAAATTTGACTAGCCTTTTCCAGCCCATAGCTCCTTAGGCCCACCACTAACCCACCTTATCAGCCTCTTCCCATCAGAATTTACCTCAATTCTTAAAGACTGATTGTGAGTTACTGTAACGTACACCTCCCTTGTAGCTGAAATTTGAGCATTGCTTTCCAAGATAACCACTGGCCATAACACCTGATCTTTAACACCCTGATTCAAACTTCGAAAACTCCAGTGGTCTTCACCAGCACCACCTCTATTCACCATATCAGCGAAATATCTATCCCTGATTGAAGCCTGTTGCCTCACTGGAATAAAATGTTCTGACTGTAATGTAGTGGCTTTTGAGGGATCTGCCGCCAGCAGCTCTGGTAAAGCCCTCCTGAAGTGAAGTGATTCCAGCCTGCACACAGACTTCCCTGAGGAACAATGATTGAATTCCTCCTTCCATTGCCAAATAACTCTGTCACCAGAACATAATGACCTCTGTTGTTTCAACCCCAAAAAAACAGAAAGGAATTTTCCTTCTCCTCCAAAATGCCTAATGAAAGAGGGAGCAGCAATCAAAGAATTGTCCCTGAAGGTGGATATTAAACAAAAAAAAAGTGTCTCTGCCCAGCAGCAGAGATTTTACTAAAGCCGCAACCTCTCTCTATCGCTTGTAGACTGTTGGAAAAGCCGCCTTAATTGCGGTCTGCCCCTAGCCGCCTTAATTGTGGCAACTTTGGCCTGCCTTCATTGCAGCCTCCTACACCTTCATTGTGCTAGGTTTGAAGGGGTGTGTTTTAGTACCACATCGTCTAGAGATATGGCCTAAGTAGTGCTTATAAGGCTTGGACAGACCTCATCTTACAAGATGGTTTTGTGGGGTTGAGTTAGGCCTAAGCCCAAATTCTAAGATAGACGAAAGAATTTCCGTTTATTCTCAAGCACCAAGTCAAAAACACTTGGCTTCAATAGGGATCACCTTAACACCTTCCATTTAAGAAACAGCACATCTCAATAGAAATCAGAGATAAAAAAGAACAGATTTGACAACCACTTCTGCAGACTTATGATTAGAAATGACCTCTTTAAGATCCTGTTTTCCTAGCAATATGTTTTTGAGTCTGCCAATGAAATCACTGATCGTAGTTGCAAGTCTTATATTTCAATTATTATTCTTCCTTCAAGTAGGGATGAAAATTTTCCATTCGCTTTAATAGGACCGGACCCAATGGACATATCTACAACATCAACATCTCAGCCATGTGAAATTCCTAGTTCAGATGTGACAATTTTGGAAGGGCATACAACGGAGGTTAAGTATATATCATCAGTGCTTTTTGCTTGTTTGTAACCTTAATTTTTCTCTCTTCATCTACTGTTTCTTTGTGAAACTCTTAATTGGTCTGTTTACCATCCATTTAGGTGTGTGCTTGTGCATGGAGTCCTACAAGATCTCTTCTTGCATCAGGGTAGGTATCTCCATGAATGATTTATTTCTGCATAAGAATATACATTAACACGTATATACCTGTATGGTAAATGTACATAATATTGCGCATCTTGGATTTCCACTTGTTATACATCTAATTTTGTTTGACTTCCGGTTTTGATGGAGGGAAGCTGCATTTAGTTATCATTATTTTTTTTTTTTAAAATTAAATAAACCTGTTTGAAAACATGTTTTTTGTATTCAGTTTTTGAAAACTGTAACTCAGGGTTTTTTTTTTTTTTTTAACAAAACAGAAAAGTAAATCAATTGTGAAATGTTTTCCAAAGCTGGTATTTCTGGAACAACTGCTTTCACTGTGAGCTATGGTAATTATAATTCATAATAGCAACTTCATAGATAATGGCTGCTGCTAAATCCTTTTCCTCTGTTGGTGGATTTTGGAGAACCTTTCAAATGATTTAGCAGAACGAAATTACTCAAATGTGACATCCAAATACTCATGCTTCACTGCTGTTGACATAAATAGCCACGGATCTCTCTCTCTTTCTCTCCAGTTCCCCATTTTCCTTAACTCCTTACCTTGTCTCTTTCTTGGCCATTTGGCCCTTGTTTGCTTTTGCTGTCTCTCTCTCAAACAGAAGTCACATATGGTCATGTGGTTTGTCATGTATATGGTTGAGAAGTTGGTTAAACTGTGACACATTTGAGTATCAAGAGTGACATGAATCATGCAAATTTATTCCTTGTGTGAAACTAATGGAAATTTACAAAATTTACATTAGGTGGAGGCAGTAGCACATGGGTGTTTTTGTCTGAATGGTTTGCTTTACGATGAATATCTCTAATGTTACACATTTCTTTTTCCAAATAAACTTTGTACTATTTTCCCAAAATTAACTTTTTTCTGACCTTTTTGTTTTTTTAGTAACTTATTTAGTATGGGAGTTGAAAACTGTTTTACAGAGACAAATGAACTTGAATAGGATCACAAGGCCTCAAATTTTATAAGCAATAAAGTTCTGAAGATGTGTGTTGATGTTAGGTGGCATGATAGTTTATCTCTATGACAATGAATTCTGACTCCACTTATCCTTGTTGTCCTATTATATTATAACTTATGTAGAAGGAAGCTTTGTTGGATGCAATCCCATTCAGTGACTGTACATTTGTTTAGGCCGTTCTCATATTGGGTAATTCTAAAATACATTTGTAAAGAAACTGGAAGAGGTAAAGAAAATTTTGAGAAACAACTTTATTGCCACAAACTTTCCTTTTTATAAAATAAAAAGTGAATAGATTTATATAAGACGCCAGTATTTTCCCTTTCCTTTTTGGTTCTAAAACATTTCTAAAGAGTACTTTTTATTATCTTCCTTTCAATTTTGTGTTTTTGGAAATGGGATATTGAAAGACGGCTTACAATATTCTTGCACTTTACTATCATCATTTCAACTTTCAGTTCTGGGGACTCAACAGCTCGTATTTGGACAATAGCTGAAGGGAGATGTAAAACCGGTTCACAGAATGGCCCTTTGAATGTGGTGGTGTTGAAGCATGTTAGGGGTAGAACAAATGAAAAGAGTAAAGATGTCACTACACTTGATTGGAATGTGAGTTTAATTGCATATTCTGATTTAAATCCAAATAACTACTGATGTTTTTATGTTTGAATCCAGATATACTGTTTGGTTCACCATCATAATTTTGTGAAGTTCCTTCTCCTCCCCCTTCCCAAAAGAAGTAGCAGCTAAAAGAGAATATGCTATAAACTGGCATACATAATTTATTTACTAAATAATTGGATTTATTTGAAGCAGATTCTGTTTAGTGTTTGAGACTGAGTTTAAACAGTTGTAAATTCTAACTGTATATACTGAATGCTATAGTGCAAAACAGCAGAATGTGTAGTCATATTTTTGTGTTCTGTGGTCGTTCTCCTTTTGCTTCACACTGTTTTCCGACACATTCAAATGATTGTCTTGAGAACTTTATTACTTCCATTTTTGCAGTGGCAAGCAACCTGCCTTCCTTTCTTGCTTTCCCTATTTTGTTGCTGCCTTTTATCCAGCAATCCTGCTGTCTATTGTGCCTGTGAAGCATGATTGAAAATTTTCTCTGCTCTGAAATACTTCATGAGACACAAGCCTGGTATTGTAAATCAATTGTTAGGACATTCTTCTGTGAAGCCATGGAGAGTGTGCTTTAATGTTTTATCATAACTCTCTTCCTCCTTTTCTCTTTGAACTACTAAAAAAAATGATATCTTGTTCCTTCAGATGCTAGTTGTATGCTTCTACTTGGAAACTAGTCAAGTGTAGCTTATGAGTACCTATTTCTATCCTAAAGCTCCGTGCGAACCTATTTATTTCTTTTAGTTGTTCTCTTCCTCTTTTCTCTCAAATAAAACCTCTTATTCTATATATAGAAAACAAGGGCAAAGCACTGCAATCTCTTCCCTTTTTTTTCTGATTTTACGCTACATCCTCTCTATTTTTTTTAAAACCCACACCATCCTCCATTGAGCAGGGGAACTATGTGAAAATCATGACACTCAATGAAGGATTGTTAAGTTTTATAGGGGATATTTTATATGCAGGGTTGTGTAGGTTATGAAAACAGGAGATAGATGAAAAATCAAGAAAATAGAGGGGAAGTTGAAAATCTTTTTCTATTTTTTTCTGAAAATTATTTTAGGTAATATGCTTTTTTTAATATGCTAAGTTATTATTCCTGTGATTGTAATATATGTAAATTCAAGGTTATAATATGTCATATTTTCTTATGCTTTATACCACATGGAAAGTTCACTCTGGCAGCTGTTGTACAGGGGGAGGGGACACTTCTTGCAACTGGTTCATATGATGGGCAAGCAAGAATTTGGACTAGTAATGGTAGGTCATTTTTCTCTATACATAGATTCTGCAAGCCTTTACAGAATTTTATGTGGTGGGATGAAAAGATCTCAAAGATGCCTTGTTCTTAATTTTTGGTATGATATTTCTGTTTGCTATTATCTTGCTGGGTTGGGTGAGAATTTCTAGCCATCTTGGAAGCCTAACGAAGTTTAAGTGAGCTGCGGAGGTGAACACTGTCTTTTGCTTCTTGTTTACGCATGCATAATCCTAATAAGAATGGAAGAACTAAATCATTATACCTGTGATGAGCTATTTTGCTCTGCCTATGTTGCTGTATTTATTACTGCAAGTCAGCGGCCTGTGCTTAGTGGACTTATATTTGTAGTTGTTTGAGGGATGTGGATAGGATAGGATAATAGGAACAGTAGCTAATTTATGTTTAGGTTGAATTTTCTGTAACCATTGATATAAAATCTCTTCCAGGTTTTAGGCTATGGTCTGTTAGGAATATATGTTGGGCTGTATGCCCAGCCCATAAGAGGACTCCATAGAGGCGCTGGGTATCATTATTGTAAACTGTAAAGCCCTTTAGCCTGATCCCAAACAGATTTGCACGTGATATGAGGACAGAAAATTGGCTTGATGGAAGGATGGAGAGTAGACTTGATGACACTGTACAACTGGGCATCAATCTTTTGCCATCGTGCATGGTCGGCAGGGGCCACAGAATCAGCCTTGGTGGTGAGGTGGTCCTTGTACCCTTGACCATTAAGCCATAACTTGATGTCAGAAGCCCAGGTACAATGAATGGAACCATCCAACTTCTCAGTAGAGAGAAGTGACATAGTTAGAGAAAATAGGGGTCTCGGTCTTATGAGGATCTGTAGAACCAGAGGCCACCATGGATATAACAAAAGGACAAAAACACAACAAGATACCTGAAAAATCCCGAAACGGCACGCGCACACTTTGTCACAAGCAAAGATGCTCGGATCTGGATGGGAGGGGTGGCGTTGGAACCGCCTCTGGACGGTGACTGCCGCGCTGGAAAAAATAGCTGCGACGGAGCCGCGACGCGCGTTTGGGCGTGTGAGATGGCGGTTGACGGCGGTCTTCTAGGGATGGGCTGATCTGGAGAAGGCGCACCTCGTGGTGGGGTTGGTTGCCGGAGATGTCACCGGAAAAAGAGGCGTCTGACATCATCAGGTGGCTGTTTGAGGCGGCTGACGGCAAACGGAAGGGCAAATCAGATCAAGAACACGGTTGCCAAAAAAAATCTGTCAAGAGGACAGTAGATCCATCGAGTAGGCACGGTTTTAGGGTTACCTCTATCCGACTCTAGATACCATATTGAAAGAGAGAGAATCGAGGCATAAGATGATGAAACTGTGTGTCTCAACTACACATCGGACTCTCTTTTATACAGACTTAATGAAATAATTACAAGATAAATATTGGAGATTCTATTGCTATTTACATAATATGACACGATATGATATGCCTATACAATTAATCTATACAATAATTACAAGGATCCTAAACATATTTTCAACAATAACTTTTCGTGACTAGGTCAGGTTCACGATCTATTTCTGATGCATACTTCATCTGAATTAGTGGATTAACCACAAATCGGTGCAGTTTGTGTGCTGTAATTACACCTTCTACTTGTTGATTCCACAATAGGAAATTCTTATCGTCCAATTTGATGGAGAGAGGAGGAGAAAACATAACCAGCGTCGGAGACGGGATCGGAGTTCCGTTCACCGGAGTCGTATGATCAAAGAAAGGATTCGCATGATTCGTATGCGATCCAGGAGAATCATCAAGAAGTTTAGGATACGGGTACTTAGTACGATATGGGTACGATATGACACAGATACGAGGATACAAGAAATTTTTTGAAATTCAGGATACAATACGGCTTGTATACGTTAAGAAAATTTATAGAAAAACATATATTTTTATATAAATGCAGAATATTTGTAAAGAAAGTTACATTGACATTTCTCCTTAATGTATAACTATGGTGATCACAATTTACAAAAAAGATATTTGTGATCATAATAACAAAAAAATGTAATTTCTACTTATATCATAATATGTTCTTTCCCCTATGTCAGAGTATCAATAAAAACATTTTTAGTAGAACTCAAAACAAGTCTCGGCTCTATATAATAGCCAATTCAAAAGCACCTTTACTAAATTATTGTCTCATGCTAACTGATTCAATTTCCTCTCCTATTACCGTCATCTAGAAAAACATAGCTTCTAGGTGTGGTTCATCAAAAGACAACTTTGCCAAAGGAATACTTTTTGGATACGTATCCGGAAGTATCCTACGAGTATCGAATAAAAAAAATTAAAATAAAAAATAGGGGATACTTCTTGGGTACGTATCCGAAAGTATCTTGGGAGTATTGGTGTCGGATATGGATACAACACGGATACGTTTCCATTTTTGAAGTATCCGGGCTTCATTCACATTGTGATTCAGCCATGAGAGATAGAGAGAGAGAGAGAGATCAGGCCCGAGAAAAATAAGCTCTGGATACCATGATTGAACCCATGAATTGAGAGGAAAGTAAAGGGAGTCATAAGAGAATTGTGCAAAATGATATTCTGTGTATTACTGAATGAATGAAAGTATATGTACATCAGTCAACTAGCGACTGAGTGGTAACCACCTACTGTTACACCTGGTTACCACTTACACGTGTGCGCATCTAGACTTCAAACTAGTCTATATTCATTTATCTATATGTACACTAATACAGGCTCTGGGTAAATTTGAATTTGCTTTTGGTGCTTAGAACCAAATCTTTGTTTTGATCATGGGGTGTTATCTTTGACCAGGTGAACTGAGGAGTACATTAAGCAAACACAAGGGACCCATATTCTCTCTCAAGTGGAATAAGAAAGGCGATTATCTTCTTACTGGGAGTGTTGATAAAACTGCAATTGTGTGGGATGTGAAGGCAGAGGAATGGAAACAACAATTTGAATTTCATTCAGGTGCAAATTTTGAATATATAATTTAATCAAGGGAGAATTCTATAGAAAGAACTTTTGATTATATTATTCTGAACCATGCTTAGGATTGATTGTTTATTGTGGGCTTGATATGTTGTTTAGGTCCAACGCTTGATGTTGATTGGCGCAACAATGTGTCTTTCGCCACAAGTTCATCTGACAATATGATTTATGTTTGCAAGATTGGTGAAAACCGACCTATAAAAACTTTTGCTGGACACCAGGTTTGTACATTAGACCTTATTTGGTAGCACTGTGCTATACACTGATACTTAAAACTCTGAAATTGTACCCTATTGGGTAGAAGGGTTCATCATGACGTCCTTGTTATTGATTGGAAGATAAATATGGCTTGAAAGTTTACTATATGGATTGGTGCATAACCTTCGGCTGCTGCTTTCAAGATGAGTCCTGACATTCTGAATTTATGGTGTATTTCTCACGAAAATTACCAGCTATTGCATATGGCTTTGTTTTTCTTCTGGTCAATTGTTTTGATAAAGTAAAATCTCGCTTAACTAGTTTATAGTCTTCCCACATTTGCATTTTATATCATAGTTGGCTTAGGTTGAAGGTTCAGATATCTGAAATTGTTGCGCGTTGAGTTTACAGAAGGCCATAGGTTGAGATATTTCACTGAAATGCAATATAGTGATTGGATAAGCCTTTCTGTCTGCTAATGACGTTACTGCAATTTCAGGGCGAAGTTAATTGTGTCAAATGGGATCCCACAGGTTCATTGCTGGCCTCCTGTTCCGATGATAAGACTGCAAAGGTCTAATATTTGTCTACTTATTAACTGATATCTATGTTATCATTCCATAATAGTGCGTTTTCGCTGGTAGCTTGGTAATGGCTTTTGCAATCAGATTTTCCTTTACTAAATTATATTTTATCGGAGAAATATGAATTAATTTGTGAAATTACTGTGCGCATGTGTGATATTTCTAGTTTTGAATTGAATACATGATTGTCTTGTAGATATGGAATATGAAGCAAGATAAGTATCTTCATGATTTAAGGGAGCATTCCAAGGTACCTTGAGTTTTGAATGTTTTCCAATGTCGGTTCTTGCTTTTGTGTTTGCATTTGAATTTGTTACACATTCATCATGCTGTTGGGAAAACTAAACAATTGTTTTGTAGGAGATATATACTATCAGATGGAGCCCCACCGGTCTTGGTACAAATAACCCTAATCAAAAATTGGTATTAGCTAGGTAAGTTAATTGCTTGGTGAAATTAGGATTAGCCCTGATTTAGGTACATGCATTTATTTATTTCTGGAATTTAGAATTATTGATTACTCTTTCCTGACACCTGAATCTTAGTTGATAGGTCACCACTGCATTTCTTCTACTGAAATTGGTAATGTTGTGAGTGTCTTTGCAGTGCTAACTAAAATATGTAGAATGAAGCGCTACCTTTGAGATGTTACTCATTCCATTTGATTATAATTGCCTGGGCAAAGTTTTCTGCTATTTGACTTTTTGTTGACTGTCCTTCCATGTTATTATTTTTTTTTAAATGTTTAGTATTATTACTTATATAATATATTCTAGTTCAGTGGAGTTTCTGTGAAATTACTGGTCAGTTTTCAACTTTTTATAAAATATTGCCATCTTATGGTTTGATTATGATGACCATTGACCGATGCTGGCATGCTCTTATATGTTGGGTACTATTGGAAAAGTTTGTTTTCATGTTAAAAACTACGTGGTCATCTTTTTGTGCAGTGCTTCATTTGACTCAACTGTAAAGCTGTGGGATGTGGAACTTGGGAAACTTATTTACAGCTTGAATGGGCACAGGTACTGTTTTATATAGCTTTGATTTATTTATATGAGTGTCTTTTATACCTTTGGTTTATTTATAAATAAGGTAGTTTGAGATTCCCAACCCGTCTCTTTTATTATTTCAAAGTTGTAGACCAGTGAGGCTGATCAACATGAAGTCCTAACCTTCTATTTGTGATTTCACAAATGCCGTAGACCTTTATGCAACCGTGTTAAGTTATACCCCTGGAAAATGGTTTTGCTTGTGGAAAAAATATCAGGCATAGAGAAAGGAGACTGGTAGTTCTGTTTTCTTTTAATGTAATTAATTCCTTTATTTCTGACATGTTTATTTGGTCCTACAGGGATCCTGTATATTCTGTTGCATTCAGTTCCAATGGCGAGTATTTAGCCAGTGGGTCCCTTGACAAATCCATCCACATATGGTCATTGAAGGAAGGCAAGATCGTTAAAACATACACCGGCAATGGAGGCATTTTTGAGGTCTGTTGGAATAAGGAGGGTGACAAGATCGCTGCTTGTTTCAATAATAATGTAGTGTGCGTTTTGGATTTCAGAATGTAAGATCCTGAGAGACACCATGCATGTTCTTCTGGCTAGTAAATTACTTCTTTTCCCCCCTTTAGATAGATCGGTGGAAGTGTACTTTGGGTTGGTTGGTTTCCCATTTTAACCATAGTTATAGGCACTACTCATTGTTCTTGGAACTTGTAGTTTATTTCTATAAATCAATAGTAAAAGTAATTTTTAGGAGTACATTCTTAATAATAGGGTGCGAATGAGCTATGATATTCGTGAATTATTTGGGTTCGATTTATTAAATGTTCGATTGAGTTCGTTCGTTTAATTAAATAAACAAACCCAAATTTGAGATTTGACTCGATTATTTAAATAGGCCTAGCTCAAGTCTTACAGGCTCAAAATTAACGGCTCGTGAATAGTTCGTGAATATATATATATATATATATATATATATATATATATATATATATATATATGTATATTTATAAAAATGTTATTTATTTTTAAGTTAAAACGTATGATTATAAATTTGTTTTTAAAATAAATAATAAATAATAAAATAATAAAGTAAAATATTAGGTTTACAATTGTTTTCGATTTTTATTCATTTTTTTTCTTTTTCTTTTACTTTGTATTGTATAAGTAGGATGTAAATGATCTAAACTATTTATGAACTATTCGGATTCTTTTCGTTAGTTAACAAGTTAAGCTTAAGTTTTTGGATAGGTTTATTTAAATAAATAAGTCAAATTTGAGTAATCCATTTTTTTTACAAATCAAACTCAAGTTTCAGTTGTTAAATTTGGCTCGTTTACACCCTTGCTTTATAAACAAGAATGTATAGATTTAGTTGGACAATATCCTGTATAATGATCGCTTGACCTTCGTAGTTTGCCTATACTTCACCTTCTCTCCTTACATCGGGAAAATTCTCAAGTGTTTTTCGGGCTAGGAAAAAACTATTTATATCATTTAATGTGTATCATCTTAGCAATGTGGGTCATTGCTACTTACCATTTTTAATATTATAATTGAGGTTTTCTTGTTTCGAAAACACCTTAGAATTTCCCTTTACATTGATGGCAATAATCAAGGTGGCCTGCATTTTCTGTCCCTTATTTTTCCTCTTTATTCCCCTCCCCTTAAGATGTGTTAGATGGAGTGTGTTAGATGGAGGGACGGTTTTTGGTAAATCATTGTGTTTTAGTTTTATAAAGGGATTGGATGTCATTATAGAGTGAGACTTGGTGTAATGGTAATGTTGTTGTCTTGTGATCTGTAAGTAACGGGTTTTAGTCTTGGAAATAAGTTTGCGAGGATAAGACATCGTACACGGTACATCTACCTTATCTGAGCCGTATTTTTTTTTAATTATAAAACAAGGTCATATTAGTTAAAAGTTTTTTATACATATATTTTGGAGATTTCAAAAATTGAACCAAAGGGAGCGTTTCAGACGAGTGGAGATCCTCTCCATTTTATTCTCTCTATTTTTCCTTCCATTTAGGAGAGAGATAGACATACTTTTTTTAAATGATTTAATTTTTTTAAATAATAAAAAAAGTTTAAAACATAAATATTTTCTTTGTGTCTATCTCTCTCCTAAATGAAGATTCCATTTACCCCTAAATGGAGAGGATTTGAACTCGTTTCTGGCACCTAATTTTGTATAGGTCATTTTTTATTTAAATAAAATAAGGTTTTTGAAATGAATATGATTTGTGACGGAAATAAGTTCTTAGTTTACAAACAAACATTTTGTTTGTATCTACAAACTTCACTAATCCAATGGGAGTGATCAGATTCATTTTATTTATAACATATATGAGCCGTATTTTTTTAATTATAAAATAAGGTCATATTAGTTAAAAGTTTTTTATACATATATTTTGGAGATTTCAAACATTGAAACAAAAGGAGTGTCTAAGGCACCTAATTTTGTACAGGTCATTTTTTATTCACATAAAATAAGGCTTTTGAAATGAATATGATTTGTGACCGATATAAGTTCTTAGTTCACAAACAAACATTTTGTTAGGATGCAA
This sequence comes from Ammopiptanthus mongolicus, assembly GCA_039655645.1. Taxonomy (NCBI): domain Eukaryota; kingdom Viridiplantae; phylum Streptophyta; class Magnoliopsida; order Fabales; family Fabaceae; genus Ammopiptanthus; species Ammopiptanthus mongolicus. Next base: position 12,491,245 of record CM077343.1, on the reverse strand, counting down.
AAACTTCACTAATCCAATGGGAGTGATCAGATTCATTTTATTTATAACATATGGAAGATGGGCACAATTGGAGAAAAAAATTGGTTGAGAAATAGAAGATTAATTGTTTAACATTTTATTTAATGATTTGATGGAAAGTTGATTGATTGATTGAAAAATTATTTGATTGAATTTATGATAATGAATGAGAAAATATGGTTGAAAAATAAAATATCTTAATCAAATCTCAATATAAATGAAAGATTGAATTTGACATTTTAGAGATAATGCAATTAAATGAGTAATGATTAACGAGAATAGTTAGCAATGTTTAAGCCATATGCATGCTAATTTTTAGCAGAATCACGTCTTAAAATCACTAATTTATTCTTCATTAAATTTGTGATTAGATAAAAGGAAAACATATCAAGTAATAAAGAAGCTTTGGAGAATAAAATCTGTTCATTAATTCTAATTGATTGTTTGATATAAATAGGAATATCAGGTAATTAAATTAAAAAGAAATAAATGAGAGAAAATCATGAAGGGTTTGGTAAGAAGATAGATAACTTAGTCTATAAATAACTGGTCACAAGAAAAAAGGAAAAAGGGGGATTCTTCTCATTCATGGGTCAAATCTCTATATTTTGTTCTCGACGTTACTCTTGTCTCTTGGGGTTAAATTCATCTATCTGGTGAATAAAAATTTGTTATTCCAAAAAATGGTATTTTTATATCCCCATTAATTAAATATTGGGAATTAGCACAAATATTAATGAGTTGTGATTTTATTGTCTTAAATGTCAAATTATTATTAGTGGGAAACAAAAAAATGTGACAAGAAATTGAGACAGAAGATCTCATCTCTTTCTTGTAGGAGTTCTACTTTTCTCAAATCTCCTTCTGGCCGCTGACTTCACTTGACAATTGGTTGTCTTGCATCGTTGTGCACTTGTATTCAATCGCTACTCCCACTTGAATTTTGTGAAGCACTATTGTTGGACGAGTTTTGAGATATTAAAGAGTTGTAAGGGAGCATCACTAACTAGGGTTGGACATCGATTGGTTTCGGACCCAAAAATTCAAAATCGATGAAAATCGATCAGGGTATAATCAGGCCCATTTTTGACCAATTGTATGCTTGGTTTTGTCGGTTGCGGGTTGGGCAGGTGAACAGCTGGATTCATCCGGATATGGGCTAATATTGGGTCGAATTGGTATTTTGGCCCAAATCAAAATTTTGAGCAATTTTTTAAAATTTCTGGTCAGTTTTACCAGGTCATTTAAAACAATACATTTAAAATTTTAGTTGTAAGAATAACCTACTTAAAAAATTAGTTGTAACCGAAAAAAAAAATAGTTGTATCAGTATGATTTAGACACATTACACAAATGTAATTACACAATAACACAAATACATCATTGTTTGAAGAGCTTGCCTATAAATTGTGGTATAATAATAAAAATATATCACTGCACAGATGAAGACCCATTTCTTCATTTTCATTCTCATTAGTCAGCCACTCCTCCTCCTCTTCATTTTCATTCTCATAGTAGCACTAGCAGCACAAAAGAATAAGGTATTCAATGATCTGATCAGAAATCTAAAAGTAAGAAATTCACCCCAAAACACACACAAAAAAATGGTACCAAAGCTATATGCTTAACATAGATAAGTTCATTCAAGCAGTTCATTCAAGCATGCCATCCACAAAGAAAGTAATTTCTGTCTCTGCAAGTAAATCATCAACCAGAGTCAATAAATCAGAAATCCAGAGTCCAAAACACAATGCAACAATTATTCATTGCTTTTATTAATATATATTGAAGAAACTTACTAATCTGTTGCAAAATCAATTTAACCACAAAACCTTGATTGAAGAAAAGGTAATTGTGTTGAGTTCATAACCACATAACCTAATCAGTTCACAAACAACAATATTAAAAACTCAGCAGTCAGCATAGACCAAAAGTCCAAAACACAATGCAACAGTTAGAAACTTGATATTAGAAACTCAACCATTTCACAGTATTGTCAATAGTTAGATACCTAATGTGCAGCATTAATCTCAGCACAAATACCAGTCCCTTGTCCATTTCCATTGGTTCCAAAGCATGTGGCTTTTCCAAAATAGATACCTGAAAAATACAAAGCAGCAACAAGACTTAGTCTTAAATGATTAGTTGCACATATCCAATAAAAAATGTACTATATTGAACCCATATTCAGAACACCACAAACCTCCAAAAAATGCACAAAGTTACAAGTTAAGTCATGTCATACAAATGACTTCAAAAAACAAAAAGTGTTACAACTGCAATGATACAGAAAAGTCAATTAATTCAAAGATTAAAAAGAACAAACAAAATAAAATTGAGCGGTGATAATCAAGGGACAACCTGAGGTGAAGTTCTCAGTCACAGCCAGCTTGCTGTGATTAAGATGATGGACCAGTTCCACTTCCAGCAGCTATTCCAAAATTTGATGCTATTCCACCAACTCCTCTTTGAAGTTCTATAGCAGATTTAAAAAATTGACTTCATCAACATAGAAAAGACACAAATACTAAGTAATTTCAGAGTAAAATAATGTCAAATTGCTACCTGTTATGATACTCTCAATTACTTCAAACTCTTCATTAAGATTGAGGTCCTTGAATTGGGTGATAGAGGGCCTCAACCAGTTTTGAGCACAAATCAACCCTTCTGTCATTTTTGGGCTTAGGGAGCTTCTGTAGGTGTCTAAGACCCTCCCCCCGGTACTGAATGCACTCTCTGAAGCCACTGTAGAAACTGGTGTGGCTAATACATGTCTAATCATATTTGACAATATGGGAAATCGAGAAGAATTTTGTTTCCACCAAAGTAGAATGTCAAAATTAGCACCCTCATCTATACATGGTTCACTCAGGTACTTCTCTAGCTCATTTTTCTTATCAATAGAGTCCTTGTCCCTCAAATGTTGTTTAAAAGCATCTGCCCTTGCAAAAACTGGTGGAATTTCAGAAACTAAAGATGTTTCAGCTGGTGAAACACCCTCAAGTGGACCAGCAGATGACCCTCCAAATCTATTTCGTTGTTCAGATGCTGACTTGTACTAATTGTACATTTTAAAGAGATTATTTTTTAAACTAGTGGACAACTGACTTGCAAAGATATGTTGATCATCATACATGTCATTGAAGGACCATTCCACATATCTCAACTCGTATCGGGGGTCAAATATAACCGCGAAATAAAGAAGTTGATTGATATTTGCAATATTACCCCAATATTTGTCATATTTGCCTTTCATTTCAAAACCCATAGTGGCCAAAATAGTGTTCAAGTTCATGGAGGACTGTTTTAGCTCACAATGGATGGAGACAAGTTTATGGAATGCAATATGAATACTAACTTGTTGCGATGATGTAAATACCCTAGTAGCCTCGTAGAAAATTTTCAGAAACTTGACAAATGCACGTACATTCTCCTACTCAAGAAAACTAGGGGACCAGCAGTCCCAAAGAACTCTACATAGCTTAGATCTTCACCTTTAAGCTTTTCAAAGGCTGCTTGAAACTTTTCAGTAGCATCTAACATCATATATGTTGAGTTCCACCGAGTTGGAACATCAAGAAATACAAGTTTTCTACATGTAATGTTTGAGAATTCAATGCACTCTTTAAACTTCACAGACCTTTGGGGTGAAGATCTAACTCATCTAACAGCTTTCCTAATGCTGGAAATGGAGCCGTCATTGTCTTTTAAACCATCTATGACTACAAGGTTCAAAATATGGGCAAAACACCTCATATGCAAGAAATCCCCGACCACCATTAGCACATTCATTATCCTAAATCTCTTCTTTAGATGTGTTACAGCCACATCATTAGATGATGCATTATCAACTATTATTGTAGACACATACCTTAGTCCCCAATTTCTCAAAACCTTCTCAATTTTCCGACCTGTAGTTTCAGCTTTGTGATTTGGGACTAAAGAAAAGCTAATGATTCCTTTCTGATACTTCCAATCATTATCTATAAAGTGAGCAGTTAGGGTCAAATAGTTAAGGTTCTGGAATGAGGTCCAACAATCGGTAGTAAGTGCCACCCTGTTACAATCTGATCTAAAGAAGGCTTTCAACATCAACTTTTCATCAAGATACAATTAAAAGCAATCCCTAGGCACGGTACGCCTCGAAGGGATGGTGAATTGGGGCTGCAATTGTTTACAGAGGTTCTTAAAACCCCCACCCTCAACAACCCTGAAGGGCTGTTCATCTAGGGTGACAAAAAGAGTCAATGCCTTTCTACAAGCTTGAATGTTGAATCTTGTGCTTGCAGTAACCAAATCAGTTCCCTCTCCACTACAAAATGTGAGGGTTGTTTGATTGGGTCACTTATCACAGCATAAGGATATTTTGGACAATTTTTCAGGTGAGCAAGCATGTTGGAAGTGCCATGTTGCTTTGTGTCACATAGATATATTTTCTTGCAATGTTTACATTCAACAGTTGGTTCTTTTATTTCATTTTCAGGTAATTTAATAAAGTGGTCTCAGGCTGCAAAAGTTTTCCGAGTACCAATTGCATTTGGTCTCCTCTTCTTTGTGAGAGGAGATATGGGTTCAGTCTCAATAGCAGTAGTTGCAGTTGTTGCTTGTTCAGTAGATGTAGAAGTGGCTGGATTTACAGCCCCTTCAATACCAATTTGTGTTGATTCTTGAGGTGTTAATTAGAGCTGTCAAAACGTACCCGGCCCGACGGGCCAACCCATTTTGCCCAATAAAATGGGCGGGCTGGGTTGGTAAAATGCTAGCCCAGAACAAATTTAGCCCGGCCCGGCCCGATCCGAAATTTTGTTGGCCCATCATGTGTTGCCTCGTTTCGGGCCGGGCTGGCCCGCTGGCCCACGAATTGAATTTAAATTTTTAAAAAAATATATATTAATTTAATTTCATTATTTTAATATGGCTACAAAATTAAAATAGAGAAAAACCTAAACTCTTTCAGTTTTCCCTAGAGATGAACCCTAACCACTCTTCTCTTCTCCATTTGGAATAGTGAACTTGCGCAGCCACTGGAAGTTCAGAGCTCGTCGCCGCCGTTCTTGCCATCGCGCGCCGCCGTCCTTGCCATCGTCGCGCGTCTCTGCTTTGTTTTTCGGCCATCGTGCGCCTCTGCTTCTCCTCTCCGCCGTCGCGCGCCTCTGCTTCTCTGCATTGCGCAGCCGTCCTTGCCATCGCCGTGCATCTCTGCTTCGTTTCTCGGTCGTCGCGCACCTCTGCTTCTCTGGATCGCGCCACCGTCCTTGCCATCGCCGCGCTTCTCTGCTTCGTTTCTCGACCGTCGCCCGCCTTTGCTTCTTTGCATCAAGAGATAGTGTTTGTTCTTTACTTTCAATTTTTAAATTTTTTGGGTACAGTTGATAACAAGTTCTCAATTTGATGTTCTTAGCTCTTATTATAAGTTGTGTTTTGTGACCTAGATTTTAGATTTTGCTGTTAATTGTTATTACTACTACTCCTGTTTGCCTGTGACAAAATTTTGGTACTGATTAAACTTTTCAGATATCAATGTCTTTTGGTACTGATTAGTACTACTTCTTCTTCTTGTTTTAAATCATTGATATTGATTATTGAATTTTCTTATTTCTGTTTCTTAAATTAAGGCCAAAATATGCTTATGGGTTTCATCTTCCTCTTTCTAATTTGTTTCTTAAATCATTGATGCAGGTGCAGTATTTGAATATGAGTAATGCTGAGGTTAATTTTGAAGAGGATTGCATAATTTTAGAGGGAAATGATCCACAAGCACCTGCTGCTACTGTCAAAGAGGATGATAATGTTGAACCACAGAAGAAAAAAGCTAAAACTTATACCTCAGAATGTTGGAAGCACTTTGACAGACTTCCTCTGACTGAGGATGGAAAGGAAATGTGTAAATGCAAAGCTTGTGGGAAGGAATTCACTTGTTCAAGTACTGCAGGTACATCTCACTTAAATCGTCATATTTTGAGGTGTAAAAAAATTCCTAAATTTGATAATGTGGGGACTATGATGCTTGACTATACTGCTAAAATGAGGCCTAGAAAACTTGATGACAAGGTTGTTCGTGACATGATAACTCAAATGATTGTATTGCATGATCTTCCATTTCAATGTATTGAGTGGCAAGGATTTAGATCATTATGTCAATATCTTTCTTTTGGTGAGGCTACTAATATTTCTAGAAATTCCATTACTGGGGATGTAATGAAGATTTACATGCATGAAAAACAACAATTGAAAGGTCAATTAGCTAGACATAATGGGAGAGTGTGTTTCACCTCTGACTGTTGGACTTCTTGCACCACTCGTGGTTATATCACTTTAACTGCTCATTTTATTGATGAGAATTGGAGGTTAAATAGTAAATTGTTGAGCTTTTATCATTTGGAACCCCCACACACCGGTCATGAGCTATCAAGAAAGTTGCTTGAACTTTTGAAAGAATGGGGAGTTGAAAGAAAAGTTTTTTCAATTACTTTAGACAATGCTACCTCTAATACTAGCGCAAAGCATTATGAAAAAATCACTTTGTATGTCAAGTAGTTTGTTGTGCAATGGAGAGTTCTTCCATATTAGATGTTGTGCACATATCCTAAATCTCATAGTTCAAGAAGGATTAAAGGTAGCAAGTAATGCATTATACAAAATTAGAGAAAGTGTAAAATATGTGAGGGGTTCGGAATCAAGAAAGATACAATTTGTTCAATGTGTTGAAGAGATTGGTGGCATTGATAGTAGTGTTGGCTTGCGTTTAGATGTGCCCACTAGATGGAACTCTACATATTTAATGCTTCAGAGTGCATTTGTGTATAGTCGTGCTTTTGCTTGCTTGGATATAAAAGATGAGCATTATAAGCATTGTCCAACAAATGGAGATTGGGAAAGGGGAATGAAGATTCGTCAATTTTTAGAGCCTTTTTATGAAATCACCAATATGTTTTCCGGTTCTAAATATCCTACATCCAATGTGTACTTCATGCAAGTATGGAAGATTGAGATTCTATTGAAAAATAATAAGTCAAGTCAAGATCGTGTGATTAGCGAGATGGCTACAAATATGATGGACATGTTTAATAGGTATTGGAGCGAGCATAGCACAATTCTTGCCATGGCATGTGTTCTTGATCCTAGGATGAAGCTTAAATGGCTAAAATATGCTTACTCTAAACTTTATTCCAACAACATCATAGTTGATGAGAAGTTGAGCATTGTGAAGAATGCTTTGTATAAACTTTTCAATCATTATGTCAACAACATGGAAGCTCCTCCTTCTATGACCGATGCAAGTACTTCAACGGGAACTTATAAAGAAGGGGAAGGTACTTCAACACTGACATCAGATTATGATGTAAGTTCATTGCATCTTATTTATGTTGCATCATATTTTTCATCTCTAGTTATCTTATGCAAGATTATTTGTGATTATGAAACATAGCCTCCTAATATTAGGTATACTTTTTTGATAGGATTTTGAAGAAGAAGAGTATGCACAAACTTTGTTAACTAGAAAATCTGAACTAGACACCTACTTGGAAGAGTCAAAACTTGTGGGTCACAAGGATTTAAATGTTTTGGAATATTGGAAGGATAATAGTGGTAGATTTGGTGATTTATCAAGGATGGCTAGTGATATATTGACTATTCCAATTACCACAGTGGCATCTGAGTCCACTTTCAGCATTGGAGGTCGTATTTTGAGTAAGTATAGAAGCTCTTTACTTTCAAAAAATTTGGAAGCTCTCATTTGTGCTCGCAATTGGTTACTTGGGTTCTCACAAAATGGTAAGAATATATTTTTTGAGTCTCTTATATAAAATTATTTGTTATAGACTTTTATTTATTACCTAGTAGCTACTATTATGTGTTATTGGTATGGTTAAATGTATATTTTTATGTGTAGGAGGATTGAGTTCTATTGATGGTGCGAATGAAAGGACAACCCAAGTTAATGACAATACGAAAGCGAATGAAAGGACAACCCAAGTTAATGTCAACAATTTAATTGAGGAAGAAGAAGAAGAATGAGAATGAAGAATTCTTTTGAGGAGAAGTGGATTGTGCTTATTTGCATTGGTTTTATTTTGTTTTGAAGTGGAATGTACTATTTTGAATTAAACTGGGAAAGTGAAACTAAGTTGTTCATTTCGAATTGTTTGGTTTAGTTTATGTGGCATTAACTCTAGCTTATATGGTATTTTGTGCTGAAAAAGAATATTCAGAGATGAATATTGTGTTGCAATCACCTACTTAGTGCCTTCTTTTCATTTATGAAATTGCGTTGCATGTTGGTCACTAGGGAGATTCAATTTAAGAATAGCATATGGTTGAATTTTTTATATAAGCAATGGAATTTTTAAAAAAACAAAATAATTTTTAAAAAAAATACTAGCCCATGGGCTAGCCCGTTTGGCTCGCGGCCCATTAAGGGCTGGGCTGGGCTAACAAATTGATGACCCATTCTAAGAGTGGCCCGCCCCGCCTCGGCCCGAAAAGTACATTGGCCCGACCGGGCCGGCCCGAACGGACCGGGTCGGCCCGTTTTGATAGCTCTAGTGTTAATGTAGGAGGCAGGTTTTGACTAAATTGCTCCATTGCTGAAAGAATGCAGAAGTCTTAGCCAACTTTTGCCAACCATTGCTTAAATACATTGAGTTGTTTATTTGTTTATAATTTATTTGTTTATAATTTATCTGTTTATAAATTTTCAATATTTAACCATACAAATTAGTATCTGTTTTCAGTTTTTCAGACTTAAATACATTATTAGTAATTGAAAGCAGAATTAAGCATACAAGGGAGTTATCCAATCATTTCATTTACATTTTATCGTTTATAGGCTCTATATACTCCCTTCACAACTAATATGCTAGTGATAGATTTATATCAGTTTGTGAAGGGAGTTATCCAATAAAATATCATCAGGGCTTGGAATCACCGTCGAAAGTCTCCATCGAAAGCCTCAGAATCACCGTCTTCATCGCACAGCGCTCCAAGATCCTTCTCTGCCACGTCGGTGAAGAACAACAGGAAGAAGCAGAACATGAGAAGGCGAAGAGATTGAGAGTGTCTGAGAGAAATTGAGATTTAAGAAAGTCGGATAGAGATTGAGAAAGAGAGATTGAGAGAGAGGACTCAGGAGCGACGCTAGCATTTTTTTGATGAAGGAAGAAATGATAGTGAGAACTGAGAAGAGAAATGAGAAGTGTTTCTATCGAAGAATGAAATTAGTTTAGTTGTGTAGTACCAAAACGACCGTGACCAACCGCACACACCTACCTGATTCAACCGTTGCCCCGCCGGGCCACCCGAACCCACCCGTTTTCTTGATTCTGTTATCGAGTAGCTCGGGTTCGGGTCGGGTCGGAGATTATGTCCACCCCTATCACTAACGCAATTGTCTTTTCGAACAAAAAGGTGTACGATGATGTGATCATTAGGTCACTTTGTTTTTAATGGCTTATGTTCCCTCTTTCTTTAGCTTGGTTCTTTTCATTGGAGCTATGCTTTTAGCTTCTGAGATCTATTATGATGCATTTCATGCTATTGAGTATTAAGATATTTGTTATATTTTGTTGCTCCCTTTTCTAATATGTTATTATGTCTTGATTGTATTTTATTATACATATTTAATTTCAGTTAATTATGGATTAAGATTTTGACAATGGAATACCCATAACTAGCTGGACTGACGGTGAATACTTTCTTGATGTGATGATCATTTTTAAGATCTAGCCAGGAGCATTAATAGGGCCTTAAAAATAACAATATAATCCTAATCCAAACATTTTTAAAAAAATGATAATGATAAATAATTTAACTTGCGTGCCTTCTCAAATAAAAAAATTTAGAACTTTGCCGACGACAAAATAATTGGGGATGATCAGAGTGACGGTTACCTAAATTCTACCCGATTTCTTAAGGCTTTTTTTTTTTTGGATTTTGCCTGGAGCGCTGGGGAGTCTAATTTTCACAGATCAAAACAAATAAAACCTTGATAAAAATAAAAAAAAAATTTAAAACTTTGCCGACGAGTGAATAATTGGGGGATGATCAGAGTGACGGTTGCGTAAACTCTACACAATACTCTTGAGGCTATTTTATTATATTTCGAAAGCAGCGTGAGGTCTAATTTACACACCTAATAATAATAATAATAATAATAATAATAATAATAATAATAATAATAATAATAATTTTTCAATAATAAAAATTAAAAAATAGATATGAGGAAATTTGTTTATCCCCAATTTAGTGATTGTGGTGTATTCTTTTTTCAAGGCATTTACCAAAAAAAATATTTAAAAAATAGATCCTAAATATATATATTTTCTTGGGATTAAATCTCTTTTGTTTTTACAAATTATTTTCAAAACTTTCATATACCACCACGATATTCAATAAGTTACGAGATTTAAGTTAGTTCCATACAAAAATGGCTTTTAAGCCACTCATTCTTTGTCAGCTATTTTCCAGTTTTAATAATATGCTGACAACATGGGACATTTAAAAGTAAAGAAAAAAAATATTTTGAAAAGACAAGATCAATTCAACTAAGTTAGCATATAAGTTTAAATCAAATAGGTAATCATTTTTAAACGTACTATGTGGGATGCTAATACTTTCTTTATTCGTAATCAACCCCCAAACCTAATCCCAAAATGGTAGATCATATCGTTTTAGGTGTCCAACTGCACCATTCCATTTTAATGGATAAAGCGTTTAATGGCAACTCGTTGAGTCCTTTTCTTTTCTTATCGCGACAACCTTCAAGACCGTTGTGACACAGTGAATTATTGTGCATTTTTCCATCATTTGATTTCTTTCTTCTTTTACATATAAACATGCCCTTGAATAATGACGAAAAACATAATTAGATTTATTTTGTAACGTGATCAATACTATTCCACCCTTTTGAGTGACAACATTATTTGACACAAGGCATTCATTAGTAACATTACTTGGTGTAGGATACTAATTGTTAGATACTAATTCTGTTAGTTAGTTAGTTAGTTAGTTAGTGAAGCATATACAGTTAGTTAGTTAATTTCCCATTTTTTTAGTTAGTTAAGCTGAGTTCACAGCTTCTCTAGATCAATGTATATAAACCTCTGCATACTCTCTAATTCAGTAAGATTGATATCAATAAGGTATCAGTAGTAAACTTTCCTCCTAAAATTCTTCCGCATATCCCTCTCCCTCTTTTTCTTTCTCTTCTTGAAACTCTTCCATGGTTGCATCACCAAACCCCATTCTTGATCCTTCCAGTCTCTACTATGTTCATACCAATAAAAATCCCTATCTCGTTTCCCCTATTCTGGATGGCTCCAATTACCACCGACCACAATTGGTCCCCTGCTATGACCACGGCATTAGAAATGAAGAACAAATTTATTTTTGCGGATGGCACCATCAAGAAACAAACAGAAACTGATCCAACTTCCTCAGCTTGGAAGAGGAACAACACCCTCGTCCTATCTTGGCTCATTCACTCCATAACTTCCGAAATTGCTACAAGGATGCTCTGAATTAATGAGGCCTATATGGTGTGGCAAATCCTCAAAAATCGATTCTCACAAGGTGATCAAGTTCGCATCTCTCAACTCCATTCTGATCTCTATTCCCTCAAACAAGCTGACATGACAGTTGCGGCCTATTTTACTAATTTCAAGATCCTTTGGGATGAGCTATACAATTTTTGCTTGATTCCCTGCTATACATCCACCTAAACAGGTGATTGTAATACTTTCAAAACGATGCAATAGTACAGAGAAAACAATTGTGCCCTTTGTTTCTTACAAGGATTGAATGAAAATTACTCCTCTGTGAAATCTCATATCCTTCTACTGGATCCAGTCCCTTCTCTGGACAAAGTTTTTTCTCTAACCATTCAACATGAAAGATAGCTACCAATAGGAATCTTGTCTGACCCTACAATCTTGGCAGTAAATGCCCCACAATCCTCTCAATCCAATGGCCAAGACAGAGGGCGCTCTAACTACAAGAACAATTCCAAGTATTGTACTCACTGTCATCGCATGAATCACACTGTGGATTCTCGTTTCCTCAAGCACGGTTACCCTCTAGGCTTCAAAAGCAAAAGATATGCTAGTAATATTACTACCACAACATCCTTGAGGATGATGCACTCATCTCTAATGAGTCACCCTTCCTTGGTCTCACCAAAGAACAGGTTCAGGGACTATTGGCTCTTCTCCCATATACTAATTCAACCTCTACATCTCACTCATCAAACTTAGTCAGCACTCATAATGTCACAACCTCTCCTCCTCAAGGTACAACAATTTCCCCTTAGATATTGGATTCAAGGGCAACTGATCATAATACCTCCTCTTTGCATCCTTTTCATCATACAAAACTACAAATTCTATACCTGTTTGCTTACCTAATGGTCACCACACTTTTACTACTTACAATGGAATGATTATTTTTTATGAAAATCTGGTTTTGCACAATGTACTCTACATTCCAAATTTCTCTTTCAATTTGATTTCAATTACCAAGTTGACACTAAATATTTCTTGCCACATTTCTTATTTTCCTAACCACTGTCTCATCCAGAAAACACAATCCACGAGAACGATTTGTAAAGCTGAGGTGCAAAATGGACTATATGTGCCGATTCTCCCTCAACCAACCCAGAACACTACCATTCTTGCCATACAATTTGCTGTAAACAAACAAAGTTCAATTCCCCTCAAAGATGTATGGCACTTTAGATTTGGCCACCCTTCCCCTCTTTGTTACAATAATGTACAAAAACAACTTCCAAATGTACCTTATTTACATTCAAAGAATTGTGATATATGTCATTTCTCTAAGCAAAGAAAATTACCTTTCTCATCTAGCAAATTTGTTTCGTATAACATTTTTTATCTACTTCACATGGACATATGGGGTCCCTTTTCTGTTCCCTCCTTGCATGGTCACAAATATTTTCTTACAATTGTTGATGACAAGTCCAGATTCACCTGGATCAAACTAATGTCACAAAAACATGAGACTAGACAGCACCCATTAACTTCATCACACTCATTGAAAAACAGTTTCATACAGCTGTCAAAACCATTAGATCAGATAATGGGAAAGAATTCCTCATGCACTCATTCTTTCAATCTAAAGGAATTAATCATCACCTCACCTGTGTGGAAACCCCACAACAGAATGGAGTAGCTGAAAGAAAACACCAACATATCTTGAACATTGCTAGATCTTTTTTATTCCAAGCACACTTACCTATTCAATTTTGGTCAAATGTTGTTTCTCATACAGTACACATTCTTTCTAGTTAGAAATGTTGTATTCTATGAGACAATTTTCCCCTTTCCTAAAACAAACAGTCCTCTAGACCCCTCCTTTTCCACACTTTGCCAACCTACACAACAATCTAATCTTGACCTTACCAATGACTCACTCCCACCTATCACTAATCCACCAAACATCCCTACAACATCTCCACCAAATAGTCCAGACCAACAAATAGACCCTGCCAAACATGAATGCTGGACTAAGGCTATGGATCAAGAAATTGAAGCATTACAGCTTAATCAAACTTGGACTCTCACTGACCTACCCCCGGGCAAACAACTTATAGGTTGTAAGTGGGTTTACAAGGTCAAACACAAGCAAGATAGAAGCATAGAAAGCAATAAATCTCGACTAGTGGCTAAAGGGTACAATCAACAGGAATGGGTGGATTACTTCGAAACATTTTCCCTAGTGGTCAAATTAACAACAATAAGGTTAGTTCTTGCCTTGGCAGCAGCAAGCAAATGACATTTACATCAATTGGATATAAACAATGCCTTCCTCCATGGAGATCTCAATGAGGAAGTGTACATGACAGTCCCACTTGGTACGAATAATAAATAATTTAACTGAGTAAAATTAACTAGTAGAATCTCACCGTCTCTAATTACGTTTAGTCAATAAATAAGTTGCATCCATGCAGCTCAGACATACAGTTAATAATTAATGAATAACAACACTGCACATCAGAAAGGAATACATAGATAATATTAGCTTCGAGCTATGTTTGGGAGATGGATCGAATTAATGACAACAGCAATAAGATTGGAAGGATAGAACATGCTACAACTAGACGTGCACCAAACATTCTCATCTCACCCCTACCTTTGTAATTCATTCTTTATTTACCATAAGTGTGGTGAGGATTGGTTGAGATTTGAGTAAGACTTGTAGGTTCAAGTTACTTGTTCATATACAATAGAAGGTCAATCTTCAATTTAAGGTGTTTTTGGAAGAGCTTATAAGAATAGTTTATGAAAATAAACTCATGCAAATAGTTTATGAAAATTGTTTATGATCTTTGTATAAGCTTTTTTTAGCTTATTTCCATAAGCTTGTCAGAGAAGCTTATGGAAATAAGCTGTTTTTAGCTTATTTGAAAAAAAAACTTATTGAATAAGCACTTAATTAAGTTGTGTATCCAAACACACCCTTAATCTCATCATTTTTAGCGCCTCTGCAGCTCTTAATCGAATAGTTGCAGCTATAATGAAGTTGTTAGAAAGGACAACAACTTTGGTGCTTCTCCCATAAGAAAGGAAATTTTTTTATAGATAATAATTCAAGTTCACCAATAATCCCCACATGAACATGAACCGTTCTCAAAGTGGTGGAACCGATTCCGGTCTCTCATTATAATTTTACGTCCAGTGATCTTAGATATCATCTTCATCACAGCATGGCAATCCAAACACACACGAAGGTTCTTTACAATCTTGATTGTAGTTCCCGGACGAGTACTAATGAGCCCAAATGCTAAGGCAAGCTTCTCACTATGAACTTCCAATGACAGCTCCTTTTGTTGTTCCCCTAAATCATGTAAAACATCATCTATCTTTGGGGTATAATCATTGGCCTTTAGCCAACAATTTATCTCCTCCAGCATCAAATATATATCTTTGCTCTTTGGGTGTCTTAAATCACCAGCAAGAAACTCATGCACCTTGTTGTTAACTTCAATTAAACTACAACCAGGTTCCTTTTCAACTCCACTGTCTTTCATCAATGATCTCACTTTAGCCACACCAACCCAGTTGCCAGTAGCAGCATATATGTTAGAAAGAAGAACATAAGTCCCTGAACTAGCTAAATTATGGCTCAGAAGAAACTCTGCAATTTCCTCTCCCAGAGAGACATTGTTATGGAGTCTACAAGCCCAAAGTAAAGTTCCCCATAAGACAGGATCAGGATCAATCTTCATGTTCCTGACAAGGTCATAAGCTTCTTGAAGATGCCCGGCACGGCCAAGAAGATTCACCATGCACCCAAAATGCTCAATCTTTGGTTCCAACTTATAACAGTTCTTCATCAAATTGAAAATTTCCCATCCTTTGGTTACTAAACCAGAATGACCACAAGCAGTCAAAACAGCAATAAAGGTAATATCAGTAGGTTTGATTCCCATACTACACATCTCATAAAACAATTTCAAAGCTTCTTCACTAAATCCATGAATGGCGTATCCCATAATCATCGAATTCCAAGCCACAACATCCTTACCCTCAATCTTATCAAAAACTTCACGCGCATCGTCCAAGCCACCGCATTTGCAGTACATATCAACCAAAGCAGTACTCACACGAACATTGATCCGAACACCATTGTTCTCAATGTAAGAATGAACCCATCTACCACACTCCAAAGCACCAAGCTGCCCACAAGAAGAAAGCACAGACAACACAGTAATCTCATTAGGCTTAACTCTTTCACTCAACATTTTCCTAAACAACAACAAAGACTCATTTGGTAACCCATGTTGAGCATACCCATCAATCATCACATTCCAACACACCACATCCCTCTCATCCTCCATTTCCTCAAACAACACGCGAGCCTCGTGGAGTCTCCCGTGCCTTGCATAACAAGTAAGCATAGCCGTCAAAGAAACCAAACTCCTCTCAGGCATTTTATCAAACACTTTCTCTGCAGAAACAACATCACCCTTTCTTGCATAACCATCAACCAGTCCTGTAGTAACATACAAATCTAAACCAAACCCGAATTTGATTACGTGGCAGTGAATGGCTCTCAAAGGTTCAATGGGGCAACCTTTGAGAACAGAGGAGAGGGTGAAGGCATTGGGTATGACACCGTGTGTCAGCATTTGAACGTAATAAGCAAAGGCTTGGTGTGAGAGGCCGTAAAGGTTGTGACTTTGGATAATAGAGGTCCATAGGAAAACGCTGGGGTTGTGGGTTTGGTTGAAGAGAGTGACGGAGTGGTGGAGGTGGTTGAAAGAGGAGTAGGAGCGTTGGAGCTTGAAGTTTAGGATAGGGTGGTGGTTCAGGCCGCGGCGGAGAAGAGCGGCGTGGATTTGGAGAAGGTGGTTTATTGATTTGGAATTGTCTATTAGGACGGCGACTCTGTCTGCCGGAGGAAAATGAGTGACGGCTGGTGCGGCGGCGATGGACTTGGTTGAGAACACGGGTGGTGGTGATGGTGGTGTGCTGAAAAGAGTGGTTGAGGGCATCGTTGTTGTTTTTACCGGTTTTACAAATATCTGCCGCCCAAATTTATACGCATAAAAAATGATACAATGCCACGACTCCTACCGTTTGATGTCGAGTCGGAAAGATTCATTTAAAATGGTAAAACACTCTTGATGTCTATTTTTTTATTCACCCAAAATTCGAATCCGATACATTATTTAAGAGGAAACAAGCTCCTCGTCAATTATACCAACAAGCGTTCTTAAATGTTGATTTTGAATAATTTCTTATACACTCCGGTTAATTAATTTTGTATACAAAATGAAGATGAGGAATGCTGGTAACACATTCTTTCTTACATACCCTCAATTAATGTGTGGATTTTGTATGAGACCCATTAAATAGAGAGTGGACACACGTGATTTACTGAGTCTCACATGAAATTCATCCAATAATAAAAAATATATTGAAAAGAATGTGTTAAAAAGTGTGTTATTAGTATTTTTTTAATAAACATATATTAGGAATAGTAAGATGTCAATTCTACTAATCACTAGATCTAACCCAGTACTTTAGATAATTATATGGCACGAAAAAATTTATTTGACAATAGCGGAAGGGAGATGTAAAATCGGTTCAAAGAATGGTCCTTTGAATGTGGTGGTGTTGAAGGATGTTAGGGGTAGAGAACAAATGAGAAGAATAAAGATGTCACTACACTTGATTGGAATGCGAGTTTAGTTGCATATTCTGATTTAAATCCATCATAACTACTGATGTTTTTATGTTTGATTCCAGAGCTACTGTTTGGTTCACCATTATAATTTTGTGAAGTTCCTTCTCCACCCCCTTCCTTCCCAAAAGAAATAGCAGCTAAAATGGGATATGCTATAAACTGCCATACATAATTTATTTACTAAATAATAAGAGTTATTAGAAGCAGATTATTTTTTGTGTTTGAGTTTAAACAATTGTAACTTTTAGGAATGATAAGGTGACTTGATGGTTTGAGTAGAGGGACATAGGCTTGGAGTAATAAAGAGATCATGAGTTCAATTCCTCCGATAACAAAACAAAATACTAAATAATTAATATTTGTCTATAAAAAAATAATTATAACTTTTAATTATATATACCATATGTTAAGGTTTATCGGGATATTTTATATGTTTCATGGCAGGGTTGTGGACGTTATGAAAATAGGAGAAAGGGAAAAAAATCAAGAAAATAGAGGGGAAGTTGAAAATCTTTTTCTATTGTTTTCTGAAAATTATTTTAGGTAATATTCTTTTTTTAATATGCTGAGTTATTAGTCCTGTGATTGTAATAATATATGTAAATTCAAGGTTAACCTTAACGTATCATATGCTGGAAAATTATTCATGGTCCACATGAGAGCTGCTCGCATTTAAAATGTCTCCTTATGATAGGCATCATAGGTTTCCACGCCTACATCCCATAATTCATTCAATTCTTCTATTAAAGGCTCTAAAAAAACACCAATGTTATTGCCAAGCCCTTTTGGTCCAGGAATGAGCAAAGACAAAATGAAAAACTCCCGCTTCATGCACAACCATGGTGGAAGATTATATGGCATTAAAATCACCGGCCATGTATTGTAAACACATCGCATTGTACCATATGGATTAAAGCCATCACTAGCTAATCCTAGGCGAACATTACGAGAATCCTTAGCGAATTCTAGATGACAATTGTCAAAACTTTTCCAAGCTTCAGAATCTGCAGGATGTCGTAAAGTCCCATCTATATTACGCTCTTCATCATGCCATCTCATCAGTTTAGAAGTTTTTGAAGACATAAATAATCTTTGCAACCTTGGTTTGAGAGGAAAATCCCTTAGAACCTTTGCACGGATTTTTCTCTCCTTGTTTTTCCATCTAGAAGCCCCACAAATTGAGCATTCATTAACATCCTTATCAGGCAATTTTTTCCTAAAAAGCATGCAATCATTGGGACAAGCATGAATTTTTCATACTTTAAGCCCAATCCCTCAACTATCTTTTTAGTCTCATAATAGTAGAGAGGTAAATTTTCTCCTTCAGGCAATGCATCCTTCAATAGTCCAAACAAAGCATTAAAAGACTCATTTGTCCATTTGAACAACCGTTTTATATGGTAAAGATGCAGTAAAAATGAAAGTTTGCTGAATTTCTTGCATCCAAGGTATAGTTCATCATTCGCATCTTTCATTAACTGTTCGAATCTCTCCACCTCTGGATGAGATTGATCTCTTGATGAATGAGTAGTGTTTCCTTCCAAGTTTGGCTCCATATCATCTCTTTCACTAATGCTATCATCCATGAATTGGGTAAAGCCTCCGAAAGCATCAGATATCATTGCTACCATATCATGACCCCTAAAAGCTTCTTCTCTACAATTAGTTTCTTCAATACAATTTGGCACATTTATTGACTCCTCATGACAAAACCAAGTATCATATGATGGTATAATACCATTAACCACAAGGTGATCATATGCCATTGCCCGATTTACTGAATAGTGTAGCACACATTATTTACAAGGACATTGAATTGTTTCTCCATGATTTTGACAAAAGGCATGGTCTAAAAACTTCTCTACTCCATCCAAATATTCTTTAATAACTCTATCATATTCCATCCATCTTCTGCCTCTAGGGTTGTCCATGACCATTTAAAAAACCTTTCCTATTCGAATTAACATAAAACCTTTAGTTTGGCTCAATACATAGCATTTCCTTTTGATGGAAAATAAAATAAAATAATCGTTTCACATTTCAATTCACATTGCAAATAATAATAATAATAATAATAATAATAATAATAATAATAAAAAATCAATCAATACAATGAATCGGGAACAACACCCATTTGTGCCTTTTTTGAGACAAGCTGTGAAAAAACTTATTCCTGAGGGGTCATTTGTGCCTCAAAACTTTAATGGAAGCTCATTTGGACAGGTAAGGTTTTCAAGCTTTTAAACATTTATCTTAGAATTTGATGCTATAAGATATGTTTATTATCTTAAGTTTTAACTTTTACTAGATCCCTGATGCTAATGGTGGGCATGGATGAGAACCACAAGCCTCACAGATGCCATTTCGATTCTATAGTGCTCGTATAGTTTTTTTTATAGTTTTTATAATTCATCTCCACTATATCTGTGACATTGATCCATTGTTTTTATAGTTCATCGCCACTTTTCCCTTTAAAAATAGTTCGATTAACTAACTAATATGTTAAAAATCCAAGTCTTGCTTGAATCTGGTGTGATGAGGTGTACAAAAGTTAGAGTTCTGTTAAAGTGGTGGTTAGCAGGACCGGAAGTGAATTGGAGATGGAGAATTTTATACAAGTGGTGGAGATGTTGGTATAAATGGATCTGATGTGGCTCCAGATTGAATTTGTTACTCGCTGATTGTTTATGTGGTCATTGCTTGGTGTTCTCACTTTTAGCTAGCAAAAAACGTGCTTGATTTTCAACTCTCTGGTCTTTTGTAATATTTTTGTTTCTGTCTTTCAGCTGCACTTCTTGTGCTCCTATGTTGATTGATGAATATATTATTGTTGAACATTGATGAACTATATTTAAATGACAGGTCACATACTATTGTTCCAAAAAATTGGCTGTGAAAGATTTTATCTTGATTAAAAGTTGAAGAATGTAATATGAAATACCTATTATTAGACTTAAAATGACAATAGTTATTAGATTTTATAAGTTTACTTTTTATTTTTTGTTGATGACACTTCTGAAGTTAATTAGTACTTGATGGTTCTTATTTTGTGTTGCGGATGTAATGAAATATATTTTGCTTTTATGAAATGAATTTTAGTATGATTTATTTGAAATGTTTGTATATTATTATTTAAGGCTTTTAGGAGCAAATATTATTACTGCTAAAACTTTTGGTAATCAAATAATGACTAATTTGATTGACAAATAATCTTAACATTTCCCTAGCAATGGCAATTGTTGGGAAAAGCCAGCTGGAACTTTTAGCGGCAATAAAAAAAAAACAAGTAAATGATTTTAGAAGGCAATTCATAAATCACATTTAGTGGCAATTAAAATTGCCGGCAATAATTGCCGCTATAACTTCTAACTTTTAGAGGCAATTAATTGGGTCTTTATCAGAATTCTCTAAAATCGCAAGGAAAGCTTTTAGTGACATTGAATACGCCGGCTAATTGATAATTGCCGGTAAAAGTTTTAGCGACCATTATTATTGCCGCTAAAGACCATAATAATTGCCGCTAAAAATACATATTATTGTAGTGTATAGATTTCATGCAAAGCTATATATTCATACACTTTTTTAAATAATTGTGCCCCTATTTTATCTCTTGATTTGACATTTAACCCTTTGTTTTTCTTTATCTAGATTTGATTTCTTTATTGAAATAACATGATATGCATAATTTATTTTGATTATAACTAGTATTTTCTAAAATTAATTATGATGAATGCTTATAAGATAAAATATATAGTTATTCTTTTCCCTCGTAATGAGCATATCACACGATAGGATAAAAAATCGATATTTTTAGAGTCAAATCTTTTGTCTCTTTTCCCTTATCTTCTTTTCAATTCTACCAATTCTAGCAGCTAAGGAAATGAAATCTCTTTCATCTAATTTGACATCTATGTACTTACTATACAATCGTTATGTATGCTAAGCCAATGAGGAAAGCAAGTTTGAACCACACAAGCATTACGAAATGATATAGCTACCATTATACAAAGTACAAACTACAAGCTGGTAAGTGAGAGATGAGGCACACTAACTCTTATGATGTTACACTAACTGAGGAATTCTTTCAAAACTAGAACTATGAGTTGATTAATTTTCATTAAGTCTACTCAGACCTTAATAAAACTCAATTTGCTTTAATCATCTACTTCTGATCATTTGTAGTTTAAATATAATCCCGTAGGAATGGATGATCCTTGATTATACATCACATATATTTTGTATACTTGAGGGGCAAAGTAATCGACAAATGATGGAAGACAACATTCCAAATGGAGTAAAATATTTAATATATATGCAAAGCATGTTTAGCACTTTATAATAAATAATTTTTTTTAAGTATATATTTGCACTTAGTTTCTTGGTGAAGACAGAAAACTTCAACAGGGTTCCTAGTTATATAAAATAAATAATGTAGTTGAGTATTGCTCTTGAAATAATGATTTAGAAGTTCGCGGGGTCATTCTTGATCGTTAAAGAGAAAGATGAGGATGGAAACATGAGACTGAGTAAGCAAGAGATAATGACGCGTATTAGGATGAAAAATTCGAGTATATTGGTGAGGCGAATCTAGAAAGTAAAAGAAGCATGTTGCATATGTCAGTTGAGGCTATATCTCACTTCTACTATTTAACCACTTACATTATTTCTCGGATCTAAATAGCACTTTTACTAGCTAATCATTATCACTATTCTCCTCTACTTTCTTTTCAAGGTGTATCACTATGTGCATATTACATCTCGATGTTCTATGTTCTTGACATTTTACAATTTTTGCATTTATAGGAGGACTATGTCAATCGAGAAAAAGTTGGGAGGTTGGACTATTTGATTGCAGGTTTCATGTTGGCTGCATCAAACAATGGCTCATGCTGAAGAACATATGCCCCATGTGCAGACGAGCAACATTCCAATTTCCAACTTTAACAATTGGAAATACTTATTTATGTACATTGAGCTTGATGGATGCACTTGAGCTCTCAGATGATGAATATTTGGCCCAGAAAGTGGGATTGTACATTGAGGACTTCTAATAAGGGAACTTGAAGGAGAAATATTGAATCACAATGCTCTAATTGGTACAAGAAGCGAAAAATCACACACTATGATATTGTTTAATTAACAAAGTCTTGAAACAATTTGGCCTAGAAAACCTTATTGGGAGCCTTCGACCATTACTAGTAGTGAGAGAACTTGAAAAAGGATTGTTCGGTCTAATCTCCTGTAATGATAAGGACATCATAGAGTTATATAAAGTTAACAAAACTTTAGAGTAAATATATGTATCATACCATTCATACGTTTATTCTTAGATAACCAAAATCGGGAATGCAGTCAATTAAAAATGTTCCAGGGAGGAATAAGTGATGCCGCCTTGTTGGTTGGTCATTGATCCAAAAGTTATTCTCAAGGCCAAAGATTGCAAGAACAAAAATAGTTTAGGAACATGTAGTGTGGCTTTGCTGCAAAGTTACTAAACCTGCATGAGAAGCAAAGAAAATACTATATATTCAACATCATAATACTATTTAAAACTACTAGCATTAACCGCACAATTGTGAAAATATTAACTAAGTAATATCAAAAGTGACAATACAAACCATAACTAATGTCAAGAAAATGGTATTGATTATTCTATCGAAATTAAGCAAAAGTAGTTAGGCATTAAAGACTATATGTCGTGTTTAACTTTGAAGAAAAGCACTAAGATAACTAATATCAGAACCCGGAATATATGTAGCCAAACTAATTCAATTCACTGCCAAACTTAAGTGAGACCCAATCAGGGATTTAAAAGCAATCATCGAACTACCACAATGAAAAATTAATTGAATATCTTCATCCGTTAACTTTTTCCTGGAGATAAATAAAAGATCAAGGGGAAACAAAAACAAAAGAGAAGAAATATGTCAATTTCAAAATAATCATGAAAAAATTATGATCATTTCATTTTCATTGTTTTGTGCATTCATTTCATAGATTACCCGTGAATAAAAAATAAAAAACTCACTATTATGAAAAAAAAAGATAGAAAATAAGAAGAAGCAAGTACAAGAAATTACAAAGAAACAAAAATGATCAAAAGCAGAACAAAGAGGAAAATGGAAGCAAGAATCAAATTAAATCCAAGACAATGATTGAGGGATGAAAATTGTATAATAGAAAGAGAGGAAAAAGCGAGACCTGGTGGCAGCAATAACTTTTTTCAACTTCGGTGGCGCACTAAAACACTGGTGAGAACAAACAGGGTGAGAGCAGACAGATTGGGTGAAGGCACAATGCAGTGGTGCACTGATGGGTGGCAGATTAAAGTTTAGGGTTAAGTGAGGTAGATCGGGTAGGGAATTGGGTATTTATGGTTCCCGAGAGCTTTAAACTTATTTTATTAATTAAATAATATATTTCTATTTAATTCTTTTCCTTTTCAAAAAAAAATATTTCTAAATTAAAAATATTTATATCTATATATAATATTGGTGAATACTCTCTCAAGAGTACTTAAATATCTCATGCTTCTCTCTTTTATATATAAGTTACAATCTCAAAATTTTTCAAAACATATTTCTGTTTTATTTTATTTATCTTATATTTTTTCCAATTTTAAAAATACACGTGCAATGTACGAGATATTTGCTAGTATAGAAAAATATGCAACACATGAACATTTTCTCTAATTTTATAATAAACATAAAGAATGCATTTAACTGAAAAACAGAAAATATTAGATAGCGCTTCAAACTTCACCCTTAATATATTTTAGATTAAATCTTATACACTAGCATATTTTAGAGGATTTTTTCCCGAAAACATTAACACGTCGGGTGATCGAATGGATTCAGTAATAAATTTTTATTTAAATAATCCAATTGCAATAGTTTTCTTTAATAGAATCCTACTTATCATATTAATTGTTGAGCATGTTTTCTAAATAATCTTTTAACACTTGAAATATTTTTTTCAAATATTATAGTTTAATGATTTATTTTTTTTAAAGGATTTAATTAATATGCACTTTCAGTGTAATAATTTTTTACACTGCCAATTAATCATAAATTGTCACATTAGTAAAAATATTTGACTCTTATCCTAACTATCATAAAGTCACCATTCCATGATTTGTGATTGGTTGATAATATAAAAAACTTTTCACTAATATATAGCAATTGAACTCTTTTTTCAATCACACCACGATTTTTAGTGATAATAAAATTTTCGGTTTCTTGAGTTCCTAAGTTACTTTTGCAATAGTTTCTAATGAAATGTTATGACTATGTTTAAGTAAAAAAAAAAGTTATTTTTGCAAGAGTGTTGCACTTTTTGTGGTCATGTTGCACTTTTTGTGATAGTGTGACATTTTTAGCAAGAAGATAATTAAGACAAGATTGCGTAATAAAATTGAGAATGAATTTCTTAAAGACAATATGATGATTTATATTGAAAAAAAAATAGCTGAAAAATTTAGTTCTAATTCAATCATTGATGATTTCAAATTTTTAGAAGAACGAAAAATGACACTTTAACTATAGATATATTTTTCCTTTTATATATTTTATTATTACGATAGAAGATGTTATTTCAAAACTTTGAAAAAATTATATATGATTCAAATGAATTTTAATTATATTATTTTTATTAGTAGCGGGTCCCCAAAAATTTCAGTGAAGATCCCCATTGTCATATCTGCCATATGCAGTGTCCGAGAATTATAAAATATACTCAGTCACTCTAAATGAAGAAAACTTCTATTTCCACAACAGACATTGAAAAATTATGCACAAATATACTAACACTTGAACTGACAACTGAGACTAATGCTTCTAGATTTGTTGTTCTGTTGCATCGTGGTAATTAAGTTTTTCTATTTATCTCATCTTTTGGTGATCTATTTTTTACTCATTTTTGTTAGTTTTTAAATTTTAAATTTTTTTTCTGAAAACCGATCAGATTCGATTTAACCAAGTTCAACCCCGGTTGTTGATCAGTTTTGACCAGTTTAAATCGGTTTGACCGTAGAAATGGTTTTAGCCTCCTACCTAACTAGAATCAAACAAGAGATCGATTATCTGATTAACCAGTCTAGCCGATCGTTCCAGACCGATTTTCATAACATTTCTTTCTATCTTTGGTATCTATATTAAGGGAATGAATGTATTTATGTATTTTCTTTTGTCGATTACACATGCATGAGAAAAATAAATATATATTTTGTATCTTAACTGAACTTATAAATAAATTATTTTTTTTATGCGATCTCTTTTTAACATAAGCATCCACATGATAAAAAATTGAAAGAATCTATTTCCTAATTAACAAATGTGCAATATAAAAGAAATAAAAAAATAAAAAATTGGATTATAATGGTTGATAACATATTTTTATTATTTTGATTTTATTTCATTCTTTGTTTTTTTTTTATTTTTTAACATTTTGAGAACTTTTAATGTTATGTAGTGTGACAAAAGTCAGTGCACTAAACGAGTAATCATGAGGACCAGTTTGAGAAAATATTTACATAAAGAACGTGTCATGACTTTTGGTAATTGGATTTAATTGGTATATATTATCAGTATATATATATTTTACACTGTCAAATAATTATAATTTGTAACATCAGGTAAAATATTTGACTCTTATCTTAATTACCTTAAAAATCACTCATACTATAATTTCTAATTGATTGATAATGTAAAAAACTTTACAATAACAGTAAATAATAATTAAGCTCTTAGTAATATTTCTGGTGTATATTTATCAAAATTTAAACCAACCAACTATCCATACAGATTTCATGCAAAGCTATATATTTATACACTTTTTAAATAATTAAGCCCATATTTTATCTCTTGATTTGACCTTTAACCCTTTGCTTTTCTTTATCTAGATTCTGATTTCGTTATTGAAATAACATGAAATACATAATTTCTTTTGAATATAATTGGTATTTACTAAAA